>NC_069471.1:14368805-14407956 GCF_026875155.1 Cherax quadricarinatus | reverse complement strand
CCTTACACAAGCTAACCATTATAAATAGAACCTTATCGTAACAGAGAACTATTATCACAACCATACCATTATCGCAGCTGAACCATTATCACAAGAGAACAATTATCACTAGAGAACCATTATCACAACAGAACCATTATCACAACAGAACGATTATTACACCTGAACCACTACCACTACAGAACCATTTTCAAAACTGAACCATTGCCACAAGAGAACCATTATCACAACAGAACCATTATCACAACATACCCATTAACACAAGAGAACCATTATGCATAGTAATTAAGACTGGGGAAGGGCAAAGAAGACCGCAGACAGAGTATAGACAAGGTGGACAAAGGCTACAAGCCTCACTCAAGGAGAAAGATCTTGGGGTGAGTATAACACCGAGCACTCTTCGGAGGCACAACATAAAACCAAATAACTGTTGCAGCATATGGGCGCCTGACAAACCTTAGAATAGCGTTCCAATACCTTAGTATGGAAATCGTCATGACACTACACTGTGTATTTTCAGGCCCATACTGGAGTATGCAGCACCATTTGGAACCCACAGCTGGTCAAGCACGTCAAGAAACTAAGCAAGTAAAAGGTTTTGCAACAAGGCTAGTTCCGGAGCTAAGGGAATGTTCTATGAAGAAAGGTTGAGGGAAATGGGACTGACGACACTGGAGGACTGGAGGGTCAGGGGAGACTTTGATAAAAACATACAAAATAATGCGTGGAATAGACAAAGGTGGACAGAGATAGATTTTCCACAGAGGGGACACAGAAACAAGGGGTCACAACTGGAAGCTGAAGACTCAGACGAGTCACAGGGATGTTAGGGAAGTATTTCTTCAGTCACAGAGTCGTCAGCAATTTATGTATGGAGGCAGGAACCATACATAGCTTTAAGACGAAGTGTGACAAAGCCAGAAGTAGCGGGATCAGTGAAGAGCGGGCTAGGGCTGAGTCTCGACCCCACAACCGCAATTAGGTGAGTAAAATTAGTGAGTACAAGAAAACCATTATCGCAACAGAACCATTACCACAACAGAACCATTGTTTCCCAACACATCTATTTCCACAACAGAACCATTATCACAACAGAATCCTTGTCCACAAGAGAACCATAATCACAAGAGAACCATAATCACAAGAGAACCAAATCACAAGAGAACCATTACCACAGCAGAACCATTACCACACAAAACCATTCCCCCACAGAAACCATTATCACAACAGAACCATTACCACAAGAGAAACATTATCACAACAGAACCATTACCACAACAAAAACCATTGCCACAAGAGAATCATTATCAGAAGAGAACCATTATCCCCAATAGAACCATTATCACAATAGAACCATTATCACAATAAACCATTATCACAATAAATCATTATCACAAAAAACCAAATTTTCACAATAGAACCATTATCACAATAGAACCATTACCCCAATGAACCATTTTCACAATAGAACCCCTATCACAATAGAACCATTATCACAATAGAAACCATTACCACAATAGAACCATTATCACAATAGAACCATTACACAATAGAACCATTACCACAATAGAACCATATCACAATAGACCATTACCCCAATAGAATCATTATCACGTCCCATATTATAAGAATAAATATTCCCACCATGAAAAGTATCTTAATCAATTTATAGTCAAAACTGAAGTACGATTATATTATGATAACTCTGTGGGGTTATTCCAGTGCATAGATCGTGATTTCTATTGTTTACAGTGGCTAACTTACTCCCGATGATATTCAGACACATTTGCAACCCCTGGGTATCTTTAGTGTAGACGTTTCGCCATCCAGTGGGTTATAAATAGAAATTCTAGGGCATAATTTTAAGACAGTAGAATCTATACAGAAGAAGGGAATCAGTCCCCCATTTTGGAGTTGGGGTGAAGACACCGGGGGGTGGAGATTTGGAGCATAGGGAAGGAGGCAGGCCTTATATACTAAAGCCCGGGGGAAAGGACGTGTAGAACCAACTCGAAGCTGAGGGACTGAATTACTTTGTTCTGTATACGATTCTCTGCTGTCTATTGGGGGGATCAGACTACCCCGCTGCCCCCCTTTTTCGGGGATTGGAAGACTTCCTTTTTTTTAAAAAGGTGCAGGGTGGAGGAGGGGAGTAAATTGTGGGTACGAAGGGGTTTTCTGGGGTGATTTGCCACAAGCTGCTTCCCTGCTGTTGCCATTAATCATCTGAGATACTAATGGTATAGAGGATGCTGAATTTTTATGGTGTAGCACTCAATGGCATATGCAGGGTGTTCGTCAAGTGTTGAACGCCGGCATCTATGAGAGCCTGGTGGAGAAATATCAGGATGTGCGAGTGGACGTCAATTCTATGGTGAGTCTCCGCCTTCATGACGTTTTCCCAGGCACTATACTTGGGTTAGAGTGCAAATGTACCGTTTGAGGCAGATAAAAAGGGAAATATACGCAATGTTTTCAAGAACTACTGGGCCATTCCCTGGCACAGCCCGGCAAGTGGGTAGAAGATGCGTATGCGGGGTTTTATCGGGGCATATTTTGCTAAAAATGACGTTGGCACCCCTATACCGTCGTATGTGATGTTTGGAGGTTTTTAGGACTCAGGTCAGGGGTGTCCTATGCGGGGCAATGCAGGACTTGCAGACTTTGTGGTGGTTTTGATCACATTGTTTGCATTTTTGTCAGCAACAGTCTCGACTTCATGGTCTAGGACGCATTCCCACAGAGGAATCTGGGCAAGTCAAACGTGCCCTGGAGTTACAGGAAGGACATGGCCTGGTCTTTCTGTGGAGTGAGGAGGTGTAGCGAACGGAGGCGATGGCAGGCGAGGACCTGACGGCTCCTGTGGCTGGGGGCCCTGAGGGACCCCTTTTGCCTGATGGTGGGGGACGGCATGTTCGGCAGTGGAAGCCATCGATGGGGATCCTAGAGACGTGATCAACTCGCTGTTTCCCCAGTCAGACGGGGAGGGCAATCGGCAAAGGGCTGGGGTGAGGAATACTGTAGACCTGTGTGGGGAGTGAGAGGAGCCCAATGACTTGGTGGTGTCTCACCGGCAATGTGCCCAGATGGCTGGAGGTTGGACATGTGGTGAAGGTGGAGGTTCACCATGAGGAATCACAGGAGGTGGAGATGGGGGCAGGTGGAGTCATGCGCAAGTGTGAGGCCGTATCATCGGATTCGGATGATGTCCTGACCCCAGCACAGAGGACCGGTAAGGTGGTGAAACGGTGGAGGCGGTCCCTGGGGACTTCGGGCCCGAGTGGACCGTGGGGGGTAGGATTAGGGCCCGCGTAAGACATGAGTAAAGGAGGTCTGAAAGGAAATGGGGGTGTTGTGAAGGTGTCAAAGCCAGTTGGAAGGGAAAACTGCTGGCCTAAGGTGTATGACAGTTAACATTAATGGTTTGTGTCAGGATGTGAAGCATGCAGGGTTTGCCAGTTTCTTTGTGCCGGCATAAAGTGGATGTCGTATTTGTGCAAGAGACACATATTAAGGGGTGTGTTTTGGGAGGGGGATGGCTTATGGGCCTTTGTGATGCAGATGGGCACTTGAAAGGGGGGGTGGGAGTCCTACTCCAGGCGGGCGAGCCATTTGTGGTTAGAAGAAGTGAAGGGAGGAGGGTTGTATAGAGAGTGGATGGGTGGTGGATGGGCAAGTGAGGGGCGTTAGGTGTGTGTATGCACATGTGGAAATGATGCACTTTGTGAAAGTGGATTTCGTGAGGGTGAGCTGGGGGAGGGGCATTTTTCAACTATCCTAGGTGATCTTCTGAGGAATGTTGTTACGGATGTATTGGGGTGGGGCTTCGAGGTGGAGCACCTTTTATCAGACATGGAATGTGGCGAGCTAGATCGGGTGTACATCACGAAGGGGGTAAGACTTGAGTCATAGCATATGGTGGATTTTTCCCAATCATAAGTGGTTGTGGTCGACTTGGGGTGGGATAGGTTGGCTAGGAAGTGCAAAAGCTTTGGAAACTAATAAAGGATCCTGGGGGATGTGGAGGGCAAGGGGGATTTGAGACGTTGTGGGCAGAGCTCAGTGAGGAAGGGCGGAGTGTGGAGGATTTGCTGGGTGGTGGGATGGGGTGGCTAAGGGAAGGATACGTCAGTTTTATGTGAGAGAAGGGAAACGCATTAAGCAACATTGTATGGGCTCTTTCAGTACCTATAGGGTAGGATGAGGGCTTGTTATGGAAGGGTGGGAATGGGGGAGTATATCCTGTGGAGGATATAGAAATATTGAAGGGAAGGATTCATGAGCTGCAAAATGAGCGTTTTGATGCAGTGCATGTCCATGGGGGGGGATGAGGAGGCGCTGTGGCGTGATCGACCATCAGCGTGTCTTATGGGGTCAGCAGCGCCACAGAAAGCCACTGAGATTGGTAGGTTAGTCGTCCACTTGGAAGTGGGGGTCATCGTGAGGGGCACATGTTGCAAATGACAGAGGGGATGAGTGGTTACACGGATGTGGGATATGAGCAATATTTGGGGAGTAGTGCAGTGGGAGGAGAGGCTTTACGAAACATCTGCGAGCTAGTGCCATGTTCATTGGGGCGTAATGATTGGGTAGCGCTGGGTGGGAGATAGATGAGGGTGAGGTTTGGCAGGCAATGGTGGGTATGTGTATGGGAAAGGCTCCAGGGTAGATGGACTGCCCAGTGAATTCTATCTGCGGCATTGGCAGTTAATGCGTGGGATCCTGGTGAAGTTGATGAACACCATGAAGGAGAGGGGGGTTTTGAGGGAGTTTACATGCCACAGCGGTGGTCCTTCTGGTCCCAAAGGGAGAGGCCCAGAGTACCCTAAAGGATTATCAGGCGATGTCTTTACTATGTATGGATTATAAATTGTTTGCAAAAATACTGGGAAATCGCCTGAAATGTGTCGTGGGGGAATGTTGTATCGGAGGCAATACAGGTTGCCTGGCAGGTCTATGGTCGAGGGCCATGTGCATATTAAGGGTTTGTGGAGGGTTTGGGGAAAAGGGAGGGGTTTACTTGCTTTGGATTGGCAGGGGGCATATGGATGTGGAATGGGAGGCATTGCAGCAGATTCTTCTGTAGCAGGGATTTGGGGAGGAAGTTGTGGAGTGGGTGGAGACATTGTATCGAGGGGCACAGTGGCGTGTACAAATCAATGGTCGCATAGGAGAAGCGATGTGTATGGGGTTGGGCCTCAGAGCAAGGATGTCCACTTTCTCAAGTCCTGTTTGCCTGTGTTCAGGACCCGTTTTGCAGACTCATTGAGGACCGTATCTGTGGGTGGGTTGGTTGTGGAGGGGGGTGTTGGCTGGGGATCATGGGATTATGTCAACGACACGATGGTTCTCGTGCAGGAGGAAAGAGTTGAGAGAGGTGTGAGAGTTCATTTGTATGTTTGGGGTGGCTACAGGGATGAGGGTTAATGTAGAGAAATCATGCTTATTGAGGCTGGGAATTGGAGCTGGCAGGCAGATTGGGATGCCGGAGTAGAGTGGAGGGTGGTGGATAGCTTAAAGATATGTAGAATAGTGTATATGGAGGATCAAGTGCAGACGAGAGAAGTGAAACTCCGAGCGTATTGTGGAACAGGTGGAGCATAGATTGGGGAATTTGCAACCGTAGTAAAACACGTTGCTATCATAGTAAATACGTTACAATTCAGTAAGGTCTGGGACGTGGTGGTGGTATACCCCGTAACTGGGCATAGAATTGCGAGAATCTTAAAAAGGGTGTTCAAATGATTGGGGATCAGGGTGTGATTGGCTTGAGGGGGGAGGTGTGACTGCCAGAAAGTAGGGGAGGGTTAGGGTTATTGGATTTGTGGCATTGGTAAAATGTGTTTACTTACAAAGGGAGTTAATACGTGTTGGGAGGTGTAGGGGGGTTTGAACTCCTGCATGAGGATTGAAGAGGTGGTATGGGGATACAGAGTTAGTGAATGTGAAGCAGTGCTGCGTGCCCTCATGGTCCTATTTGGGGCCTGGCAAGATCTCCTGGGGTGTTGGCGAGATTGATTGGAAAACCGGGTGGTGGTGCCGGGGGAGGGAATATATCTCCCTGTATGGGTTGGGAGATATTTGGTGTCGTTTTCTTAAGTTGAAGCTTTGGGCCACAGGTGCGGGAGTCATGTTCCATTTCCTGCATAGCATTTTGCTATCAGAAGCGTTCTATGGGTTTAGACGAGTGGTGGAGGAGAGGGGTGGGGTGTGTGGTGGGGAGGATACGGCATACATGTGGTGTATTTTTGCAGTTTGGGGAAAGTTTGGGGTTGGGTGAGTAGGATAGTGAGACAGTGGGAGGGGGGGCGTATTGGTGCTGAGAGCACTCATTTTGGTGTGGGAGAGGTGCCGGAGAGTACACAATGGGTATTGGTATATTTAATGGTAGACTTCGTGTACGTGTCATGGGTATGCGCAGGAATGGGGATTGGGCTGCATGGAAACAGGTAATGGCAGTGACTTTCTATAAGACGGTTTGCAGGAATAGGGAAATATATGACGGCAGTGGGAGGCAGCTTTCCCCCACAGGATATGGCGGTTTAACTGTTGGGATCTTACTAGCTTTGTAGTGGGGGGGGGGGAGTTGTCACGGCTGGGGCAAGGATTGGGGATGTTTTCAGGGGGTCCAACGGGCTCACCGCCGGGAGTGTGTACATGTGCATGTGCGTGTATTATGTGCGTGTGTGTGTGTGTGTGTGTGTTATGCAGGGTTCTGCATGACATCGTAATGTACATATAGTGGAGAAGTGTACCAAATAATATGAATATTATAGTTGTAAAGAATAATTTTATAATTGATAATGTGGCATTTGGGGGTACTGTAAAGTACTCTAAACTGTAATTATAAAGAAATTCTGTTAATGATTTATTTTCCAAGGATGTTGGGTACGCGGAGTAAGCATGGTTTGGGGGAGTCACGTGACGTTAGCATGGTGTGTAGAGGCTGGCGTCGGAGATGCTGTGTTTTTAAGATAAGTTTGTAGTTGTGCACTCATTTTGTTTTATCCAACTCAAGCCATAGGCTCTCATATGGCTTACCTGTATGTTCACCCAGGCTCTGACATGGTCAGGGTGCTGTGGGAGGAGTGAGGAAATAAGAAATGAGGTTGGAGTGGAGTAGAGTGGCCTGGCGCTGACGAGGCATAGGTGTTATGGTGGCTGGACCTCCAGCCAGCTGTTGTTTGTGTACCCTCATTTGGGCATTGAGGATTAAGGTTTTTCTGTTATGTTTGTTATGGTGACTAAATAGAAATATTTTCATAATTGGGATTTTTGAATAACCCTCTGCTTCCCAACCCCTTTAAGTACATATACCAGTTTAGCGATTTCTGTTTTGTCTGGGATAGCCCTGGGTGGCCGGTTTGGGCTAGAATGTGTGTAACTTTTACCTTTGCCCATAGACCAGCTCAAGCCCCCAGCTATCGCACATTTTTGCATAACAGTGTGTGTGTACTCACCTAATTGTACTCACCTAATTGTGGTTACAGGGTCGAGACTCACTCCTGGTCCCGGCTCTTCACTGATCACTACTAGGTCCTCTCCCTCTCAGCTTCCTGAGCTTTGTCATACCTCTTCTTAAAACTATGTATGGTTCCTGCCTCCACTATTTCACTTGCTAGGCTATTCCACTTCCTGACGACTCTGTGACTGAAGAAATACTTCCTAACTTCCCTGTGACTCGTCTGAGTCTTCAGCTTCCAATTGTGACCCCTTGTTTCTGTGTCCCCTCTCTGAAACATCCTGTCTCTGTCCACCTTGTCTATTCCTCGCAGTATCTTGTATGTTGTTATCATGTCTCCCCTGACCCTTCTGTCCTCCAGTGTCGTCAGTCAGATTTTCATCAACCTTTCCTCATATGATATTCCCCTGAGCTCTGGAATTAGCCTTGTTGCAAACCTTTGTACTTTCTCTAAATTCCTGATGTGCTTGACCAGGTGTGGGTTCCTGACTGGTGCTGCATACTCCAGTATGGGCCTAACATACACAGTGTACAGTGTCTTGAACGATTCCTTATTAAGGTATCGGAATGCTATTCTCAGTTTGCCAGGTGCCCGTATGCTGCAGCAGTTATTTGGTTGATGTGTGCCTCCGGTGACGTGCTCGGTGTTATGGTCACCTCAAGATCTTTCTCCCTGAGTTAGATCTGTAGTATTTGTCCACCTAGCTTATACTCTGTCTGCGGTCTTCTCTGCCCCTCCCCAATCTTCATGACTTTGCATTTGGCACGGTTGATTCGAGAAGCCAGTTTCTGGACCACGTGTCCAGCCTGTCCAGGTCTCTTGTAGTTCTGCCTCATCCTCATCCGATTTAATTTTTCTCATCAGCTTCACATCATCTGCGAATAGGGACACTTCAGAGTCTATTCCTTCCATCATGTCGTTCACATATGTCAAAAATAGCACTGGTCCTAGAACTGACCCCTGTGGGACCCCACTCGTCACAGGCGCCGACCCTGATACCTCTTCACGTACCATGACTCGTTGTTGCCTCCCTATCAGGTATTCCATGATCCATTGCAGTGCCCTCCCTGTTATATGAGCTTGATCCTCCAGCTTCTGCACTAATCTCTTGTGAGGAACTGTGTCAAAGGCATTCCTGCAGTCCATGAAAATGTAATCAACCCACCCCTCTCTCTCGTGTCTCACTTCTGTTACCTTGCCATAAAACTCCAGAAGGTTTGTGACACAGGATTTGCCTTCCATGAACCCAGCAGGTTTTCATTTATAATCTTGTTCCATTCCAAGTGTTCCACCACTCTCCTCCTGATAACCTTCTCCATGACTTTGCATACTATACATGTCAGAGACACAGGTCGTAGTTTAGTACCTCGTTTCTGTTTCCTTTCTTAAATATGGGACTACATTTGCTGTCTTCCATTTCTCAGGTAGTTGCCCAGTTTCAAGGATGTGTTGAAGATTGTGGTTAGAGGTATGCACAGCATCTCTGCTCCTTCTCTAAGGAACCACGGGGAGATGCTGTCTGGTCCCATTGCCTTTGAGGTATCAAGGTCACTTAGCAGCTTCTGCACCTCCTCTCGGTTGTTAGTATGTCATTCAACATTTGTTGTGTTGTCTTCCCAGAGCCCTTCCTGTCCTACTGTAAAAACTTCCTTAAATCTCCTGTTTAGCTCCTCACATACCTCCTGATCATTTCTTGTGAGTTTCTCCACCTTCTGTCCTCAGTCTGATCACCTGGTCTTTGACTGTTGTCTTCTTCCTGATGTGGCTATACAACAGTTTCGGGTCAGTCTTGACTTTCGATGCTATGTTATTTTCATACTGTCGATGGGCTCCCTCCTTACCTGTGCATACTCGTTCCTGACTCTTCGATTAATCTCCCTATTTTCATGTGTTCTCTGCCTTTTCCATTCTACTTCTTCTTTTCTACTTTTCCATTCTCTATTGCACTTAGTTTTTTGCCTCCTTACACCTTCGGGTAAACCACGGGCTCGTTCTGGTCTTCCCATTGTTTCTGTTGCCCTTGGGAATAAACCTTTCCACCCTCCTTGCATTTTGTTGTTACATATTCCATCATTTCATTTACTGGCTTTCCTGCCAGTTCTCTGTCCCACGGAACCTCCTGCAGGAAGTTCGTGAAACCTATGTAGTCCCCTTTTTATAGTCTGGCTTTTCCCATTCAACTCCTGTTACTCTCTCCACTTGCAACTCTACTATGTATTCAAAGCACAGAACCACGTGGTCACTAGCTCCTAGGGGACTCTCATACGTGATGTTCTCAATGTCTGAACTGCCCAGGGTGAACACAAGGTCCAATCTTGCTGGTTCATCCTCCCCTCTCACTCTGGTAGTGCCCTTAACATGTTGGTGCATGAGGTTTTCCAGCACCACATCCGACATCTTGGCTCTCCATGTTTCGGGACCTCCATGTGGTTCCAGGTTTTCCCAGTCAATCTCCCTGTGGTTGAAATCACCCATAACCAGCAACTTTGCTCTGCTGGAGTGAGCTTTTTTTGCCACCTCAGCAAGTGTGTCCACCATTGTTCTGTTGCTCTCTTCATATTCCTCTCTTGGCCTCCTGCAGTTCTGTGGTGGATTATACATCACGGCAATGACCACCTTGTACTCCCCAGACTGAAGTGTACCTACTATGTAGTCCCTTTCTCCTGTCTTGTCTATGCCTCCCATTTTCTCGAATTTCCATCGGTTTTTTACGAGCAGAGCAACCCCTCCCCTCCCCCTCTGCCCCTTCTATCTTCCCTCATGTTCTGGTATCCTGGTGGGAAGATTGCATCTGTTATTGTCTCCGTGAGTTTTGTTTCTGTAACTGCTATGATTCTGGGGACTTCTCATTGATTCTTTCTTGCCACTCCTCATATTTATTCGTTAATCCATCCACATTTGTGTACCAAACCTTTCAACTTCTGTTCTAATACTGTAACTGTGGTCCTGGAGGTATACTGGGGTTGGGAGAGCAGGACCCTTTGGTGGGGGCCTGTGGGGGGTTGCAGTGGAGGTGGAGGAAGAGCTCCATAGGGGGTGCTGTAGGGGTAAGGTTCGTTGTGCAGGGGTGGGAATGAGGGATTTGTGTGTGAGGGTTTGGTTTAGATTGTTCAGTTCCCTCCCATTCCTCCTTTCGTTTTTGCACTCTCTCTTTCAGTATCATCTTTTCCTTCTGTGTTCTGTCTCGATCGAGGTTCATACTCTTGAACTCCTGTTTGACTCTCAGCCGTGCTTTCTCCTGCAGGATCATTATTCGAGTTGATTCTGCCTTGAAAATTACCTTGTGAACCACCCGATTCTCCGAAAATTTGCCACCTGGGTCATGTCTCCCTCGCCTATCACATTCGTGATACCTTCAGTCGTTTTTTTCTCCTCCTGGTTTCTTTCATCATAAGTTTTCCCTTCAGCTTCGTCTAGCCCATAGACAAAAACTGATCTCTCCCTTTCCACCTCCCACTGTGCCCTCCCATTGCATCCTCTGAGGGGGTTTTAGTTCCTTCCTTGGAGTGTTCCTTCCTTCATCCCTTCCCTAGCTGTGGTGTGTGTGTGTGTGTGTGTGTGTGTGTGTGTGTGTGTGTGTGTGTGTGTGTGTGTGTGTGTGTGGTGTGTGTGTGTGTGTGTGTGTGTTGTGTGTGTGTGTTTGTGGTATGGGCGTCTGGCTTAGCGTAAACGAAACGAAGGATGGTTCAGTGTGGTTGGCAGGTGTTAGGATGTAAGTGTGATATAGCTGGATTAAAAGTGATCCAGTATTGGTTGTGGGGGTTTCGGTTTATAGATTTGTGTACTTGTCCCCCAGGATGAGGATTGCATTACTATTATGGAAAATTTCCTAGGGTGCTTAACTGTATGTTTACCGTAGTCCCCCGTGTAGACATGTGAGAAAATTTAAACCCACCCTGGTCGCGGCAAGTGATTCCTTCGGCCTCCACAACAAATCCATATCTATCCGAGACCAGTATGGATTGGATAGCACCCACAAGTACGGTGCTACTAATTAATTGTGGACTGTATAGATTATATTAGTTTAGCTGAATGAGGGGGGGGGGGGTAAGATACACATGGATACATCCATAAAGGAAAAGCATTTTATACATAATCCCACCACTTACCAGCTGTTTCCGGTGGTCACTTGATGTAGCTGGATCACTCATAACCTATCAAATTTTATAACATACCACAACTGGCCAGCCTAAGGTTGCTACAACTAGAAGGGTTACTTAACTGTGGGTGATTGATACCCCTTATTTCTTCCATTCATACCTCAGTTTCGATGCCCTGCTACACCGACACGGTTCTCATTCCGGCAGGACGAGGTACCCGTCGGATCGTCCGGTTTGAAGTCGTGATTCTATAAATTTCCATTATCCCCGTTACGAGAGTCACACGTTCACTCGGAGTAGGGCGCTCTATTTCACATCCCGCTTTCTCTTAACTCAATGTTATTATCACTGATTACATTACTATTCACAAGACGATTTAACGTCTCATAACTATTATACAAACTAGAGGTCACTCCATTAAGATCTGAGACCGATGAGTGATGATTAAACCAAGGGTAAATTTCCCCAGGACACAGTCCATTGTGACGCGTCAGTCACCCGGTCCTACTATTATCACTCTTTTACCACTCTATTACCGTGGTCCCATAAATCACGTTCCCTCACTCTCCACCAGGAACAGTTACGACACTTCTTATTATGAAATGAGGCCTATATTAATCCTTAGGCCACCGTGAATGTCAATTTCGTGGTTCCATGTTTTCCCAGCTTCCTCACCACCATTCAAAACAATCCGCACCTTCCTGCCCCGCACATCCGCGCATGCGCCAAGGGAACTCTTGGTTCTATTTCCATTTTCAAATACATTTTGACTCCTATCGGCACATAAAACACCTATTAGGCGCTATAGTTCGGAAATTAAAAATTTTCCACACTGCGGCCGGGCGGAAGTCGTTGTTAGACGACTTAAATTGCGTCTTCCTCCAGGAGACGGTTCCAGCCCTCTCTAGATTGCGCGGCTGTTTTCCTAGTGGGTCTTACTACTTTTTCTTCTTGCATTACCGGGTTTCAGTGTCTTCAATATCACCGTGCCCACTTTCCTTAGGTTTCCATCTGAAACTGGATTGAACCCCATTAATTCCAAGGGAATTAATTTTTAATGGTACGCAAACTTTCTTGACCACGACACAAACACTTTGACGTTTCTGACAACAACCTTGTGCACTGGGTATAATGTAACTAACCTTGCCCGAGGCCCACAGTGTTCGATGTTGTTCAGAAAATCAATAACACATTGCCACCTGTTGAATGTTCTGTCGGTTTACTGCCTCTGGCGCAACCATAGAAGTGTTTCAAGTAGTGTAAGAAGATATTCCTTTACGCCACACATCAGAACCAATGAATAAATACCCTTATTTAACATTTTGAATTTGTCATTTCAACACAGTCACGTTATTGTAATCCTCATCACTTTCCTCGAGATTATCTCTATAGATAGGCCAGCTTCTAACCTTTGTCCAATATTAGGTGAGAGGGAGTCAGTATCTCCGCGTCAGAGTGTCGCTCATGAAAGGACAAGAGGGCGATTGTTTAAACTCGATTTTCTGCCTCCACCAACATTTGCCCGGAACCTCCTCCCAAATCAATTCCCCTTTTTTTCCTGTTAGCACCCTTACGAAGACATCTTTTCACTGTACCTATCATTCTTTCGTACATCCTCCCTGCCAGGGGCCTGGGAGTAATAAATTTCCAGACACACCCTCGCAGGGTCAAAACAAAGACTGTTTTTTTCATCATCACTCTTATTTTAATTCATCAAGTTTTGAGCACCCCTACAAAAATTGGTTTTGCATTACTTGAGGATCACATCTTGGACAGGATTCGCCCCTAGCTGCAAATTTCCGGAACAGCTGTTGAAACTTTCTGCAGACATGTCCTGAGCCACTTCTAGATGAACAGCCCTAGTAGCTGTAACAAGTAAATAGACATACATACACCCCTTCAAGGGGACACCATCATGAAGTACCTGTCAAAATGGATGGCCACTATAGTCCACTTCCGGTCAACATCAAATGGTTTTTACCAACTGCACGCGGTTCCTTGGGCAATGGTGGAGGACCTGGGTACATGTAGGTTTCTGGCACCCCCACCCCCCGACATATTACACACGACTTGATAAACCCCCTTAACACTTTGTCGTCCTTGTGGAATCCAGAAGGTTTCCCAAAATACAGTTTAAGGTATCCTGTCCCCACCGGGCATCACGTTATTAGGGGCATTAAAGACAATCAAGTTGGTTCAGGTGTGAGTTTTGGGGCCCAGCAAGATAGGGTGGCTTAGCATATTCCCCCAATTCAGCATTTTGTAACCTGCCTCTCCCACCTAATTACAATCATCCTCTAAATACAGCCCAGCTTTTCTATTATTGAGCCTTTCACAATTTTTCCGTCCATCATGAATTTAATCTCAATCCCTGTAGGTTTCTTCTTGTTACCCTCTGTAGCCCAGATTTCAGGGGATGGGGAAAATTTTTTGGAGATATTCATCTTACTTATAAATTTAAACACTAACCTGGTCCACCCTATCAGCTTAGGTAAGAAGAAATTAAAACCTGGTTTCATATCAATGGCTAAGGAGGGACTAACTGACCGGAAAGCGGTGCTCACCGTAATTTCGACAGGAGCAATATGTGCCTTTTGCACCGGCCAGTTAATTTTGGTCCACCAGCCAACTTGCCCTTAAAAAACCACCGGATGAAGGGCACTCACAAATTTTCCAAAATCAAGTCCTCGAGACAAGAAGTCGCTGGGTTTCCTCGTCACCAGGAATGTGATTAAAGTTAACAAAAAATGCTGGACCCAAACTGTTATGTTTCTCCTGTATTTGATGGATTTCACGACTCTGTTTTGTACATACACAATCTTACTGTTACAATTACGAATCCAATTGTAAGGATAACTCGTTATCAGACCAAATTAACGGTGTCGCTGATATTTATCTCTCGCAATTTTTTCTTATATAATTGGCTAATTTGAACCCCTTTACATAAATGGCCGTTAATTCCAACTGAGGTAAGGTGCGTGATTTGATGGGAGCCACCTTAGGCCTTAGACATAAAACAAGAGAAATGGCCCCTATTACATTGAAGGTAAGCGACTGCTCATATGCTAATTTCGAAGCATCGCAAAAAATGTGATACATTTTCTCCTCTTGACTGGCCACATTACGGGGGGAATTTCAACATTGGTAAATTTAACAAATATTCCCCCTATTAGTTCTTCCACCTTTCAACAAATTCCCGGTGGGGGTTTTCATCCAAGCACACTTAAGCTTCATGCTTCTTGTATCAACAATTTTTCCCCTCTTATGGTAATGGGACCCTAAGCCTAGTGGATCGAAGCATTTTGAAACTTCTGAAAGCAAGACTCTTTTGGGTTTAAATTTTATTGGATGCTTAGTCATTAGACTTTTAAAACGATAACAATTCTCCCTCTGTGTCCAAATCAGTCCCAAAATTACTATATTTGACACTTCAACTCCAGGGTTTCTTTATTTATTTGAATTAACTGGCGAATTACTGTTCCTTCCCTCGGGGGCAATATTTGCACCTTGCATTATTTCATTAGCCCCTGCGTATATGCTCATTATTTTCCTCTTCAGTAGACGTCACCCCCAGGAAATTGTCCACATAAAATTGTTTTACCCATTACTCCACTCAGTGGACCACCCGTCCCCCTTAAGGTGTGCATTTATCGTTGCCTGGAGTAGAACGACTGGAGGAGCACCAAACAATACACTCCTGAAGCGAAAAGCTTCGGGACTAGTGGGTCACTAGGATTCTCGGGCCATAAGAACCAGTCACCCGGTCAGCCTCCGCAGACCCAAATCTCAGGAAAGCTTACTTTTGTCTGCCGTAAAGGCATAATCAAAACCCTGATGTTTAATAGTATGTCTCCAGTTTTTCCGTCAACGACGGGCCTGTAATCAAACAGTCATTCAAACTAGGTACACTTTTTATTACTCCTGGCACTAAAATTAAACACAATCCTCAGAGGAGTTGGTCTTAGAATCCTTCTTCCACTCCGTGGTGTGGCAAATAGTGGGCCATAAATCTCTGGGTTTTGCTCGGGGAGGTACCCTCCTCTATGAATTTTATTATTTAAACTGTCATTAATTATATCATCGTAAGCAGTCAACAGTTCTTGGTGTCTTGCTCAATTCGTGGAGCTGAGCCTTTAATTGTCCATAACGCCATCCGGTAATTAGTTGGTAGGTTTTGGATGGTTTCAGCTTCCACGGAAGTCTCACCCAGTTTGTCCAGATTCAAATTTAACATCCTTCTGGTATTGTTCTTGAGTAAAGGATCAAACTGGACTTTCTTCATTTACTTGATCCCTATGTGTCCCAATTCCCATAATTTATAACCAGGTTCAACTTCATCCTCTATTGAAGTATTTTATACTGGGGTGATCTTTCATGAGTAAGACACACCGTAACTGTATTTATGGATTCCTCCAGGCCTTCATTATCCGGTCGAGGGAAGCCTGCCATACATCACGTGACCTCCGGCGGTCCTTAGAAGGGTGACTCCGCATTTCTTTGTAAAACCCTTTACAAAGGTGGCATAATGGTCATACCTATCAAAATATCTATTGGCCCCACCGAATCATTATTTATACCCGAAGGTGCCAAATCTACCTTGCTCGAAAGCCTTTCAGTAGCGTTACCAAGCCCTATTGTAGATATTTTCTCTGGGAGCCTATCCACAATTACGGCATTAATACGTTTTTTCTTCATTTGCCCAAGCCGACAGTTACATAAACAGTGTCGTATGACTGGGCCTTCTTATTCGAGAGAAAGCCAGATAGCTTGAGTATAGCAGGATCTCCCATTTGTACCTTCATCCCATTAAGGCAGTTACGTTTTATGAAGGTACGTTGTGATCCCTGTCCAAGTTTAAAGCTGTTACAGTTTTGGATTTACCGCCGTTTATCATTAATCCCACATCCAACACAGGCAAAGCTACATCAGCTAGGCCATCATTCCGACGTTGCTGCAATCTTTACGTGGGCTACGGTTGTGTCTGGGTTATTATCACTATCAGTACTATTGTTACCATCATTACGATTAGATCTGCCCTTACACATAGCTATGTGGTGTCTTCCCCTTTTTACACTGATAACAATAGTGCAAGTTAGCACGGCAAATCCCTTACATTATGATTTCCTAGACACCTGATACATCTAGCAAAGCTCTTCAATCTTTCCATTTTAACATCCCCTGAATTATAGGCATTACAGTTTCTTAGAGAAAATGAGTACCGTTGCAGAAGATACAATCTCTCCTTTCCTTGCCTGACCTCTTATCAACTGGGCTACCTTTGTGGTACTTCCTCCTCTTGCTTGAGGTGGAGAAACCACTATAACTGGGACCTGTTTACTTGATACGTGCCTACGTAACCCCGTGTAGTAGGTGGCTTAGGATTATTGATATTAGGATAAGGTTTCCTTTGTGGAACTTGGGGAGGTGCAAATGGGGTCTGTAGACGTGGTATTCCTAGAGGGAATGGGTTGGCTGGTCTGCAGTTGGACAATTAGCTCTTGCAGTCCCACTCTTATTTTTCCAACCTGAAGTTAACCCTTGTGATATCTGTTAGATAACCACTCTATGGTCTTGTGGTTCAATTTATTCTGAATCAAGGCACTCAACAACCACTCTGCTCCCTCCAGATCATATTTATTACTCAAGGTCTTAAGAGTGCTTTCTAGTTTGATCCCAAATTGCTTTTAAACCGTTGCGGTTGTGCTCTGGAGTCTTCAAATTAGCCAAATGAGCTACTAGGTCCAGCCTACTTTGCTCCAAGTTACCGTAAGTGACCTCCAACAAGTCAAATGCCTCACTATAGGAGTCATCTACATTTGGGAATGCTTGTATGAGAACATGCGCAAACTCCCCTTACTTTTCCCTTAAATAGCATAATTTGGTAACACTTGCAAGATCACTCCTATCATGTCGACTGCTTTGAAATAGACCAAACTCCTCCCAGTGTTCTCCCGGATTAAAACAGGCATACATAATTCTGGGAGTTTTGGTAAATGCCTCTGACTTTCCTTACTAGGTTGACCAACAACATTGTTTAACCCTTTACCTTCTCCAAAGCCTTAGTTTTTGCAGGGAAAAATGTTTCCTCCACTTCATAATGTTTTATCTAGCAGTCGCTCCCTTTCAGCATCATCTGCACAGTTCTCTAGCAGCTCTTTTTCATAGTCTTTAAACCACAAACTATATGACTCATGTCTATTTCCTAAGGCATCTAGGGGGGTAGCTTTAATTCATCAGGGTTTACGTTTCTTGTTTCCCTTAACTCCATACACCTCTTGTATGATTTAGTAACTGACCCTTTCCCAGCTTGTAGTGACGCTTTCTTTGCTTTGGCATCCATGGACTTGCCCGTCGCACTAACTTCCTCAGACCCAGCCATGGTTAGGGAATTAATATCACCCATTTATACTACTTAAGTAGACGCCTTATAAAAGTAATTCTTGCACTTTACTCTTGTATAATCCTAGCCACCCATGTGCTAGCAATTTATTGGGCTAATTATCAATCCACCACACGATCGATTTTAAAATTGTGTACCCTATCCCACTTCCTTCAATCAGTCACTTAATTATTAAGTAATTAATTCAATTAATTTTTTCACTGATTGCATCCGGTTCAGGAAGACCAACGGGCAGATATGGAAAATTTCCTAGGGTGCTTAACTGTATGTTTACCGTAGTCACCCCGTGTAGACATGTGAGAAAACTTAACCACCCCTGGTCGCGGCAAGTGATTCCTTCGGGCCCCACAATCTTATCCATATCTATCCGAGACCATATGGATTGGATTTGCAAACCCCCAAGTACGGTGCTACTAATTAATTGTGGACTGTAAAAGATTATATTAGTTTAGCTGAATGAGGGGGGGGGTAAATACACATGGATACATCCATCAAGGAAAAAACATTTATACATAATCCCCCCACTTACCAGCTGTTCTCCGGGGTCACTTGATGTAGCTGGATCACTCATAACCTATCTAATTATAAAAATACCAAACTGGCCAGCCTAAGGTTGCTACAACTAGAAGGGTTACTTAACTGTGGTGATTGATACTTTTATTTCTTCCATTCACTACCTCAGTTTCGATGTCCTGCTACACCGACACGGTTCTCATTCCGGCAGGACGAGGTATCCGTCGGATCGTCCCGGTTAGAAGTCGTTTATTCTTAAATTTCCATTATCCCCGTTACGAGAGTCACACAGTTCACTTTGGAGTAGGGCGCTCTATTTCACATCCCGCTTTCTCTTAACTCAATGTTATTATCACTGATTACATTACTATTCACAAGACGATTTAACGTCTCATAACTATTATACAAACTAGAGGTCACTCCATTAAGATCTGAGACCCTGAGTGATGATTAAACAAGGGTAAATTTCCCCCGGACACAGTCCATTGGGGACGCGTCAGTCACCCGGTCCTACTATTATCACTCTTTTACCACTCTATTACCGTGGTCCCATAAATCACGTTCCCTCACTCTCCACCAGGAACAGTTACGACACTTCTTATTATGAAATGAGGCCTATATTAATCCTTAGGCCACCGTGAATGTCAATTTCGTGGTTCCATGTTTTCCCAGCTTCCTCACCACCATTCAAAACAATCCGCGCCTTCCTGCCCCGCACATCCGCGCATGCGCCAAGGGAACTCTTGGTTCTACTCCATTTTCAAATACATTTTGACTCCTATCGGCACATAAAACACCTATTAGGCGCTATAGTTTCGGAAAATTAAAAATTTTCCACAACTATCTATGTACATACAGCCTTGCATACGCTATGGTCACTTCCCATCACTAGTATGTTCGGGTGTGGTGGTATAAATTTATAGGTAATTGTTCGCATGTATGCTGTAAGGATGCTTGGGTGAGGTCCGTAGTGATTGTGATACTGTCGCGCTGTGACAGGCTTATATGCTCATGTAAAGCTAGGTGAATGAGTGACAGGGTAATCCCCCAAATGGGGGGATGAGGGGGGTAAGGAGTGCCGGAGAGACTGTCTTTGCAACTTGATAGTGTTTCTTGTATACACCTTTGTTTTGCACAGTGATTTTTGTGCAGTGAATAGGTTGTGATAGGGTAGTTTAATTTTGTGTTCACATTAGGTTACAGAAGACTGTACTGTGATACTGAATTTTGTTGACAGCATATTTAGTTAATTTAGTAACTGTGGCCAGTGTATTTGGCGGAGGTGTGTGTATCTCAGGCGGATACAGGTACTTCTATGATTTACCCCCAAGATAGTGGTAGTTATTAGGAATGTGTATTTCTTTTTATATTATATTACATATTATTGGTCCACTGCACGTCACACTTATGTTGAAATGAGACATGACAATTTTAAGTGTTTTTCATACATATATACTGTCAGGTTGCTTGAGTGGTGTATGGTGTGCTTGTGATTTTATCGTTTTTCTGTGACGGGTTTCTTCTCCTGTGTACAACAACGTGTGTGTGTGTGTGGTATTTTCCATATATACTTATTGTTCTTAATATGTTTATTCTATATACATGTATTATGTGTGTCTGTAAAAGATGTGTTCTCAAAAAAAAAAAAATCTCCTGTACATAGGTCTACTGTCTTCAAATTATGTCCTAGAATTTGTATTTATAAAGCCACTGGATGGCGAAACGTCTACAATAAAGATACTGTGATGTTGCACATGTGTCTAAATATCATATTGTCGGTATTGCATACCATTCTTGTACAACTTACTCCTAACTATTGCGACCTCTGAATGAGTCACAATGTATATAATGTATATTACCTGTTCATATAATTTTATATTGCTGATATTTGCGATATTAGCTAAATCATAAATATATTGCTTGATATTATTATTTGACTTAGCTATATTATTAGGTAGGATGTAACATTTACACTTTTGTGCTTATTGCTCGAGAGTTATGAGTAGCTGCCAGCACTAACAAACTACCTTGATAACTGCCTCCTCGCTTGTTTCCCCGCTTCTCTGTAGCTGCTGGGCAGGAGCAGTCTACAGGCGAGTCCGTGAGCAGACGCGATCACACCTGCGTTGGGAGATGTCTTGCCTCCCTTGCTCATTCTCTTTGGCTGATGCTGGCTCCACCAACACCTCCCTCTCCTTTTCTCTTGACTCTGGCTGTTCCTTTGCTATTTAGACTCTGTTCTGGTAGAGTAATGTTTTCTGTGGTGAGACAAAACACACTTTCGTAACTGTGTAACCCTGTTCACAGAGCATAACCTAGACTTAGTGATTTTCGACGTTTTACTGAGGATATGTGTCACACTGACCCACTAAGATATCTCAGGTCCTGAGCTGTAGCTTCTGACATAATTTGTTCTGGTATCTGTGCACCGTTAGAGTCGGGGATTTTGTTATGTTAGGTTCAGTGTTAAGGGAGTTTTGTGACTTTCGTGGGGGATCTTCAGATGGTACCCAGTTAGGGTCGTTATGGCATCTCCTTGTTCCTGACTCTCTGTTGCTGCTGCTTGTTATATTGCTATTTGGCGAATCAGTCGTCTTACTGTTCAAGCAAGCTGTTTCTGATTACCAGGTTGGTCAGGAAGATAGATTATTTGAGGACAATTAGTCAGTCACTGGTTGAGTCGAGTCTTGAGTCATAACGAGCTACTGGAGCACTTGTATATATTAGTATTATATTTATACTCGCTGACAATGTACCAGACGGTACTCAAGAACCATAAAGATATTTGTGCCTTCAGCACAATAATACTTTTTACGAGAGAAGTGTAAGAACTTATATCCTATATTACATTAAATTAATTTAATTTACTTAGATATTGTCCGCCTAGACAACTTTATTAATAAACTTAAATTTTATTTTTTTTTTCGTTAGCTACCTACCAATTGTAATCCTGAAGCACTATTGAAATCGTACTGGACAAGATTGCCCACTTAAGAGTAACTCAGGTCAGATCACTGACAGTGATAAGGATATGTGTGAAATTTTCAATACTTACTTCCTCTGAGTTTTACCAGGAAAAACTAGCGAAATTCCAGAAATAATAAATTACGTAGAACAGGATGATAATAAACTGCACAATTGCGGTAACTAGTGACATGGTCCCTCAGACAAATAGAAAAACTAAAATCTAGCAATTCCTCAGGTCCAGATGAACTGTTGCAAGGGTGTTAAAGGAATGTGAAGAGAAACTAGCATACCTTTGCTAATCTTTTCAACATATCACTACAAACTGGCACATTGTTAGATAAGTGGAAAATGGCAAATGTAATACCTATTTACAAGGCAGGTGACAGGTCCTTAGCTTCGAACTATAGACCAATAAGCCTTACTTCCATAGTGGAAAATTTATGGAATCAATAATTGCCGAAGCAATTTTGTAGCCATCTTGATAGGCATAAACAGGCATAAATCACGGTTTTACAAAGGGGCGTTTCTGTCTGACGAATTTACAAACTTTTTTTCACTAAGGTGTTGAGGAGGTAGATCATGGTAATGAATCTGATATTGTGTATATGGACTTCAGTAAGGCTTTTGATAGAGTTCCACACCAGAGGCTATTGAGGAAACTTAAGGCACACGGAATAGGAGGAGAAATTTTTTCCTGGGTAGAGGCATGGCTGACAAACAGACAGCAGAGAGTTTGCATAAATGGGGAAAACCAGAATGGGGAAGAGTCACGAGCGGTGTTCCACAGGGGTCAGTGTTGGACCCGTTGTTGTTCACAATTTACATAAACGACATAGCTGAGGGAATAAATAGAGACAGAAGCAAATTTGCTGATGACACCAAAATAGGCCGTCCAATTCATCTAATGAGGACACTAGAGCACACCAGGATGATTTGAATAGACTGATGCAATGGTCGGAGAAGTGGCAGATGCAATTTAATATAGACAAATGCAAAGTTCTAATGTTGGACAGAAAATAACCATGCCACATATAAGCTAAATAATGTAGACCTTAATAGGAGTTAATAGGAGTTCTGGTTAGCAGTAATCTAAAACCAAGACAACAGTGCATTAGTGTTCACAATAAAGCTAACAGAATTCTTGGCTTCATATCTAGAAGTATTAAATAATAGAAGTCCTCAGGTTGTTCTTCAACTCTATATATCCTTTGTTAGGCATCATTTAGATTATGCTGCTCATTTCTGGTCACCGTATTACAGAATGGACATAAAATGCTCTGGAAAAACGTACAGAGGAGGATGACAAAGATGATCCCATGTATCAGAAATCTTCCCTATGAGGATAGACTGAAGGCCCTGAATCTGCACTCTCTCGAAAGGCGTAGAATTAGGGGGGATATTATCGATATTAAACTCGCAGCAATGGTTTCAAGTTGGAAAAATTCAGATTCAGAAAGGATATAGGAAAGCACTGGTTTGGTAATAGACTTGAGGATAGTGGAACAAACTCCCGAGTTCAGTTATTGAGGCTAAAACGTTGTGTAGTTTTAAAAATAGTTAGATAAATACATGAGATGGTGTGGGTGGGTGTAAGTGGACCTGACTAGCTTGTGCAGCTGGTCTGGTGCCGTGCTCCATCCTTGAGTGAGGTGACCAGACTGGGTGGGTCATTGTGCTAATCCGGGGGGGGATATTGACCTGTTTCGTATGGGTCAGCAAGCCTGCTGCAGTGTTCCTTGTTTCTTATGTTCTTATGTACTCTTAACTAACTTACTCCTAACATATTCTTATCTTAGTCACTCCTAACTAAATTACTCCTAAATAGCTTACTCCTAACTTACTCCTAACATACTCCTAACTTACTCCTAACATACTCCTAACTAGCTTACTACTAACTTACTCCTAACTAACTTACTCCTAACTTACTCCTAACTAACTTTCTCCTAACTTACTCCTAACTTACTCTTGACTAACATTAGGTCTAACTGACTTACTCCTAACAAACTTACTCCTAACTACCTTACTCCTAACTTACTCCTAACTAACTTACTCCTAACTTACTCCTAACTAACTTACGCCTAACTAACTTTCTCCTAACTTACTCCTAACTTACTCTTAACTAACTTAGGTCTAACTGACTTATTCCTAACAAACTTACTCCTAACTAACTTACTCCTAATTAACTTACTGCTAACTTACTCCTTGTCAAAGAGAGGTTTTATGGTGAGTTTTTAGGGAAGATAATACCGACAACGTCCATGTAGAGAGTTTCTGAACCTTGCTTCAGTGTACATATTTTGACGGCTCCATCGTAACAAAGTACATTGTTAATTCCCAATTTTTTGACGGCTCCATGTGTAACAAAAAACATTGTAAATTCCAATATTTTGAGGGTCCATGTGTAACAAAGTAAATTTTTAAATTTTTCCAATATTTTGACCCCTCCATCTGCAATAAAGTACATTTTTAAATTCCCAATATTTTGACGGCTCCATCGTAACAAAGTACATTGTTAATTCCAAATTTTGAGGCTCAGTGTAACAAAGTTCTTTGTTAATTCCAAATTTTTGCGGTATGTTTTAAAAGTTTTGTTAATTACAAATTTTGACGCCCCATGTTAAAAAAGTACTTCCCTTGTTAATTACCAATTTTTTGCGGTTTCTATCTGAAAACAAAGAAATTTGTTAATTAAAATATTTTTGACGGCTCCATCTGTAACAAATACATTTTTAAAATTCCCATTTTTTGACGGCTCCACTGCAACAAAGTCCATTGTTAATTACCATATTTTGAGGCCCCGGGGTTAACAAAGTAATTGTTAATTACCAATATTTTGGACAGCCCAGGTAACAAAGTACATTGTTAAAATTACAATTTTTTGAGGCTCAGTGTAAAAAAGTAAATTTTAATTACCAATTTTTGCGGTCCATGTGTAACAAAGTACATTTTTAAATTTGCGGCCCATGGTGACAAAGTCTTTTTAAATTACCAATTTTTTGGGACGGCCCCATGTGTAACAAAGTACATTGTTAATTACCAATTTTTTGAGGGCTCCACTGTAAAAAAAGTACATTTTAAATTCCCAAATTTTTTCGATCAATGTGTAACAAAACACATTTTTAATTACCAAATTTTGACGGCTCCATGGTAACAAAAGTACATTGTTAATTCCAATTTTTTGAGGGCCCCAGTGTAACAAAGTACATTTTTAAAATTTCCCAAATATTTTGACGGCTCCATGTGTAAAAAGTACATTGTTAATTACCAATATTTTTGACGGTCATGTGAAAACAAAGACTTTGTTAATTCCCAATTTTTTCGACGGCTCCTCTGAAACAAAGACATTTTTAATTCCAATATTTTTGACGGCTCCAGTGTAACAAAGTACATTGTTAATTACATATTTTGACGGTCCATTTTAAAAAAAAGTACATTTTTTAATTCCCCAAATTTTGGGGGCTCCATCTGAAACAAATATTGTTTTTACCAATATTTTGACGGTCCAATGTGTAACAATGTACTTTGTTAATTCCCAAATTTTGACGGTCCATCTGAAACAAAGACATTTTTTAATTCCCAAAATATTTTGACAGCCCTTGTGTAAAAAAGTACATTTTTAATTCCAATAAAACAACATTTAGAGGAAAAAACTAAATGATAATTTCACAATCATAAAAAACTTCCTTAATTAATGTTTTTTCCCCATGTCATTGTAATTATAATTTTAAAAAAAGGTTTTTGTATTATTTCTACCAGTGCATTTAGGTGTCATTGTTATTTGCTGTCATTGTCGTTTAGGCTTCATTGTCGCTTAGGCTGCATTGTCATTTAGGGTTATTTTCATTTAGGCCGTATTGTCATTTAGGCTGTCTTTTTCATTTAAACTGTCACTTTATTTGTCTGTCTTGCCATTTAGTCTGTCATTTTCATTTTGTCTGTCTTTTTTATTTTTTCTGTATTTAGGTGTCATTGTCATTTAGTCTGTCACTGTATTTTGTCTGTATTGTCATTTAGTCTGTCATTTTGGTGTTTTATTTGGTCTTTTTTAGGGGGGTTTTTTAAAATTGTTTAGCTGTCATGTCATTTTGACTGTCATTGTATTTAGGCTGTCATTTTATTTAGGCTGTCATTGTCATTTAGGCTGTGATGTACTTTGGGCAATCATTGCCATTTAGCTGTCATTGTCATTTAGGCATCATTGTTTTTTAGGTTTTCACGCCCTTTGGTTTTCACTGTCATTTTGATTGTCCTATCATTTAGGCGTCACGTCATTTAAGCTGCACTGTCATTAGGCTATCACTACCTTTGGCTGTCACTGTCATTTAAGCTGTCACGTCATTTAGGCTTCTTACCATTTTGGCTGTCGCTGTCATTTAAACTGCACTGTCAATAATAAAACCCTTGGTTTCCAAAACGCCTTTCCAAAATTTCTATTTTTTAAAAATTTCCCCTTTAAGTTATATTAAACCCCCCGAAAAAATTAATAATTTTGGGGTGCTTGCTGAAATACCCCGGGGAAGCCTGGAACATAACATTATGGTGTGGAACCCCGACACTGAGGCTGGGAACCCCGACATGAGGCTGTGAACCCCGACAAAATAGGCTTGGAACCCAGCACTGAGGGTGTGGAACCCAGACATAGGCTGTGGAACCCCGACCGAGGGTGTGGAACCCCGACATGAGGCTGTGGGAACCCGCACTGGGCTGGGAACCCCGCACTGGGGGTGTGGGAACCCCGACATGAGGGTGTGGGAACCCCGACCTGAGGCTGTGGAACCCAGCACTGAGGGGTGTGGAACCCCGGGCCTGGGCTGTGGAACCCCGACAAATGAGGCTGTGGAACCCCGACCGAGGCGTGGAACCAGACCTGAGGGTGTGGAAAAAAAGACACGAGGGTGGGAAAAAGACACTGAGGCTGTGGAACCCCAAACACGGAACAAACCGACAACCCAACCCGGGGGGGAAAAAGACACTGAGGGGTGGGAACCCCGACAGGGTGTGGAACCCAAAAATGAGGTGGGAAAACCCGACATGAGCTGTGAACCCAAAACCCCGGGCTGGAAACCCAGACACTAGGCTGTGGAACCAAAACCTGAGGCTGTGGAACCCCGACACGAGGCTGTGGACCCCGACCTGGGGTAACCCCCAACTGAGGCTGGGAACCCAGACCGAGGCTGTTTAACCCAGACACTGAGGGTGTGGAAAAAAAGACACTGAGGCTGTGGAACCCAAAACTGAGGGTGTTTAAACCCAAAAAACTGAGGCGTGAAACAGACACAGGGGTGTGGAACCAAAACCTGAGGGTTGGAAACCAGCAAATGAGCCCTTGGAACCCCGAACGAGGCTGGGAACCCGACACTGAGGCTGTGGAACCCCGACCCGAGGCTGTGGAACCCGCAGAGGGGTGGAACCCAGACCCGAGGTGTGGAAACCCCCACATGAGGCCTTTGGGCCCCCCAAAACTGAGGCTGTGGAACTCGCACTGGGCTGTGGAACCAGACCTGAGGTGTGGGAAAAGAATGGGCTGTGGAACCCCGACCTGAGGCTGTGGAACCCCGAACTGAGGTGTGGAAACCCAACACTGAGTCTGTGGAAACCCCCACAGAGGTGTGGAAACCCCGCACGAGGCGTGGAAAACCCCCGACACCCTGGCCCCCCCCCCAGGTGTGGAACCCCCGACAGGGCTGTGGAACCAGAAATGAGGTGTGGGAACCAGAACCTGAGGTTGGAACCCGAACGAGCTGTGGAACCCAGACACTGAGGCTGTGGAACCCCAAAAAAGAGGCTGTGGAACCCCAGACAAAAAAACCCCCACCCGGGGTGGAACCCAGGGAAATGAGGCTGTGGAACCCCCGACACCGAGGTGTGGAACCCCGACACCGAATCTTGAATCCAAAATATTGAAGTGTGGCTCAAAAACACTACATTGAGGTTTTGGGCCTCTTAAACATTTGGGGTTTGACCTTTCCAAAAATTGAGGTTGTGACCTCTTAACATTGAGGCTGTTCCCTTAAACATTGAGACTGGGCCCTTTTTAAAAATTTAGGTTGTGACCTCTCAACATTGGATTGGGGCCCTTTTTAAACATTGAGGTTGTGACCTCTCAAAACATTTAGGTTATGACCTCTTAAACATTAGGTTTGACCTCTAAAAATTGAGGCGTGACCTTGTAAACATTGAGGTTTTAAACCTTAAACATTGAGGTTGTGACCTCTCTAAAACAAGAGGTTTTGACCTCTGTAAAAATTGAGGTTTTGACCCCTCAAACATTGAGGTTTTGACCTCCTAAACATGGGTTTTGACCTTCTAAAACTTGAGGTTGTGACCTCTCAAAAATTGGGTTATGACCCCTTAAAATTAAGGGTTTTGACCTCTAAACATTTAGGCTGTGACCTTGTAAACATTAGCTTATAATCTCTAAAAATTTGGGGTTTTGACCTTTCTAAACAAAGAGGGGTGACCTCTCTAAAACCCCTTAGGTTGGACCCCTCTAAACATTGAGGGTTTTGACCTCTCTAAACCGAGGTTTTGACCTCTCTAAAAATTTAGGTTTTGGACCTTAAAATTTAGGTTGGCCTCTCTAACATTGAGGTTATGACCCCCTAAAATTTAAGGTTGTGACCTCTAAACATTGGGCTGGACCTCTGTAAAAATTGAGGGTTTTAACCTCTTAACATTGAGGTTGTGCCTCTCTAAACAATGGGTTGTGACCTCTCTAAAAATTTTGGGGTTTTGGGCTCCTAAAATTTAGGTTGTGACCCCTCAAAAAACTTAAAATTGTGGTCCAAATATTTTGACACTGACCCAACATTGTGGTTTTGACCCCCTTTAAATTTAAGCTTTACTACAACTAATTTTAAGCTTTTCTTACAAAAATTGAAAATTATTACAAATATTGAAGCTTAACCCAAACATTGAAGCTTACGGAATACTAAAAACTTTACTAAAAAATATTGAAGCTTTTCTACAAATATTGAAACTTTATAAATATTGAAAACTTTACACTACAAATATTTAAGCTTTGCTACAAATATTTAAGCTTTGCACAAAATTGAGCTTTTCTAAAAAATTTGAATCTTTACTATTTCAAATATTTTTAGTTTGCTACAAATATTGAAGCTTTTTTCTACAAATATGAAGCTTTTTAACTTGGGGGGTGGGTGGTGTTAATTGGGCTGAGTGAGGGCTGTTCCTTGGGCAGAGGTGAGGTGCGTGAAAACTTGGGCTGATAGGTGCGTGTTACACTTGGGCAGAGGGGGGGTGCGTGTTACATTGGGTGAGGTGGGTGCGTGTTACACTTTGGGTGAGGTGAGGTCGGTTTTACACATGGGGTGAGGTGAGGGCGTAACATTGGGCTGAGGGGGTGCGTGTTAAAATTTTGGGGCATGAGGGCGTTTACACTTGGGGAGGGAGGGCGTGTTTTCACTTGGGGGTGAGGTGGGGCGTGTTACACTTGGCTGAGGTGAGGTGCGTGTTAACTTGGGCTGATGAGGTGCGTGTTCACTTGGGCTGCATGAGGGGGCGGTTTACCTTGGGGGGAGGGAGGTGGGTTACACTTGGGCTGAGGGAGGTGCATTTTACACTTGGGCTGGGTGAGGTGCATTTTAACTTGGGGAGGTGAGGGGGTGTTACCTTTGGGCTGAGGGGAGGGGCATTTTACACTTGGGTGTTTAGGGGCTTGTTAACTTGGGGTGAGGTGGGTGCGTGTTACACTTGGGTGAGTGGGGCTGTTACCTTGGGCTGGGTGAGGGGCGTGTTACATTGGGGTGACGTGAGGTGCGTGTTACCTTGGGCAGAGGTGAGGGGGTGTTACATTTGGGGTGAGGTGAGGTGCGTGTTACATTGGGCGGTGGTGCGTGTTACACATGGGGTGAGTGAGGTGGTGTTACACTTGGGCTGAGGTGAGGTGCGTGTTACACTTGGGGTGACATGAGGTGCGGTTTACCTTGGGGGAGGGGAGGGGCGTGTTACACTTGGGCTGAGGTGGGGCATTTTACACTTGGGCTGAGGTGAGGTGATTTTAAAACTTGGGCTGAGGTGGGTGCGGTTACACTTGGGGTGGGTGAGGTGGTGTTACTTGGGTTGAGGGGGGGTGCTTTTTACACTTGGGGTGAGGTGAGGGGCGTGTTTTCATTGGGGTGAGGGGAGGTGCGTTTACACTTGGGCTGAGGGAGGGCGTGTTAAATTGGGGGAGGGGAGGGGTGTTACACTTGGGCTGGGTGAGGGCGTGTTACCTTGGGCTGAGGTGAGGTGTTGTTACACTTGGGCTGAGGGGAGGGAGTGTTACACTTTTGGGGGAGGTGAGGTGCGGTTAAACTTTGGGGGAGGTGAGGTGGTGTTACACTTCGGCTGGGGGTGAGATGTGTGTTTCATTGGGTGAGGTGAGGTGCATTTTTAAAAGGGGTAGGTAGGTGGGTTACAATTGGGGAGAGGTGAGGTGGTTTACATTGGGGTGAGGTGAGGTGCGTGTTTCAATTGGGTGAGGGGAGGTGCGTTTACACTTGGCTGAGGGGAGGTGGTGTTACCTTGGCTGAGTGAGGTGCTTTTTACACTTGGGTGCATAAGTAGGTGTTAACTTGGGCTGAGGTGGGTGCGTGTACACTTGGGGAGAGGTGAGGTGCGTGTTTTTCCTTTGGGCTGAGGTGAGGTGCGTGTTACACTTTTGGGGGAGGGGAGGTCGTGTTACACTTGGGAAAATGAGGTGGTGTTTAACTTGGATTTAGGGGGTGAAAGGGGGTGTTACACTTGGGCTGGGGTGGGTGCGTTTACACTTGGGCTGAGGGGAGGGGCGTGTTTTCATTTCGATGAGGTGAGGTGCGTGTTACACTTTGGGGTGAGTGAGGTGGTGTTTCAAAAAGGGCTGAAGTGAGGGGTGTTACATTGGGCCCACTAGGTGCATGTTACATTGGGTAGTTGGGTGCGTGTTCACTTGGGCTGGGGGGGGTGCGGTTACACTTGGCTGAGGGGAGGGGCGTGTTTTCATTGGGGAGGTGAGGGGCGTTTTACATTGGGGTGACGTAGGGGCGTGTTACAAAAGGGCGAAGTGAGGGGCGTGTTTTACTCGGGCTGACGTCAGGTGCGTGTTACACTTGGGTAACGAGGTCGTGTTTTCACTTGGGGACTTGGGTGCGTTTACATTGGCTGAGGTGAGATTGGGTTTCACTTGGGGTGAGGTGAGTGCTGATACTTTTGGGCTGAGGTGAGGTGCGTGTTACATTGGCTACGTAAGGGGGTGTTACACTTGGGCTGAGGTGAGGTGCTGTTACACTTGGGCTGAGGGGAGGGCGTGTTACACTTGGGCTGGGTGAGGTGCTGTTAACTTGGGTGACGTCGGTGGGTACACTTGGGGTGAGGGGAAGTCCGTGTTACCATGGGGCTGAGTTAGGGGATGTTTCATTGGGTGAGGTGAGGTGCGTTTGCCTTGGGTGAGGGGAGATGCGTGTTACACTTGGCGAGGTGACTTGCTGATACCTTGGGCTGAGTGGGGTGCGTGTTTCACTTGGGAGAGGGAGGTGGGGTTTCACTTGGGCTGAGCTGCGGGGTGTGTTCACTTGGGCTGAGGTGGGTGCGTGTTACAATTTGGGGTGAAGTGAGGTGGTGTTTCACGGGTGATGAGGGGCGTGTTAACTTGGGGGGGACTTAGGTGCGTGTTACACTTGGGTGAGGTGAGGGCGGTTAAATTGGGTGAGGTGAGGTGCGTGTTCACTTGGGGTGAGGGGAGGTGCGTTTAAAATTTGCTGAGATGAGATCTGTTACATTTTGGGGGGGGAGGGCGTGTAAAAACTTGGGGGGGTTAGGGGTGATCACTTGAGCTGGGTGAGGTGGTTTACTTTGGGTGAGGTAGGTGGTGTTACCTTGGGTGAGTGAGGTGCTTGTTACTCTTGGGGGTGAAGTGGGTGCGTGTTACACTTGGGCAGAGTGAGGTTTCGTGTTACCTTTGGCGAGTTGAGGGGCCTGTTACACTTGGGCTGAGTTGAGGTGCGTATTACACTTGGGCCAGTTGGGTGCGGTTAAACCCTTTGGGGTGAGGGGAGGGCGTGTTACACTTGGGATGAAGTGGGTGCGTGTTACCTGGGCTGAGTGAGGTGCGTGTTACACTTGGGGTGAGGTGAGGTGCGTGTTCACTTTGGGTGAGTGAGGGTGTGTTTAAATTGGGCTGAGGGAAAGTGCGTGTTACCTTGGGGTGGGTGAGGTGGGTTACATTTTGCTGAGTGGGTGCTGTTCCCCTTTGGGGTGAGTGAGGGGCGTGTTACCTTGGGCTGGGTGAGGGGGTGTTTCACTTGGGCTGAGGTAGGTGGGGTTTCACTTGGGTGAGGTGTGGGGGTTAAACTTGGCTGAGGTGAGGCGGTGTTACCTTGGGCTGAGGGAGGTGGGTGTTAATTGGGTGAGGTGAGGTGCCTTTCACTTTGGGTAGGGAGGTGGGTGTTACTTTTTGGGCGCGTGGTTTGTGTTACATGGGCTGAGGTGAGGGGGCGTGTTACACTTGGGGTGGGGGGCGGTTTTCATTGGGCTGAGGTGATGCGTGTTAAACTTGGGGCTGGGTGAGTGCGTGCTAAATTCGGTGACGTGAGATGATGTTACACCTGGGCTGGGGGAGGTGGTGTTAACTTGGGGGAGGTGGGTGCATTTTTTCATTGGGCTGAGGTGAGGTGGTGTTATACTTGGGCGAGGTGAGGTGGTGTTTCCTTGGGCGAGGGGGGTCGTGTTACACTTTGGGGTGAGTTTTAGGTGTTTTTACACTTGGGCCCCGAGGTGAGGTGCGTGTTACATTCGGGTGAGGTTTAGGTGGTGTTTCACTTGGGCTGACGTGAGGGCGTGTTTCATTGGGCTGACGTGAGTAGCGTGTTCACTTTGGGCTGAGGGGAGGTGGTGTTTTCACTTTGGGGTGAGTGAGGGGTGTTTCCTTGGGCTGCTGGGTGCAGATTACACTTGGGGCTGAGGTGATGCGTTTTAAACTTGGGGTGAGGTGAGGTACGTGTTACACTTTGGGGTGGGTGAGGTGGGGTTTTCCTTGGGGTGGGTGAGGTGGTGTTACCTTGGGCTGGGTGAGGGCCTGTTTCACTTGGGCTGAGGTGAGGTGCATGTTACATTTGGGTGACGTGAGGGACGTGTTAATTGGGCTGAGTGAGGGCGTGTTACATTGGGGAGGTGAGGGGGGTGTTCACTGGGTGGGTGGGTGGTGTTACACTTGGGGGCGTGAGGGGCGTGTCCTTGGGCTGGGTGAGGTGCGTTTAAACCTTGGGGTGGGTGAGGGGGTTTATTGGGCTGGGTGAGGTGCGTGTTACACTTGGGCTGACGTGAGGTGGTGTTGCACCTGGCTGAGGAGGTACTTTTTTACTTGGGCTGAGGTGAAGTGTGTGTTAACTTGGGGTGAGGTGAGGTGCGTGTTACACTTGGGCGAGGTGAGGTGCGGTTACACTTGGTAAGGGGAGGGGGTGTTAACTTGGGCTGAGGGGGGGTGCGTTTTAATTTGGGGTGAGGGGGAGGTGGTGTTACATTGGGCGATTTTGCGGTTTACACTTTTGGGGTGAGGTGTTCGTGTTAAACTTGGGCTGGGTGAGGTGCGTGTTACACTTCGGCTTAGTGAATGGTGTTAACCTGTGAGGGAGGTGGTGTTACACTTGGGCTGAGGTGAGGTGCATTTTACAGTTGGCTGAGGGGGGTGCGTGTTTACTTGGGCAGAGGGGAGGGTTTGTTTCATTGGGTGAGGTGAGGGGGTGTTAAATTGGGGAGGTAGGTGTGGTTACACTTTGGGTGACGTGAATGGGTTACACCTGGGCTGGGTGAGGTGGTGTTACACTTGGGGTGAGGGGAGGTGCATTTTACACTTGGGGGTGAGGTGAGGTGCGTGTTACCTTGGGCAAGGTGAAGGGCGTGTTACATTGGGGGAGGTGGGTGCGTGTTTTCCTTGGGTGAGGTGAGGTGCGTGTTTTCCTTGGGGTGAGGTGGGTGGTGTTAAACTTGGGCTGAGGTGAGGGGCGTTTACACTTTGGCTGACGGAGATCGTGTTACACCCGGGCTGAGGTGAGGTCGTGGGTTTATTGGGTGGGTGAGGTGATTTTTCCTTGGGGTGAGGGGAGGTGCGTGTTACATTGGGGAAGGGGGGAGGTGCGTGTTACACTTGGCTGAGGTGAGGTGCGTGTTACACTTTGGGGTGAGGGGAGGTGCTTTTTTACATTGGGTGAGGTGAGGTGGTGTTACCCCTTGGGTGAGGTGGGGGGCTGTTCACTTGGGGTGAGGTGAGGTGCGGTTAAACTTGGGTGACATGAGTAGCGTGTTACCAATTGGGTGGTTTAGTGCTGTTACACTTGGGGAGGTAGGTGCGGTTAACTTGGCTGGGTGAGGTGCTTGTTACACTTTTGCTGATTTAGGTGCGTGTTACCTTGAGCTGAGGGAGGGGATGTTACACTTGGACTGAGGTGAGGTGCGTGTTTACTTGGGGGGGGTGAGGGGGTGTTACACTTGGGGTGGGTGAGGTGGGTTACCCTTTGGATGAGGTGAGGTGCGTGTTACACTTGGGGTGAGTGAGGTGCGGTTCAAATGGCTGAAGTGGGTGGGGTACCTTGGGCTGAGTAGGTGCTGTTTTCACTTGGGGGTGAGTTGAGGGGCGTGTTCAATTGGGGTGAAGTGAGGGGGTTTTTACACTCGGGGTGACGTAGGGGCGTTTCACTTGGGCTTATCAAAATTGAAGCTTTTCTACAAAAAATTTTAAGCTTTGCTCTACAATATTTAAACTTTACTACTAAAAAATTGAAGCTTTACTACACAAAATTTAAGCTTTACTACTAAAAATATGGAGCTTTACTAAAAAAATATTGAAGCTTTACTATACAAATATTGGGCTTTTACTACACAAATATTGAATTTTTTACTCTACAAATATTGAACTTTACTACTAAAAAATATTAAAGCTTTGCTCCTAAAAATATTGAAGCTTTATAAAAATATTGAGTTTTAAACTACATATAGAACTTTACACTTCAAATATTGAAGCTTTACACTCAAAAATTAAAGCTTTATTTCAAATTTTTTTTCTTTTTTTATTTTTATTTTATTTCTTCTTTTTTTTTTTTTTCTTATAAACTAAAAGAAAGAAAAAACCTAAATGAACCCAGTCCAGAACCTGCCCCCCCCCGGGCCCCTTCTTGATACCACACCCTTCTGACCCCACCCATTTTTGGGACCACCTTTCGACACTCCAATCCCTCTGTACCTCTTGCCGGTGTTTTTTTCCCTCCCCGCTTCAGGTCTGAGGTCTCGATGACTCCTTCGATTTATTGCCTCCGCTCCCCTTTGACTTGTTTTCCGGCCTCTCCCTCTACGCGGGCGGAAATTTTTTCGAATGGGGGCCCATCCACGTCGGCCCAAACTGGGGCCCCACCCCTAATGCAACAACAATTACCGGGGATGATACTTCCCCACTTCTCTTTCTTCTAGAAAAGATCGACACGTCCGCACCCCCTTTCCACGCCAGTTTCAAATGCACAAGGGACAAAATTCTTCATTTACGACCGATTTCCTTACGCCTATCTTTCCGACCAAGTTTTGGGCAAGGCACCCCTAGCCTGTTGGGAAAAAGAATTTTTTTTCATGCTCTTAAGGGGGGTACGGCATCATCACTGTACAGAAGCTACCAAGCTCATGATTTTTTCTTTTTTCCCATATCGTACTGTTCCTGTAACTATTGAAAAACAAAATTTCCCTCAATTCTTAGGTACCGTCATTCTCCCCCATACCAAAATTTTCAAAAAAAAATTTCCAGACTGTGGAAATGACTTTTTGAACACGGGAATCCAAATCTCCCAATCCTAAAGGTAACACTTAGTTTTTCCTCCCCGGGGGGGAGACGATACCCTAGCAATATGGCTCTTTTAACTTTGACAGCCGTAAACCCCCACCTCTTTTTTATGTAGCAGGACTCGTTTACAAGTTCGAAAGGTGACCCCTACACCGAACAGTGAGAAATTTTCTGGCGATTTGGCCATCAGCAAAATATTGCAGATCTAAAGCCGAATACCCCCTCGTGGTGCCGATGACCCTTCAATACATCTTCAATCGACCCCCCCTTGCCTTTAAACTCATGAGGTCACCCCTTTGTACTCTCGCCGTTGCCAACTACTTAAATGGCGGGGAAAACCATTACCTCAAAAGGCAGAAGGTCTCCCTTATGCCCATGGAAATTTCTCATTCCCCTCCAAGGGGGACTCTGTTTTCCCTTTTTCCCGTGTTTTAAAAAAAGCCCCCCCATTCTGGGGGCCCAAACTTCTGCGCCTCCCCTGTGGTTTCCTCTCCTGTCCTTGATCAATCTTTTGCTGCCCCGGGCTCAGACGTCCCTACTTCAACGCCCCAGTCTGTTCTCGTTCTTCTGTTCTCCCCCACAAACCTCGGTACGACGAGATCCGTACGACACCTCCCCCCATGTCCCTCTACTTCTCAAAAGCAAAAAAACTCCTTCCCTTCTTCCCTCTTCATTTTACCTTCCCCCGTCCCCGTACCTGTTCTTCCCCTCTCATGGTCGTTACAATGTAGAGGTTCACCCCCCTCCGTACTGTACCTTCCCCCCTGTTCCCTCCCAAGTTTCTTCCCTTCGCCCCCCCCCGGGTTTTCTGCTGTTCTGTCCCTTCCATGCTTTTTTCTCCTTTTTCCCTCCACCCTTTCGCCCCCCCTCCCTTGATACAGTCCATTACAGTTCCAATCTTTATCACCCCCCCCTGCATCTCCATATTGTCTCCCATACGACGTTTTTTAAATTTCCAAAACGCTTGAAAGCAATCTCTGAATATATTGCAGGCCCCAAACCATAAAGGGACCTAAACTACCCTCTGTTCCCTCCTCTCCCTCCTCCTTGCGCAATCCTTTTTTCACAGCCACCGTTTTCGCGCTTGAACGTTTTCCGCTGCCACTGCAGGGGGTTTTTCTAACCCCCTAGTCTGTGGGGAACCCTTACCTGGGGGTTTTCAGGTATCTTTATCGGCCAACATGGTTTATTTACACGGAAAAATACGGGGGCCTCGGGGGAAAGGGGGTGGCTTCAGATGTTACTCTCCCAGTTTTCCCCTGTTGGAGTTTCTTACAGGAACCAAAAATACACTCTGGTTATCTATCCCATCTCGGCTATAATTTATTGTTTCTTCAGACCCCTTTTCCCTGAGGGGACCTTTTTAATAAAGTCCCCTTTCTTTACCCTGAATTCCCTACCTTTTCACTTTTTGTTCATACTTTGCTGCATTACACAAGCCCTTTCCATTGCATAGGGTTTTACGCTTTTTCTTTATATCTCTTCCTTCTCAGGCATTATCTATCCTGGGTATGCCCTTTCTTTTTCGTATTTCCGCCACAGCTTTGTTGCTTGGCGATTTTTAAGCCCTCATTTCCCTTTGGGGTCGCACTGTGATTCCCCTGGCATTCAGTTAAGGCTTTTTTTTTGTACCCCACCCCCCTCCTGTTTTTAAATACAGGTTTCTCACACCCAATTTTGTCCCCGATCAACCCCTCCTTGCTCGATTCTCGTCTCTTTTCCCCGCCCAATTTGCTTTACCTGGTTGTTCTCCGATTTTCGACAGCGATCATTTCCCAATCATTCTTTCTTCCATCCCGCTGGCAGTTTGATCAGGGAAAATTGGGAACCCTTTTCCACAACAAATGTTTTTTAGAGAGGCCTTCTTCGTCCTCCCCTTGATGAGCTTTTACACCTTTCTCGTCCTCCCTTTTAACGCAGTTTCATTTTATACCCCCAAACTTCGGGGCATTCTCAGAATGCGTGCCCTTTGTGTCTCCCGCTTGTGCCGGCATACGTTTTGAAACGCGCTGCTGGGGCAGGTACCGGTACAATAAACCCCCGGGAACTTCTTGATTTTAAGCAGAAGCGTGCGATCGTCGCCGTGTCATCCTGACGCTAACGACTTTTCTGGCGAGATTGTCCCCCCATCACCCCTGCTTTCCCCTATATGCAGTCTGGGAAAAAAATCGAAAACTGAGTGGTAATATTTTCCCCGACCCGGGTCCTGTTCGGGGGGTTTTCCGGTGTTGATTACAAACCCCTTTGATGTTGCCAATGAAATTTGGCAATCTCGGTCCCTATTCTCAGGGGTCCATCGTCCCCCTTTTTTTTTCCCCCAAAATCTCCAAGAGTTAGCACCCTTGGACTTTTTTTTCCTCAGAGAAGAACAGTATAATGTGCCTTTTAATTCAAGAACGGGGTGCCAACACGCAGCTGGGTCCGAAAACATTCATATTCGATGCTCACATTTACATCGCCCCCTTGCGTCCTATTAGCCTTTTCAATTTTATTTGTTACAAGGAGTTCTTCCCAGCTGGAAAATCTCCCTTTGTTCCCCTTCCGAAAACCGGGTACTAGGGGAATAACCTCCCACTATCGTCCATTCGTTTGCAAATGGGGGAACCCCTGGAAAACAAACTTTTACTGGGGTATTTAGAGACACACAAAAGCCTCCCCGTCAATAGGCTTTCTTAAGGGCTTCTCCATACCCCCTTACTCGCTTGAAACGTATTTCGTAATGCCTTCCGAATAACCCCCTCAGTTTTGCCATATTTTTTGATTTTGAGAAGGCATAGACACAACTTGGAGTAAATTTTTTGGCCCCAAGCCCACTCCTTTAGGCCCCGAGGCAATCTCCACCCTTTCCCTTAAAAATTTTTTTAACTGACAGACATTCCGTTTTGGGGTTAATAAGTGCTCTCCCCGGATTTTTACCCAAGCAAAGGTGTCCCCAAAGGGATTGTTCTACAAAACACTTTTTTCCCCTTGCTATAAGTGATTTGGCCTCTAGTTTTCCCATCAAATTTTGGTCCACTCTATTTTGGATTTCGCTATTGCCTGTGCAGGGGCGACTTCCCCTTACAGTTTCTCTCCAGCATCGGTCGAGTGTTTTCCAAAAGGGCCACCCCACATGGGGTTTAAATTTTTTAGTACCAAAAAATCACCCAAAATTCTTTCACTGACGCTTGTCATCTCCCCATATCCTTTGTACCTCTATGGCTCCCGTACCCTGAAAGGATACAGTCAGGTTTTGGGGCCCCCTCTTTGACCGTAGGTTAAACTGGAAACCCACATTTCCCCTTGAAGGAACTTGTCACAGCCGACGAAACTTTTTAAAACCCATGGGGAGCTGTCGTCGAACCTCCCTTTGCCTAATTCCACCCTCATTTTATGGAAACTTTATTATGGTGACCAAGCTATTCAGCGGCCCCCCTGACCTCTCTAGCCCTTTACCCCAATTTTCACAAAGGGTTCGTTTATGCCTTGGGGTTTTCCTCTTCCCCGTTTGGGCCTCTAGCAAAGCGAAGTTCCCTCCTTTTCCATCGCCGTGATGCCCCATTGCCTTTCGCTACATGAGCTCTCAATGTTCCCAATCCTTTCCATTTTAGAATGGTCACGTATTATAGACATTCTTATTTTTTCACTGCCCCGTTTACTCCGCCCTTCTCCCTTTGCCTCATTCGCCTTGTTTTCCTTCAATTACCCCCTTTTTATGTTTATCTAAACATCTATTTTTCCCACCCCTCTGGGGAAATTCCCGCTGTTCGAGTCTGTTTTTCTCTTCCCTTTCCGCAGCCCCAAATGTCTACGGGCGCTTCCGCTTCTTTTTCCCTTTACCCCTTCCCCTCTCTCCCCATTCATTTCAGTGTACACAGGTAGGATTCGCAGCAGCGTTTCCGGACAGCTCTACGAGGGGATTTTTCTATCT
>NC_069471.1:14365208-14368305 GCF_026875155.1 Cherax quadricarinatus | reverse complement strand
AAAAAAAATAATCCTGGTTACTGGGTTTTGAAAACCCAGGATAACAAAACCCCTGTTTACTGGGTTCTTAGTAAACCAGGATAACATAATCCCTGGTATATTGGGTTCTTAGTAAACCAGGATAACATAATCCCTGGTATACTGGGTTCAAGAAAACCCTGGAAAAACAAAATCTTGTTACTGGGTTCTTAGTAAACCAGGATAACATAATCCCTGGTATACTGGGTTCTTAGTAAACCAGGATAACATAATCCCTGTTATACTGGGTTCTTAGTAAACCCAGGAAAACATAATCCTTTGGGTATAGGGGTTTTTAGAAAACCCAGGTAACATAACCCCTGTTATACTGGGTTCTTAGAAACCGGTAACATAATCCCTGGTATACTGGGTTCTTAGTAAACCAGGATAACATAATCCCTGTTATACTGGGTTCTTACTAAACCAGGATAACATAATCCCTGTTATACTGGGTTCTTAGTAAACCAGGATAACATAATCCCTGGTATACTAGTCCAACATTATGAAAACCATTGTCTAGTGGTTTAGAAACCACTGAGTAGGGTTTTATAAACATTGTCTAGGGGTTTAAAAACCAATCTATTTTTTTAGAAACTTGACCAACATTTTAGAAGAATTTAATTTCTTCCAATGTTGAAAATGTTTGTTAAGAAATATTAACTTTAATATATAAAAACTAAACATTAATTATAATATTTTTTCTTTAAACATGTTTTTTAACAATTTCAACGTCCTTTAATGCGCTCAAAAATATTTTTTTTTATTTTCGTAAAAAATTTAAATAAAAAAAATTCTGAGATTTTTTTTTCAAATTGCCCTTTTTTAAAAAAAAATTCAATTATTGGTTTATTTTTTAAAGGCGCAAAAAGTTATTACGTAAACAAACAGGAATATATGGATTTCCCAGTATATTTTTTGTAGGGTATATATATATGTTAGGAAAGTCTTTAATATGACTTAGACAAAGTGTAGATTTTGTAATCAAAGTTTTTTTTTTTTGCAATTATCCCATTGGAAAGAAAAAATCTATAATGGTGTTTGGAAAGAAGCCATAAAGGAAATACTGGTTCTTAAGCGAGAAAAGATGTAAGTGAGGATAAAAATCGAGAATATCTCGTTTATTAAATGGTTGTAGCTTTCAAATTAAAGTTTCCCCTTTAATGAATAAAAAAAAGGGTATTTTTAAATTCTTATGTTCTGTTTTTTCCTAGAGTACCTGCCCCATGTCGAACCCCCACTTTATAAAAAAAGAAAATTTACATTTAAAAAAATTTAAAAGAGATTTTTTTAAAATTTGGTTCCATGGAATGCAGGGCCCCGCCATCCCATCAAGAGCTAGGGGAAAAAATAAGGGGAAAATACCATGTATAGAAGGATAGAGACAGAAGGAAAAGCACTGGGGGAAAGGAGAGGGAAAAAGTCAGGTTTTTTCATGGGCTCAGGAGAGTGAGGGAAGGATACACATAAAGGGAGGCAGGCAGAAAGACGGGAAAAATTGGAACATCATAAAAGAAATAGGTAAAGAAGAAATGTCTGGATTGAAAATTTTTTCAGTGACTGGGGGGAATACTTGGGGGGAGAAAAACGACGATCAAGCAAATTCTTAGGACAGAAACAATGTGAAACAGGATCCAAAAAAACCAAATTGAAGGGAAACTCAGCAGCATACAACAGGGTTTTCCTTTGACCGAGACGAAAAAAATAAATGACAGCAGCTGGGGAGAGGCCCAAAAAGCGAAAGGAGCTAGGGAGAGACAAGGACAGAAAAGCAAGGGACATCCAGAAATCCCCAGAACCCAAAACAAAATCGCACTATCCCAACACAGCCCAAATCCACATCACAGCCCCCCCCCACAAAATTAAAAGAACCCAGTACCGCCAGGTCCCCCCCCCACAGCCCCCCAAAAAACACATGTTGGAGGGGAAACTAAGGATGGTACACCAGCACTGAGGGAAAAACAAATAAGTGGGAGAAGTGGCACAAAATAGAAAAAGAGGCATCACTGGACTCTACCCCCAGAAGCCAAACTACAGGGATGATAAAGATGCACTTCCAAAAGGGATATCAAATCCTGAGGAAAAGAAGAGGGAACAGAAGGGTGGGGGAGTGGCTCTAGATTTAAAAACCGATGGGATTTTTTATGAGCTGGAGGGAAGGGGGGGAGGAGAAGCAAGATTACATAATAGAATGCTTAGTTTGAAGTCCTAAAGCGGTGATTGCAGTGAGTATAAACCCCCCACAGAATGCAGGAAAACCAAGGCAAGAGTATGATGAGAGTAATAGAGCAATGGTTGACAACTGGGTGAGGTGGAAAGGGCCATGCAGCAGGGGAAGTTGTTATCATGGGGGATTTCAACCTCAAAAATCGATTTTGGGGGGGGAAATTTTAGCCACATGGGGGCAAGAAAATGGGGGGTAAGATATGGAGGTGGGGACTGGAAAAACCCCTTTACCAAAACATAAAAACATACGAGAGAGAGGGAGGGGAACCCGCGAGACGGACCCGTATTCACCTTGATAATGCAGATATTTTGAAATCACATATGAAAAGACTCCTGGGGGGCCGGATCATGTGGATTTAAGCTTCGTACATATGAGTTACAAATGGAGGGAAGCAGGGCGGAAAACCTGTGTCACAAACCTCTGGAGTTCTATGTAGGGTGACAGCTGTAAGACAAGAGAGGATGGGGGGTAATTGCATTTTCTTGGTTTCGGATAAAGTGGATGTGGCCCCCCGTCAAAAAATCCCGAAATCCTTGAGGTAGCCCCTTTTTTTTGTCCCAACTAACAGGCAGAAAACGTGGAGGGGGGAGTTGTTGATGTTTAAGTTGGGGATCACTCAAAAGTGGTCCTGTCATGAGGGGGGGGGGGTAATGGAACTAAAGGATAATTGGAGAATTGTGAGTAAAGGGGGGTAATTGTGGGTTTTGGAGGAGGGAGACAGAAGTGAGCAGGAAGGAGGCAGGTAGGTAGGATGACAGGTCAGTGGGGCCACCAAAAACACCAATTACTCCTCCTCTCACACCATATAACTCACCCCCCTCTTTACTCCCAAATAAACATAATAAAATAAAGAAA
>NC_069471.1:14352708-14360208 GCF_026875155.1 Cherax quadricarinatus | reverse complement strand
TAGCTCCCTTTTTGGGCACCTAGCTCACTTGTGGGGACCAGCCCCTTAAGAGCACCACCCCTTTTGGGGGACTTTGCTCCCTTGTGGGTACCTGCTCCCTTGTGGGTACCTAGCTCCCTTGTGGTACCTAGCTCCCTTAAGGGCAACCTAGCTCCCTTGTGGGGCCCCCGTCCCTTGTGGGACCTAGCTCCCTTTTGGGCACCTAGCTCCCTTGTGGGCACCTAGTTTCCCCTTTAAGGGCACCTAACCCCTTGTGGGACCTAGCTCCCTTGTGGGCACCAGCTCCCTTGTGGGACCTACTCCCTTGTGGGCACCTACTCCCTTTGTGGGACCAGCCCCTTTTGGGCACCAGCTCCCTTGTGGGACCTAGCCCCTTGTGGGCACCCAGCTCCCTTGTGGGCACCTAGCTCCCTTGTGGGCACCTACTCCCTGTGGGCACCAGCTCCCTTTGGGGACCTAGCTCCCTTTTGGGGAAAAAGCTCCCTTGGGGCACCTAGCCCCTTGGGTCACCAGCCCCTGGTGGGCACCTACTCCCTTGGGGCACCTACTCCCCCTTTGGGCACCTACTCCCGTGGGCACCCAGCCCCCTTTTGGGCACCTCTCCCTTAAGGGGGCCTACTCCCTTTTGGGCCCTGCTCCCTTTTGGGCACCTGCTCCCTTGTGGGCACCTAGCTCCTTGTGGGGACCTAGCTCCCTTAAGGGGGACCCACTCCCTTGGGGCCCTAGCTCCCTTGTGGGCACCAGCTCCCTTGGGGTACCCAGCTCCCCTTGGGGCCCTAGCTCCCTTGTCACCTACTCCCTTGGGGCACCTAGCCCCTTGTGGGCACCCAGCCCCTTCATGTCCCCCTTTTTTAGTATTTGACTGGCTCCTCTTCATCCCCACTACTACCACCTACTCTACACACAACACACTTCCACTAAACCAAAACCCATATACTAAACTACTACAAAACCACTACTACACTACATACTACTACAACTACCCAACCACATACTACTACACTCCCACAACCACTACTCTACTACTAAACTACTACTACAATACTACACTACCAAAACCCCACTACTACACTACTCCCACAACCACTCTACTACTACACTACTACACACTACTACACTACTACAACCAACTAAACAACTACTACTACTCACTCCCAAAACCCAAAACCCTACTACTACACCTACTCCCCAACACTACTACTACTACACACACTACTGCTATTTCTATCACACCCCTTACTACTCCCACCAGACTACACTACTACTACTACTCCCAATTACTAATACTACTACTATACTACAACTCCCAACTACCCCCCAAAAAACTACTATACTACTGCTACTACTATACTACTACTACTAAACAACCATAACTAACATACACATACACAAACTACTAACTCCCACTACTACTACTCTACACACTACTACTACTACTACACTACCACTAAACTACTATCTATTTACTACACTAACTACTCCCCAAACACACTACTACTACTAATACTAAACTACTTCACTACTACTACAAAAAAACTACTACTCCCAATTACTACTAAAAACTATACTCCCATACTACTTATCCCAACTCTACTCACCGCTACCACTACATACACTTAAACTAATTAAAACCCACTACTATTTTACTACAAACCCCAAACCACTACTACTACTACCAATATACTCTACTACACTAACTACTAACCATTACCACTACCACTCCACACTACTACTATGTCCCACTACCTACACTACACACACCAACTACTACATACTACTACTCTGCTACTACTACTACAAACTACAAACACACCCTCTAACTACTCTACCACTCCCTCAACCACTACAACTACCACTATACTATACACTACTACTCTCTAACACTTCTGCTACTATACACTACCTCCCACTCCCACTACTATTACTACCACAAAATACCCTAACTATTAACCCCACTAAATACAAACCCCCCAAACTACTATCCCCACTACTACTACTACTCCCCAAACATACTACTACTACTACAACTCCACTACTACCCCACTATTCTAAATACACTACAAACTACTATCCCACACCACTACCCTCCAAAACCACGCTACTATTCACTACTACTACTACCACTTCGCTATACACACAACTCACCCACACCACACCACAAAACACCACTACTAAAATTACTATTTTTTTACTACTACTATTTCTGTACTACTACTACTACTACGCTACAACCCCACTCCCACTCCTACAACACTACTACACATTACCACACCACTCCCACCCCACTCTACCCCACTACTAATCAATACTACTACACTACTACTACCACTACCCTCCCCACCATACAACTCCCACTACTACTTACACAACTCTACACACTTCTACTACCAATACTAATACACCAATACTACAAATACACCTCCCACTACCACTACCAATACCACTACCACTACCCCCCGCAACTCCCACAATACTAATATACTTCTGCTCCAAACTACTATACTGCTACTACTACTACTACTATACTGCTAATACTGCTAACTATTACACAACACCACTACCACTACAACTACTATACTACACACCACTACCAATTCCCACTACCACTCCAACACTACTACCTCACTGCTACTATTTCTACTACTACTACATTTACTACTACTACCGTACACTACCACTACCACTCCCCACTACCACTATACTACAAAATTTACTATATTTACCATCCCACTAGCACTAACTACTACACTACTACCACTACCACTACCACACTAACTACTACTACTACTACCTACTCCACTACTACTACTACTACTAACTACCACTACCAAACCACTTCTATATCTACTTTTTAAACTACTACTACAATATTTAAAATCTACTTACTACCACTACTATCTACTACACACTACCACTACCACCCCACTTTCACTATTTACATATACACTACACTATACATACTCCACTACTACTAAAAACACTAGCACTACCACTACCAAACCCATTCACACTACAACAACTACTACTACTACTACACCACAACACTATACTACTAGCGCTACCATCCCACTACCACTTCTACTAATCTACACTATATACACCCACTATACACCTACTAGCACACCATACCCTCCCACTTCTACTACACTACTACACATACTACACTACTACACTCTACTCACTACACTACTACTCTACTACTTCTACTGCTACTCCACCACTCCCTTTTCCCTTCCTATAATACCGCCCCCTGCCCACTTGGGGTTAGTGTGACTTTTAAGGACCAATCGGACCAAAACGTCCCGAAGTTTTCCTCTTTCTAGTGCGGTTATTTGTGTATGGGTTCCAGCACGGTATTGGGGCCTTTTTTTTATTCATTCCCTTCAAATTTTTCCCCATTTCTCCTTCACTTTTTTTCTAATTCCCCTTTCAAGGTTCCACTTCTCCTTCACTTTGTTCTAACTTCCCTTCATATTGTTCCACTCCCTTCAATTGTTCTCACTTCTCCTTCACTTGTTCCACTTCTCCTTCATATTGTTCTCACTTCTCCTTCATATTGTTCTCACTTCTCCTTCATATTGTTCTCACTTCTCCTTCATATTGTTCTCACTTCTCCTTCACTTTTTTTTCCACTTCTCCTTCATTTTGTTCCATTTCCCCTTTCCTTTTTTCTCATTTTCTCCTTTAAAATTGTTCTCATTTCCCCTTTCCCTTGTTCTAACTTCTCCTTCATTTTGTTCTCACTTCCCCTTTCATATTGTTTAATTTCCTTCATTTTGTTTCATTTCTCCTTAACTTTGTTCTCACTTCTCCTTCATATTGTTCTCACTTCTCCTTCACTTTGTTCTCACTTCTCCTTCATATTGTTCTCACTTCTCCTTCACTTTGTTCTCACTTCTCCTTCATATTGTTCTCACTCCCTTCCTTTTTTCAAACTTCCCCTTTCATATTTTCCCCTTCTCCTCTTTTTGTTCTCACTTCTCCTTCAATTGTTCTCATTCTCCTTTCACTTTGTTCTCATTTCTCCTTCATATTTTTCTCACTTCTCCTTCACTTTGTTCATTTCCTTCATATTGTTCCATTTTCCCCTTTCATTTTGTTCTCACTTCTCCTTAAAATTTTGTTCTCACTTCTCTTCATTTTGTTCTAATTCTCCTTCATATTGTTCTCATTTTCCCCTTTACTTTTTTCCATTTTCCCTTATTGCTCATTTCCCCTTCACTTTTTCCCACTTCTCCTTCATATTGTTCTATTCCTTCATTTGTTCTCACTTCTCCTTATATTTTCTCACTTCTCCTCACTTTGTTAAAATTCTCCTTATATTGTTCTCACTTCTCCTTCACTTTTTCTCCTTTCCTTATATTTTTTCCCACTTCTCCTTCACTTTTTTCCACTTTCCTTCATATTGTTCTCACTTCCCCTTTCATTTTTTCTCACTTTCTCCATCTATTTTTCCACTTCCCCTTTTCATATTGTTCTCATTCCCTTCATATTGTTCTCACTTCTCCTTCATATTGTTCCATTCCCCTTTCAAATTTGTTCTCATTTTCTCCTTCTATTGTTCCACTTCTCCTTCATTTTGGGTTCTCATTTCCCCTTCATTTGTTCTCACTTCCCTTCATATTGTTCTCATTTCTTTCATATTTTTTCCACTTCTCCTTCACTTTTTCCACTTCCCATCATATTTTCTCACTTCTCCTTCAATTTTCTCACTTCCCCTTTCATATTGTTCTCACTTCTCCTTCATATTTTTTCTCACTTCTCCCTTATATTGTTTCACTTCTCCTTAATTTTTTCTCACTTCTCCCTTTATATTGTTCCATTTTTCCCTTATATTGTTCTCACTTTCCTTCATATTTTCTACTTTTCCCTTTACAGTTTATATCATTATTCACTATTAGTATCAATTTTTTTGTCTTTTTCTTACAGAGACTCACACAAAGATCTTATTTGATAAGTTTTTTGGGTGCGTGTGTTGGTGTGAGTGCAACACCAAACCTCCTTGATGTATACCAGAACCTCTTTGTGTGTTACCAGAACCCCTTTTTTATACTAGAACCTCTTTGTAGAAACCAGAACCCCTTTTTATGATACTAAAACCCCTTTTTTAGTTTCCAAATTTTTTTGTATTATTCCGAACCTCTTTTTTATGTATATGAAAACCCCTTCATATACCAAACCTCTTTGTGTGTTACGAGAACCCCCTATGTATGTAACCAGAATCTCTATGTATGTATACCAAAACCTTTTGTGTGTATACCGAAATCTTTGTATGTATACTAAAAACTTTTTTGTGTATACCAGAAACCTCTTTGTATGTATACCGAACCCCTTTGTATGTATTACTAGAACCATTCGTGTGTATACCAGACCTCTTTGTATGAACCAGAACCCCTTTTTTATGTTTTCTGAACCACTTCGTTGTATACCAGACCTCTTTTTATGTATACCAAACCTCTTTGTATGTATACTAAACCCCTTTGTATTATACCAGAACCTCTTTGTATGTATACCGAAACCCTTTTGTATGTATACTAGAACCACTTTGTGTGTTACCGAACCTTTTTTGTATGTTACCAAAACCTCTTTGTTGTATACCAAAACCCTTTTTGTATGTAACTAGAACCACTTTTGTGTTTCCAAAAAACCTCTTTGTATGTATAAAACCCCCTTTGGGTTTGTATCCCAGAACCTCTTTGTATGTATACTAGAACCATTTGTAGTATCCCAAAACCCTCTTTGAAATGTATCATATACACATTTTTTGGGAAGTATTGTAGTAAATTGGGACCATGTGCAACTCTTGGGGATCTTATTGAGGAAAGTTTTGCCCCACAGTGGGTTTATCTCCATACAAAGGAGAATCTGAAGAAAGGAGGAGAATGAAAGGGAATCAGTCCCCCAGCCTGGTCGTGTGGTCAGTCTTCAAACTTTTATTGATGGACTGAACACATCGACTCAAGGTTGAGGGGTGATTACCTCATTCTTGTCCCGTTCTTTTAAGATTTTCCTTTGTATGGATGATGAAGCCCCCTTGTGGCGAAAGTTTCCCCAATAAAGATACCCAAAAGGTTGCACAGTGCTTTTTTCCAACAGTCGGTTCTCAGAACCTTCATCACAGAGGTTTTGTCTATGATAAAGTCAACAGAAAAATTTTGATTTTTTTATTTTTCTGCTCCTTAAAATTTTAATTCAAGAAGCGGACGGAAGCACACAAGTGTCGTTCGTTTTTTTCTTAATCTCAAAAAACAATTTTGAACTCATTAGTAACATCTTATTCCCTCCAAAATTTTTTTAAAAAATACGTTAATGGTTCGCATCAAAGGGTCTAGTTAAAAAAAAATTGCACAATACACAAGCAGGTTTCCGCATACCGTCCACAGGGAGGAGTGGGGCCCAAAAAATAACAGCATGTTCCCCAGTACCGTCCCAGGTGGATGGGGGCGCACAATACACAAGCAGTGTTCCCGCGTCCCCACAGGATGGGGGGGTGCACAATACACAAGCAGTTCCGCAGTACCGCCACAGATTGATGGGGGCGCACAATACACAAGCATGTTCCCGCAAATACCGTCCACAGGATGGATGTGGGGTGCACAATACACAAGCAGTGTTCCCGCAGTACCGTCCACAGGATGGATGTGGGGTGCACAATACACTAGCAGTGTTCCCGCAGTACCGTCCACAGGATGGATGTGGGGTGCACAATACACTAGCAGTGTTCCCGCAGTACCGTCCACAGGATGGATGTGGGGTGCACAAAAACACTAGCAGTTTTCCGCAGTACCGTCCACAGAGGATGTGGGTGCACAAATACACTAGCAGTGTTCCCGCAGTACCGTCCCACAGGAGGACTGGGGTGCCAATTTCACTACAGTGTTCCCGCACTACCGTCCACAGGATGGATGTGGGGTGCACAATACACTAGCAGTGTTCCCGCAGTACCGTCCACAGGATGGATGTGGGTGCACAATACACTAGCAGTGTTCCCCCACTACCCTCCACAGGATGGATGTGGGGTGCACAATACACTAGCAGTGTTCCCGCAGTACCGTCCACAGGATGGATGTGGGGTGCACAATACACAAGCAGTGTTCCCGCAGTACCGTCCACAGGATGGATGTGGGGTGCACAATACACAAGCAGTGTTCCCGCACTACCCTCCACAGGATGGATGTGGGGTGCACAATACACAAGCAGTGTTCCCGCAGTACCGTCCACAGGATGGATGTGGGGTGCACAATACACAAGCAGTGTTCCCGCAGTACCGTCCACAGGATGGATGTGGGGTGCACAATACACTAGCAGTGTTCCCGCAGTACCCTCCACAGGATGGATGTGGGTGACAAAACACTAGCTGTTCCCCCAGTACCGCCCCAAGATGGGTGTGGGGTGCACAAACCTGCGTGTTCCCGCAGTCCCTCCACAGGGTGGATGGGGGCACAATACCAGCATGTTCCCGCATAAACGTCCACAGATGGGTGTGGGGGGACAAAAAAA
>NC_069471.1:14279442-14352208 GCF_026875155.1 Cherax quadricarinatus | reverse complement strand
GGAAAGTAATTTCTTTTCAGTCACAGAGTTGTCAGGAAGTGGATTAGTCTGCAAAGTGAGGTAGTGGAGTCAGGTTGCATAGATAACTTTAAGAAGTGTTATAATAAGGCTCATAAAGCAGGGAGAGAGTGGACCTAGTGACGAGCAGCGAAGAGTCGGGACCAGGAGCTATGATTCGATCCCTGCAACCACACACACTATGGCATGTGAAGAGTACCTTGCAATATATTCGACATATGTCACCCGCCCATTTTGGTACGCCCTCCCGACCAATGAACAAGCAGTTAAGAGTATAACAGTCGGGGCCCCACTGTAATGCTACCTGCTGGTTCATCAGCCAATCTCGTGAAAGACCGTCAACTCTAAGGCGATGTCTTTAAGTTTGGCCAGGATCCCTCTTTCCACAGACATCAACATGAACTCTTCAAGATATTATATCCGACATTTTTTCATTTTTTTTTACCCAGCTGAGTGGCTCAACGGGCATTGCCCAAATGCCCGTATGACCAGTCCGCCTCTCCTGGTTACAGCTGTTGTGTGTTGAGCGTATTGCCACGGGTATTGCTTGGTAATGCTGACTGGTTATGTCACCTGCACGTATAAGGCGTTTGGTGACATCATGTTTGTTTTTCCATGAGACAATCTGCACAGCGCTGCTGGCAAATCCTTCATTCAATTGGCACAATATATCAACTTACCCTTACCCTGGTACAGCTTTGTGAGTGTATAAACAACAAACTAAGGTCCGACTCATACAGTATGAAGGATCAATTTGTTGCTTCAGCTGCTGTGGAAGCTAATCGCCGCTACTTTCTCCGATTTCTTACTAGTAATGGTGAGTGACAAACTGCTGAACTTATGCAGAACGATCTTCCACCTGTGAAAACATCTGGTGAACCTAGTTTGTCTCAGGGTCAGTCTGCTTTAGCGCTTAAGCTAGCAAAACTTACTCATGAACAAACTAGGGAGCAACGCGCCTTTGCTAAAGAGAAGAGAAAAGGAGAGGAGACAACTTCAGCATACTAGTAGTGATAACATCATTGTGGTAAAGTCAGTGTCTTTGGTACCTCGTTTCTCTGATTAAGAGACTGGGCAATTTGTCGAGTCTATGGAACACTAGGCTTGATCTCTGCGATGGAAATTGGTGAATTGGGCAGCACTAGTTCATACAATGTTGTATGGTAAAGCACAGAAATTCACTGCTGGCTTGGTGACAAAGATTTCTCTGATCACAGTCTTGTGAGAGCGTCTGTGCAAGGGGCATATTAGTGCATTCTTGCCATATATAGGCACTAGTCCGGCCAGTCTCATGTAGATGTCCTCCGGCTACAAAGCAAGATCTTCACTAAGTAGTATACAGAAGCTTGGCTGATGTTTCCAATTCGAGCGAATAATCTCCTTGAGTTTGTGGAAAATTGCATTTATCTCAATGTATCATTATGTGCATAACAGTAAATGAACAAAGATAATTATTATTTATCAGTTAGACAAGTAGGAATTTGGGACACCTAGGTCGCAAAAAATGTCCCCCTTCGATACCTACCACTGTCATATCCACAAGTTGCTCTGGACCTATTAATTATAAATAAAAGATACATCACCAGGAATTCTGGTAAATAAAAATTTGTGGAATGTATATTAAATTAATAAAGGATTACATATATACACATCTACATAACAGAAAGAGAATATCTTAATATCACTCACGCATTTGACTGGAGACTAACCTGGAGTTTACCTGGAGAGAGTTCCGGAGGTCAACGTCCCTGCGGCCCGGTCTGTGACCAGGCCTCCTGGTGGATCAGAGCCTGATCAACCAGGCTGTTACTGTTGGCTGCACGCAAACCAACGTACGAGCCACAGCCCGGCTGATAAGGAACCGACTTTAGGTGCTTGTCCAGTGCCAGCTTGAAGACTGCCAGGGGTCTGTTGGTAATCCCCCTTATGTGTGCTGGGAGGCAGTTGAACAGTCTCGGGCCCCTGACACTTATTGTATGGTCTCTTAACGTGCTAGTGACACCCCTGCTTTTCATTAGGGGGATGGTGCATCGTCTGCCAAGTCTTTTGCTTTCGTAGTGAGTGATTTTCGTGTGCAAGTTCGGTACTAGTCCTTCTAGGATTTTCCAGGTGTATATAATCATGTACCTCTCAAGCCTGCATTCCAGGGAATACAGGTTCAGGAACCTCAAGCGCTCCCAGTAATTGAGGTGTTTTATCTCCGTTATGCGCGCCGTGAAGGTTCTCTGTACATTTTCTAGGTCAGCAATTTCACCTGCCTTGAAAGGTGCTGTTAGTGTGCAGCAATATTCCAGCCTAGATAGAACAAGTGACCTGAAGAGTGTCATCATGGGCTTGGCATCCCTAGTTTTGAAGGTTCTCATTATCCATCCTGTCATTTTTCTAGCAGATGCGATTGATACAATGTTATGGTCCTTGAAGGTGAGATCCTCCGACATGATCACTCCCAGATCTTTGACGTTGGTGTTTCGCTCTATTTTGTGGCCAGAATTTGTTTTGTACTCTGATGACGATTTAATTTCCTTGTGTTTGCCATATCTGAGTAATTGAAATTTCTCATCGTTAAAATTTCATATTGTTTTCTGCAGCCCACTGAAAGATTTGGTTGATGTCCGCCTGGAGCCTTGCAGTGTCTGCAATGGAAGACACTGTCATGCAGATTCGGGTGTCATCTGCAAAGGAAGACACGGTGCTGTGGCTGACATCCTTGTCTATGTCAGATATGAGGATGAGGAACAAGATGGGAGCGAGTACTGTGCCTTGTGGAGCAGAGCTTTTCACCGTAGCTGCCTCGGACTTTACTCTGTTGACTACTACTCTTTGTGTTCTGTTAGTGAGGAAATTATAGATCCATCGCCAGACTTTTCCCGTTATTCCTTTAGCACGCATTTTGTGCGCTATTACGCCATGGTCACACTTGTCGAAGGCTTTTGCAAAGTCTGTATATATTACATCTGCATTATTTTTGTCTTCTAGTGCATCTAGGACCTTGTAGTAGTGATCCAATAGTTTGGACAGACAGGAGCGATCTGTTCTAAACCCATGTTGCACTGGGTTGTGTAATTGATGGGTTTTTAGATGGGTGGTGATCTTGCTTCTTAGGACCCTTTCAAAGATTTTTATGATATGGGATGTTAGTGCTATCGGTCTGTAGTTCTTTGCTGTTGCTTTACTGCCCCCTTTGTGGAGTGGGGCTATGTCTGTTGTTTTTAGTAACTGTGGAACGACCCCCGTGTCCATGCTCCCTCTCCATAGGATGGTAAAGTCTCTTGATGAACACGGAGTTCCATGAGTCTGGCCCTGGGACAGAGTGCATGGGCATGTCATTTATCGCCTGTTCGAAGTCATTTGGCGTCAGCATAACATCAGATAGGCTAGTGTTAAACAAATTCTGTGGCTCTCTCATAAAAAATTCATTTTGATCTTCGACTCTCAGTCTGGTTAGCGGCTTGCTAAAAACTGAGTCATATTGGGACTTGAGTAGCTCACTCATTTCCTTGCTGTCATCTGTGTAGGACCCATCTTGTTTAAGTAGGGGCCCAATACTGGACGTTGTTCTCGACTTTGATTTGGCATAGGAGAAGAAATACTTTGGGTTTCTTTCGATTTCATTTATGGCTTTTAGTTCTTCCCGCGATTCCTGACTCCTATAAGATTCCTTTAGCTAAGTTCGATGCTTGCTATTCCTCTGACCAGTGTCTTCCTACGCCTTTCAGATATATTGACCTCTTTTAGCCGCTCTGTTATTCTTTTCGTCGCCTGTAAAGGGAGCGCCTGCCCTTTCTATTTTACATCTACTCCTCCTTTTTCTTAGAGGAATAAGCCTTGTGCACACATCGAGCGCCACCGAGTTAATCTGTTCTAGGCATAAGTTGGGGTCTGTGTTGCTTAGTATATCTTCCCAGCTTATATCAGTTAGGATTTGGTTTACTTGGTCCCACTTTATGTTTTTGTCATTGAAGTTGAATTTGGTGATGCTCCCTCGTGGCTAATCTCATTATGTCGGTCTGGGGCTCCGCGCATACATGTCTGAACCTCAATTATGTTGTGATCTGAGTATATTGTTTTTGATATGGTGACATTTCTTATCAGATCATCATTGTTAGTGAAGATGAGGTCTAGTGTATTCTCCAGTCTAGTAGGCTCTATTATTTGCTGGTTTAAATTGAATTTTGTGCAGAGATTTAAAAGCTCGTGTGAGTGTGAGTTTTCATCAGAGCTGCTCCTGGTGTTATTACTGCAACAGTATTATTTGCTATATTCCTCCATTTTAGGTGCCTTAAGTTGAAATGCACCAGGGCAAAGTTGGGGAGGGCTGGCAGTTTTTCCCAGACAGTGGTCAATTTTTTAAAAGGGTTTTCCCGGGAAAATTGCGGGGAGTTGCACCCGGAGGCTTGTAGACTACCCAATGACTATTTTTTTGGTTCTCGTCTTTATGCTAAAACTTCCACTACTCTTTTGAGGTTCAGCATTCTGTGACACAAGGACTTAAATTACAGGCCCAAACCCCCCCCCCTTCCCTTTTTCCCTTTTCCCCTTGCACTCTGTATGGGTTTAAACCTGGGATCCAATTCGTTGTCAAGTGATCCTTTATGGGGTCTCAGTGAAACCCGCGAACATTCCTTTCCCTCTGCAAGCAGTCCACGGGATGAAAGGATTTTTTTGTTTTTGGGGTTTTTGCCTTATATTTGCAAAGAAGAATGTTCTCGGATGGGGGTTTGTTGTATTTTTTTTTTTTTCCTGTTTGTATTGTTTCTGTTGGTTTGGAGGGGGGACGACGGGTTTCCCCGGAATGACTGATTTGGGAAATTTTTGCCATTTTGCCATTTTTTTTTTTCCTTCCTGGCAAAAAAAAATCTCCCTTGAGTGGTGTGGCTCCCCGGGTTTTTCCCATGGGGATGTTTTGTATTTTTTTTGTCCCCTTTAAGGTTTGGCTGGCAATTTAATTTTGTCAGTTTTCCCTTTACTGAAAGGTAAATTTCAGGGAAAAAAAGCTTAAGGAAGGGAGTTTGCATTTTCCCTGTTGTCTAGGGCACGGCATTTTTAGGGTGGTATATTGCACGTCCGTCTTTTTCCCAGATTTCCCGTTGGATACCAAGGCATAGGTGCCAGGCTTGGTTTCCGTTTGCCTTGGGTTTCTGTGACTGTATTTTCTGTTGTGCATGTTTCCCTGTTTTTACTTTTATCCTCCTAGCCCAACAAGGAGCCCCCACAGTTTTTTTGGGTAATATATCCTCCTATTGCTATGGAGCCCTCTTGTTTTCTTTTTCCCTGGGGTATTTCTAGTTTGCAATTTTGGGTTTTTTCTTATCTTTGACTACACTTGTTTCCCCCCTACGGCTCCTGTCCCCCCATGAGGCATTTATTTTTTTCCCTTCCCGGTAAATTCCCCACTACCCGGACAAAAATTTCCCCTTCACCTTACGTCTCCCGGACAGCACCTCCCGCTTCACCATTACTGTCTCCAGGACAGCTCTCCAGCTTCACCATACTGTCCCCGGACAGACCTCCCGCTTCACCATTACTGTCTCCAGGCGAAACCCCCAGCTTCCCATTATGACTCCCGGACGACCTCCGTTCACCTTACTGTCTCCAGGAAGGTTAATTTGGGGGGGGGGGGGGGGGGGGGGGGAAGGACTCACCCCCAGCCCTTACAGTTTTGGGACAAATGATCTCCCGAAGAAAAAATGTGATTGTTAATACAAAAAGTATAATTGCGTGTTGAAAAAACCGGTTTATCGCTGGCAGTTCTACAATGACGAAAAGGTCGACCTCAACCCCTTTTTTATCATCCTGTACCGCTTTTCTAGTTTTTTCCCTCTCCCCACAAAAAATGCAATTATCACTTGTTGACTGGTGGAATTTTTTTTAGGAAGGACTCTTTTTCTGTAGTAATATTTTCTTTCGTTATGTAATTTGGGGCCCCTGGAATAAGGTTTATGAGGTTTTTCAATAGTCTGGTATTTCAAAAAAATAGAAACTAATGAAAGTCACTCCACTCCACAAAGTACTATCATACTCAGAAAACCTCACTCTCTATCTATGAAAATAACACTGGCCATAGTTAAACATAATAGACTTATCTGAGGTTCCTGGAACTGTCTTGTCCAGTCGCCTGATATCTCAAGTTATGCAGGAATGCACATCCAACAATTTCGCCTCCTATTTGAGAGGTGTCAACCCAATTTTACCTCTAGAGCACGAAAATTCTTCACATTATTAACTAACGTCTGTTACTCTCAATTCAAACATGGCGAGTGTCTTCTGCCCAGGCGCCGGGTTTCCCATTTTCGATAACATACTTCTTTTAAATACAGTATGGCCAATTATTTACATATAACTACTGTATTTCTGGAAAATATATACAGTATTTTCCACAGAGTCAGTAGGTCAGGACATAAAGATCTTTTTTAAAGACAATTCAGTAGCAACGGCTATGGAGTCTGCTAAACTTGCAGACACCTTTTAAGCTAACCGATCATTGCCTGATTAGTCTCATAAAATTTCTTCTCACCAGCTTGGTATGGACAGTGATCGTCGTGGAAGGGCCTTTGAATTTCGTCTGAGGATGGAAGCTGGAGATGATACACGACGCCCACCTCAAGACCAGAAATGTTCAAGAGACAAGATTCCCGAGCCCATAACCTGTTACTACTGCTCTAAGTTACGAAGATGTTACCAGTGGTAGCTCTAGTATGCAACAACCTCTGGATAACATTAAGTGACTTACAGATACTGATAATCAGAATGAAGCAGATGTTTGTATGGAACCTTTAGTGCCAGAAACTGATCCATGAGGCTATTAAAGGAATACACAGTGGCCTGCCTGGACTATATTAATCGTGGTTTCTTATACGTGGGGGATCAACATGCAAATTAACTGTTAATCTTAAAAAAAACACTTTCCTAGGTCTACATAAAGTAGGTTTTGGTATTGGGCATACAAAATTATCCCGTTCCTCAAGGTAAGAAATCCCTTCAGTGATTTCCTTGAACGTTGGGTTTTATCGTAGATTCTGCTAGAACTTTCTTGACAGTCTCTTTCCTAACCCTTTCTTACCAGTAAAAAAATTAGGTTTATAGGTCCTCTAGTTGTCAAAAATTTTATAATTTAAAGATTTTTATGCGCTGCCCCCATTTTGTTATCCCCAGTTTATACAAGTTTTTCTTTTAAAGGTTGATGCCCTGTAGGCGGGAGTGGGCCCAAAGGGTTTTAAGCTTCTGGTGGGAGCCCTACCCCTTTTACTATTCTTCGCCCAAGCTCAAGCCTTCAGTGGGCTTGAAAACTATTGCAAAAGAACCCCCCGGTCTGGTCCTTGCACTTGAATTTCTTTCTTTTATCGTTTCAGCATGAAATTCAAGTGTATAGTGACCGAAACCCCACTAATCACCCCCCTCTGTGAGAAATAAGAATACTCGTTCTATGCGGGAAATTTCAAGTCAAAAGTAAACCCAGCCATCACTTATACATATGATCGCGAATATTCATATGATGCTGGACATGTGTTCGTTTTTCCTCTTACAAAAGGGGAACCAGAACAATCTCCATCCCCCCAACGGTGCACCCCTGAAGGAGTTGACGGCAGGCATTATTATAAGTGTAAGGGTTTGGGGTAACATTTATTGGTCTGGGGTTTTAAAATTTTTTTTTGGCTTCAAAATTTGGCCTGATAACGATCAAGGACGACAATCCAAATTAGCCTATTTTTTTTTTTTTTTTTTTAAATTTAAAATTTTAGCATACATACAGGGGTAAAAAAAATACGGGGTAAGAGCAGATGCCAACCCCCTTTATTGCATAGCATTCGGGGTTTTAAAATTAATTAAAGATTATAAGCAATAAAAAATCAGTGATAAAACATTATTTAAACAGATAACTATAAAGCCAAATAGTTTTACAAAGACGGGTCTTTGGGTTGTTTTTTGTTGTACATTCATAGAATGGATATTCTTTTAAGTAGTGTTTTAAAAAAATAACAAAGTTGGGTTAACATTTGTGTGAAAAATTTGTGAGAAAATTTAGGATTACAATTTATATGGTTCAGTTATTCGTATTTTTTTTGGTTTTGAGTAAGTGATCTTTGAGAAGAGACTTGAATTTATAAACGGGTAGTGTTTTTTTTTATATTTAAGTAAAAATTTTTCCAGATTTTGGGGCCCTTTTTATGTGCATTTGATTTTTTGCATAGGGTAATGGACAGGGGAAACCCAAAGAGTGATCTGTGCTTGTGTTTGGTCTGTTTCTTTTTGAGGTTGGCAAGGAGATGTTTAAAGGGGGGGGTTTAATATCAGATTTAAGGTTTTTTATTAATAAGTGCAATAATAAATGGGTGCTTTGTATGGGAGTAGTTGAGTGTTTTGAAAATTGTGGGTGTGCTGCCTGTGTGAAATTTGTTACATTTAACTGCAGTTTGTTGGGTAATTTGTGTTGAGATGGTTAGTTGTTGTTTTGGGCCCCCTGCACAAATTCCAAAAGGTGAGATGGGGTAAATAAAGAGTGATATAGGGCCCGGGGGGCGACTGTGGAACTAGTACCCTATCTCGTAGTATGTACAGTCTTGGAAATTTTCTTAGAAAAATTTTTTGTTTGTGTATGAAATTTGAGTCTATTTCGAGGTGGATTTAAAAATTTTCCCTTGTTATCTTTGTGAAGGTGATCCGTTTACGTTATGTTAAGAGGCTCGTAGCCTGGACCAAAATGAATGAAGTAGGTTTTGTCAAGTTTGTGTAAATTGTTAGTCCTCATCCAGGGATATTTTCTTAATTAGGTGTTTTTCAGTATGGTAGCGTGACTGGTCGGGTGGAGAAGAGTATGTAGTGTCCATCTGCAATTAGTGTGGGTTTGATAATTGCGAAGCATTTGGTAGGGATTTATGTATAGGAGAAAGAGAAGAGGGCCCCAAACACTTCCCCGGGCCCCAACTGAAATGGTTGGGAGAAGAGTTTGCCCCATTTGCGGGACCTATTGGCTCTGTTGCTGAGGGAAACTTTAGGTAGTTGAGGGGGTGCCCCCTTATACCCTAGTGTGACAAATTTTACGTGGAGCAAGTCATGGTCAACTGTATCAAAACTTTACGTAATCAATGAAGACCCCCGTGGGGCTTCTTTTTTCTCTATTTCATGTTATATGTTCTAGATTGGGATAAAGCATCATAAGTATTTTTTTTAGGCCTGAATCCAAATTGGCAGGGGTGAGAATGTTTTGGGGGATGAGGTAGGAGTAGTTTCGTTTATAAATTAATTTTTCGAAGATTTTTGAGAGGGGGTGTAAATTGGATATTGGCCTATACATGTAGTTATTAAACTCTGTTTGGTCTCTCCTTTGTGGATCGGGGTGACCCTTGCTATTTTGATTACGGGTAGGGAAGGTGGAGGATTCAATGGATTTGTTAAAGTGTTGCAATGATTGGTGATAGCACTTGGACACTTTTTTGTATATAAAGGGTGGTAAGGTATTTAAATCTCCTGCTTGTTTTTCAGTGCGTTGATAATAAGGGAGACTTCGTAGGGTTAGTCGGAGCTAGGAACAGTGTGTTCGGGTAGTTGCCGGTGAGGTAGTCATTTGTGGGGTATCTGAGCTTGGGATATTTTTGGCAAGGTTTTGACCTATAGTGGAGAAAAAATTTCATTGAGTCTGTTTGCTGTTTCGTTGGTGGGAGTTGGGGTTCATCTGATTTTGCTAATTTTTTTTCGCTATGTCGTGATATCTTTTTGTTTCCAGAATTTCTGATAGGGTCTTCCAGGTCTTTTTTATATCACCTCTTTAAGTTGGATAATCTGTTCTCATAATACAATTTTTTTCCCCTTCTTATCAGGCTGGTTAGGATTGACGAGTAACGTTTTGTTGGTCTCGGGTTATGTGACCCATTCTGTATGTTTTTCATATCGGTTGTTTTGTATTTATGGATTTGAGAATGCTGGGTGTTAGCCAGGGACTGTTCAGTCTCTTAGCTGTCATCTGTTTAGTTTTTTAGGCAGTGCTTGTTATATAGGTATTGGGTCTTTTTTAGAAAATTATTAAAAATTCGTCAATTCTGTATAGATTCTAGCTCAGTGTGCCAGTCAATGTTTGTTACTGCTGTTGTGAAGTTATTAATGGCTGCCTCATTGTGAAGTCTGAAGGTGACTTTAGTAGGTCTTGGGGGGTATTTTACCAAGAGTTGTTATGAGGAAAATAGGGAAGTGGTCTGTGGTATTATCTGTAATTATGCTGATTTTTAAGGGGATATGGTGTTGGTCCAGATGTGGTCAAGTAGGGAAACACTAGTCTCTGTAACTCTTGTAGGTTTTGTTACTGTTGGTAGCAACATGCAGTTACTCATTGTGTTTGTGAATTCAGTAACGTGTGGGTCCTGGTCTTGCAGGAGATTTATATTGAAATCACCTGAGAGTAGTAAGTGATCTTTGTTCATGCATGCATCAGTTATCATACTTCCTAGGTTTTGACTAAATTGGCTAAAGTTTGACTGTGGAACTCTGTAGATGTTTATCAATGTGAGAGGTTTTTGTAGGTATTTGGATTTGAATTTAGCTATTATATATTCCCCATGTTCATCCCTTGTGCAAGTATTAGTGATACATTCTAGTTGGTCTGAGTAGTATATAGCTGTGCCACCCCCTTGTTGGTCTGGCCTACAGTTGTGTATGGCTGTGTAACCAGGAATGGCATAGACATCTGTAGTATCAGGCTTTAGCCAGGTTTCAGTTAGTGTAATGATGGACATACTGGCATGCAAGGAATTTAGTAATGCTAGGAAGTCATCATAATGCTTGCTTAAAGATCTGATATTGTAGTTAAAGATAGTTATGTTGTTGTTAGCTCTGAGAAGTGCCTTTGATTGTTCTGCTGTGTAGTAATTACAGTAACTGTTTGAATCATTTAAGTCATTAAATAAGAGGTTGGTATCAGGATCAATGCTTGTAATCATAAGATTTGTAGTGAATCTATAGTTAGAATTAAGTAAAAAATAAAGTAAATATTCTAAAGCTAAAAAAAATAGCCTATGTTAGGAATAGGTGAAAAAAAAATCAGAGAGCTGCAGCCAGATTTAGAATCTTGTATGTACCTAAGAATCAGATTCCAGATGATATAATTGGTACTTAACCTCAGATGGTTACCAGCTGAGATTAACTTTCCAGAACATAAGTGAGGAGATAATAAGGTGTATAGTACGTCTCGTGGGAGAGATAAACACCAAACTACTGGATCCCTATTGAGTGTCCTCATTGAGGAATTTATTTAGAATTAAGGAATAAGTGTCCCTTTCTGAGAAAAACATGTACAAAAAGACGAGACCGGGTTGCAAGAAGACTGTTTTAAGTTGATGCTGGATTCAACAGCATCATTGAGATTTTGCGGCGGAAGCTGCTAGTGTATTGTGCACCCAACATCCATCCTGTGGACGGTAGTGCGAGAGCGCTGCTAGTGTATTGTTGATGAATTAGACACATGTGCAACTCTTGGGTATCTTTACTGAGGAAACGTATCGCCACACAGTGGCTTCATCAGTCCATGTGTCTAATTTATCAACGTGTCGGTTCTCTGAACCATTCATCTACAATCCTGTCAGACACTGCAACTTCTTGGGATCTTAATACTTAGGAATTCTTCGCTTCCCTAACCCTTGGGCACGACCTACTTCCACATTGGACAAATGTGACACCACCTACGCCTGCTGCACCTCTCCTGCCTACGGTTTATAAGCCGCTTCTCCGCACATATGCTGTATTCTATTCAAGATTGATGGCCTGACCTCATCGACTCAAGGTTGAGGAACTGATTACCTCAAACTCCTCCTGTTCTTCACGATTCTCCTTTGTATGGATTGATGAAGCCATTGTGTGTCGAAACGTTTTCTCAATAAAGATATCCAAGAGTTGCACATATGTCTAATTCATCAACATGTCGGTTCTCTGAGCCATTCATCTACAAGTGTATTGTGCACCCCACATCCATCCTGTGGACGGTAGTGCGGGAGCACTGCTAGTGTATTGTGCACCCCACATCCATCCTGTGGAGGGTAGTGCGGGAACACTGCTAGTGTATTGTGCACCCCACATCCATCCTGTGGAGGGTAGTGCGGGAACACTGCTAGTGTATTGTGCACCTAACATCCATCCTGTGGACGGTAGTGCGGGAGCACTGCTAGTGCAGTGTAGTGTACAGCCTAGTTGATCAGGCTCTGAAACATCAGGAGGCCTGGTCACAGAAAGGCCGCGGGGGCGTTGACCTCCGGAACACTCTCCAGGTAAAACCCAGGGCACTGCTAGCTATTGTGCACCCACATCCTCCTGTGGCGGTACTGCGGGGAAAACTTTTTAGTGTATTGTGACCCCACATCCATCCCGTGGAGGTATGCGGGACACTCTAGGTATTGTGCACCCCAACCCTCCGTGGACGGTTTGCGGCACCTGAGGTATTGTTTCACCCCCCATCCATCTTTTGGGGGGTCTGCCGGGGAAACCTTTGTGTATTGTGCACCCCCCCTCCATCCTGGGGACGGTACTGCGGGAACACTGCTAGTGTATTGTGCACCCCACATCCATCCTGTGGACGGTACTGCGGGAACACTGCTAGTGTATTGTGCATCCCACAATCCTCCTGTGGGACGTTATGCGGGAACACTGGCTTGTGTATTGTGCACCCACATCCATCCTGTGATGGTTCTGCGGGAACACTGTAGTGTTTGTGCACCCCACGTCCATCCTGTGGACGGTACTGCGGGAACACTGCTAGTGTATTGTGCACCCCACATCCATCCTGTGGACGGTACTGCGGGAACACTGCTAGTGTATTGTGCACCCCACATCCATCCTGTGGACGGTACTGCGGGAACACTGCTAGTGTATTGTGCACCCCACATCCATCCTGTGGACGGTACTGCGGGAACACTGCTAGTGTATTGTGCACCCCACATCCATTCTGTGGAGGGTAGTGCGGGAACACTGCTATTGTATTGTGCACCCCACATCCATGCTGTGGACGGTACTACGGGAACACTGCTAGTGTATTGTGCACCCCACGTCCATCCTGTGGACGGTAGTGCGGGAACACCCTCTTGAGTATTGTGCACCCCACATCCATGCTGTGGACGTACTACGGAACACTGTAGTGTATGGTGCACCCACGTCCATCCTGTGGACCGGTAGTGTGTGAACATCCTTTGTGTTATTGTTGCACCCCACATCCATTGCTGTGGAACGGTATACGGGAACATTGCTAGTGTATTGTGCACCACATCCATTCTGTGGAGGGTAGCGCGGGAACACTGCTAGTGTATTGTGCACCCCACATCCATCCTGTGGATGGTAGTGCGGGAGCACTGGTAGTGTATTGTGCACCCCACATCCATCCTTTTGGTGGGTAGCTGCCTTGTTGAACCTGTTAAGAGTACTGTGCACCCCATATCCATCCTGTGGACGGTACTGCGGGAACATGCTAGTGTATTGTGCTCTCCCACATCCATCCTGGTGGAGTTACTGCTGGAGCATGCTAGTGTAGTGTGCGCCCCAATCGTTCCTGTGGACGGTACTGCGGGAACGCTGCTAGTGTATTGTGCAGCCCCCATCATCCTGTGGACGGTATGCGGGAAAAACGGTAGTGTATGTGCACCCCACATCCATCCTGTGGGACGGTACTGCGGGAACCATGGTAGTGTATTGATGCACCCCACATCCATCCTGTGGTACGGTACTGCTGGGGAACACTTGTAGTGTATTGTGCACCCACATCCCTCCTGTGGACTGTACTGAGGGAACACTGCTAGTGTATTGTGCACCCCACATCCATCCTGTGGACGGTTCTGCGGGAACACTGCTAGTGTATTGTGCACCCCACTTCCATCCTGTGGACGGTACTGCGGGAACACTGCTAGTGTATTGTGCACCCCACATCCATCCTTTGGACGGTACTGCGGGAACTGTAGTGTATTGTGCACCCCACATCCATCCTGTGGACGGTACTGCGGGAACACTGCTAGTGTATTGTGCCCCCCATAACCATCCTGTGGACGGTACTGTTGGAACACTGCTAGTGTATTGTGCTCCCCACATCTATCCTGTGGACGGTACTGCGGGAACACTGCTAGTGTATGTGCTCCCACATCCATCTGTGGAGGGAAGTGCGAAGAACACTGTAGTGTAATTGTGCACCAACCCCATCTGTGGACGGTAGTGCGGAGACTGCTAGTGTATTGTGCACCCCCACATCCATCTGTGTGGCGGTACTGCGGGAACACTTCTAGTGTATTGTGCACCCCACATCCATCCTGTGAAGGGTAGTGCGGGAACACAGCTATTGTATTGTGCACCCCACATCCATGCTGTGGACGGTACTACGGGAACACTGCTAGTGTATTGTGCACCCCACGTCCATCCTGTGGACGGTAGTGCGGGAACACCCTCTTGTGTATTTTGCACCCCACATCCATGCTGTGGACGGTACTACGGGAACACTGCTAGTGTATTGTGCACCCCACGTCCATCTGTGGACGGTAGTGCGGAACTCCTCTTGTGTATTGTGCAAACCCCAATCCATGCTGGATGTGGACGGTACTACGGGAACTCTGCTAGTGTTATTGTGCACCCTCGTCCATCGTGTGGACGTTAGTGCGGGTAAAATCACTTGCGTGTGTATGTGTGCACCCACATCCATATGAGGGACGGTTAGTGCGGGGAAACACTGCTAGTGTATTGTGACCCCACATCCATCCTGTGGACGGTTAGTGCGGGAACATGTGGGGTATTGTGCACCACACATCCAATCCTGTGGACGGTAGTGGGGAAACACTTGCATAGTGTAATGTGCTACCTACATCCTCCTTTTGGTGGGTAGTGCGTTGGAACACGCTAGTGTATGTTGCACCCCATATTCCATCCTGTGGACGGTTTTACTGCGGGAACACCTGCTAGTGTATTGTGCTCTAACATCCATCCTGTGGTCGGTACGCTGGACACACTAGTGTCTTTTTGTGCACCCCACATCCTACTGTGGATTGTACTGCGGGAACACTGGCTAGTGTATTGTGCACCCCACATCCATCCTGTGGACGTACTGCGGGGAACACTGGTTAGTGTATTGTGCACCACATCCGTCCTGTGGACGGTTACTGCGGGGAACACTGGTAGTGTTATTGTGCACCCCACATCCATCCTGTGGACGGTACTGCGGGGAACATGTTAGTGTATTGTGCACCACCCAATCCATCCTGTGGACGGTACTGCGGGAACACTGCTAGTGTAGTGTGCACCCTTTACAAATCATCCTGTGACGGTTCTCTGCGGGAACACTGCTAGTGTATTGTGCACCCACGTCATCCTGTGGGCGGTACTGCGGGAACACTGCTTATCAGTGTATTGGGCACCCCACATCCATCTGTGGACGGTACTGCGGGGAACAATGCTTGTGTATTGTGCACCCACATCCATCCTCTTGTGGACGGTACCTGCGGGAAACACTGCTAGTTATTGTGCACCCCCACATCCATCTGTGGACGGTATGCGGGAGCACTGCTAGGTTATTAGCACCCAAATCATCCTGTGAGAGGGTACTTGCGGGAACGCTGCTAGGGTATTGTGCCCCCATATCCATCCTTTGGGCGGTACTGTTGGAAAAACTTGCTAGTAGTATGTGTCCCCACATCTATCTGTGGACGGTACGCGGGGAAGAACACTGCTAGTGTTTTGTGCACCCCACTCCCATCCTGCCGTGGAGGGAAGTGCGGGAGAACACACCCCATTGCTAGTGTATTGTGCACCCAACATCCATCCTGTGGACGGTAGTGCGGGAGCACTGCTAGTGTATTGTGCACCCCACATCCATCCTGTGGACGGTACTGCGGGAACACTTCTAGTGTATTGTGCACCCCACATCCATCCTGTGGAGGGTAGTGCGGGAACACTGCTATTGTATTGTGCACCCCACATCCATGCTGTGGACGGTACTACGGGAACACTGCTAGTGTATTGTGCACCCCACGTCCATCCTGTGGACGGTAGTGCGGGAACACCCTCTTGTGTATTTTGCACCCCACATCCATGCTGTGGACGGTACTACGGGAACACTGCTAGTGTATTGTGCACCCCACGTCCATCCTGTGGACGGTAGTGCGGGAACACCCTCTTGTGTATTGTGCACCCCACATCCATGCTGTGGACGGTACTACGGGAACACTGCTAGTGTATTGTGCACCCCTCGTCCATCTTGTGGACGGTAGTGCGGGAACACTGCTTGTGTACTGTGCACCCCACATCCATCCTGTGGACGGTAGTGCGGGAACACTGCTAGTGTATTGTGCACCCCACATCCATCCTGTGGACGGTAGTGCGGGAACACTGCTGGTGTATTGTGCACCCCACATCCATCCTGTGGACGGTAGGGCGGGAACACTGCTAGTGTAATGTGCACCCTACATCCATCCTTTGGTGGGTAGTGCGTGAACACTGCTAGTGTATTGTGGCACCCTTCCATCCTGTGACGGTACTCGCGGAAACACTGCTAGTGTATTGTGCTCTCCACATCCATCCTGTGGACGGTACTGCTGGAACACTGCTAGTGTATTGTGCACCCTACATCCATCCTGTGGAGTGTAGTGCGGGAACACTGCTAAGTATATTGTGCAAACCCTCACACCATCCTGTGGACCGGTAGTGCGGGAACTGCTAGTGTATTGTGCACCCACATCCATCTGTGGACGGATAGTGCGGAGAACACTGTAGTGTATTGTGCACCCCACATCCATCCTGTGGATTGTACTGCGGGAACATTGCTAGTGTATTGTGCACCCCACATCCATCCAGTGGACGGTTACTGCGGGAAACACTGGTAGTGTATTGTGCACCCCAATCCATCCTGTGGCGGTCTGGGGAACTCTGGTAGTGTATTGTGCACCCCACATCCATCTGTGGACGGTACTGCGGGAAACACTGTAGTGTATTTGTGCACCCACATCCATCCTGTGCTGGTTCTGCGGGAAACACTGCTAGTGTTATAGTGCACCCCACGTCATCCTGTGGCGGTACTGCGGGAAACACTGCTAGAGTTTGTGCACCCCACATCCTCCTGTGGACTCGGTATGCAGGGAACACTGCTAGTGTATTGTGCACCCCCATCCATCCTGTGGACGGTTACTGCGGGAACACGGCTAGTGTATTGTGCGCCCACATCATCTGTGGATCGTTTTGATACTGCGGGACACTGCTGTGTATTGTGCACCCCACATCCATCCTGTGGAGGGTAGTGCGGGAACATGCTATTTGTATTGTGCACCCCACATCCATGCTGTGGACGGTACTACGGGAACACTGCTAGTGTATTGTGCACCCCACGTCCATCCTGTGGACGGTAGTGCGGGAACACCCTCTTGAGTATTGTGCACCCCACATCCATGCTGTGGACGGTTCTACGGGGGAAAACTGCTAGTGTATTGTGCCCCCTCCCGTCCCCCCCATCCTGTGGACGGTAGTGTGGAACATCCTTCGTGTGTATTGTGCACCCCACATCCATGCTGTGGACGGTACTACGGGAACACTGCTAGTGTATTGTGCACACCACATCCATTCTGTGGAGGGTAGCGCGGGAACACTGCTAGTGTATTGTGCACCCCACATCCATCCTGTGGATGGTAGTGCGGGAGCACTGGTAGTGTATTGTGCACCCCACAATCCATCTTTTGTGGGATAGTGCGTGAACATGCTAGTGTACTGTGCACCCCTTTTTCCATCTTGTGGGACGGTACTGCGGGAACACTGCTTAGTGTATTGTGCTTTCTCCCATCATCCTGTGGCGACGTTACAGCTGGAGCACTGCTTGTGTTGTATTGCCGTGCGCCCCACATCCGTCCTGTGGACGGTACTGCGGGAACACTGCTAGTGTATTGTGCGCCCCACATCCATCCTGTGGACGGTACTGCGGGAAAACTGGTAGTGTATTGTGCACCCCACATCCATCCTGTGGACGGTACTGCGGGAACACTGGTAGTGTATTGTGCACCCCACATCCATCCTGTGGACGGTACTGCGGGAACACTGCTAGTGTATTGTGCACCCCACATCCATCCTGTGGACTGTACTGAGGGAACACTGCTAGTGTATTGTGCACCCCACATCCATCCTGTGGACGGTTCTGCGGGAACACTGCTAGTGTATTGTGCACCCCACTTCCATCCTGTGGACGGTACTGCGGGGCAACATACTAGTGTATGTGCACCCACATCCATCTTTGGACGGTACTGCGGGGAACTGTAGTGTATTGATGCACCCCACATCCATATTGTGGCGGTACCTGCTGGGAACACTGCTAAGTATTGTGACCCTATAACCATCCTGTGGACGGTACTGTTGGGAACACTGTCTAGTGTATTGTGCTCCCCACATTCGATCCTGTCGGACGGTACTGCGGCGAAACACTGCTAGTGTATTGTGCACCACATACCATTCCTGTGGAGGAAGGCGAGAGCACTGCTAGTGTATTGTGCACCCAACCTCATCCTGTGGACGGTAGTGCGGGGCACTGCTAGTGATTGTGCACCTTAAATCCATTCCTGTGAAGGGTATGTGTCGGGAACAAGCTATATTGTATTGTTGCACCCACATCCTGCTGTGACGGTACTACGGGAACACTGCTAGTGTATTGTGCACCCCACGTCCATCCTGTGGACGGTAGTGCGGGAACACCCTCTTCTGTGTATTGTGCAACCCATCCATGCTGTGGACGGTACTACGGGAACACTGCTAGTGTATTGTGCACCCCTGGTCCATCTTGTGGACGTTAGTGCGGGAACACTGCTTGTGTATTGTGCACCCCACATCCATCTGTGTGACGTTCTAGTGCGGGGGAAACACTGCTAGTGTATTGTGCACCCCACATCATCCTGTGAGACGGTAGTGCGGGAAACTGCTAGTGTAAGTGCCCCCTACATCCATCTTTGGTGGGTAGAGTGCGGGAACGCTGCTGGTGTATTGTGCACCCCATATCCATCTGGGACGGTTTACTGCGGGAAACACGGCTAGTGTTATTGTAGCTCTCCACTCATTCCTGTGGACGGTACTGCTGGAACACTGCTATGTGTGTATTGTGCACCCCACATCATTTCCTGTGGATTGTACTGCGGGAAACACTGTTGAGTATTGTGACCCCACATCCATCCTGTGGACGGTACTGCGGGACACTGGTAGTGTATTGTGCACCCACATCCATCTGTGGCGGTACTTGCGGGAACACTGGTCGTGGATTGTGCACCCCACATCCATCTGTGGTCGGGTACGGCGGGCACACCCTGAATAGTGTATTGTGCACCCCACATCCATCTGTGGACGGTACTGCGGGAATCATGCTCGTGTATTGTGCACCCACATCCTCCTGTGGGGACGGTTCTGCGGGAACACTGCTAGTGATATTGTGCTCCCACGGTCCCATCCTGTGGACGGTACTGCGGGAACACTGCTAGTGTATTGTGCACCCCACATCCATCCTGTGGACGGTACTGCGGGAACACTGCTAGTGTATTGTGCACCCACATCCATCCTGTGGACGGTACTGCGGGAACACTGCTAGTGTATTGTGCACCCCACATCCATCCTGTGGACGGTACTGCGGGAGCACTGCTAGTGTATTATGCACCCAACATCCATCCTGTGGAGGGTACTGCGGGAACACTGCTAGTGTATTGTGCCCCCCATATCCATCCTGTGGACGGTACTGTTGGAACACTGCTAGTGTATTGTGCTCCCCACATCTATCCTGTGGACGGTACTGCGGGAACACTGCTAGTGTATTGTGCACCCCACATCCATCCTGTGGAGGGAAGTGCGAGAACACTGCTAGTGTATTGTGCACCCAACATCCATCCTGTGGACGGTAGTGCGGGAGCACTGCTAGTGTATTGTGCACCCCACATCCATCCTGTGGACGGTACTGCGGGAACACTTCTAGTGTATTGTGCACCCCGCATCCATCCTGTGGAGGGTAGTGCGGGAACACTGCTATTGTATTGTGCACCCCACATCCATGCTGTGGACGGTACTACGGGAACACTGCTAGTGTATTGTGCACCCCACGTCCATCCTGTGGACGGTAGTGCGGGAACACCCTCTTGTGTATTTTGCACCCCACATCCATGCTGTGGACGGTACTACGGGAACACTGCTAGTGTATTGTGCACCCCACGTCCATCCTGTGGACGGTAGTGCGGGAACACCCTCTTGTGTATTGTGCACCCCACATCCATGCTGTGGACGGTACTACGGGAACACTGCTAGTGTATTGTGCACCCTCGTCATCTTGGGGCGGTAGTGCGGGAAACACTGCTTGTGTTGTATGTGCACCCCACATCCATCCTGTGGGGGACGGTATTAGTGCGGGAAAATGTAGTGTATTGTGCACCCCCATCCATCCTGTGGACGCGTAGTGCGGGAACACTGGTGCGTGTATTGTGCACCCACCCCACTTCCATCCTGTGGACGGTAGTGCGGGAACACTGCTAGTGTAATGTGCACCCTACATCCATCCTTTGGTGGGTAGTGCGTGAACACTGCTAGTGTATTGTGCACCCCATATCCATCCTGTGGACGGTACTGCGGGAACACTGCTAGTGTATTGTGCTCTCACATCCTCCTGTGGACGGTTAACTTGCTGGAAACACTGCTAAGTGTATTGTGCACCCTACATCCATCCTGTGGAGTGTAGTGCGGGAACACTGCTAGTATATTGTGCACCCCACATCCATCCTGTGGACGGTAGTGCGGGAACACCTGCTGTGTATGTGTGCACCCCACCCATCCCATCCTGTGACGGTAGTGCGGGGAACACTGCTAGTGTATTGTGCACCCCACATCCATCCTGTGGACGGTACTGCGGGAACACTGCTAGTGTATTGTGCACCCCACATCCATCCTGTGGACGGTACTGCGGGAACACTGGTAGTGTATTGTGCACCCCACATCCATCCTGTGGACGGTACTGCGGGAACACTGGTAGTGTATTGTGCACCCCACATCCATCCTGTGGACGGTACTGCGGGAACACTGCTAGTGTATTGTGCACCCCACATCCATCCTGTGCACGGTTCTGCGGGAACACTGCTAGTGTATTGTGCACCCCACGGTCATCCTTGGACGGTATTACTGCGGGAACCTCTGCGAGTGTATTGTGACCCCCACATCCATCCTGTGGACGGTTCTGCGGGAACACTGCTAGTGTATTGTGCACCCCACATCCATCCTGTGGACGGTACTGCGGGAACACTGCTAGTGTATTGTGCACCCCACATCCATCCTGTGGACGGTACTGCGGGAACACTGCTAGTGTATTGTGCACCCCACATCCATCCTGTGGAGGGTAGTGCGGGAACACTGCTATTGTATTGTGCACCCCACATCCATGCTGTGGACGGTACTACGGGAACACTGCTAGTGTATTGTGCACCCCACGTCCATCCTGTGGACGGTAGTGCGGGAACACCTTTGAGTATGAGGCACCCACATCCATGCTGTGGACGGTACTACGGGAACATGCTAGGGTATGTGCACCCACGTCCCTCCTGTGGACGGTAGTGTGGGAACATCCTTTTGTGTATTGTGCACCCCACATCCATGCTGTGGACGGTACAACGGGAACACTGCTAGTGTATTGTGCACACCACATCTTTCTGATGCGGAGGGTTAGCGCGGGAACACTGCTAGTTGTATTGTGCACCCCACATCCATCCTGTGGGATGGTCGTGGGAGCCACTAGGTAGTGTTAATGTGCACCCACCCATCCTTTTGTGGGTAGTCGTGAACATTGCTAGTGTACTGTGCACCCAAATCATCCTGTGGACAGGTACTGCGGGCACACTGCTAGTGTAATTGGTGCTCTCCACATCCATCCTTTGGAGTTTTACAGTGGTGACTTTCTGGTATTGTGGCCCCCATCCGTCCTGTTGGGACGGTACTGCGGGAACATGCTAGTGTATGTGCGCCCCACATCCATCCTGTGGACGGTACTGCGGGAGGGAAAATGGTAGTGTATTGGCACCCCACATCCCTCCTGTGGGACGGTACTGCGGGAACGGGAAACACTGGTAGTGTAGTTGTGCACCCCACATCCATCCTGTGGACGGTACTGCGTGAACACTGCTAGTGTATTGTGCACCCCACATCCATCCTGTGGACGGTACTGCGGGAACACTGCTAGTGTATTGTGCACCCCACATCCATCCTTGGACGGTTCAGCTGGGGGAACACTGCTAGTGTATGTGCACCCCACTTCCTTCCTGTGACGGTATGCGGGAACACTGCTAGTGGTATTGTGCACCCACATCCATCCTTTGGGACGGTACTGCGGGAACACTGCTAGTGTATTGTGCACCCCACATCCATATTGTGGACGGTCCTGCTGGGAACACTGCTTAGTGTATTGTGCCCCCATAACCATCTGGTGGACGGTTACTGTTGGAACACTGCTGTGTATTGTGCTCCACATCTATCTGTGGACGGTACTGCCGGTGAACATGCTAGTGTATTGTGCTCCACATCCCATCCTGTGGAGGAAGTGCGGAGAACACTGCTAGTGTATTGTGCACCCAACATCCATCCTGTGGACGGTAGTGGGGAGCATGCTAGTGTATTTGTGCACCCATCCATCCTGTGGACGGTAACTGCGGGAACACTTTTAGTGTATTGTTGCACCTTACATCCATCCTGTGAAGGGTAGTGCGGGAACACAGCTATTGTATTGTGCAACCCACATCCATGCTGTGGTCGGGACTACGGGAACACTGCTAGTGTTTGTGCACCCACGGTCCATCCTGTGACGGTTAGTGCGGGAACACCTCTTGTGTATTTTGCACCCCACATCCATGCTGTGGACGGTACTACGGGAACACTGCTAGTGTATTGTGCACCCCACGTCCATCCTGTGGACGGTAGTGCGGGAACACCCTCTTGTGTATTGTGCAAACCCCACATCCATGCTGTGGTCGTACTACGGGAAACACTGCTAGTGTATTGTGCCAACCCTGTCCATCTTGTGGACAGTAAGTGCGGGAACACTGTTGTGTACTGTGACCCCACATCGATCCGTGGGACTGTTTAGTGCGGGAACACTGCTCGTGTTATTGTGCACCCCACATCCATTCCTGTGGACGGTAGTTAGTGCGGGAACTTGCTGGTGTAATGTGCCCCCACATTCCATCCTGTGGACGGTTTAGTGCGGACAACACTGCTAGTGTAATGTGCACCCTACATCCTCTTTGGTGGGTTGTGCGGTACACTGACTACGTGGAATTGTGCACCCATATCCATCAGTGGACGGTTACTGCGGGAACACTGCTAGTGTTTGTGCTCTCACTCCATCCTGTGGACGGTACTTCTGGAACACTGCTGTGTTGGTGCACCCCACATCCCATCCTGTGGATTGTACTGCGGGAACGATGCTAGTGTATTTGTGCACCCCACATCCATCGGTGGGACGGTACTGCTGGGAACACTGGTAGTGTATTGTGCACCACATCCATCCTGTGGACGGTACTGCTGGGAACACTGGTAGTGTTTGTGCACCCCAATCCATCCTGTGGACGGATACTGCTGAACATGCTAGTGTATTGTGCACCCCACATCCATGCCTGTGGACGGTACGGCGAGGGACACTGCTGTGTATGGTGCACCCCACATCCATCCCCCATGTGGACGGTTATGCGGGGGGAACACTGCTAGTGTATTGTGCACCCCACGGCCATCCTGGGACGTACGGCGGGAACACGGCTGTTTTATTGTGCACCCCACATCCATCCTGTGGACGGTACTGCTGGGGAACACTGCTAGTGTATTGTGCACCCCACATCCATCCTGTGGACGGTACTGCGGGAACACTGCTTGTGGAATGTGCACCCACATCATCCTGGGTGACGGTCCTGCGGGAGCACTGCTAGTGTATTATGCACCCAACATCCATCCTGTGGAGGGTACTGCGGGAACACTGCTAGTGTATTGTGCCCCCCATATCCATCCTGTGGACGGTACTGTTGGAACACTGCTAGTGTATTGTGCTTCCCCCAACATCTATCCTGTGGACGGTACTGCGGGAACACTGCTAGTGTATTGTGCACCCCACATCCATCCTGTGGAGGGAAGTGCGAGAACACTGCTAGTGTATTGTGCACCCAACATCCATCCTGTGGACGGTAGTGCGGGAGCACTGCTAGTGTATTGTGCACCCCACATCCATCCTGTGGACGGTACTGCGGGAACACTTCTAGTGTATTGTGCACCCCGCATCCATCCTGTGGAGGGTAGTGCGGGAACACTGCTATTGTATTGTGCACCCCACATCCATGCTGTGGACGGTACTACGGGAACACTGCTAGTGTATTGTGCACCCCACGTCCATCCTGTGGACGGTAGTGCGGGAACACCCTCTTGTGTATTTTGCACCCCACATCCATGCTGTGGACGGTACTACGGGAACACTGCTAGTGTATTGTGCCCCCCCCCCCCCCCCCCACACCCCCACCCACGCCATCTGTGGACGGTAGTGCGGGAACACCCTCTTGTGTATTGTGCACCCCACATCCATGCTGTGGACGGTACTACGGGAACACTGCTAGTGTATTGTGCACCCCTCGTCCATCTTGTGGACGGTAGTGCGGGAACACTGCTTGTGTACTGTGCACCCCACATCCATCCTGTGGACGGTAGTGCGGGAACACTGCTAGTGTATTGTGCACCCCACATCCATCCTGTGGACGGTAGTGCGGGAACACTGCTGGTGTATTGTGCACCCCACATCCATCCTGTGGACGGTAGGGCGGGAACACTGCTAGTGTAATGTGCACCCTACATCCATCCTTTGGTGGGTAGTGCGTGAACACTGCTAGTGTATTGTGCACCCCATATCCATCCTGTGGACGGTACTGCGGGAACACTGCTAGTGTATTGTGCTCTCCACATCCATCCTGTGGACGGTACTGCTGGAACACTGCTAGTGTATTGTGCACCCTACATCCATCCTGTGGAGTGTAGTGCGGGAACACTGCTAGTATATTGTGCACCCCACATCCATCCTGTGGACGGTAGTGCGGGAACACTGCTAGTGTATTGTGCACCCCACATCCATCCTGTGGGACCGGGGTTAGTGCGGGAACATGCTAGTGTATTGTGCCACCCCACATCCATCTGTGGATGGTACTGCGGGACCATTGCGTGTGTATTGTGCACCCCACATCCATCCTGTGGACGGTACTGCGGGAACACTGGTAGTGTATTGTGCACCCCACATCCATCCTGTGGACGGTACTGCGGGAACACTGGTAGTGTATTGTGCACCCCACATCCATCCTGTGGACGGTACTGCGGGAACACTGCTAGTGTATTTTTGCACCCCACATCTCCTGTGCACGGTTTTGCGGGGAGAACACTGCTAGTGTATGTGCACCCCCACGTCCATCCTGTGGACGTTACTGCGGGAACACTGCTGTGTATTGTTGACCCCTCATCCATCCTGTGACGGTACTGCGGGAACACTGTGCTAGTGTATGTGCACCCCCATCCTCTGTGGACGGTACTGCGGGAACACTGCTAGTGTATTGTGCGCCCCACATCCATCCTGTGGACGGTACTGCGGGAACACTGCTAGTGTATTGTGCACCCCACATCCATCCTGTGGAGGGTAGTGCGGGAACACTGCTATTGTATTGTGCACCCCACATCCATGCTGTGGACGGTACTACGGGAACACTGCTAGTGTATTGTGCACCCCACGTCTATCCTGTGGACGGTAGTGCGGGAACACCCTCTTGAGTATTGTGCACCCCACATCCATGCTGTGGACGGTACTACGGGAACACTGCTAGTGTATTGTGCACCCCACGTCCATCCTGTGGACGGTAGTGTGGGAACATCCTCTTGTGTATTGTGCACCCCACATCCATGCTGTGGACGGTACTACGGGAACACTGCTAGTGTATTGTGCACACCACATCCATTCTGTGGAGGGTAGCGCGGGAACACTGCTATGGTATTGTGCACCCCACATCCATCCTGTGGATGGTAGTGCGGGAGCACTGGTAGTGTATTGTGCACCCCACATCCATCCTTTTGTGGGTAGTGCGTGAACACTGCTAGTGTACTGTGCACCCCATATCCATCCTGTGGACGGTACTGCGGGAACACTGCTAGTGTATTGTGCTCTCCACATCCATCCTGTGGACGTTACAGCTGGAGCACTGCTAGTGTATTGTGCGCCCCACATCCGTCCTGTGGACGGTACTGCGGGAACACTGCTAGTGTATTGTGCGCCCCACATCCATCCTGTGGACGGTACTGCGGGAAAACTGGTAGTGTATTGTGCACCCCACATCCATCCTGTGGACGGTACTGCGGGAACACTGGTAGTGTATTGTGCCACCCCCCCACATCCATCCTGTGGACGGTTTCTGCGGTACACTGCTAGGGTTTTGTGCACCCCACAATCCATCCTGTGGGACTGTATGAGGGAACATTGCAGTGTATTGTGCACCCCACATCCATCCTGTGGACTGTTATGCGGAACACTGCTAGTGGTATTGTGCACCACTTCCATCCTGTGGCGGTACGGCGGGACACTGCTAGTTTATTGTGCACCCCACATCCATCCTTTGGACGGTACTGTAGGGAACACTGCTAGTGTATTGGCACCCCACATCCAATCCTTGTGGACGGTATGCGTGGAACCATGCTAGTGTAGTGTGCCCCCATAAACCATCCTGTGGACGTACTGTTGGAACATGTGTGTATTGTGCTCCCAACTTCATATCCTGTTGGACGGTACTGCGGGGAACTTGCTAGTGTATTGCTGCACCCCACATCCATCCTGTGGAGGGAAGGGAGAACATGAAGTGGATTGTGCATCCAACATCCATCCGGTGGACGGTAGTGCGGGTAGCACTGCTAGTGTATTGTGACCCCTCATCCATCTGGGACGGTTTATGCGGGAACACTTTAGTGTATTGTGCACCCCACATCCATCCTGTGAAGGGTTAGTGCGGGAACAACAGCTATTTGATTGGACCCCACATCATGCTGTGGACGGTTCTACGGGAACTGCTAGTTGTATTGTGCACCCCACGTCCATTCGTGGACGGTAGTGCGGGGTACACCTCAGGTGTATTTGGCAACCCACATCCATGCTGTGGACGGTACTACGGGAACACTGCTAGTGTATTGTGCACCCCACGTCCATCCTGTGGACGGTAGTGCGGGAACACCCTCTTGTGTATTGTGCACCCCACATCCATGCTGTGGTCGGTATCTAACGGGGAAACACTGCTAGTGTATTGTGCACCCCTCGTCCATCTTGTGGACGGTAGTGCGGGAACACTGCTTGTGTATTGTGCACCCCACATCCATCCTGTGGACGGTAGTGCGGGAACACTGCTAGTGTATTGTGCACCCCACATCCATCCTGTGGACGGTAGTGCGGGAACACTGCTGGTGTATTGTGCACCCCACATCCATCCTGTGGACGGTAGTGCGGGAACACTGCTAGTGTAATGTGCACCCTACATCCATCCTTTGGTGGGTAGTGCGTGAACCACTGTAGTGTAATTGTGACCCAATCCATCCTGTGGACGGTACTGCGGGAACACTGCTAGTGTATTGTGCTCTCCACATCCATCCTGTGGACGGTACTGCTGGAACACTGCTAGTGTATTGTGCACCCCACATCCATCCTGTGGATTGTACTGCGGGAACACTGCTAGTGTATTGTGCACCCCACATCCATCCTGTGGACGGTACTGGCGGAACACGGTAGTGTATTGTGACCCCATCCATCCTTGTGGGACGGTACTGCGGGGAACCATGCTAGTGTATTGTGCACCCCACATCCATCCTGTGGACGGTACTGCGGGAACACTGCTAGTGTATTGTGCACCCCACATCCATCCTGTGGACGGTACTGCGGGAACACTGCTAGTGTATTGTGCACCCCACATCCATCCAGTGAGACGGTTCGCGGGAACACTGCAAGTGTATTGTGCCCCCCCGTCTTCCTGTGGACGGTACTGCGGGAACCTGCTAGTGTATTGGCACCCCACATCCATCTGTGGACGGGTACTGCGGTGAACACTGCTAGTGTATTGTGACCCCCAATCCATCCTTGTGGACGGTTATGGCGGGAACCATGCTAGTGTAATGTGGCCCACATCCATCCTGTGGACGTACGCGGGGCCTCTTGTGTATTGTGCACCCCACATCCATGCTGTGGACGGTACTACGGGAACACTGCTAGTGTATTGTGCACCCCTCGTCCATCTTGTGGACGGTAGTGCGGGAACACTGCTTGTGTACTGTGCACCCCACATCCATCCTGTGGACGGTAGTGCGGGAACACTGCTAGTGTATTGTGCACCCCACATCCATCCTGTGGACGGTAGTGCGGGAACACTGCTGGTGTATTGTGCACCCCACATCCATCCTGTGGACGGTAGGGCGGGAACACTGCTAGTGTAATGTGCACCCTACATCCATCGTTTGGTGGGTAGTGCGTGAACACTGCTAGTGTATTGTGCACCCCATATCCATCCTGTGGACGGTACTGCGGGAACACTGCTAGTGTATTGTGCTGCTCCAATCCATCCATGTGGACGGTACGGCTGGAACACTGCTAGTGTATTGTGCACCCTACATCCATCCTGTGGAGTGTAGTGCGGGAACACTGCTAGTATATTGTGCACCCCACATCCATCCTGTGGACGGTAGTGCGGGAACACTGCTAGTGTATTGTGCACCCCACATCATCCTGTGGACGTAGGCGGGACACACTGCTGAGTATTGTGCACCCCACATCCATCCTGTGGATGGTACTGCGGGAACATTGCTAGTGTATTGTGCACCCCACATCCATCCTGTGGTCGGTACTGCGGGAACACTGGTAGTGTATTGTGCACCCCACATCCATCCTGTGGACGGTACTGCGGGAACACTGGTAGTGTATTGTGCATCCCACAATCCTCCTGTGGGACGTTATGCGGGAACACTGGCTTGTGTATTGTGCACCCACATCCATCCTGTGATGGTTCTGCGGGAACACTGTAGTGTTTGTGCACCCCACGTCCATCCTGTGGACGGTAGTGCGGGAACACTGCTAGTGTATTGTGCACCCCACATCCATCCTGTGGACGGTACTGCGGGAACACTGCTAGTGTATTGTGCACCCCACATCCATCCTGTGGACGGTACTGCGGGAACACTGCTAGTGTATTGTGCACCCCACATCCATCCTGTGGACGGTACTGCGGGAACATGCTAGGTATTGTGCCCCCCACCTTCCATTCTGTGGAGGGTAGTGCGGGAACACTGCTATTGTATTGTGCACCCCACATCCATGCTGTGGACGGTACTACGGGAACACTGCTAGTGTATTGTGCACCCCACGTCCATCCTGTGGACGGTAGTGCGGGAACACCCTCTTGAGTATTGTGCACCCCACATCCATGCTGTGGACGGTACTACGGGAACACTGTAGTGTATGGTGCACCCACGTCCATCCTGTGGACCGGTAGTGTGTGAACATCCTTTGTGTTATTGTTGCACCCCACATCCATTGCTGTGGAACGGTATACGGGAACATTGCTAGTGTATTGTGCACCACATCCATTCTGTGGAGGGTAGCGCGGGAACACTGCTAGTGTATTGTGCACCCCACATCCATCCTGTGGATGGTAGTGCGGGAGCACTGGTAGTGTATTGTGCACCCCACATCCATCCTGTGGACGGTACTGCGGGAACACTGCTAGTGTATTGTGCACCCCACATCCATCCTGTGGACGGTACTGCGGGAACACTGCTAGTGTATTGTGCACCCCACATCCATCCTGTGGACGGTACTGCGGGAACACTGCTAGTGTATTGTGCACCCCACATCCATCCTGTGGACGGTACTGCGGGAACACTGCTAGTGTATTGTGCACCCCACATCCATCCTGTGGACGGTACTGCGGGAACACTGCTAGTGTATTGTGCACCCCACATCCATCCTGTGGACGGTACTGCGGGAACACTGCTAGTGTATTGTGCGCCCCACATCCATCCTGTGGACGGTACTGCGGGAACACTGCTAGTGTATTGTGCACCCCACATCCATCCTGTGGACGGTACTGCGGGAACACTGCTAGTGTATTGTGCGCCCCACATCCATCCTGTGGACGGTACTGCAGTAACACTGCTAGTGTATTGTGCAATTGATGTAACTAGACATAGACTGCGAACCATTAACGTATTTTTAAAAAGATTTTGGCATGGTAATAAGATGATAACTAATGAGTTACAAATTGTTTTATTTGAGATTAAGATAAAAAAATCCGACACAGACACATGTGTGTGCTTCCGTCCAGAACATTCTTGCAATTAATTTTAAGGAGACAGAAACATAAACTAAATCAAAATTTGCTGTAGACTTATATCAATAGTACAATACTCTCTGTAGATGAATGGTTCTGAGAACCGACATGTTGATAAATTAGACACATGTGCAACTCTTGGGTATCTTTATTGAGGAAACGTTTCGCCACTAAGTGGCTTCATCAGTCCATACAAAGGAGAATCTTGAAGAACAGGAGGAGAATGAGGCAATCAGTCCCTCAACCTTGAGTCGATGTGTTCAGTCCATCAATCAAGATTGAATGACTGACCACATCGAGTCAAGGTTGAGGGACTGGTTACCTCATTCTCCTCCTGTTCTTCAAGTTTCTCCTATGTATGGACTGATGAAGCCACTGTGTGGCGATACGTTTCCTCAATAAAGATACTCAAGAGTTGCACATGTGTCTAATTTATCTACAATACTCTCAAATGAATATGTATATGATACATATTCAAAGAGGTTTTCGTATACATACATAGAGGTTCTGGTACACATACACAGAGGTTCTGGTATACATACAAAGACGTTCTGGTACACATACAAAGAGGTTATGGTATACATACAGAGAGGTTCTGGTATACATACAAAGAGGTTACGGCATGCATACAAAGAAGTTCTGGCATACATACAAAGAGGTTCTGGTATACACACAAAGAGGTTCTGTTATACATACGAAGAGGTTCTATTATACATACAAAAAGGCTCTAGTGTACAAAGAGGTTCTGGTGAACGAAGAGGTTCTGGTATGCACACAAAGTGGTTTTGTTATACATACAAAGAGGTCCTTATATACATATAAAGAGGTTCTGTTATACATACAAAGAGGTTGTAGTATACATACAAAGAGGTTACGACATGCATACAAAGAGGTTCTGGCATACATACAAAGAGGTTCTGGTAAACACACAAAGAGGTTCTGTTATACATAAAAAAAGGTCTCTGGTATACATACAAAGAGGTTCTAGTATACATACAAAGAGGTTCTAGTATACATACAAAGAGGTTCTAGTATACACACAAAAATGTTCTGGTATACATACAAAGAGGTTCTAGTATACATACAAAGAGGTTTTAGTGTACACACAAAGTGGTTCTGGTATACATACAAAGAGGTACTAGTATACATGCAAAGAGATTCTGGTATACATACAAAGTGGTTCTGGTATACATACATAGAGGCTCTAGTATACATACAAAGAGGTTCTGTTATACATACAAAGAGGTTCTGGTATACATACAAAGAGGTTCTGGTATACATACAAAGAGGTTCTGGTATACATACAAAGAGGTTCTGGTATACATACAAAGAGGTTCGGTAACTACAAAAGGTTTTGGTATACAACAAAGAGGTTCTGGTATACAACAAAGAGGTTTTGGGGTTGCCCGTCACCACGGGAGCCCGAAACTTTTCACAAGACTCATTGTGTGAGTCTCTGTAAGTGAAAATAAAGAATTTTGAATCTAGTGAATAAGTTGAAACCCTGGAACGAGAAGTGGAACTTGTGAAGGAGAAGTAGAAATGGAAGGGGAAGTGAGAACAAAAAGTGAAGGAGAAGTGAGAACTAGTGAAGGGGAAGTGAGAACATGCGAAGGAGAAGTAAAAAAATTGAAGGAGAAGTGAGAAAATGTGGGGGGAAATGGGGAAAATATGGGAAGGGAAGTGAGAAAAAGCAAGGAAAGGAGAACTAGTGAAGGGAAGTGAGAACAATTGAAAGGGGAAATGAGAAAGTGAAGGAGAAGTGGAAAAATGTGAAGGGGAAATGAGAACTAGTGAAGGAAAGTGAAACAATGAAAGGGGGAAGTAGAACTATGTAAAGGGAGTGAGAACAAAATTTTGAAGGGGAAGTGAGAACAAGTGAAGGAAATTTTAGAACAATGTAAGGAGGAGAACTATGTGAAAGGGGAAGTGGAATATGTGAAGGAGAAATGAGAACAAAATGAAGGGAATGAAACTATGTGAAGGGAAGGAGAACAATTGAGGGGAGTGAAAATTTTGAAGGAAAGTGAAACAATATGAAGGAGAAATGGAATAGGAAGGAGAAAATGAGAACAATGTGAAGGAGAAGTGAGAATAGTGAAGGGGAAATGGAACAATTGAAGGAGAAGTGGAACTATGTGAAGGAGAAGTGAGAACAATGTGAAGGGGAAATGGAAAATAAAGGAGAAGTGAGAAAAGTGAAGGAAAGTAGAAAATGGAAGGAGAAGTGAGAACTTGAAAGGGGAAGTGAGAACATATGAAGGGAAGGAGAACAATAGAAGGGAAATGAGAACTATGAAGGAAGTGAGAAAATATGAAGGAGAAGTGAGAACAATGTGAAGGAGAAGTGAGAACAATATAAAGGGAAGTGAGAAAAAATGAAGGAGAAGTGAGAACAAAAATTTAAGGAAGGTGAGAAAAAATGAAGGTTAAAGAGACAATTTGAAGGAGAGTGAGAACAATTGAAGGGAAGTGAGAAAATTGAAGATAATGAGAACAATGAAGGAGAAGTGAGAACAATAAGGAGAAGTAGAAAATATGAAGGAGAATGAGAAAAAATAGAAAGGGGAATGAGAAATATGAAAAAGGAGAAAATATGAAAGGGTAAAGAAACATAGAAGGAGAAGTGAGAACAATAAGAGGAGAAGTGAGAACAATAGAAGGGGAAATGAGAAAAAATATGAAGGGAAATGAGAAAAAATATGAAGGGAGTAAAAAATATGAAGGAGATGAAACAAAGAAGGGGAAAATGGAACAATAGAATGAGAAGTGAGAAAAAATGAAGGATAAAAACAATTGAAAGGGGAAAATGGAAAAAATAGAAGGGGTGAGAACAAAAGAAAGGAGAAGGAGAAAAAATATGAAGAGAAGTGAGAAAACATGGGTAATGGGAAAAAATAGAGGAGAAGGAGAACAAATGAAGGAGAAGTGAGAACAAAAAGAAGGAAAGTGAGAACAATATGAAGGAAGTGAGAACAAATGAAAGGTAATGAACAATTGAAGGGAAGTGAAACAAATTGGAAAGGGGAAGTGGAAAAAAATTGAGGAGAAGTGAGAAAAATGAAAGGAAGTGAGAACAAAAAGAAGGGAAGTGAGAAAAAAGAAGGAGAATGAGAAAATATGAAAGGGGAAGGGAACAAATGAAGGGAAGTGAGAACAATATGAAGGGGAAATAGAACAATAGAAGGGGAAGTGGAACAATAGAATGAGAAGTAGAACAAAAGAAGGAGAAGTGGAACAAAATGAAGAATGAAACAAATGAAGGAGAAGTGAGAACAATATGAAAGAGAAGTGAGAACAAAATGAAAAAGAAGTGGAACAAAATTAAGGGAACGGAAAATATGAAGGAGATGAGAACAATTGAAGGGAATGAGAACAATATGAAGGGGAAGTGAGAACAAATGAAAAGAAGTGGAACAATATGAAGGAAAGGAGAAAAATTTGAAGGAGAAGTGAGAACAATTGAAGGGAAGGAGAAAATATGAAGGAGAAGTGAGAACAATATGAAGAAAAGTGAGAAAATTGAAGGAGAAGCGGAACAAATGAGGGGGGTAGAAAAATATGAGGAGAAGTAAAAAATATGAAGGGGAAGTGAGAAAATTGAAGGAGAGGAGAAAATATGAAGGAGAAATGAGAACATTGAAGGGGAATGGAACAATATGAAGGAGAAGTGAAACAATATGAAGAAGTGGAAAAAATATGAAGAAGTGAGAAACAATTTAAGGGAAGTGAGAACAAAAATAAGGAGAAGTGAGAAAATAGAAGGGGAAATGAGAAAAAATAGAAGGAGAAATGAGAACAATAGAAGAAGTGAGAAAAAATTGAAGGAGAAGTGAGAACATATGAAGGGAAATGAGAAAAATATGAAGGAAAGTGGAAAATTGAAAAGGGGAAGTGAGAACAATAGAAGGAGAATGAAACAAAATAGGAGAAGTGGAAAATATGAAAGGGGAAGTGAGAAAATATGAAGGAAAGTGGAACAATGACGGGGAAAATGAGAACAATATGTAGGAGGAGTGAGAAAAATAGAAGGGGAAGTGAGAACAATATGAAGAATGAAACAATATGAAGGAGAATTGGAACAAAAAGAAGGAGAAGTGAGAACAATATTAAAGGGGAGTGAAACAATATGAAAAAGTGAGAACAATATGAAGGGAAGTGAGAAAAAATGAAGGAGAAGGAGAAAAATATAAGGGAGTGAGAAAAATATGAAGAAGTGGAACAATAAGAAAAAGGGGTGGAACAATATGAAGGAGAAGTGGAACAAAAGAAAAGGGGAAATGGAAAAAATATGAAGGAGAAGTGAGAACAAAGAAGGAGAAGTGAGAAAAAATATGAAGGAAATTGAAAAATATAAGGAGAATGAAAAAATGAAGGAGAATGAGAACAAAATAAAGGGGAAATGGAAAATATGAAGGAGAATTTAAAAATTTAAAATGGAAAAATTTAAGAAATAAACAATATTAAAAATAGAAAATATGAAGGAAATAAACATTTAAGGAAATAAACAAATAAAAATAAAAAATATAAAAATAACATAAAAAAGAAAGGGATTTGGATTCAATTTTTAAAAAATTTTTACTTTTTTAAATTCAAAAAAAAAAAAAAAAAAAAAAACAAACCCCCCCCCAAAAAATATTAGGAAAGAGGGTTTTTTAGAAATTTCCAAAACAAAGGGGGAAAATTCAATGTGCAATTTGGGTATTTTATGAGAAAAGTTTTACGTGGTTTTTAGGTAAAGTAGGGGAAAATTAAAAAGAGGGAAATATCATCCAAAATTTGATTAAAATTCTTCCTGTTCTTTTAAAATTTCCCAAAATGGCTATAAACCCCTTTGGGAAAATTAAAAATAAAGATAAAAGTTCAATTGCTAATTTTTTCCTTTTCGGGTTTCTTGAAAAAATTCAAAGGATGTAGGATTCACCGTGGGTTTTTTTAAAATATATTATAAGATGGGTGTAAAAGAAGTAAATGGAGGGGTTTGGGAAGAGGGTGGAGTTAAAAAATAAAAAACCCCTTAAAGGGGGAGTTGTCACATTTTCTCTTTGCTGATGACACTGTGCTCTTGGGAGATCTGAAGAGAAGTTGCAGAGATTGGTGGATGAATTTGGTAGGGTGTGCAAAAGAAGAAAATTAAAAGTGAATACAGGAAAGAGTAAGGTTATGAGGATAACAAAAAGATTATGTGATGAAAGATTGGATATCAGATTGGGAGGGAGAGAGTATGGAGGAGGTGAATGTATTCAGATATTTGGGAGAGGACGTGTCAGCGGATGGGTCTATGAAAGATTGAGTGAATCATAGAATTGATGAGGGAAAGGTGAATGGTGCACTTAGGAGTCTCTGGAGACAAAGAACTTGGTCCTTGGTGGCAAAGAGGGGAATGTATGAGAGTATAGTTTTACCAACGCTCTTATATGGGTGTGAAGCATGGGTGATGAATGTTGCAGCGAGGAGAAGGCTGGAGGCAGTGGAGGTGTCATGTCTGAGGGCAATGTGTGGTGTGAATATAATGCGGAGAATTCGTAGTTTGGAAGTTAGGAGGAGGTGCGGGATTACCAAAACTATTGTGCAGACGGCTGAGGAAGGGTTGTTGAGGTGGTTCGGACATGTAGAGAGTATGGAGCGAAACAGAGTGACTTCAAGAGTGTATCAGTCTGTAGTGGAAGGAAGGTGGGGTAGGGGTCGGCCTAGGAAAGGTTTGAGGGAGGGGTTAAAGGAGGTTTTGTGTGCGAGGGGCTTGGACTTCCAACAGGCGTGCGTGAGCGTGTTTGATAGGAGTGAATGGAAACGAATGGTTTTTGATACTTGACGAGCTGTTGGAGTGTGAGCAAAGTAACATTTATGAAGGGATTCAGGGAAACCGGCAGGCCCGGACTTGAGTCCTGGAGATGGGAAATACAGTGGCTGCACTCTGAAGGAGGGGTGTTAATGTTGCAGTTTAAAAACTGTAGTGCAAAGCACCCTTCTGGCAAGACAGTGATGGAGTGAATGATGGTGAAAGTTTTTCTTTTCGGGCCACCCTACCTTGATGGACCACCCTGCCTTGGTGGGCCACCCTGCCTTGGGGCCACCCTGCCTTGGTGGACCACTCTGCCTTGGTGGACCACCCTGCCTTGGTGGGCCACCCTGCCTTGGTGGGCCACCCTGCCTTGGTGCACCACCCTGCCTTGGTGGACCACCCTGCATTGGTGGACCACCCTGCCTTGGTGGACCACCCTGCCTTGGTGGACCACCCTGCCTTGGTGGGGCCACCCTGCCTTGGTGGACCACCCTGCCTTGGTGGACCACCCTGCCTTGGTGGACCACCCTGCCTTGGTGGACCACCCTGCCTTGGTGGGCCACCCTGCCTTGGTGGGCCACCCTGCCTTGTTGAGGCCACCCTGCCTTGGTGGACCACCCTGCCTTGGTGGAAACCCCCTGCCTTGGTGGGCCACCCAGCCTTGGTAAGGCCACCATGCCTTGGTGCACCACCCTTGCCTTGGTGGACCCCCCTGCATTTTGGGGGACCACCTGCCTGGTGGGCCACCCTGCTTGGTGGACCACCCTGCCTTGGTGGGCCACCCTGCCTTGGTGGACCACCCTGCCTTGGTGGACACCCAGCCTTGGTGGCCACCCTGCCCCTTTGGGGGGCCACCCTGCCTTTGGGGGGGCCCCCCTGCCTTTTTGGGCCACCGCCTTGGGGGGAATCCCATGTGATAAAAAAAAAATGAGAACAATGTGAAGGGGGATAGAACAAAATAAGGAGAAAGTAGAACAATATGAAGAAGGAGAACAATATGAAGGAGAGGGGAAAACAATTGAAGGGAATGAGAACAAAAAAGAAAAAGTGAGAACAATATGAAAGAGAAGTGAGAACAATATGAAGGAGAAGTGAGAACAATATGAAGGAGAAGTGAGAACAATATGAAGGAGAAGTGAGAACAATATGAAGGAGAAGTGAGAACAATATGAAGGAGAAGTGAGAACAATATGAAGAAGTGAGAACAATATGAAGGGGAAGTGGAACAATATGAAGGGGAATGAGAACAAAATGAAGAGATGAGAACAATAGAAGGAAAAGTAAATAAAAAAAAAGGCACAATACCGGACTGAACGATACACAAATAACCCGCCTAAAAAAGAGAAGCTTCCCGACGTTTCGGTCCCACTTGACCATTTACAAAGTCACACTACCAAAGTGGAGCAGGGCGGGTATGTATGGAAGGAAGATAATGGTGTAGAGTGAAGATAGATAGTAGAGTAGTATGGAGTATGGGGGGTAAGTAGTGTGGAATAGTAGTAGTAGTAGTAGTTGGTAGTAGTAAGTGGTAGTGGCAGTAGTATGGTAGTAGTAGTAGTGTGTGTAGGGTAGTGGGAGTGGGAGTTAGTATGTAGTAGTAGTAGTAGCAGATGTAGTAAAGCAAATAGTTGTATAGTTTATAAAGTGTAGTGGTAGTGGTAGTGGTAGTGGCTGGTAGTGGTAGTGGTGTGGAGTAGTAGTAGTAGTATTTTGATAGTAGAAGTAGTAGTACATTGGTAGAGTAGTAGTGTAGTATATTAGTAGTGGTGATAGTAGTAGTGGTAGTAGTAGTAGTAGTAGTATTAGTAGTAGTAGTAGTAGTATCGTAGTAGTAAAGTAGTGCTAGTAGTAGTATTAGCAGTAGCAGAGTATTGTAGTAGTTTTAGTGTAGTAGTAAGTAGTAGAGTAGTAGTAGCAGAGGTAGTATATAGGGTAGTAGTAGTTGTAGTAGTAGTTGTGCAGTGGTGAGTAAGTAGTATTATAGTGATAGTAGTATAGCTAGTAGTAGTAGTAGAATAAGTAGTAGTAAGCAGCATAAGTAGTAGTAGGAGTAGTAGTAATAGCTGTTGTGTAGTGTAGTGGTAGAAGTATAGTAGTAGTAGTAGTGGTACTAGTAGTAGTATTGGTGAGTAGTGGTAGTAGTAGCGGGTAGTAGTAGTAGTGTAGTAGTAGTATATTGTAATGGGTAGTAGTAGTAGTATGTATTAGAACATGTAGTAGTGTATAGTAGTAGTAAAGGAGTAGTAATAGATAGTAGTAGTAGTAGTAGTATCGTAGTATTAGTAGTGGTAAGTAGTAGTAGTAGTAGTAGTATAGTAGTAGTAGTCGTTGTATTATATTAGTAGTGTAGTAGTACAGTAGTAGGGTAGTAATAGTATAGTAGTATCATAGTAGTAGTAGGGGTAGTAGAATAGTAGTAGTAGTAGTATGGTAGTGGTAGTGGTAGTGGTAGAGTTAGTATAGTAGTAGTGTAGTAGTAGTAGAGTAGTATAGTAGTGGTATTAGTAGTGGTAGTGGTAGTGGTATATAGTAGGTAGTAGTAGTAGTAGTAAGTATAGTAGTGGTAGTAGTAGTGGTAGTAGTAGTAGTACTAATATAGTATAGTGGTAGTAGCAGTAGTAGTAGTAGTAGTGTAGTGGTAATATCTAGTAGTGGGTAGTAGTATTAGTATAGTATAGTATAGTGGTAGGAGTATAGTAGTAGTAAAGTAGTGGTAGTTGTAGTGTAGTAAGTAGTATAGTACTACTAGGAGTAGTAGGGTAGTACAGTTAAGTAGTATGGAGTGGTAGTAGTAGTATGGTATAAGTATAATAGTAGCAGAAGCAGTAGTATAGTAGTAATAGTATAGTGTACTTGGTAGAGGTAGTGGTAGTGGTATGGTAGTGGTAGTATTTAGTAGCAGTAGTATAGCAGTAGTAGTAGTATAAGTGTAGTATAGAAGTAGCAGTAGTGGTAGCATTAGTAGTATCGTTTGTAGTGGTAGTGGTAGTGGTGGTAGTAGTATAGTAGTAGTATCAGCAGCAGAATAGTAGTATAGTAGTAAGTAGTGTATGGTAGTGGTAGTATATGTATAGTAGTAGTAGTTAGTAGTATTGGTATAGTCAGTCGTATAGTATTGGTATAGTAGTAGTAGTAAGTAGTGGTACTAGTATTAGTAGTGTGGTAAGTTGTATTGGTAGTGTAGTGGGTAGTGGTAGTAGTAAGTAGTGGTAGTAGTCGTATATGGTAGTAGTAAGTAATTAGTCTGTATACGTGGTAGTAGTAATAGTAGTATAGTATGGGAGTAGTAGTAGTAGTAGTATAGTAGTAGGGGTAAGTAGTAGTAGTAGTAGTCGTAGTAGTAGTATGAAGTGCTATATATAAGTAGTAGTAGTTAGCAGAAGTAGTAAGTGGTAGTATTATTGGTAGTGGTAGTAGTAGTATAGTAGTAGTAGAAGTAGTTAGTAGTAGTAAAGTGGTAGTAGTATTAGTGGTAAGTAGTGTAGTAGTAGTAGTATTTAGTAGTATAGTGGTAATGGTGGTAGTATAGTGGTAGGGATAGTAGTAGTAGTATATAGCAACAAATAGTAGTAGTAGTAGTAATAGGAGTAGTGGTAGTGGTTATGGTATAGTATAGTAGGAGTAGTATTAGTAGTAGTAAGGTGGTAGTATAGTAGTAGTAGTAGTAGTAGATGGAGAGTATAGTATAGTAGTAGTAGTAAGTAGTATTAGTAGTGTAGTACTAGTAGTAGATAGTCATAGTAGTATAGTAGTGTAGTACAGCAGTATAGTAGTAGTTTTTAGTGGTCGTGGGATAGTATAGTATAGTAGTAATAATGGTAGTAGTAGTAAGTGGTATTCTATAAGTATAGTAGTAGTGGTAGTGGTTGTAGTAGTAGTAGGAGTGATAGTAGTAGTAGTAGTAGTAATAGTAAGTAGTAGTAGTAGTAGTAAGTAGTAGAGTAGTGATAGTAGTAGGAGTAGTAGTAGTAGTAGTAGTAGTAGTGGTAGTACTAGTAGTAGTATTAGTCATAGTAGTAGTAGTAGTGGTAGTACAGCAGTAGTATATAGTTTTTAGTGGTATGGTAGTATATAGTAGTAGTAATGTAGTAGTATATGGTACTAGTAGTAGTAGTAAGTAGTATAGTAGTAGTGTATGGTTGTAGTAGTAGTAGTATGATAGAGTAGTTAGTAGTAGTCATAGTAGTAGTAGTAGTAGTGAGTATAGTAGTGATAGTAGTAAGATATATAGTAGTAGTAGTAGTAGTAGTAGTAGTAGTAGTAATGGTAGTCGTAGTAAGTGGTACTAGTATAGAAAGTTAAGTAGTGGGTAAGTGTTGTAGTAGTATAGTAGGAGAGTAATAGTAGTAGTAGTAGTAGTAAGTATAGTAATGGTAAGTAGTAGTAGGTATACTATAGTAGTAGTAGTATATGGATATGGTTGTAGTAGTAGTATATGATTAGTAGTTGTATAGTAGTAATAGTATAAATAGTAGTAGTAGTAGTAAGTAATGGTAGAAGTAGTAGTGGTACTTAGAGTAGTAGTAGTATTAGTAGTGGTATGTTGTATATAGTATAGTTGATAGGAGTAGTAGTAAGTAATAGTAGTATAGTAGTAGTAAGTAGTAGTAGTAATGTTGTATAATAGTGGTACCTATAGTAGTATAGTAGTAGTAGTATAGTGTAGTGGTTGTAATAGAGTAAGTAGTGATAGTATATAGTAGTAAGTGATAGTAGTAGTAGTAGTAGTATATAGATAGTAGTAGTTGTTGGTTGTGGTAGTAGCGCGGTATTAAGGAGGAGGAGCCAGCAAATACAAATTAAAGGGGATCACCGCAAGGGAGCTAGGTGACCACAAGGGATCTAGGTGCCCCACAAGGGATCTAGGTGCCCACAAGGAGCTAGTGCACCACAGAGGGAGCATAGGTGCCCACAAGGGAGACTAGGTGACCACAAGGGAGCTAGGTGCCCACAAGAGCTAGGTGCCCCACAAGGGAGCTAGAGCCGTGCCCACAAGGAGCTAGTGTGCCCACAAGGGATACTAGGTGTCCTCACAAGGGAGCTAGTTGCCCACAAGGGAGCTAGGTGACCCACAAGGGAGCTAGAGGTGACCACAAGGAGCTAGTGCCCACAAGGGAGCTGGGTTCCCTACATAAGGGATCTAGGTGGCCCCACAAGGGAGCTCGGTGCCACACAAGTGAGCTAGGTGCCCACAAGGGCGCTAGGTGACCACAAGGGGCTATGTGACCACAAGGGAGCTAGGTGCCCACAAGGGAGCTAGTGCCCACAAGGGAGCTAGGTGCCCCCTAGAGAGCTAGGTGCCCACAAGGGAGCTAGGTGCCCACAAGGAGCAAGGTACACTCACAAGAAGCCTATGTGACCACAAGGGAGCTAGGTGCCCACAAGGGAGCTAAGGTGCCCACAAGGGAGCTAAGGTGCCCACAAGGGAGCTAGGTACCCACAGAGGGAGCTAGGTGACCACAAGGAGCTAGGTGCCCACAAGGGAGGTAGGTGCCGCACAAGGGTGGGGGAAAAAAGGGGCTAGTGCCCCACAAGGAGCTAGGTGACCACAGGGAGCTAGGTGGCCCACAAGGACCTAGGTGCCCCAAGGGAGCTAGTGCCCACAAGGGAGATAGGTGCCCACAAGGGAGCTAGGTGACCACAATGGAGCTAGGTCCACAAGAGCTAGGTGCCCCACAAAGGGAGCTAGGTGCCCACAATAAGGAGCTAGGTGCCCACAAGGAGCTAGGTGCCCACAAGGAGCTAGGTTGCCCCACAAGGGACTAGGTGCCCACAAAGGTGTCTTAGGTGCCCACAAGGGAGCTTGGTGCCCACAAGGGAGCTAGGTGCCCACAAGGATCTAGTGCCCACAAGGGAGCTAGGTGCCCACAAGGGAGCTAGGTGCCTCCACAAGGGAGCTAGGTGCCCACAAGGGAGCTAGAGTGCCCACATGGGAGCTAGTGCCCACAAGGGAGCTAGGTGCCCACAAGGGAGCTAGTTCCCACAAGGGAGCTAGGTGCCCACAAGGGACTAGTGTGCCCACAAGGAGCTAGGTGCCAACAAGGTGCTAGTGCGCACAAGGGAGAGCTAGAGGTGCCCACAAGGGAGCTAGGTTCCCACAAGGGTGCTAGGTGCCACAAGTGAGCTAGGTGCGCACAAGGGAGTAGGTGCCCTAAAGGGAGGCCTAGGTGCCCACAAGGTGCTAGGTGCCCACGAAGGAGCCAGGTGCCCACAAGTTAGTCTAGGTGCGCACAAGGTAGCTATGTGCCCTTAAGGGAGCTAGTGCCCCACAGATGAGCTAGGTGCCCACAAGGGAGCTAAGGTGCCCACAAGGAGCTAGGTGCCCACAAGAGAGCTAGGTGCGCCACAGAGGGAGAGCAAGTACACTGGGGTGGGGAAGGAGGTGGTGAAATAAAAAATGAAGGAACAGAAACACTAGACAGGAAAAACGGAAGTCAGCCCCGAAGAGAACGAAAAAAGAAGAGGAAAGGAAAAGAGGAGAAGAAAAAAAATTAGGAGTCAGTAAGTCACGGGTGTTTCTGAAGAGTTTAGAACATTTTACAATGATAGTGGGAGAGGAAAGGCAAATCTACAGCGACGAAGCCACGACTAAGATTCATACCAAGTAAAGTGTGTAATATGTGACTGGACTCTCAACCTAACGCGACTGTTAAAGTTGGAAGTAGGGAAACAGTATTAGCAGAAGACGAGTCCAATAGATGATTTGTGATCGCTGACGTGACAGAACAGAGCATTGTTAGTGTCGGCAAGCCTAACACATTTTTTGTGCTCCCTAAGTCTGTCAGAAAGAGATCGACCATTATTTCACCAAGTATTGAAGAGGACATGAGGAACAAGAATAGAGTAGACACCAAGGAACATCAGTAGAGGAAAGGAGAGGTATGAACGAAATTAGTGCAAGAGTGGTTAGTCTGGCGTAAGTAAGTTTTGATGTCTAAGGACTGAGAGAATTGTGAATTAAAAGACCGGAATGTAGGGAAGGCAGAGGACAGAAGAGTTCCCAGAGGTAGAGGTTTGGAGAGAAGGAAATTACGTTAGCTTCGGAGAGGGCAAGTCTATGAAAATGGGAAGCGTAAGCCAAGACGAGAAAACGAAATATGAAGAGTGAAATTTCTGCTGAAGAACTGAGTATCACATATGTGGAGAGCACGGCAGAAAGAGGGAGATAAGAACACTTTTCTTGACATGGGAAGCATTAAAGAAAAGTAGTTAATGTACATGCCACTGTGCATATGTTTGCGTAAACGGAAAATGGAGAAACCTTATCTGCGGCGGTGGCCATAAACATAAGGAAAGGAAGCAAGGATTAGATTCCCCATTCTGGCTTTAAACTAATGGAAGGGGCTAGATTATTAGACTTCAAGAAAAGGATTAGTTTGCTCTTCGCCTAGCCGCCCCGTCCTCACCAAACAAGGGTTTTTTGGGTGGCAGGGGGGCAGCTGATCAATTCGGACTTCGGGGTCTTTTGCCCACACAGCAGGGAAATATGCCAGACAGAGGGGGCAAAGACACATAAAGAGAACCTCGCCAAGTCCGTTGCCCAGCCAACGGAACCCCAAGTGCAGAGGTCTGACGAAAGTCAAAAGCGTCCTGATGGAGCCTTGCACCCCCGAAAAAATGGAAAACAGATTGCCTGGACTAACACCTGCGGGGCCCCAAAGGCAGACACCTATTTTCCAAAAATTTCCCTTTGTCAAGGGGGTGGGGCGCCCGCCACAGGAGACCCAGAACTCCCAAATATAAACCTTTCCCCTCTATAATTTCATCCCAATGGTCGAGACCCTGGAGCATGGGGAATGACCTAAAGTTCCTCAAAGAAACTGGGGAAAATTCATCGAGAACCAAGGACCACAGGGCGACTAGCTTCCTCTTTCAGAGACTCATTTGCGTCCACAGAGGAAAACCCGCAGCATTCGGGGAAAGGGCAGCCCCCGCAGGGGGGCGGGAACGAAAAATTTGAGACGAAACTCTGAGTTACCTATGTTTTTTAAATTTTCTAATTGTTTTTTTCTAAATTTTTTTTAAATTTGGTTTTTTGGGTTTTTAAAATATTTTAAAAATAGGGGGGGGTTAGAAAAATTTTTCCACTTCGGGGAAAACCCTTGATTTTCCCCCCTAACCAATTTTATTTTTTTTCTCTGGGGTTTTGGGGTCCCCAGGACACCCTTCAAAGGGTGGACCCCCCTATATATAAAATATAAAAATTATATATATATAAAAAAATAAAAATATATAATAATTTTATAATATTTATATAATATATATATATATATATATATATATAAAATAAAAAATTTTTTTAAATATAAAAAAAAATAATATAAATAAAATAAAAAAAAAAAAATAAAAAAAAATAAAAATATAAATAAAAGATAATTATAAAAAATTTTTTTGTTTTTAAATAAAACAAAACTTAAAAAATGGGGGTGGTAGGAAAAAATTTTCCTCCAACACTTCACTACTCGCACGGGCATCCCACTTTTTAACGGGGTGGAGACTTCAACGCACATCATTTTAAATGTTTGCACTCCACTCACCACCATGCTGCGGGTTAGACCCCTTTAAATCTCCTTTCACGATATTTCAGTTGGGGCCTCTTGGGTTTTTCCTTGGGGAAAAAGCCCGTTTCCGCACCCGGGGCCCCCAAAATGGGAAGTTCACCCTAACCTTGTCAGTTGTGTTGTAGTTCAGCTGGGCTTGTGAGGTCTCTAGGGAGACCTTATATGGTCACACCTTACCTTGGAAAATGCCTATCAACACTCCTTTTGGGTTTTAAGTCTGAGGTCCTTTTTTTCCCCCCCGACGGCGTCAGACCTCGGCGTCAGGTCGTACGACGTGGTGCACACCCCACTGTGGGGGGTGCTTGGACCACCATATAAGCTCAAGGAACAGCTGAACAGGAGACTTCGAGCAGAGCTGCTGCTGGGTGCAGAGCTCTGAGCAGGATATTCGAGAGGAGCTGCTGCTGGGGTGCATGGCTCCAGAGAAGGCTGCTGAAGTCTCTGGAGGAGACTGTTGGAGGCAGTGGGCAGAGTACTGGCTTGGAGCAGTACTCGTGCTGTGTAGGACTTGGGACCTGTGGCTTAGTTCCTGTAGTGAACTGTCCTCTGAAATATTCTGTAAGTTATATTCATTTTCATCACGTTGATTGTATTCCCTGTCTCACTGCTTATATATACCACCCCATTTATCTAAACACAATAATGTACTCCTGTTCGAAAATATATTATTGTATAAAGACTTAATAATAAACTGTGTTTGAGTAGAATAGTAATATTCACTGTTCCCTGTTATTGCATTTCTATTTCTTATATTTTATTATGTTTATATGTGAGTGAAGAGTGGGTGAGTTATATGGTAGTGAGTAGTGAGGAGTTAATGTGAGTGTCATGGTGGTCACCACTGACCTGTCATACCTACCTACCTGCCTCCTTCCTGCTCACTTCTGTCTCCCTCCTACCTACTTCCACACAATTACTCCCCTTTACTCACATATTCTCCAATTATCCTTTATGTTCCATTACCCCCCCCCCTCATGACAGTGACCACTTTTGCAGTGATCACCAACTTGAACATCAACAAGCTCCTCCCTCCACGGTTTTGCTGCCTGTTAGTTGGGACATAAAAAGGGCTACCTGCAAGGAGTTTCAGGATTATCTTGACTGGTGGGCCACATCCACTTTATCCGAAGACCAAGAAAATGCAATCTACCCACCCATCTCTCTCTTGTCTTACAGCTGTCACCCTATCATAGAACTCCAGTAGGTTTGTGACACAGGATTTTCCGTCCCTGCTTCCCCCTCCACTTGTAACTCTACTATGTATTCGAAGCTTAAATCCACATGATCACTGGCCCCCAGGAGTCTTTCATATGTGATGTTCGAAATATCTGCATTACTCAAGGTGAATACTGGGTCCAGTCTCGCTGGTTCATCCTCTCCTCTCTCTCGTAGTGTTCTTTATGTGTTGGTAAATGAGGTTTTCCAGTACCACCTCCATCATCTTAGCCCTCCACGTTTCTTGGCCCCCATGTGGCTCAAAGTTCTCCCAATCGATTTCTTTGAGGTTGAAATCACCCATGATAAGCAACTTTGCCCTGCTCGCATGAGCCCTTCTGACCACCTCAGCCAGTGTGTCAACCATTGCTCTATTACTCTCATCATACTCTTGCCTTGGCTTCCTGCTATTCTGTGGTGGGTTATACATCACTGCAATCACCGCTTTAGGACCTTCAAACTGAAGCACTTCTATTATGTAATCTCTTGCTTCTCCTCTGTCCCCTCTCTCCAGCTCATCAAAATCCCATCGGTTTTTGATCAGTAGAGCCACTCCTCCACCCTCTCTGTTCCCTCTGTCATTCCTCAGGATTTGATATCCCTTTGGAAAGATAGCATCTGTTATCATCCCTGTGAGTTCGGCTTCTGTGAGGGCTATGATGTCCAGTGATGCCTCTTTGACTATTTTGTGCCACTTCTCCCACTTATTTGTTATTCCATCAGTGTTGGTGTACCATACCTTCAGTTTCCTCTCCAACAGTGTGTTTTGGGGGGTCTGTGAGGGTGGGGGACCTGGCAGTGTACTGCAGGGTTCTTCAGCATTGTGTGGGGTGGGGGCTGTGAGTGTGGATTGTGGTCTGTGTTGGGATAGTGCGATTGGTTGTTGGGTTCTGGGGATGGTTCTGGATGTCCTCTGCTGTTTCTGTCCTTGTCTCTCCTTCTAGCTCCTTTCGCTTTTGTGTCCTCTCCCACAGCTGCTGTCATTCTATTTTTGTTCTGTCTCGGTCAAGGAAGACCCTGTTGTATGCTGCTGAGTCCTTCAACCTTGGTTTCTCTTGGATCCTGTTTCACATTGTTTCTGTCCTAAGAATTAGCTTGATCAGTCGTTTTCTCCCCTTCAAGTATTCCCCTAGTCACTGAAAATTTACAATCTCAGACATTTCTTCTTCACCTATTTCTTTGATGATGTTCTCAATTTCCTGTCTTTCTGCCTGCCGTCTTTCAGTGTGTATCCTTCCCTCACTCTCCTGAAGCCCATGAATAAACACTGACTTTGCCCTCTCCTCCTCCCAGTGCTTTTCCTTCTGTCTCTGGATCCTGTCTATACATGGCTATTTTCTCCCTTATTTTTTCCTCTAGCTCTTGATGGCATGGTCGGGCCTCTGCATGTCAGCACTGGAACCAATTATAAAACAAATCTCTTAAATTTTTAACTGTAATTTACGTTTTTATAAAGTGTGGGTTCGACACTGGTGCAGCGTACTCTAGGAAATACACAGAACATAGAGAATCATAAATAGCCCTTTTTATTTGATTCATTAAAGGGAATCTTTAATTTGAAAGCTACAACCAATGTTAATATAACTGAGATATTCTCGATATTATCCTCACTTACATCTTTCTCGCTGTAAGAACCAGTATTCCGTTTATGGTCTTCTTTTCCAATCACCATTATAGTATTCTCTTTCCAATGGCATAATTGCAAAAAAAAATAACTTTGATTACTAACTCTACACTTTGTCTAAGTCATATTAAAGACTTTCCTAACATATATATATACCCTACAAAGATATACTGGACAATCTACATATATTCCTGTCTTGTTCACGTAATAACTGTTGCTGCCTTACAATTAATATATACCAATAATTGAATTATTTTTTAAAAAAGGACAATTTGAAAAAATATCTCAGAATTTTTTTATTGAATTTATTACGAAAATAAATAAAGAATATTTTCTGAGCGTCAGTTAAAGTGACGTTGAAATTTGTTAATAAAACATGTTAAAGAAAAAAAATATTATAATTAATGTTTAGTTTTTATATATTAAAGTTAATATTTCTTAACAAACATTTTCAACATTGGAAGAAATTAAATTCTTCTAAAATGTTGGTCAATGTTTTCTAAAACAATAGATTGGTTTGTAAACCACTAGACAATGTTTATAAAACCCCACTCAGTGGTTTCTAAACCCCAGACAATGGTTTTCATAAGTTGGGCTGTTTCCCGGGATTATGTTATCCCGGTTTACTAGAACCCCGTATACAGGGTTATGTTACCTGGGTTTTGTAAGAACCCCGTTTTAAAGGGTTTTGTTATCCCGGTTTACAAAACCCATATCCAGGGTTATTTTTTCCTGGTTTTCTAAGAACCAGTATACCCGGGGTTATGTTATCCTGGTTTACTAAAAACCCAGATACCCGGGGTTATGTTATCCCGGTTTACTAAAACCATTACAGGGATTATGTTATCCCGGTTAGTAAAACCCCCGTATACCCGGGTTTTGTTTTTTTGGTTTACAAGAACCCCGTATCCCGGATTTTGTTATCCGGTTTATAAGAACCCCGTATACAGGGGTTATGTTATCCTGGTTTTCTAAGAACCCCGTATACCGGGATTTTGTTATCCTGGTTTTCTAAGAAACCCCGTATACCCGGGGGTTTGTTATCCTGGGTTTTCTAAGAACCCAGTTACCGGGATTAGTATCCTGGTTTACTAAGAACCCGTATACCAGGGATTTTTTTATCCGGTTTATAAAAACCGTATACAGGGGGTTATGTTACCTGGTTTATAAGAACCCAGTTTAAAACCCGGGATTTTGTTATCCCGGTTTTCTAAAAAACCCCGTTCCGGATTATGTTTCCCGGTTTACTAAGAACCCATATACCCGGGGTTTGTTATCGGTTTTTTAAGAAAACCCCGTATACCCGGGGTTATTTTATCCATGGGTTTAGTAAGGAAAACCCGTATTTCCAGGGGTTTTGTTTCCGGGTTTACTAAGAACCCTTTTTCAGGGATTTGTTACCGGGGTTTTCAAGACCCCGTATACCAGGGGTTTGTTACGGTTTTCTAGAAAACCCGGGGTTCCCGGGGTTTGTTATCCCGGTTTCTAAGAACCCATTTTACCGGGGTTATGTTACCTGGTTTACTAAGCCCAGTATCCAGGGGTTATTTATCCGGGGTTTACTAAGAACCCAGTATTTCCCGGGTTTGTTTCCTGGTTTTTTAGAACCCCGATACCAGGGGGTTTGTTATCCGGTTTTTCTAAGAACCCGTATACCGGGATTATGTTATCCCGGTTTAATAAGAACCCGTTAAGGGTTATGTTATCCGGTTTTCTAAAACCCCGTATACGGGATTATGTTATCCGGGGGGTTTTAAGACCCAGTAACCAGGGGTTATGTTATCCTGGTTTACTAAGAACCAGTATACCAGGGATTTTTTATCCCTTTTTTAAGAACCCAGTTTTTAAAAGGGTTATGTTATCCGTTTACTAAGAAAACCCGTATCCAGGGGGTTATGTTTTCCGGGTTTACTAAGACCCAGTTACCGGGGGGTTAGTTATCCGGTTTTATAAAAACCCAGTATACCAGGGATTAGTTATCCGGGGGACAAAAAACCCGTATACCAGGGGTTTGTTATCCGGGTTTACTAAGACCCGTATTCAGGGGTTATGTTATCCTGGTTTATAAAAACCCGTATACCCGGGTTATGTTTCCCGGTTTACAAAAACCCAGTTTTAACAGGATTTGTTTCTGGTTTATAAGAACCCAGTATACCAGGGATTATGTTTTCCTGGTTTTTCTAAGAACCCATTTACCCGGGATTTTGTTATCCCGGTTTACTAAGAACCCGTATAAAAGGGGTTTTTTATCTGGTTTTCTAGAACCGTTTTACCAGGGTTATGTTATCCTTGTTTATAAGAACCCATATACAGGGGTTAGTTATCCTGGTTTTCTAAAAACCCAGTAAACCAGGGATTATGTTTCCGGTTTACTAAGAACCCAGTATACCGGTTATGTTTTCCGGGGTTTTAAGAACCCCCGATACCAGGGGTTTGTTTCCCGGTTTATAAAAACCCGTATACCAGTTTTTTATCCGGGGTTTTAAAAAAACCAGTATACAGGGATTATTTATCCGGGGTTTTCTAAAACCCGTAAACCCGGGATTTTTTATCCTGGTTTACTAAGAACCGTATACCCGGGATTTTGTTATCGGTTTTTAAAAAACCCCTATACCGGGATTATTTTATCCTGGGTTTCTAAGAACCCAGTTACAGGGATTATGTTATCCTGGTTTATAAGAAAACCCCTTCCAGGGATTATTTTTTCCCGGTTTACTAAGAACCCATTTACCGGGTTATGTTATCCTGGTTTTTTAAGAACCCGTATAAGGGATTTTGTTTATCCTGGGTTTTCTAAGAACCCAGTATACCGGGTTTTTGTTATCCGGGGGTTTTTAAGAACCCCGTTACCCGGGGGTTATGTTTTCCCGGTTTTCTAAGAACCCCTATACCCGGGTTATTTATCCTGGGGTTTTACTAAGAACCCCTATACCAGGGATTATGTTATCGGTTTACTAAAAACCCATATACGGGATTATGTTATCCGGGGTTTTCTAAGAAACCCGTATACAGGGATTTTTGTTATCCTGGGTTTTTAAGAACCCCGTATCCAGGGGGTTATGTTTCCCGGTTTTCAAAGAACCCAGTTACCCGGGGGTTTGTTTCCCGGTTTACTAAAAACCCCCGTTTTCAGGGATTTTGTTTCCTGGTTTCAAGAACCCAGTTACCCGGGTTGTTATCCCGGTTTTCTAAGAACCCAGTATACCAGGGATTTTTGTTATCCCGGTTTTCTAAGAACCCGTATACCCCGGGATTTTTATCCGGGTTTTTAAAACCCAGTATACCCGGGGGTTTTTACCTTTTTTTACTAAGAACCCAGTATCCGGGTTATGTTTCCTGGTTTACTAAAACCCATTTACCAGGGGTTATGTATCCTGGTTTTTACCTAAGTTTTTCCCAAAAAAAATACCAGGAATTTTGTTACCTGTTTACTAAGAACCCCGTATACCCGGGATTATGTTACCTGGGTTTTTAAGAACCCAGTATACCAGGGTTTTTTTATCCGGGTTTTTCAAGAACCATAACAGGGATTATGTTTTCCTGTTTTCTAAAACCCAAAAAAAAGGGTTATTTTATCCGGGTTTATAAGAACCCCGTATACCGGGTTAGTTTTCCTTGGGGTTTCTAAGAACCAGTATCCAGGATTTTTATCCGGGTTACAAAGAACCCAGTAACCCGGGATTTGTTATCCGGTTTACTAAGAACCAGTATACCAGGGGTTTTTACCGGTTTTTTAAAACCCCCGTTTTCCGGGATTATGTTACCGGGGTTTTCTAAGAACCCCGTTTACCAGGGATTTTGTTTCCGGGGGTTTAAAAAGAACCCATTTACCGGGATTATGTTATCCGGGGTTTTCTAAAACCCAGTATTCCGGGTTTTTGTTATCCTGGTTTACTAAAAACCCCGAACCAGGGTTTTGTTATCCTGTTTTCTAAAAACCCAGTTTTACGGGGTTTTTGTTATCCTGTTTTTAAGAAAACCCCTATACCGGGGTTATGTTTTCCTGGTTTATAAGAACCCATTTACCGGGGGTTATGTTTTCCTGGTTTATAAGACCCAGTTTTACCCGGGATTATGTTATCCTGTTTACTGAACCGTAAAGGGATTAGTTATCCGGTTTACTAGAACCCAGTATACCAGGGATTATGTTATCCTGGTTTACTAAGAACCCAGTATACCAGGGATTATGTTATCCTGGTTTACTAAGAACCCAGTATACCAGGGATTATGTTATCCTGGTTTACTAAGAACCCAGTATACCAGGGATTATGTTATCCTGGTTTACTAAAAACCCCGTTACCAGGGGTTATGTTTCCTGGGTTTTTAAGAACCAGTTACCCGGGTTATGTTTTCCGGGGGTTTTCTAGAACCCGATACCAGGGGAAAGTTATCCGGTTTACAAAAAAACCCATATACCAGGGGTTATGTTATCCGGTTTACTAAGAACCCGTATACCAGGATTATGATTGGTTTTTCAAGAACCCCAGTATACCAGGGATTATGTTATCCGGTTTACTAAAACCCCCGTATACCAGGGATTAGTTTCCTGGTTTATAAGAAAAACCCCGTAACCAGGGATTTTTATCCTGGTTTAAAGAACCAGTTCGGATTATGTTATTCCCGGTTTATAAAACCCCGTATACCAGGGATATTTTATCCTGGTTTTTAAGAACCCAGTAACCAGGGATTTTTATCCGGGGTTTTCTAAGAACCCAGTATACCGGGATTTTGTTATCCCGGGGTTTTCTAAAACCAGTAACCAGGGATTTGTTATCCGGTTTTCTAAAACCCAGTATACCGGGGTTTTGTTTTCCCCGGGTTTTCAAGAACCAGTTACCAGGGTTTTGTTATCCGGGGTTTTCTAAAAACCCAGTATCCAGGGATTATGTTATCCCGGTTTTTTAAGAACCCAGTTCGGGATTATGTTACCTGGGTTTCAAGAAAAACCCGTATCGGGGTTATGTTATCCTGGTTTACAAGAACCCCGTATCCAGGGGTTTGTTTTCCTGGTTTTAAAACCCAGTATACAGGGGTTATGTTATCCTGGTTTACTAAAACCCAGTATACCAGGGATTTGTTATCCCGGTTTACTAAAAACCATATACCCGGATTTTGTTTTCCTGGTTTACTAAGAACCCCGTATACCAGGGATTTGTTTCCCGGTTTTTAAAAACCCAGTATACCCGGGATTTGTTATCCGGGTTTACAAAAAAACCGTATACCCGGGATTATGTTATCCGGGGTTTTTAAGAACCAGTAACCCGGATTAGTTATCCGGGTTTACTAAGAAAACCCCGTATACGGGATTTTTATCGGGTTTACAAAAAACCCAGTATACCAGGGGGTTTTGTTTTCCCCGGGTTTTTAAGAACCCGGGGTTTCGGGGTTTGTTATCCGGGTTTTTTCAAAAAAAACCCGTATACCCGGGGTTTGTTATCCGGTTTCTAAAACCCCGTATACCCGGGATTATGTTTCCTGGTTCTAAAAACCCTATACCGGGATATGTACCTGGGTTTTCAAAACCCAGTTTTAAACCCGGATTTTGTTTCCTGGTTTCTAAGAACCCAGTATACAGGGATTTGTTTCCCGGTTTTTTAAGAACCCAGTATCCCGGGGTTTGTTATCCTGGTTTTAAGAACCCCCTATCCGGGATTATGTTATCCGGGGTTTTCAAGAACCCTTTTTCCCGGGGTTTTGTTTTTTTACTAAGACCTATCAGGGATTATTTATCCTGGTTTAAAAGAAAACCTTTTTGGACCCCTTTTTAAAACATTTTATTTTTTCCGGGTTTTCTAAGAAAAAGTACAAAAGGGTATTTTTCCGGGTTTTTTTAAAAACCCAGATACCAGGGATTATTTTCCGGGTTTCAAAAACCCAGATACCGGGATTTTTTGGGGTTTTCTGGGATTAATTAGTTTCCCTTTTAAAAAGATACCCGGATTATTTATCCTGGTTTTTAAATGAACCCAGATACCGGATTATTTTCCCGGTTATAAGAAAGATACCAGGGATTTTTTATCCCCGGTTTTCAAGAACCCGTTACCAGGGATTATTTATCCTGGTTTTTTAAAAACCCCTATAAAGGGGTTTTTTTCCGGTTTTTCTAAAAACCCCTATACCCCGGGGTTATTTTTTTTTTATTGGTACAAGTTTTTTGGGGTTTCAAGAAAAATTAAAATTTTTCCCGGTTTTCAAAAACCCCAAAAACCGGATTATGTATCCGGGTTTTCTAAGAACCCAGATACCCGGATTATTTATCCGGTTTAAAAACCAGGGGAAAAGGTTATGTTTTCCGGGGTTTCAAGAACCAAAATCAGGGATTATTTATCCGGTTTTCTAAAACCCAATCCCGGGGTTTGCCTACCTGGTTTTAAAAAAAACCGATACCCCGGGGTTTTTATCCTGGTTTTAAAAAAAAAAGGATACAGGGGTTATTTTTCCCCGGTTTACTAGAACCCGGTAAACCCGGGGGGTTTTATTTTTTTTTTCCCCCGGTTTTTTAAGACCCGATCCAGGGGTTTGTTATCCTGGTTTTCTAAGAACCCAGAAAACCAAGGATTATATTATCCTGGGATACTAAGAGCAAAGGATACCAAGGATTATATCATTCTGGTTACTAAGAGCCTTGGATACCAGGGATTATATTATCCTGGGTTATTAAGAGCCTAGGATAACGGGGATTATATTATCCTGGGTTACTAAGAGTCTAAGATACCAGGGATTATATTATCCTGGGAAACTAAGAGCATATAATGCCAGGGAATATATTACCAAAGGTTACTAAAAGCCTAGGATACAAGGGATTATATTATCCTTGGTTACTAAGATCCTTGGATACCAGGGATTATATTATCCTGGGTTACTAAGATTCAAGAATGCCAAGGATTATATTATCCTGTGTTAATAAGAGTCTTGGACACCAGGGATTATATTATCCTGAGTAACTAAGATCCTACGATAAGAGGGATTACATTATCCTGTGTTATTAAGAGCCTAGGATACCAGGGATTATATTACCCTGGGATGCTAAGAGCCTAGGATACAAAGGATTATATTATCCTGGGTTACTAAGAGTCTGTGATACTAAGGATTATATAATACTGGGTTACAAAGAGCCTAGGATACCAAGTATTATATTTTCCTGGGTTATTAAAAGTGTTGGATATCAGGGATTATATTATCCTTGATTACTAAGAGCCTTGGATACCAGGGACTATACTATCTTAGGTTACTAAGAGCCTAGGATACCGGGAATTACATTATCCAGGGTTACTAGGAGCATAGGATACAAGGGATTATATTATGCTGGGTTACTAAGAGCTTAGGATTTTAATGATTATTATTCTGGGTTACTAAGAGCCTGGGATACTAAGGATTATATTATCCTGCGTTACTAAGAGCCTATGATACCAGGGACAATATTATCCTGGGTTACTAAGAGCCTAGGTAACAGGGATTACATTATACTGGGTTACCAAGAGCCTTGGATACAAGGGATTATATTATCTAGGGTTACTAAGAGCCTAGGATGCCAGTGATCATATTATCCTGGGTTACTAGGAGCCTAGGATACCAGGGATTATATTATCCTGGGTTTATAAGAGCTGAGGATACCAAGGATTTTATTATCATGGGTTACTACGAGCTTAGGATACCAGGGATTATACTGTCCTGGGATACTAAGAGCTGAGGATACCAGTGATTATATTATCCTGGGTTACTAAGAGCAGAGGATACCAGGGATTATATTATCCTCGGTTAATAAGAGCCCAGGTTACTAGGGGTTATATTATCCTGGGTTACTAAGAGCCTAGGATACCAGGGATTATATTATCCTGGGTTACTGGGAGCCTAGGATATCAGGGATAATATTATCCGGGGTTACTAAGAGCGTAGGATACTAAGGATTATATTATCCTAAGTCACAAAAAGCCTAGGATAACAGGGATTAAATTATCCTGGGTTACTAAGAGCCTAGGATACAAGGGATTATATTATTCTGGGTTACTGGGAGCCTAGGATACCAGGGATTATATTACCCTGGGTTACTAAGAGCCTGGGACACTAAGGATTATATTATCATGGGTTACTAAGAGCCTTGGATACCAGGGATTATATTATCCTGGGTTACTAAGAGCCTAGGATACCAGGGATTATATTATACTGGGTTACTAAGAGCCTAGGATACCAGGGATTATGTTATCCTGGGTTACTAAGAGCCTTGGATACCATAAATTATGTTATCCTCTGTTACTAAGAGCCTATGATACCAGGGATTATACTGTCCTGGGTTGCTAAGAGCTGAGGATACTAGTGATTGTATTATCCTGGTTTAATAAGAGAATAGGATACAAAGGATTATATTATCCTCGGTAAACTAAGAGCCTAGGTTACTAGGGGTTATATTATCCTGGGTTACTAAGAGCCTAGGATACCAGGAATTATATTATCCTGGGTTACTAGGAGCCTAGGATATCAGGGATTATATTATCCTGGGTTACTAAGAGCGTAGGATACCAGGGATTATATTATTCTGGGTTACTAAGAGCCTAGGATGCCAGGGATTATATTAGGATAAGAGGGATTACATTACCCTGGGTTACTAAGAGCCTAGGATACAAGGGATTACATTATCCTGGGTTACTAAGAACATAGGATACCAGGGATTATATTATTCTGGGTTACTAAGAGCCTAGGATACCAGGGATTATATTAGGATAAGAGGGATTACATTACCCTGGGTTACTAAGAGCCTAGGATACAAGGGATTACATTATCCTGGGTTACTAAGAGCCTAGGGTACCAGGGATTATAATATCCTGGGTTATTAAGTGCCTAGGATAACGGGGATTACATTATCCTGGGTTACTAAGAGTCTAAGATACCAGGGATTACATTATCCTGGGAAACTAAGAGCATATAATGCCAGGGAATATATTATCAAAGGTTACTATGAGCCTAGGATACAAGGGATTATATTATCCATCGTTACTTAGAGCATTGGATACAAGAGATTATATTATCCTGGGTTACTAAGATCCTTGGATACCAGGGATTATATTATCCTGGGTTACTAAGGTTCTGGAATGCCAAGGATAATATTATCCTGTTTTAATAAGAGCCTTGGATACCAGGGATTATATTATCCTGGTAACTAAAATCCTAGTATACCAAGGATTACATTATCCTGGGACATTAAGAGCCTAGGATACCAGGGATTACATTATCCTGGGACGCTAAGAGCATAGGATGCCAAGGATTATATTATCCTGGGTTGCTAAGAGTCTGTGATACTAAGGATTGTATAATCCTGGGTTACAAAGAGCCTAGGATACCAAGTATTATATTTTCCTGGGTTATTAAAAGTGTTGGATATCAGGGATTATATTATCCTTGATTACTAAGAGCCTTGGATACCAGGGACTATACTATCTTGGGTTACTAAGAGCCAAGGATACCGGGAATTACATTATACTGGGCTACTAAGAGCCTAGGATAACAGGGATTATATTATGCTGGGTTACTAAGAGCTTAGGATTTCAATGATTATATTATTCTGGGTTACGAAGAGCCTGGGATACTAAGGATTATATTATCCTTGGTTACTAAGAGCCTAGGATACCAGAGATAATATTATCCTGGGTTACTAAGATCCTACGGTAACAGGGATTATAGTATCCTGGGTTACTAAGTGCCTTGTATACAAGGGATTATATTATCTAAGGTTTCTTAGAGACTAGGATACCAGGGATTATATTATCTTGGGTTACTAAGAGCCTTGGATACCAGGGATTATATTATCCTGGGTTTATAAGAGCTGAGGATACCAAGGATTTTATTATCATGGGTTACTAAGAGCTTAGGATACCAGGGATTATACTGTCCTGGGTTACTAAGAGCAGACGATACCAGGGAATACATTATCCTCGGTTACAAAGAGCCTAGGTTACTAGGGATTATATTATCATTGGTTACTATGTGCCTAGAATACCAGGGGTTATATTATACTAGGTCACTAAGAGACTAGGATACCAGGGATTATATTATCCTGGGTTACTGGGAGCCTAGGATATAAGGGATTATATTATCCTGGGTTACTAAGAGCGTAGGATACTAAGGATTATATTATCCTAGCTCACTAAGAGCCTAGGATACCAGGGATTATATTATCCTGGGTTAGTAAGTGCCTTGGATACAAGGGATTATATTATCTAAGGTTTCTAAGAGCCTAGGATACCAGGGATTATATTATCTTAGGTTACTAAGAGCCTTGGATACCAGGGATTATATTATCCTGGTTTTCTAAGAGCTGAGGATACCAGGGATTTTATTATCATGGGTTACTAAGAGCTTAGGATACCAGTGATTATATTATCCTGGGTTACTAAGAGCAGAGGATACCAGGGAATACATTATCCTCGGTTACAAAGAGCCTAGGTTACTAGGGATTATATTATCATTGGTTACTAAGTGCCTAGAATACCAGGGGTTATATTATCCTAGGTCACTAAGAGACTAGGATACAAGGGATTATATTATAATGGGTTACTGGGAGCCTAGGAAATAAGGGATTATATTATCCTGGGTTACTAAGAGCCTAGGATACTAAGGATTATATTATCCTACCTCACTAAAAGCCTAGGATACCAGGGATTATAATATCCTGGGTTACTAAGAGCCTAGGATACCAGGGATTATATTATCCTGAATTACTTGGAGCCTAGGAGACCAGGGATTATATTATCCTGGGTTAATAAGAGCCTAGGATACCAGGGATTATATTATCCTGGGTTACTAAGAGCCTAGGATACCAGGGATTATGTTATCCTGGGTTACTAAGAGAGTAGGATACCAGGGATTATATTATCCTGGGTTACTAAGAGCCTAGGATACCAGGGATTATATTATCCTGGGTTACTAAAGCCTAGGATACAGGGATATGTTATCCATGATTACTAAGGAGCTAGGATACCAGGGATTATATTATCCTGGGTTAACTAAGGAGCTAGTATCCAGGGATTATAGTTATCCTGGGTTACTAAGAGCCTAGGATTCCAGGGATTATTTTTCCTGGGTTACTAAGAGCTAGGATCCAAAGATTATATTATCCTGGTTAACTAAGAGCCAAGGATGCCAATGATTATGTTATCCAGGGTTACTAAGAGCCTACGATAAAAGGGTTTATGTTATCCTGGATTACTAGGAGCCTAGGATACCAGGGATTATATTTTCCTGGGTTACTAAAAGCCTAGGTTACCAGGGATTATGTTATCCAGGATTACTAGGAGCCTAGGATACCAGGGATTATATTATCCTAGGTTACTAAGAGCCTAGGATACCAGGAATTATGTTATGGAGTGTTACTAAGAGCCTAGGATTCCAAGGATTATATTATCCTGGGTTACGAAGAGCCGGAATAAACCAGGGATATGTTATCAGTGGGTTCTAAGAGCTTAGATACCAGGGATTATGTTATCCTGGGATACTAAGAGCCTAGGATTCCAAGGATTATATTATCCTGGGTTACTAAGAGCCGAAGAAACCAGGGATTATGTTATCGTGGGTTACTAAGAGATTAGGATACCAGGGATTATGTTATCCTGGGTTACTAAGAGCCTAGGATACAAGGGATTATATTATCTTGGGTTACTAGGAGCCAAGTGTACCAGGGATTATATTATCGTGGGTTACTAAGAGACTAGGATTCCAGGGATTAAGTTATCGTGGGTTACTAAGAGCCTAGAATACTAGGGATTATATTATCCTGGGTTACTAAGAGCTTAGGATACCAGGGATTATGTTATCCTCGGTTACTAAAGGCTTGGATACCAGGGATTATATTATCCTGGGTTACTAAGAGCCTAGGATACAAGGGATTATGTTATCCTGGGTTACTAAGAGAGTAGAATACCAGGGATTATATTATCCTGGGTTACTATGAGCCTAGGATACCAGGAATTATATTATCCTGGGTTACTAAAAGCCTAGGATACCAGGGATTATATTATCCAGGATTACTAGGAGCCTAGGATACCAGGGATTATATTATCCTGGGTTACTAGGAGCCTAGTATACCAGGGATTATATTATCCTGGGTTACTAAGAGCCTAGGATTCCAGGGGTTATTTTATCCTGGGTTACTAAGAGCCTAGGATCCAGGGAAATTATATTATCCTGGTTACAAGACCTAAGAACCAGGGATAATGTTATCGTGGGTTACTAAGAGCATAGGATACCAGGGATTATGTTATCCTGGGATACTATGAGACAAGGATAATAGGGATCATGTTATCCTGGGTTACTAAGAGCCTAGGATGCAAGGGATTATATTATCCTGGATTACTAAGAGCCTAGAACCTAGGGATTATATTATCCTGGGTTACTAAGAGCCTACGGTACCAGGGATTATGTTATCCTGGGTTACTAAAAGCTTTGGATACCAGGGATTATATTATCCTGGATTACGAGGAGCCTAGGATACCAGGGATCATATTATCATGGGTTTCTAAGAGCCTTGGACACCAGGGATTATGTTATCGTGGGTTACTAAGAGCCTAGAATACTAGAGATTATATTATCCTGGGTTACTAAGAGCTCAGGATACCAGGGATTATGTTATCCTCGGTTACTAAAGGCCTAGGATACCAGGGATTATGTTATCCTGCATTACTAGGAGCCTAGGATTAAAGTGATTATATTATCCTTGGTTACTAAGAGCCTAGGATATAAGGGATTATGTTATCGTGTGTTACTAGGAGCCTAGGATTCCAGGGCTTAAATTATCCTGGCTTACTAACAGCCTAGGATACCAGGGATTTTATAATCCTTGATTACTAAGAGCGTTGGATGCAAGGGATTATATTATCCTGAGTTACTAAGAGCCTAGGACTCCAGGGATTATATTATCCTAGGTTACTAAAAGCCTAGGATAACAGGGATTTTATTATACTGGGTTACTAAGAGACTAGGATACCAGGGATTATATTATCCTGGGTTTCCAAGAGCCTAGGATACCAGGGATTATGTTATCAAGAGTTACTAAGGGCCTAGGATACCAGCGATTATGTTATCCTGGGTTACTAAGAGACTAGGATACCAGGGAATATATTATCCTGGGTTACTAGGAGCCTAGGAGACCAGGGATTATATTATCCTGGATTACTAAGAGCCTAGGACACCAGGGATTATATTATCCTGGGTTACTAAGAGCCAAGGAAACAAGGGATTATTTTATCCTGGGTTTCTAAGGGTCTAGGATACCAGGGATTATATTATCCTGGGTTACTAAGAGACTAGGATATCAAGGATTATATTATCCTGGGTTGCTAAGAGAGTAGGATACCAGGGATTATATCATCCTGAGTAACTAAGAGCCTAGGATACCAGAAATTATATTATCCTAGGATACTAAATGCCTAGGATACCAGGGATTTTATTATCCTGGGATACTAAGAGCCTAGGATACCAGGGATTATACTATCCTGGGTTATTAAGAGCCTAGGATACCAGGGATTATGTTTTCCTGGGTTACTATGAGACTATGATACCAGGGATTATTTTATCCTGGGTTACTAAGAGCCTAGAATACCATAGACTATATTAAACTGGGTTACTAAGAGCCTAGGATACCGGGGATTATATTATCTTGGATTACGAAGAGCCTAGGATACCAGGGATTACATTATCCTCGGTTACTAGGAGCCTAGGATAAAAGGGTTTATATTAACCTGGGTTACTAAGAGCCTAGGATTCCAGTGATTATGTTATCCTTGGTTATTAAGAGCCTAGTATACCAGGGATTATATTATCCTGGGTTACAAGGAGAATAGGATAACGGGGATTATGTTTTCGTTGGTTACCAATAGCCTAAGATACCAGGGATTATATTATCCTGGGTTACTAAGAGCCTAGGATACCAGGGATTATGTTGTCCTGGGTTACTAAGAGCCTAGGATTCCAGGGATTATGTTATCCTTGGCTACTAAGAGACTAGGATACCAGGGATTATGTTTTCCTTGGTTACTAAGACCCTAGGATACCATGGTTTATACAATCCTGGGTTACCAAGAGCCTAGGATACCAATGATTATATTATCCTGGGTTACTTAGAGCCTAGGATACAAGGATTCATGTTATCCTGGATTACTAAGAGCCTAGGATACCAGGGATTATATTTTCCTGGGTTACTTAGAGCCTATGTTACCAGGGATTATGTTATCGTTCGATACTAAGAGCCTAGGATACCAGGGATTATATTATCCTGGGTTACTAAGAGCCTAGCATAACAGGGATTATGTTATCCTGGGTTACTAAGAGTCTATGAAACCAGGGATTATGTCATGGTGGGTTACTAAGAGCTTAGTGTACCAGGGATTATGTTATCCTGGGTTACTAAGAGATTAGGACACCAGGGATCATGTTATCCTGAGTTACTAAGAGCCTATTATACAAGGGATTATATTATCCTGTGTTACTAAGAGCCTAGGACCCCAGGGATTATATTATCCTGGGTTACTAAGAGCCTGGGGTACCAGGGATTATGTTATCCTGGGTTACTAAGAGCCTAGGACAACAGGAATTATATTATCGTGGGTTACTAAGAGCCTAGGATACTCGTGATTATTATATCCTGGGTTACTAAGAGCTTAGGATACCAGGGATTTTGTTATCCTCGGTTACGAAGAGCCTAGGATACCAGGGATTATATTATCCTGGATTACTAGGAGCCTAGGATACCAGGGATTATTTTATCCTGGATTACTTAGTGCCTTGGATACCAGGGATTATATTATCCTGGGTTGCTAACAGCCTATAATACCTAGGATTATATTATCCTAAGTTACTAAGAGCCTTGGATTCCACGGATTATATTAACCTGGATTACTAAGAACCTAGGAAACCAGGGATTATATTATCCTGGGTTACTTAGAGCCTAGGATGGCAGGGATTATATTATGCAAGGTTACTAAGAGCCTTGGATACCAGGGATTGTATTATCCTTGATTAGTAAAAGCTTAGGATACCAGGGATTATATTATCCTGGGTTAAAAACAGCATAGGATACCAGGGATTATATTATCCTGGGTTACTAAGAGCCTATGATACAAGGGATTATATTAACCTGGATTACTAAGAAACTAGGGGACCAGGGATTATATTATAATGGGTCACTAAGAGCCTATGATACAAGCGATTTCATTTTCCTGGGTCACTAAGAGCCTAGGATACCAGCGATTTCATTTTCCTGGGTTATTAAGAGCCTAGGATACCAGGGATAATATTATTCTGGGTTACTGGGTGCCTTTGATATCAGAGATTATATTATCCTGGGTTACTAAGAAAGTAGGATACTAAGGATTATATTATTCTAGGCTACTAAGAGCCTAGGATACCAGGGATTTATTATCCTGGGTTACTAAGAGCGTAGGATACAAGGGATTATATTATTCTGGGTTACTGGGAGCATAGGATACCAGGGATTATATTATCCTGGGTTACTAAGAGCCTAGGACACTAAGGACTATTTTATCTTGGGTTACAAAGAGCCTTGGATACCAAGGATTATATTATCCTAAATTACGAAGAGCCTAGGATATCAGGGATTATATTATCCTGGGTTACCAAGAGCCTAGGATACCAGGGATTATGTTATCAAGAGTTACTAAGGGCCTAGGATACCAGCGATTATGTTATCCTGGGTTACTAAGAGACTAAGATACCAGGGAATATATTATCCTGGGTTACAAGGAGCCTAGGATACCAGGGATTATATTATCCTGGATTACTAAGAGCCTAGGACACCAGGGATTATATTATCCTGGGTTACTAAGAGCCAAGGAAACAAGGGATTATTTTATCCTGGGTTTCTAAGAGCCTAGGATACCAGGGATTATATTATCCTGGGTTACTAAGAGACTAGGATACCAGGGATTATATTATCCTGGGTTGCTAAGAGCGTAGGATACCAGGGATTATATCATCCTGAGTTACTAAGAGTCAAGGATACCAGGGATTATATTATCCTAGGATACTAAATTCCTAGGATACCAGGGAATTTATTATCCTGGGTTACTAAGAGCCTAGGATACCAGGGATTATACTATCCTGGTTTATTAAGAGCCTAGGATACCAGGGATTATGTTATATTGAGTTACTAAGAGCCTAGGATACCAGGGATTATGTTATCCTGGGTTACTATGAGACTATGACACCAGGGATTATTTTATCTTGGGTTACTAAGAGCCTAGAATACCATAGACTATATTATCCTGGGTTACTAAGAGCCTAGGATACCGGGGATTATATTATCCTGGATTACGAAGAGCCTAGGATACCAGGGATTACGTTATCCTCGGTTACTAGGAGCCTAGGATAAAAGGGATTATATTATCCTGGGTTACTAAGAGCCTAGGATTCCAGTGATTATGTTATCCTGGGTTACTAAGAGCCTAGTATACCAGGGATTATATTATCCTGGGTTACAAGGAGAATAGGATAACAGGGATTATGTTATCGTTGGTTACCAATAGCCTAAGATACCAGGGATTATATTATCCTGGGTTACTAAGAGCCTAGGATACCAGAGATTATGTTGTCCTGGGTTACTAAGAGCCTAGGATTCCAGGGATTATGTTATCCTTGGCTACTAAGAGACTAGGATACCAGGGATTATGTTATCCTTGGTTACTAAGACACTAGGATACCATGGTTTATACAATCCTGGGTTACTAAGAGCCTAGGATACCAAGGATTATATTATCCTGGGTTACTTAGAGCCTAGGATACAAGGATTTATGTTATCCGGGATTACTAAGAGCTAGGATACCAGGGATTATATTTTCCTGGGTTACTTAGAGCCTATGTTACCAGGGATTATGTTATCGTTCGATACTAAGAGCCTAGGATACCAGGGATTATATTATCCTGGGTTACTAAGAGCCTAGCCTAACAGGGATTATGTTATCGAGGGTTACTAAGACCCTAGGATTCTAGGGGTTATATTATCATGGGTTACTAAGAGCATATGAAATCAGGGATTATGTCATGGTGGGTTACTAAGAGCTTAGTATACCAGGGATTATGTTATCCTGGGTTACTAAGAGATTAGCATACCAGGGATCATGTTATCCTGGGTTACTAAGAGCCTATTATACAAGGGATTATATTATCCTGTGTTACTAAGAGCCTAGGACCCCAGGGATTATATTATCCTGGGTTACTAAGAGCCTAGGGTACGAGGGATTATGTTATCCTGGGTTACTAAGAGCCTAGGACAACAGGAATTATATTATCGTGGGTTACTAAGAGCCTAGGATACTAGGGATTATTATATCCTTGGTTACTAAGAGCTTAGGATACCAGGGATTATGTTATCCTCGGTTACGAAGAGCCTAGGATACCAGGGATTATATTATCCTGGATTACTAGGAGCCTAGGATACCAGGGATTATTTTATCCTGGGTTACTAAGAGCCTAGGATACGAGGGGTTATGTTATCGTGGGTTACTAGGAGCCTAGGATACAAAGGAATATATTATCCTGGGTTACTAAGAGCCTTGGATACAAGGGATTATAATATCCTGGGTTAGTAAGAGCCTAGGATACCAGGGATTATATTATCCTGGATTACTAAGTTCCTTGGATACCAGGGATTATATTATCCTGGGTTGCTAACAGCCTATGATACCTAGGATTATATTATCCGAAGTTACTAAAAGCCTTGGATTCCACGGATTATATTAACCTAGATTACTAAGAACCTAGGAAACCAGGGATTATATTATCCTGGGTTACTAAGAGCCTAGGATGGCAGGGATTATATTATGCTAGGTTACTAAGAGCCTAGGATACCAGGGATTATATTATCCTTGATTAGTAAAAGCCTAGGATACCAGGGATTATATTATCCTGGGTTAAAAACAGCATAGGATACCAGGGATTATATTATCCTGGGTTACTAAGAGCCTAGGACACTAAGGATTATTTTATCTTGGGTTACTAAGAGCCTTGGATACCAGGGATTATATTATCCTAAATTACAAAGAGCCTAGGATATCAGGGATTATATTATCCTGGGTTACTAAGAGTCTAAGATACCAGGTGTTATATTATCCTGGGTTACTAAGAGCCTAGGATACCAGGGATCCTATTATCCTGGGTTACTAAGAGCCTAGGATACCAGGGATTATGTTATCCTGGTTTACTAAGAGCTTTGGATACCATGGATTATGAAATCCTCATTTACTAAGAGCCTAGTATAACAGGGATTATATTATCTAGGGTTACTAAGAGCCTAGGATACCAAGAATTTTATTATCAAGGGTAACTAAGAGCGTATGATACCGGGGATTATACTGTCCTGGGTTTCTAAGTGCTGAGGATTCCAGTGAGTATATTATCCTGGGTTAACAAGAGCATGGGATGCCAGGGATTATATTATCCTCGGTTACTAAGAGCCTAGAATACTAGGGATTATATTATCATGGGTTACAAAGATCCTAGAATACCAGGAGTTATATTATCCTGGGTTACTAAGAGACTCGGATTCCAGGGATTATATTATCCTGGGTTTCTAAGAGTCTAGGATTCCAGGTATTATATTATCCTGGAATACTAAGAGCCTTGGATACCTGGGATTATGTTATTGAGGGTTACTTAGAGCCTAGGATACCAGGGATTATGCTTCCCTGGGCTACTAAGAGCCTATGATACCAGGTATTATCTTATCCTGGGTTACAAAGAGCTGAGGATACCAGGGATTACGTTATCCTTGGTTAGTAAGAGCTGACGATACCAGGGACTATAATATCTTGGGTTACTTAGAGCAGAGGATACCACGGATTACATTAGGATACCAGGGATTACATTAACCTGGGTTACTAAGAGCCTAGGATACAAGGCATTATATTCTTCTGAGTTACTAAGACCCTAGCATACCTGGAATAATATTATCCTGGATTACTAAGAGCCTAGGATACCTGGGATTGTATTATCCTGGGTTACTAATAGCCTAGGATACCAGGGATTATATTATCCGGGGTTACTAATTGCCTGGGATACCAGGGATTACATTATCCTGGATTACTAAGAACCTAGAATACCAATGATTACATTATCCTGGGTTACTAAGAGCCTAGGATACCAGGGATTATGTTATCGAGGGTTACTAAGAGCCTAGGATTCCAGGGATTATATTATCCTGGGTTACTAAGAGCCTAAGAAACCAGGGATTACGTTATCGTGGGTTACTAAGAGCTTAGAATACAATGGATTATGTTATCCTGGGCAACTAAGAGACTACGATACAAGGAATTATATTATCCTTGGTTACTAAGAGCCTAGGACCCCAGGGATTATATTATCATAGGTTACGAGGAGCCTAGGATACCAGGGATTATGTTATCCTGGGCTACTAAAAGCCTAGGACACAAGGTATTATGTTATCGTGGGTTACTAAGAGCCTAGGATACTAGAGATTATATTATCCTAGGTTACTAAGAGCCTAGAATACCATGGATTATGTTATCCTGGGATACTAAGAGTTGAGGATACCAGGGATTACATAATCCTGGGTTACTAAGAGCTGAGGATACAAGGGATTATATTAGGATACCAGAGATTGCATTACCTTGGGTTACTAAGAGCCTAGGATACAAAGGATTAGATTATCCTGGGTTACAAAGAGCCTAGGATACCAGGAATTTTATTATCCTGGGTTACTAAGAGCGTAGAATACCAGGGATTACATTATCCTGGATTACTAAGAGCCTAGGATACTAGGGATTATATTATCCTGGGTTACTAAGAGCCTAGGATACCAGGGATTATATTATCCTTTATTACTAAGAGCCTAGGATGCCAGGGATTGTATTATCCTGGGTTACTAAGAGACTTGGATACCAGGGATTATATTATCCTGGAATAATAAGAAACTAGGATATCAGAGATTAAATTATCATGGGTTACTAAGAGCCTAGGATACCTGGGATTATATTATCCTGGGTTACTAAGAGCCTAGGATACCTGTGATTATATTATCCTGAGTTACTAAGAGTCTAAGATACCTGGTTTTATATTATCCTTGGTTACTAAGAGCCTAGGATACCAGGGATCATATTATCCTGGGTTAGTAAATGCCTAGGATACCAGGGATTATATTATCCTGGGATGCAAAGAGCCTAGGATGCCAGGGATTATATTTTCCTGGGTTACTATGAGACTAGGACACAAGGGATTACATTATCTTGGGTTACTAAGAGCGTAGGATACCAGGGATTGTATTATCCTGGGTTTCTAAGAGCCTAGGTTACCAGGGATTAGATTATCCTGGGTTACTAAGAGCCTAGGATATCAGGGATTATATCATCCTGGGTTACTAAGAGCCTAAGGTAACAGGGATTCTGTTATCCTGGGTTACTAAGAGCCTAGGATACCAGGAATTCTGTTATCCAGGGTTACTAAGTGCCTAGGATACCAGGGATTTTATTATCCTGGGTTACTAAGAGCCTAGGATAACAGGGATTTTATTATCCTGGGTTACTAAGAGCCTAGGATACTAGGGATTATATTATCCTGGGTTTATAAGAGCCTAGGTTACAAGGGATTAGATTATCCTGGGTTACTAAGGGCCTAGGATGCCAGGGATTATATTATCCTGGGTTACTTAGAGCCTAGGACAAGAGGGATTATATTATCCTGGGTTAGTAAGAGCCTAGGATACCAGGGATTATATTATCCTTGGTTACTAAGAGCCTTAGATATCAGGGATTCTTTTACCCTGGGTTACTAAGAGCCTAGGATACCAGGGATTCTGTTATCCTTGGTTACTAAGAGCCTAAGATATCAGGGATTCTTTTATCCTGGGTTACTAAGAGCATAGGATACCAGGGATTCTATTGTCCTGGGTTGCTAAGAGCCTAGGATACCAGGGATTATATTATTCTGGGTTACTAAGAGCCTAGGATACCAGGGATTCTGTTATCCTGGGTTACTAAGAGCCTAGATACCAGGGATTTTTTTATCCTGGGTTACTTAGAGCCTAGTATAGCAGGAATTGTGTTATCCTAGGTTACTAAGAGCCTAGGATAACAGGGATTCTATTATCTTGGGTAACTAAGAGCCTAGGATACCAGGGATTCTATTATCCTTGGTTACTAGGAGACAGGTGAAAAATGCCAAATTCGCTAATTAGTACATTGTTAATACTACATTGTTACCAGTACTTGTTACGTACATTGTTTTCCCAGACTTGTTAAAAGTACATTTTTACCGTAATTGTTACCTTACATTGTTACAGTACATTGTTACAGTCGTGTGTTCCCAGTCTTGTTCGCGTACTTTGTTGAAACCGTCATTGTTACCAGTAAACTTTTCCGTAATTGTTACATCATTGTTGTTCCAGTAATGTTCAGTAAACGTTCCAGTAATTGTCCCGTAATTTTTTACGTACATTGTCGTTCCAGTACTTTTTACATTACCTGTTACCGACTTGTATCGTACATTGTCCAGTGTTGTTGCATTTACTTGTTACCATTAAGTTACCGTCATTGTTAGCAGTAAATGTTAAGGACTTTTTTTCCCGTGCATTGTTGTTCCCCCAGTACTTGTTCCAGTATATTTTTCCCGAAATTGTTTGTTCCAGTACTCTTTTAAGTCCTTTCCAGTACATTGTTGTTACAGTACTTTTTAAGAAATTGTTACAGTAATTTTTCTTACCAGCCCTGTTACCGTCTCTTGCCAAAAATTGTTCCGTCATTGTGCTACCGTACACGTTCCCAGTCCCACTGTTACAGTACACTGTTACCGAATTTTTCCCTGTACTTGTTACCAGTCATTGTTGGAATGTACTGGGCTTCAGTGCTTGTTGTTACTACTTTGTTTATGTCTTGTTACCAGTACATTTTTGTGAATAGTACTTGTGGTTTCCCAGGCATTGTTGTTACCAGTACTTTTTCCCCGGTACCTGTTGTTACCGCATATTTTTGTTCCCAGAATTTGTTACGGTACATTGTTTTAATAACATTTTCTTACCAGTTCGTTGCCCCAATCTTGTTGCCAGACTTTTTTTTTTTTACTCTTCGTTTTTTGTTCCATACATTGTTGTTACCGACTTTTGTTCCCAGAATTTTTGTTACCGAACTTTTTTGTTACCTACAGTTGTTACCAGTATTTTTTTGTTACCAGTACATTGTTGTTACAGTACTTTGTTGATCCAGACTTGTTGTTAGCAAGTACTTGTTGTTACCAGTACATGTTGTTACAGTACATTTTTGATCCCCAGTACATTTTTGTTACCGTACTTTGTGTTACCAGTACATTGTTGTTCCCGTCTTTGTTGTTACGTTCATTGTTGTTCCCTGTAATGTTGTTACCAGTACATTTTGTTCCAGTAATTTTTGTTCCCGTCATTGTTGTTACCAGTTTTTGTGTTCCAGTCTTTGTTGTTCCCAGTACATTTTTGATCCAGTACTTGTTGTTGCAGTACATTTTTGGTTACGTCATTGTTGAACGACATTTTTGATCCCAGTACATTGTTGTTCCCGTCTGTTGTTACCAGACATTGTTGTTACAGTAATTGTTTTCCCAGTTCATTTTTGTTACCTGTACATTGTTGTTCCCAGTACATTTTTGTTAAGTACATTTTTTTTCCCATACATTGTTGTTACCAGTAATTTTTGTTCCAGTCATTGTTGTTACCATAAAAGTTTTTTACCAGACTGTTGTTACCGTACTTGTTTTTACCAGTACTCGTTGTTCTTAATTGTTCCCAGAAATTTATTTTTACCAGTGAATTGTACAGTCATTGTTGTTCCCGAAAATTGTTACCATTACATTGGTTACCAGTTTTTTTTGTTACCGTTCATTGTTCCAGTAATTGTTGTTAGCGTACTTTTTGTTAGCGTACATTGTACCAGTCTTTTTTTTTTACCAGTCTTGTTACCAGAAATTGTTTGAACATCAAAAGGTATACAATACCGACAGGTTGTTAGGTAAGACACATATGAACATTTTAGCAATTTTTTCCCGAAACGTTTGCCTAACGTGGGGTTCTTCAGTGAATACAGAAGTAGGCAGGACATTTGGTGTGAAAACGTTTTAAAAGTCCCTCCCCTTTTAAGTCGTAGAAATTGAGGTTGTCAGTCCCGGCCTGGAGAAATTCAGTTACCGTACGTGTTGTTACCGACATTGTTGTTCAGTTTTTGTTGTTACCGTAATTGTTTTTAATACATTGTTGTTACCCGTGAATTTTTTCCCCGTACATTTTTTTTCAGTGCATTGTTACAGTACATTGTTGTTCCAGTAAAATTTTTACCCAAAACATTGTTCCGTACTTGTTGTTACAGAAAATTGTTGTTCCAGTCATTGTTTCCCGTATATTGTTGTTACCCGTAAATTGTTTCCCTACATTGTTTTTACCCGTACATTGTTGTTCCCCTAATTTTTACCAGTACATTGTTTTTACAGTACATTTATGTTCCAGTACATTGTTTACCCCGTACATTGGTCCGTAAATTTTGTTCCAGTCATTGTTTTTTACCGTCATTGTTGTTCCGTCCTTTTTGTTACCCGTACATTGTTTTTACCGTACATTATTTTACCAGTAATTGTTTTTACCGACTTTTTTTTTACCCGTACATTGTTGTACCCTACATTTTCCAGTAAATTTTTGTTACCAGAAATTTTTGTTACCGAAATTGTTGTTACCTGTACTTTTTTTTCCAGTACTTGTTGTTTCATAATAGTTGCAAACCAGTACATGTTGTTACCAGTGCTTGTTACAGTCATTTTTGTTACAGACATTGTTGTTACTGTACATTGTTCCAGTACATTGTTTTTACCAGTACATTTTTGTTACAGTTCATTGTTACCAAATAAAATTGTTGTTTCCGTATTTTTTTGTTACCAAAACATGTTGTTTCAAGTACTTTTTTTTGTTACCAGTATTGTTGTTGCCGCAATTGTTGTTACCAGTGCATTGTTACAGTACTTTGTTTTTACAGTACTTGTTCCATTACATTTTTGTTACCAAACATTGTTGTTTCCGTTCATTGTTGTTACCCGACATTGTTACCCTTAATTGTGTTTCCAGTACATTGTTGTTAGCAGTACATTGTTACCCGTACTTTTTTTTCCAGTAAAATTTTTACCGTACATTGTTGTTACCAGTACGTTTTTTGTTACCAGTAAATTGTTAAGAATTGGTTTTTATTTTCATTGTTGTTTCCAGTACTTGTTGTTTCCATCGTTGTTGTTACCGACATGTTCCCCGACTTGTTGTTCTGTCATAGTTACCAGTACATTGTTTTTACCAGTAAATTGTTACCCGTGATTGTTACCCGTCATTGTGTTACCCGTCATTTTTGTTACCGTACGTTGTTTTTACCCGTACATTTTTACCCGTACATTGTTGTTATAAATAATAGTTTCCAGTACATTGTTGTTACCAGTGCATTTTACCCGTAATTGTTGTTACCAGTACATTGTTGTTACTAGTAATTGTTACCCGACAAGTTGTTACCAGCATTTTTGTTGCCGTACATTGTTGTTCCAGTACATTGTTGTTACCAGTACATTGTTGTTACCCGTACATTGTTTTTACCAGTCATTGTTTTTATATTACATTGTTGTTACCGTATTTGTTGTTCCAGTACATTGTTGTAACCAGTTCTTGTGTTACCGTAAATTTTTGTTACCAGTACATTGATGTTACCAGTCATGTTGTTACCAGTACTAGTTACCAGTTCATTGTTGTTCCAGTAATTTTTGTTTCCAGTGCATTGTCTAGTACATTGTTGTTCCGTCATTGTTGTTCCGTACATTTTTGTTACCAGTAAAATTTTTGTTACCCGTACATGTTGTTTCTAGAAATTGTTACCAGTACATTGTTGTACCGTAATTGTTGTTCCCGTACATTTTTGTTCTATGCATGTTTTAAAACATTGTTGTTCCGTGATTGTTTCCCGTACTTGTTGTTCCAGTGAATTTTTACAGAATTGTTGTTACCAGTACTTGTTCCCGTACATTTTTACCCGTACATTGTTTCCAGGCATTGTTGTTAAAAGTGCTTGTTGTTACCAGTACTTGTATTACCCCGTAATTGTTGTTACTACGATTGTTACCAGTACATTGTTTTTTACCAGACATTGTTGTTACCAGTACATTGTTTTTCCCCGTAATTCTTGTTACCAGTACATTGTTTTTTACCAGTGCATTG
>NC_069471.1:14250683-14278942 GCF_026875155.1 Cherax quadricarinatus | reverse complement strand
GTAATGTATTTCTACGTAGTTTTTCAAATACTATTTTTTTCCGTTTTGGTCCATATTCTTTTGTTCTCAATTAAGCTTAAGAAATAATTTAACCATTCACTGTTATTATATTATTATACACGTACATTTCTGACATACAAATGGAACTTAAATCTCAATCATAAAAATATACAACATGTTGAATAAATATACAGATTTCTTTTTACCTTAGTGATCGATATTAAAGATAATCTTGTATATATTTGTGTGTAGAGGCAGTGATGTAGATGGACCGAGACTCAGTCACTGCCAGTTGACTTTGAAGACTGAGTTAAGATACTCACTGCTGTCGCTTTTATTGGGGACTGACTACCAGTCTCTCCTATCATTGGCTGTTGTTGTGACCTTATGATGACTCAGGCGACGGTGATTGGGTGCTGTTGGTTGAAGGTGTGTCTTGAGACACTCAGGTGTTATTTGACAAGTCTCTCTCTCTCTCTCTCTCTCTCTCTCTCTCTCTCTCTCTCTCTCTCTCTCTCTCTCTCTCTCTCTCTCTCTCTCTCTCTCTCTCTCTCTCTCTCTCTCTCTCTCTCTCTCTCTCTCTCTCTCTCTCTCTCTCTTCTCTTTCTCTGTGTATCTTTTTATTTACACATTGCTTTACAAGGTTACATTTATGGATCCTGAGTTTATTTACGTAAGTTAATGGTTGGGAATGAATGGTATCTGTAAACTGCTGAGTGCAGCTTTCAGGAGTAAACTGACCATTCCTTGTCTTCGATTTTCGTGGATTATGTTGGAATAGTCTTCAGTTAACGTTCCCTCCAAGTGAACAGTGGAGAATCCACTTATAGACAGTTGGTAAACTGAAGCCAGTTTCTTGACCTATGGAACGGAGGGACATTCCACTAACCCACATGGACATAAATATAGCTCATCCACTTGCATTAGTTGATTGATATTTAATTCGTACTCTCATAATTGTCTGCAAAACTGAGATTGAAATAGTGTCAGGTATTAATTACGTGGCTGAATAAATCTTGTGCAAGTGTAGTTGTTCACCTATTTTATTTGACTGATATTTCTCAGAAAATAAATACTTTTGCTGCAACACGGCTGTAACCAATATTACAATGGCTACTCAGAATCTTCAAAACTAATTAAAAAAGTCAATGGACGGAGAAAATAAGTAAATGTCAATGAAATAATTAAACTCACAATATAGACCTAATGTCGGAATTTATGTTTTATCACCTTTGGATATAATTATTTCTAAACCCACACTAACCACATACAGAAGTAGTTAATAAACGCTGTTCGTTTATATTGAAATATACAAAAGAGGCACTGAAGGTACTGTCGGCAAACAGAATTAATTATGCCCTAAAAAATTTTTTTGCAAGAGAGCAACATATAGTGAAACAACCCATAGTGCACCAGCCCATAGTGAAGCAACCCATAGTGAAACAACCCATAGTGTAGCAACCCAAAGTGTAGCAGCCCATAGTGAAGCAACCCATATTGAAACAACCCATAGTGTAGCAGCCCATAGTGAAGCAACCCATAGTGAAACAACCCATAGTGCAGCAACCCATAGTGAAGCAACCCATAGTGTAGCAGCCCATGGTGTAGCAACCCATAGTGAAGCAACCCATAGTGTAGCAGCCCATAGTATAGCAACCCATAGTGTATCAGCCCATAGTGTAGCAACCCATAGTGAAGCAACCCATAGTGAAACAACCCATAGTGTAGCAGCCCATAGTGTAGCAACCCATACTGAAGCAACCCATAGTGTAGCAGCCCATAGTGAAACAACCCATAGTGTAGCAGCCCATAGTGAATCAACCCATAGTGAAACAACCCATAGTGTAACAGCCCATAGTGAAGCAACCCCTAGTGAAACAACCCATAGTGTAACACCCCATAGTGAAGCAACCCAGAGTGAAGCAACCCATAGTGAAACAACCCATAGTGAAGCAACCCACAGTGAAGCAACCCATAGGAAAGCAACCCATAGTGAAGCAACTCATAGTGAAGCAACCCATAGTGAAGCAACCCATAGAGAAGCAACCCATAGTAAAGCAACTCATAGTGAAGCAAACCATAGTGAAGCAACCCATAGTGAAGCAACCCATAGTGAAGCAATCCATAGTGAAGCACTCCTAGTGAAACAACCCATAGTGTAACAGCCAATAGTGAAGCAACCCATAGTGAAGCAACCCATAGTGAAACAACCCATAGTGAAGCAACTCATAGTGAAGCAACCCATAGTGAAGCAACCCATAGTGAAGCAACCTATAGTGAAGCAAACCATAGTGAAGCAACCATAGTGAAGCAACCCATAGTTAAGCAACCCATAGTGAAGCAACCCATAGTGAAGCAACCCACAGTGAAACAACCCATAGTGAAGCAACCCAAAGTGAAACAACCTATAGTGAAGCAACCCTTAGTGAAGCAACCCATAGTGAAGTAACCCATAGTGAAGCAACCCATAGTGAAGCAACCCATAGTGAAGCAACCCATAGTGAAGCAACCCACAGTGAAGCAACCCATAGTGTAGAAACTCATAGTGTAGCAACCCATGTTGAAGCAACCCATAGTGAAGCAACCCATAGGGAAGCAACCCATAGTGAAGCAACCCATAGTGAAACACCCCATAGAGAACCAACCCATAGTGCAGCAACCCACAGTGTAGCAACCCATAGTTGAGCAACCCGCGTAGCAACCCATTGTGAAGCAGCCCATAGTGAAGCAACCCATAGTGTAGTAACCCATAGTGTAGCAACCCATAATGGAGCAACCAATGTAGGAACCCATAGTGAAGCAGCACATAGTGAAGCAACCCATAGAGAAGCAACACATTGTGATGGATCCCATAGTGAAGCAGCCCATTGTGCAGCAAACCATACTGTAGCAACCCATAGTGGAGCAGCCCATAGCTAAGCAACCCGTAGTGCAGCAACCCAAAGTGAGGCAACCCATGCAGCAACCCATAGTGAAGCAGCCCATACTGAAGCCACCCATAGTGTAGCAATCCATAGTGTAGCAACCTATAGTGTAGCAACCCATAGTGAAGCAACCCACAGTGAAGCAATCCATAGTGTAGCAACCCATAGTTTAACAACCCGTAATGCAACAACCCATAGTGAAGCAACATATAGTGGAGCAACCCATAGTGGAGCAACCCATTGAGTACCAACCCATAGTGGAGCAACCCTTAGTGAAGCAACTCAAAGAGCAGCAATCCATAGTGTAGCCACGCATAGTGAAGCAACCCATAGTGTAACGACCCATAGTGAAGCAACCCATAGTGAAGCAACCCATAGTGAAGCAACCCATAGTGAAGCAAACCATAGTGAAGCAACCCATAGTGAAGCAACCCATAGTGAAGCAACCCGTAGTGCAGCAATCAATAGTGCAGCAACCCATAGTGGAGCAACCCGTGTAGCAAACCATAGTGCAGCAAATCATAGCGTAGCAGCCCATAGTGTAGCAACTCATAGTGTAGCAACCCATAGTGGAGCAACCCACAGTAAAGCAACCCATAGTGTAGCAATTCATAGTGTAGCAACCCATAGTGGAGCAACCCATAGTGTAGCAACCAATAGTGTAGCAACGCATAGTGTAGCAACCCATAGTGCAGCAACCCATAGTGCAGCAACCCATAGTGTAATAACACATAGTGAAGCAACACACAGTGAAACAATTCATAGTGAAGCAACATTAGTGAAGCAACCCATAGTGAAGCAACCCATAGTGAAGCAACCCATAGTGAAGCAACCATAGTGAAGCAACCCATAGTGAAGCAACCCATAGTGAAGCAACCCATAGTGCAGCAACCTATAGTGCAGCAACCCATAGTGGAGCAACCCGTGTATCAACCCAAAGTGAAGCAGCCCATAGTAAAGGAACCCATAGTGTAGTAACCCATAGTTTAGCAACCCATAGTGGAGCAACCAATGTAGGAACCCATAGTGAAGCAGCCCATAGTGAAGCAACCAATAATGAAGCAACACATTTTGAAGGAACCCATAATGAAGCAATCCATAGTGCAGCAACCCATAGTGTAGCAACCCATACAGGAGCAACCCATAGTTAAGCAACCCATAGTACAGCAACCCATAGTGAGGCAACCCATGTAGCAACCCATAGTGAAGCAGCCCATACTGAAGCAACCCATAGTGTAGCAATCCATAGTGTAGCAACCCATAGTGTAGCAACCCATAGAGCAACAACCCATAGTGAAGCAACATAAAGTGGATCAACCAAAAGTGGAGTAACCCATTGTATAGCAACCCATAGTGGAGCAACCCTTTGTGAAGCAACCCATAGAGCAGCAACCCATAGTGTAGCCACTCACAGTGAAGCAACCCATATTGAAGCAATCCATAGTGCAGCAACCCATAGTGTAGCAACCCATAGTGTAGCAACCCATAGTGTAGCAACCCATAGTGGAGCACCCCAAAGTGTAGCAACCCATAGTGTAGGAACCCATAGCGGAGCAACCCATAGTGTAGCAACCCATAGTGTAGCAACCCATAGTGGAGCAATCCTTTGTGAAGCAACCCATAGAGCAGCAACCCATAGTGTAGCCACGCACAGTGAAGCAACCCATATTGAAGCAATCCATAGTGCAGCAACCCATAGTGTAGCAACCCATAGTGTTGAACCCATAGTGTAGCAACCCATAGTGGAGCACCCCAAAGTGTAGCAACCCATAGTGTAGGAACCCATAGCGGAGCAACCCATAGTGAAGCAACCCATAGTGAAGCAACCCATAGTGGAGCAACCCATAGTGAAAAAAAACATAGTGAAGACACCCACAGTGAAATAACCCATGGCGAAACAACCCATAGTGAAGCAACACTTAGTTTAGCAACCCATAGTGTAGCAACCCATAGTGAAGCAACCCATACTGAATTAACCCATAGTGAAACAAGCCATAGTGAAAAATCCATAGTCAAGCAAGCAATAGTGAAACACCCCAAAGTGAAGTAGGCCATAGTGTAGCAACCCATAGTGCAGCAACCCACAGTGAAACAACCCATAGCGAGGCAACCCATAGTGAAGCAACCCATAGTGTAGTAACCCATAGTGTAGCAACCCATAGTGTAACAACCCATAGCGTAGCAACCCATGGTGCTGCAACCTATACCGTAACAACCCATAGGGAAGCAACCCATAATGAAGCAACCCATAATGAAGCAACCCATAGTGAAGCAACCCATAGTGAAGCAACCCATAGTGTAACAACCCATTGTGTAGAAACCCATGTTGAAGCAACCCATAGTGAAGCAACCCATAGGGAAGGAACCCACAGTGAAACAAAACATAGTGAAGCATCCCACAGTGTAGCAACCCATAGTGTAGCAACCCATAGTGTATCAACCCATAGTGTAACAACGCATAGTGAAGCAACCCATAGTGCAGCAACCCTTAATGCAGCAACCCATAGTGTAACAACACATAGTGAAGAAACCCACAGTGAAGCAACCCATAGTGAAGCAACATTAGTGAAGCAACCCATAGTGAAGCAACCCATAGTGAAGCAACCCATAGTGAAGCAACCCATAGTGAAGCAACCCATAATGTAGCAACACATAGTGTAGCAACCCATAGTGAAATAACCCACAGTGAAGCAACCTACAGCTAAACAATCCATAGTGAAGCAACCCATAGTGAAGCAACCCATAGTGAAGCAACCCATAGTGAAGCAACCCATAATGTAGCAACACATAGTGTAGCAACCCGTAGTGAAACAACCCATAGTGAAGCATCCCATTGCTAAATAATCCATTGTGAAGCAATCCATAGTGGAGCAACCCATAGTGAAGCAACCCAAAGTGAAGCAATCCATAGTGGAGCAACCCATAGTGAAGCAACCCAAAGTGAAGCAACCCATAGTGGAGCAACCCGTTGTGAAACAACCCATAGTGAAGCATCCCATTGCTAAATAATCCATAGTGAAGCAACCCATAGTGGAGCAACCCATAGTGAAACAACCCATAGTGAAGCAAGCCATAGTGAAACACCCCATAGTGAAGTAGCCCTTAGTGTAGCAACCCATAGTGCAGCAACCCATAGTGTAACAATCCATAGTGAAGCAACGCATAGTGAAGCAACCCATACTGAGGCAACCCATAGTGAAGCAACCCATAGTGAAGCAATCCACAGTGAAGCAACCCATAGTGAAGCAACCCATAGCGTAGCAACCCATAGTGTAGCAACCCATAGTGTACCAACCCACAGTGCAGCAAACCATAGTGAAACATCCCATAGTAAAGCAACTCATAGTGAACAACCCATAGTGAAGCAAACCATAGTGGAGCAACCCATTTAGCAACCCATAGTGAAGTATCCCATAGTGAAGCAACGCATAGTATAGCAACTCATAGTGAACAACCCATAGTGAACCATCCCATAGTGGAGCAACCGATAGTGCAGCAACCCATAGTGTAGCAACCCATAGTGAAACAACCCATAGTGAAGCAACCCATAGTGGAGCAACCCATAGTGAAGAAATCCTTGGTGGAGCAACCCATAGTGAAACAACCTATAGTGAAACAACCCATAGTCAAGCAACCAATATTGAAACAACCCAAAGTGAAGCAACCCATAGTGGAGCAAGCCATAGTGAAACAACCCGTAATGAAAAAACCCATAGCGAAATAACGCAAAGTGAAGCAACCCATAGTGAAATAACCCATAGTGAAGCAACCCATAGTGAAATAATGAATAGTGAAGCAAGCCATAGCTAAACAATCCATAGAGAACAACCCATAGCGGAACAATCCATAGTGAAACAACCCATAGTGAAGCAACGCATAGTGAAATAACCCATAGTGAAACAACCCATAGTGAAGACACCCATAGTGAAATAACCCATAGTGAAATAACACGTAGTGAAGCAACCCATAGTGAAACAACCCATAATGAAACAACCCATGGTGAAGCAACCCAAAGTGAAACAACCCATAGTGAACCACCCATACTGAAATAAGCCATAGCGAAACAACCCATAGTGAAAAAACCCATAGTCAAGCAACCAATAGTGAAAGAACCCATAGTAAAGCAACCCACGGTGAAGCACTCCATAGTGAAACAACCCAGAGTGAAACAACTCACAGTGAAGCAACCCATAGTAAAGCAACTCTTAGTGAAACACTCCATTGTGAAGTAACCCATAGTGGGGTAACCCGTATTGGAGCAACCCTTACTGAAGCAACCCATCGTGAGGCAACCCATATTGAAGCAACCCACAGTGAAGCATCCCATAGTGAAAGAATACATAGTGAAGCAACCCATAGTGAAAGAATATATAGCGAAGCAACCCATAGTAGGGTAACCCATAGTGGAGTAACCCAAAGTGAAGCAACCCAAAGTGAAGCAACCCATAGTGAAGCAACCCATAGTGAGCATTCCATAGTGAAACAACCCATAGTGAAACAACCCATAGTGAAACAACCCATAGTGAAACAACCCATAGTGAAACAACCCATAGTGAAACACTCAATAGTGAAGCAATCCACAGTGTTATAACCAAAAGTGAAGGAACCCATAGTGAAGCATCAAATAGTGAAACAATGCATAGTGAAGCAACACATAGTGGGGTAACCCATAGTGGAGCAACCCATAGTGGACCAATCCGTAGTAAAACAACCAGTAATGAAGCAACCCATAGTGAAACAACCCGTAGAGAAGCAACCAGTAGTGAGGCAACCCGTAGTGAAGCAACCCATAGTGTAGCAACCCGTAGTGAAGCAACCCGTAGTGAAGCAACCCGTAGTGAAGCAACCCGTAGTGAAGCAACCCGTAGTGAAGCAATCCGTTGTGAAGCAATCCGTAGTGAAGCAACCCGCAGTGAGGCATCCCGTAGTGAAGCAACACGAAGTGAGGAACCCATAGTGAAGCAACCCGTAGTGAAGCAACCTGTAGTGAAGACACCCATAGTGAGGCAACCCATAGTGAAGCAACCCATAGTGAATCATCCCATAGTGTAGCAACCCATAATGAACGAACCCATAGTGCAGCAACCCATAGTGTAGCAACCCATAGTGGAGCAACCCATGTAGCAACCCATAGTGAAGCTGCCCATAGTGAAGCAACGCATAGTGTAGCAACCCATAGTGTACCATCCCATAGTGGAGCAACCCATAGTACAGCAACCCTAGTGTAGCAACCCATGAAGCAACCCATAGTGAAGCAGCCCATACTGAAACAACCCATAGTGTAGCAATCCATAGTGTAGCAACCTATAGTGTACCAACCCATAGTGAAGCAACCCAGAGTGAAGAAATCCATAGTGGAGCAACCCATAGTGCAGAAACCCATAGTGGAGCAACCCTTAGTGAAGCAACCCATAGTGCAGCAATCTTCAGTGTAACAACCCATAGTGAAACAACCCATAGTGAAGCAACCCATAGTGGAGCAACCCATAGTGAAGAAATCCTTAGTAGAGCAACCCTTAGTGAAACAACCCATAGCGAAACAACCCATAGTGAAGCAACCCATAGTGAAGAAATCCTCAGTGGAGCAACCCATAGTGAAATAACCCATAGTGAAACAACCCATAGTCAAGCAACCAATATTGAAACAACCAAAAGTGAAGCAACCCATAGTGGAGCAACCCATAGTGAAACAACCCGTAACGAAGCAACTCATAGCGAAATAACGCATAGTGAAGCAACCCATAGTGAAATAACCCATAGTGAAGCAACCCATAGTGAAATAGCGAATAGTGAAGCAAACCTTAGCTAAACAATCCATAGTGAACAACCCATAGTGGAACAACCCATAGTGAAACAACCCATAGTGAAGCAACCCATAGTGAAATAACCCATAGTGAAACAACCCATAGTGAAGACACCCATAGTTAAATAACCCATGTTGAAATAATCCATAGTGAAGCAACCCATTGTGAAACAACCCATTATGAAACAACCCATAGTGGAGCAACCCATCGTGAAACAACCCATAGTGAACCACCCATACTGAAATAAGCCATAGTGAAACAACCCATAGTGAAACAACCCATAGTCAAGCAACCATTAGTGAAAGAACCCATAGTAAAGCAAACCATAGTGAAACACCGCATAGTGAAGTAGCCCATAGTGAAACAACCCATGGTGGAGCAACCCATAGTAAAGCAACGCACAGTGAAACACTCCATAGTGAAGCAACCCATAGTGAAACAACTCACAGTGAAGCAACCCATAGTAAAGCAACTCTTAGTGAAACACCCCATAGTGAAACAACCCACAGTGAAGCAACCCATAGTAAAGCTACTCTTAGTGAAACACTCCATTTTGAAGTAACCCATAGTGGGGTAACCAATATTGAAGCAACCCGTAGTGAAGCAACCCATAGTGAAAGAATACATAGTGAAGCAACCCATAGTAGGGTAACCCATAGTAGAGTAACCCAAAGTGAAGCAACCCAAAGTGAAGCAACCCATAATGAAGCGACCCATAGTGAAGCAACCCATAGTGAAGCAACCCATAGTGAAGCAACCCATAGTGAAAGAATACATAGTGAAGCAACCCATAGTAGGGTAACCCATAGTAGAGTAACCCAAAGTGAAGCAACCCAAAGTGAAGCAACCCATAATGAAGCGACCCATAGTGAAGCAACGAATAGTGAAGCAACCCATAGTGAGCAACCCATAGTGAAACAACCCATAGTGAAACAACCCATAGTGAAACAACCCGTAGTGAAACACTCAACAGTGAAGCAACCCACAGTGTTACAACCAAAAGTGAAACAACCCATAGTGAAGAAACCCATAGTGAAACAATGCATAGTGAAGCAACACATAGTGGGGTAACCCATTTTGGAGCAACCCATACTGATGCAAGCCATCGTGAGGCAACCCATATTGAAGCAACCCATAGTGAAGCGACCCATAGTGAAAGAATACATAGTGAAGCAACCCATAGTAGGATAACCCATAGTGGAGTAACCCAAAGTGAGCATCCCATAGTGAAACAACCCATAGTGGAACAACCCATTGTGAAGAAACCCATAGTGAAGCAACCCATAGTGAGCATCCCATAGTGAAACAACCCATAGTGAAACAACCCACAGTGAAACAACCCATAGTGAAACACTCAATAGTGAAGCAACCCACAGTGTTATAACCAAAAGTGAAGGAACCCATAGTGAAGCATCCCATAGTGAAACAATGCATAGTGAAGCAACACATAGTTGGGTAACCCATAGTGGAGTAACCCATAGTGAACCAATCCGTAGTGAAGCAACCAGTAGTGAAGCAACCCATTTTGAAGCAACCCGTAGTGAAGCAACCAGTAGTGAGGCAACCCGTATTGAAGCAACCCGTAGTGAAGCAACCCATAGTGTAGCAACCCGTAGTGAAGCAACCCGTAGTGAAGCAACACGTAGTGAAGCAACTCGCAGTTAGGCAACCCGTAGTGAAGCGACAGGAAGTGAGGAACCCATAGTGAAGCAACTCGTAGTGAAGCAACCCGTAGTGAAGCAACCCGTAGTGAAGCAAATCGTAGTGAAGCAACCCGTAGTGAAGCAATCTGTTGTGAGGCAACCCATAGTGAAGCAACCCATAGTGAACCAACCCATAGTGAACCAACCCGTAGTGTAGCAACCCATAATGAAGCAACCTATAGTGAGGCAACCAATAGTGAAGCAACTCGTAGCGAAGCAACCCGCAGTGAAGCAACCCGTGGTGAAGCAACCCGCAGTGAAACAACTCATAGTGAAGCAACCCATAGTGAGGCAACCTATAGTGAAGCAACCCATAGTGAAGCAACCCGTAGTGAAGCAACCTGCAGTGAGGCAACCCGTAATGAAGAAACCCGTAGTGAAGCACCCTGTAGTGAAGCAACCCGCAGTGAGGAAACCTGTAATGTAGCAACCCGTACTGAGGCAACCCGTATTGAAGCATCCCATAGTGAAGCAAACCGTAGTGAATCATACCGTAGTGAAGCAACCCGTACTGAGGCAACCCGTAGTGAAGCAACCCGTAGTGAAGCAACCCGTATTGAAGCAACGCTTAGTGAAGCAACCCATAGTGTAGCAACCCATAATGAAGCAATCCATAGTGAAGCAACCCGTTGTGAAGCAACCCATAGTGAAGCAACCCGCAGTGAAGCAACCCTTAGTGAAGCAACCCTTAGTGAAGCAACCCGTAAGGAAGCAATCCGTAGTGTAGCAACCCGTAGTGAAGCAACCCATAGTGTAGCAATCCGTAGTGAAGCAACCTGCAGTGAGGCAACCCGTAATGAAGCAACCCGTAGTGAAGCAACCCGTAGTGTTGCAACCCCTAGTGAAGCAACCCGTAGTGAAGCAACCCGTAGTGAAGCAAGCCATAGTGTAGCAACCCGTAGTGTAGCAACCCGTAGTGAAGCAACCCGTAGTGAAGCAACCCGTAGTGAAGCAACCCGTAGTGTAGCAACCCGTAGTGAAGCAACCTGTTGTGAATCAACATGTAGTGTAGCAAGCCACTGTGAAGCAACCCGTAATGATCAACCCGTAGTGAAGCAACCCGTAGTGAAGCAACCCTTAGTGAAGCAACCCGTAGTGAGGCAACCCATAGTGTAGCAACCCATAGTGAAGCAACCTGTAGTGAAGCAACCCGTAGTGAAGCAACCCGTAGTGAGGCAACCCATAGTGTAGCAACCCATAGTGAAGCAACCTGTAGTGAAGCAACCCGTAGTGAGGCAACCCATAGTGTAGCAACCCTTAGTGAAGCAACCTGTAGTGAAGCAACCCGTAGTGAGGCAACCCTTAGTGTAGCAACTAATAGTGAAGCAACCTGTAGTGAAGCATCCCATAGTGAAGCAACGTGTAGTGAAGCAACCCGTAGTGAAGCAACCCGTAGTGAGGCAACCCATAGTGTAGCACCCATAGTGAAGAAACCTTTTAGTAAGCAACCCGTAGTGAAGCAACCGTAGTGAGGCAACCCATAGGGGTAGCAACCCATAGTGAAGCAACCTGTAGTGAAGCAACCCGTAGTGAAGCAACCCGTAGTGAGGCAACCCATAGTGTAGCAACCCTTAGTGAAGCAACCTGTAGTGAAGCAACCCATAGTGAGGCAACCCTTAGTGTAGCAACTAATAGTGAAGCAACCTGTAGTGAAGCATCCCATAGTGAAGCAACGTGTAGTGAAGCAACCCGTAGTGAAGCAACCCGTAGTGAGGAAAACCCATAGTGTAGAAACCCCATAGTGAAGCAACCTGTAGTGAAGCAACCCGTAGTGAAGCAACCCGTAGTGAGGCAACCCATAGTGTAGCAACCCATAGTGAAGCAACCTGTAGTGAAGCAACCCGTAGTGAAGCAACCCGTAGTGAGGCAACCCATAGTGTAGCAACCCTTAGTGAAGCAACCTGTAGTGAAGCAACCCGTATGAAGAAACCCCGTAGTGAGGCAACCATAGTGTAGCACCCATAGTGAAGAAACCTGTAGTGAAGAAACCCCGTAGTGAAGAAACCCGTAGTGTAGCAACCCATAGTGTAGCAACCCATAGTGTAGCAACCCATAGTGAAGCATCCCATTCTGAAGCAACCTGTAGTGAAAGAACCCATAGTGAATCAACCCATAATAAAGTGGCCCTTACTGTAACAATCCATAAGTGAGGGAGTCTTCAATTCAATTCAATTCAAAGTTTATTCTCTATAAAGATTACAATGTTGAATTTACAGAATTTGGTTGTTGTGTGGTTTACTTTGTAGTTACATGTAGTTTGGCTTCTTGTATATGGTCGTTGAATACAACAATGACAATCAAAAGTGTTTGGGGGGTATTAGAATTTTAAGGGGGCACAAATTTATGACAATATAACACTAACTGTGGACTGTGGGTATTATCTGCACTTTACTCTGATTTGTTAGTCCAGCTTCACTTAGGGAAAGTTTTAGGTCATGTTCTGTGGGGGATGAAGTATCTTTTCCCAGTGGGGTGTTTTCCTAACTGCGATTTTTCCCTCCCCACAAAACACTGGTGGATTTTTTGGGCATAGCGCAGTTTTCTTAGCCGATAAAGAGTTTTGTCTCGTTTTGGTAAAGGCATCATTGACGTAAACATCAGTTTTCATAGAAATAGATGTTTTTAGTAGGTTGTTTCTTTGTAGGCTAGTTTGGAATTTAACAGCACTTTTTTTTAAACCCCTTGGTAGCCCATCAGTTTGTAATCCTTTAAGTCATCACTACGTTTTGTTAAGGCGAAGGTGGTCCTTGATAAGCTGTAGGGTGGTCTCCATGCAGGTCTCTTGGGTGACTGTGGGTGGGAGATGTTTGCTGTTAACTACAAAAAGCGTCAGATAGCTGCTGTTGGTCATTATGGTCTTGGAAGTTGGTTATGACATTTGGGAAGTTGTTGGTCCACTCTTGATCTTTCCTCGTAATGTTGGTAGTAAGTAGGGTGACTTGTCTTTTTGAGTGTTGATGGGTCTAGGGACTGGGTGTGGGTGTTGCTTTGTTGTTCCAGAGTGTCTAGTTTATGTTTTTTGTTGAGGTAATCTGCCCTTGTAGCTTTTAGTTCCTGCATTTCTTGAGTTAGTTTTGGGGATCGTTTGGTTCTGATCGTAAGGAGTTTAGCTATTTCTGGTCGGTGATCTTTTGACATCAAATACTGGGAAGGAGTTATCTTGGACTGTAGCGGCGGCCATGTTTGTTGTTGTCTGTGTGTGTTGTGGTGGTGCCGGTGGGTGATGAGGGTTGTGTCCTGGCTGGCAGTACCACAAGTTTTCCTCGTGTTATTACTGCTCTCACCTTTGATGTTAGGATCCTTAGTGGCTACTGGATCTTCTTTTATTGCCTGACCCTTGTCCATTGGCTGTGGCTTCAGGTGATATTAGGCGATGGGTGAATGTTGTGAAGTATCACTTCAGTGGCAGCGGGGTAGGACGGTAGTACGAGTCCAATTAGTTTGGTAATTTGTGAAAATTTTAGGTGATTTCTGCAGTTGATTATATCATTCGGGTATCACACATGTTAGTGTTATGTGGGTTTTTGATTAGGTCATCACTGGGCTGCTGGGAACCTCAGGTAGAGTAAAATAGAGAACAAGGTTCCTGTTGGGCCCCTACCGCGCCGCGCTGCGCCGCAGTTTTTCCCCTCTGATCCTCAGATTCGCGATCTTCTTGTAGATGGTGACTTTTAATCAGACTTTCATCAGGAAGGAGAAAACGCTTTGGAAGCATTCTAGTTAGTGGCGAAGGAATTTCCGGAAACAGAAGGGGGAAATCATCTATGAAGAATTGGCTGGAAATCCTATCAAGACTTACAAGAACATGGTATGCAACAAAGTAACTTAAAATCCACTTTTGGATTCACATTTAGACTTTTTTCTAGCGAACTGTGAGGCAGTGACGAACCTGGTGAAAGGTTTCACCAAGATATTTTAAACCATGAAAAATGGTACCAGGGCAAATGGGGCACAAGAATGCTTGCAGACTATTGCTGGACATTGGCAAGAGATGATTCTTCAGCCCACTATAAGTGTCAAGCAAAAAAGCAGAGAGTAGGTACGGATTAGAGTTTAAAACATACTGACACATACTGTACGTTATAATAAAATAATCAGATATTACATGTCTCGTATCTTTAAACCTATAACCAATAAACATTTTTCAAGGTGATATTTGGATTCAGGGCATGAAAATACATAAGAATTAACTAATCTCATTTAAGAAGCAAGCAACTTTTCAAAAATTGTTGACCCGTGTTACCAATAGACCCCTGGCTGTTTTCAAGACCCCTGGTTGTCTTCAAAACCCCTAGCTGTCTTCAAGACCCCTTGCTGCCTTCAAGACCCCTGGCTGTCAAGACCAATAGCTGTCTTCAAGACCCCTGGCTGTCTTCAAGACCCCTGGCTGTCTTTAAGACCCCTGGCTATCTTCAAGACCAATAGCTGTCTTCAAGACCCCTGGCTGTCTTCAAAACCCCTAGCTGTCTTCAAGACCGCTTGCTGTCCTCAAGGCCTCTGGCTGTCTTCAAGACCCCTGGCTGTCTTCAAGACCAATAGCTGTCTTCAAGACCCCTGGCTAGCTTCAAGAACAATAGCTATCTTCAAGACCCCTGGCTGTCTTCAAGACCCCTGGCTATCTTCAAGACCAATAGCTGTCTTCAAGACCCCTGGCTGTCTTCAAAACCCCTGGCTGTCTTCAAAAACAATAGCTGTCTTCAAGGGCCCTGGCTGTCTTCAAAACCCTTTGGGCAGTCTTCAAGAAGACTCTGGATAGGAACTTAAAGTCAGTTCCTGACCAGCCTGACTGTAGTTCGTACGTCGGTTTACGGACTTGCAGTTTTGACTGTCCTAAAATATGCCGCACCACATGCCAACAGGAGGGTGCTCCTCCCATTCCTGTAACTTATTTCACCCCAAAATGTGCCACTCGTCAGTTCATGAAAGAAAATGCTACAACGTATACTGCCAGGCACATCATCTAAAGGGGACGAGAAGATATAGGCCATCCGTACTATGGGAAACAAAAGAGGAGAGCCATAACTTCTTTAGGGAAAGAGGTTTTTTACTACCAGTAAGGAAAACAGACTGGCAAGAAATGACAGAAATCTTACACCAACTGACAACACTTCTAGAGCAGAGGTAGTCATTGGTCTCCACTCTTAGAACAAATTAGACACATGTGCAACTCTTGGGTATCTTTATTGAGGAAATGTTTCGCCACACAGTGGCTTCATCAGTCCATACAAAGGAGAAAACTTGAAGAACAGGAGGAAATGAGGTAATCAGTCCCTCAACCTTGAGTCGATGTGGTCGGGCCCCATAAATCTTGAATAGAATACAGCATATGTGCGAAAAAAGCAGCTTATCCCGTAGGCGGGAAAGAGGTGCAGCAGTCGAGGTGGTGTCACATTTATTCAATGTGGAAGTAGGTGGTGCCCAAGGGTTAGGCAAGTGAAGAATTCCCAAGTATTAAGACCCCAAGAATTGCAGTGTCTGACAGGATTGTAGAAGAATGGTTTCATCTACAATCCAGAACAACAGATATAGAGCCAGCAAATAAAACCCCCCAAATTCCATCAGTATAACGACATTTATCTTCGCAAACATACAGGGTCTAAAGCCACAACAAACAACAGATTCCTTACATCAGGACTGCTCATGGAGTCAAATGCAGTGTTTTGCAGTTTTCCCACAGAGACCCACAGAAAGGATTATTTTGACAATGAAATATGGATCCCAGTTTTAACCTATTCAGATGCGACAGACTTAATGGGTAACAAGGAAAAAAGGGTTGGCTCGTGGCGTCACAGATTTGCTCGAACTACTAAGCACTTCAAATGTTTACCTGGATTTTTCTTGGAGTGGGTTTCGGGGAAAACGCCCCCGCGCTCGGTCTGAGACCAGGCCTCGTGGTGGATCAGAGTCTGATTAACCAGGCTGTTACTGCCGGTAGCACGCAAACTGACGTACAAAACCACACCCAGATGGGCATTTTACTGACTTTTGGTGCCTGTCCAGTGCCCCCCTGAAGACGCCAGGGGGTCACATGTAGCTGAAGTTTTGGCAGTAAAAATTGAAAGCAGAAACTTTGTCATAAATTAATATAATAATAATAATAATAATAATAATAATAAAAAATAATAATAATAATAAAAATTTATAATAATTAATAATAACAATAATAAAAATAATAATATAATAATAATAATAATAATAATAATAATAATAAAAATAAAAATAATAATAATAATAATAATAAAATAATAATAAAAATATAATAATATAATAATAATAAAAATAATAATAATAATAAAAAAATAACAAAAATAATAATAATAATAATAAAAATAATAATAATAATAATAATAATAATAATAATAATAATAATAATAACAATAACAACAATAATAATAATAAAATAATAAATAATAATAATAATAATAAAAATTTAATAATAATAATAATAATAATAATAAAAATAATAATAATAATATAATGTCTTTATTTCTACAAGTATATGTACAAGGTATACCAGTACATGTAAAAAGGTATACAGGCCTAGCTGACATCAATGACTTAGTAATATATAGAAAGCCACTTGTTATGCTGAGAATTTCGGGCGAATTAGGTCAGTTTTGTCCCAGGAGGCGATCCACACCAGTCCACAAAACCCCCTGGTACCCAATTTAACTGATGGGAGAACATGGACAGCAGGTGTCTTATGGAAACACGTCTCTATGTTTTCCAGCCGTACCGAAGGATATTCGAACTCTGGACCTCAGTGTGTGAGCTGAGTGTGCCAGTGATCGAGCTACGGGACACCTATAGTTGGTTATATACGAGCCTCCGAATGTAACTTCCCAGTAATTCCAGGATAGCTTTTAAAAATTGACCACTGTCTGGAAATTCTCCCAACTCCTGCCCCAAACATCTTGCTACTGGCAGATTTCAACTTGATACATCTAAAATGGAGGAGTGTAGCAAATAATATTTTAGCAGAGATTACCCATGAGGCAGCTCAGGTGAAAATTCACACACACACGAGATATTCAATCTTTGCCCCAAATTCACTTTAATCCAGCAAATTTTAGAGCCTAAAAGACTAGACAATATACTGGACCTCATCTTCACTAACAACGACGATCTGATACATAATAGAGGTACATACATGTGTACACAGGGGTCCTGACCAGCAAATGGATTAGTTATGAGGATGCTTCACAAAAGTCAACTTCAATAACAAAGAACAAACAATGGAACAAGTTTAACTGTGTCGCACATGTCGTAGCAATTTATCTTTAAAAAACACGGATCAGAACTTTTGTCTTGAAAAAATTAAATGTGGCACTTGAGGTCTGCTCAAGGCACATTCATTAAGAAAAAAAAAAGAAGATTGTAAGGGGTCAGGAACCGTGAGAGAATTAAATTCTTGTTTATTATGTTCAATCAATCAGCACCAACCAGAGCTGTGGTAAGATGGGAGAAGAAGGTATGGTAAAGGATGGAAATATTGGAAAAAAATGGGAGGGAGAAGAAGATGAAGGGAAGAAAGATAGTGGCCCAACCACTTTGATGCAAGTGGTACAAATGTACTGCGGTTTGGATGAGAGGTATGAAAGACGTCGGTACTTGGCTCCCAAGAAGAGGATGGGGAAGGCGGGGGGCGTCGAGTCAGAAAAGTCCAGAAGGCAGCCGTCAAACGATCTGTACATTGAATGGTTGGCAGGGGGCTTGTTAAATTATTGTCCCAGAGTGGAGAGAGATGAACTTCGATGTTGGGAGACGAAATTAGTTTAAACGGGAAGTCGGAGTTTGTCCCAGGATCCTTAAAGACACGGATTATTTTGGCAAAGGGGTAGCGTTTGGGGCAGTATAGGTGAACTAGCAGTCCTGTCCTCGAGAAAGCGGGCGAGTTCTCCGGAATCAGTTCGTTAGGAGACTGTCGTGTGGTGTAGAAAGAGATTCCAGTCATAGAGAGGTGTGGAAGTTCAGCATCAGAGGCAGAGGCAGGCGAAGTCGCTGATTGGACTGTTGCATTGGTGGTGGTGGAGGCTGAAGGCGAGACCGCTAAGTGGATCATGTTAGTTGAAACAGGTGAAGCTGCTGGTGGCAAGGAGGGTGATGATTGGGTTGAGAGGAGGCACCGAAGGCACCTCATTGGATGGAGATGGAGTGACGTCACTTGTAGTTGATGGTGGTGGTGGTGGTGGTGAACTTTCGGTTGTTAGTGTTGTGACAGTAACTAAATCATTGTGAACATGAGAATGTCCGCAGATGGTGGAGAGGCTGGGAAGACGAATTTGGCCATGTTGTTGAGTTCAAATAGGTCGTTGATAACATAGTTAAAGGAGCCAAGCTGCACCATATTATACATGTGAGCATGCAGCAGACAGGAGTGACAGAGGTGGTGGTAGTGGATGGTAGTGTGGCCTTGAGAAGTTTGGAAGTGTCGGACTGAAATCTAGCGATGGCTGCATAGGTAGGGGAATTGGAAGGGAACTTCTGATCATTTTCTTTTGTCTTCTCAGGACTTCACTACGAGTGGGGCATCGGGCAGCAAGAGTATGGTGTCAGCCTTGCAATTTAAACATTTTCGTGAGTAGTGGCAGTACAGGTCTTGTAGGTAGAGCAAAACTTAGTATCCTTAATGTGGCAGTCTTTCGTGGGTGAAGATACGAGTAGCACTCCAATATTGTAGAGAGAATGGAGCGAAACAGAATGACTTCAAAAAGTGTATCAGTCCCGTAGTGGAAGGAAGGCGGGGGAGGGTCGGCCTAGGAAAGGTTGGAGGGAGGGGGTAAAGGGGTTTTGTGTGAGAGGGGGTTGGACTTCAGCAGGCATGCGTGAGCGTGTTTGATAGGAGTGAATGGAGACAAATGGTTTTTAAAAACTTGACGTGCGTTGGAGTGTGAACAAAGTAACATTTATGAAGGGGTTCAGGGAAACCGGCAGGCCGGACTTGAGTCCTGGAGATGGGAAGTACAGTGCCTGCACTCTGAAGGAGGGGTGTTAATGTTGCAGTTTAAAAACTGTAGTGTAAAGCACCCTTCTCGCAAGACAGTGATGGAGTGAATGATGGTGAAAGTTTTTCTTTTTCGGGCCACCCTGCCTTGGTGGGAATCGGCCAGTGTGATAATAATAAAAAAAAAATGATGAAAACGTTCAACTTCAATGTGATGAGAGTTGATAAAATAGTAGTAAACGGCCAGACTTTCAACAAGGATGATACTGTAGGTATCTGGGAGATGTGGTCGACCTTCGCCCAGGAATTCTGTTCTTCAACAGAAGTCTTCAAGTCGTCGAGAGGTTGAGAAGTGATCATTTTATCAAGCCGCTTCAAAAAGACAGATCGTTTGGCACGATTTGCAGATGACATGACCTGAAAGCCAAGGTCTGAGAGAGTAGTCATAGCAGATGAGGTAAGCAGTTTTTCTGCTTCGACATTGTCGTCGCAAACTACAACAAAGTCTTCTTTCAGTAGCAGGATTGTGTTGATCTTGACATGAAGACCATTACCAACTGCCATTACCACTGCAGCATATAAGCAACATCTCCGCTAAGATGCTGAACACATATTAAGTCTTTATCTAGTGTAGACTGTATCGCCGGTTCATCTACGTTGAGCTTTGCCTGAAGATTCTGTTCACCAATACGTTTGGGAGTTATTATGAGGACGTTGTCCACGTAACATAACCAAGTGACGCTGGAGGGGATGATGTTCGCGATGTGCTCAACCTCTAGGTGTTCCATGTACAAGTTGGCTAAGACGACGCTGATGGGGGTCCCCATTCAAATACTCATCACATACCATCCCCATCAGCATCGTCTTAGCCAACTTGTACATGGAACACCTAGAGGCTGAACACTTCGTTATCATCATCCCTTCAAGCGTCACTTGGTTACGTTACATGGACGACGTCCTCGTAATAACTCCCAAATGTTTTTATGTACAGAATCTTCAGGCAAGGCTCAACACAGCAGAACCGTCGATCCAGTTTACACTAGAAGAAGAGTCCAATGACAAGCTACCTTTTCTAGACGTCTTCATTTATAAAGTAGACAACAACCTAAGATTTCAAGTTTACCGGAAACCTACAAATAAAAATGATCTCACACACTTCTATTCCAGTCACGATACTAAGACCAAAAGAGGCATCATCATCATCATCGGGTTTTTCCTAAGAGCGTTCCGAATTTGTAGTCCTGAGTTTCTTGACGAGGAATGTACATACATTCACCAAACCTTCACTGAGTTATATTTTCCTTCCTTTTTCATCAAAGACTGCAGTTTTCCACGCACCAACACCACTCCCAACAAAGTTATAATTCTTCCGAACAGCCAGGTTGCAGTGAACGTTTCCAAGGAACTGGCACAGACTAACATTAGAGTCGTCATCGCTTCCAGTACTTCAGTAAAGATCTAACCAGAACAAAATCGAAGCACCATGAACCAGTCATTGCTGGGATTCACACTATACCTTGTGAAGGCTGTGACAGGATATATGTAGGTGAAACAGCAAGAAACTTCGAAACAAGCTTCAGTGAACACATTAATGCAAGTAGGAACGACAACTTGAACAACACCTGTGTACAACACCGAAATTCCGCCAATCATCTTATGAAATTCAGGGAAGCTCGACCAGTGATCAAAGAACCTAATTTCCGCAGACGTAAATGCCATGAATCAGCATTAATCGCTGTTTCTAACACAAACAAAACAAAGACAGCTTCATCATCTCTGAAGTCTTAGTGAGAATCTTCCTGAATACAGTAAACCCTGCCATCACATAACTGCTACTACATAAAAGGGCACGTCCAATTCATTCTAATGAGGATGATTTGAATAGACTGACGCAATGGTCGGAGAAGTGGCAGTTGCAGTTTAATATTGACAAATGCAAAGTTCTAAATGTTGGACAGTTAAATAACCATGCCACATATAAACTAAATAATGTAGAGCTTAATACTACCGATTTCGAAAAGGATTTAGGAATTCTGGTTAGCAGTAACCTAAAACCAAGACAACAGTGCATTAGTGTTCGCAATAAAGCTAACAGAATTCTTGGCTTCATATCTAGAAGTATAAATAACAGAAGTCCTCAGGTTGTTCTTCAACTCTACATATCCTTGGTTAGGCCTCATTTAGACTATGCTGCACAGTTCTGGTCACCGTATTACAGAATGGATATAAATGCTCTGGAAAACGTACAGAGGAGGATGACAAAGTTGATCCTATGTATTAGAAATCTTCCCTATGAGGATAGACTGAGGCCCTGAATCTGCACTCTCTCGAAAGGCGTAGAATTAGGGGGGATATGATCGAGGTATATGAATGGAAAACAGGAATAAATAAAGAGGATGTAAATAGTGTGCTGAAAATTTCCAGCCAAGACAGGACTCGCAGCAATGGTTTCAAGTTGAAGAAATTCAGATTCAGGAAGGATATAGGAAAGCACTGGTTTGGTAATAGAGTTGTGGATGACTTAAGAAATCGTAATGACACGATTGCAAATAAACCATACCCCCGGCCGGGATTGAACCCGCGAGTACAGTTATTGAGGCTAAAACGTTGTGTAGTTTTAAAAATAGGTTAGATAAATACATGAGTGGGTGTGGGTGTGTGTGTGTTGGACCTGACTTGCTTGTGCTGCTGGGTCTGGTGCAGTGCTCCATCCTTGAGTGGGGATGACCAGACTGAGTGGGTCATTGGGATAATCCGGGGGGGACACATGGACCTGCTCCGCATGGGTCAGTGGGCCTGTTGCAGTGTTCCTTCTTTCTTATGTTCTTATAAGAACATAAGAACATAAGAACGAAGGAACACTGCAGAAGGCCTACTGGCCCATGCGAGGCAGGTCCAAGTCTCCTACCGGCTTAAGCCAATGCACCCAACCTAGTCAGGTCAGGTCACATTGACTTAAGGGAGGAACACGGCAACCGACCTGTTAGCACAAGCTATCAGGTCTAACTCACACCCACCCACATCTACTCATGTATTTATCCAACCTATTTTTAAAGCTACACAACGTTCTGGCCTCTATAACGGTACTTGGGAGTTTGTTCCACTCATCCACAACTCTATTACCAAACCAGTACTTTCCTATATCCTTCCTGAATCTGAATTTTTCCAACTTAAAACCATTGCTGCGAGTCCTGTCTAGGCTAGATATTTTCAGCACACTATTTACATCCCCTTTATTTATTCCTGTCTTCCACTTATACACCTCAATCATATCCCCCCTAATTCTACGTCTTTCTAGAGAGTGCAGTTTCAGGGCCTTAGTCTATCCTCATAGGGAAGGTTTCTGATACATGGGATCATCTTGTCATCCTCCTTTGTACATTTTCCAGAGAATTTATATCCATTCTGTAATACGGTGACCAAAACTGTGCAGCATAATCTAAATGAGGCCTAACCAAGGATGTATACAGTTGAAGAACAACCTGAGGACTCCTATTATTTATGCTTCTTGATATGAAGCCAAGGATTCTATTAGCTTTATTGCGAACACTTATGCACTGTTGTCTTGGTTTCAGATTACTGCTAACCAGAACTCCTAAATCTTTTTCGCAATCCGTAATATTAAGATCTACATTATTTAGTTTATATGTGGCATGGTTATTGTCCTGTCCAACATTTAGAACTTTGCATTTGTCTATATTAAACTGCATCTGCCACTTCTCCGACCACTGCATCAGTCTATTCAAATCTTCCTGGAGTGCTCGAATGTCCTCGTCAGAATGAATTCGACGGCCTATTTTGGTGTCATCGGCAAACTTGCCGATGTCGCTCTTTATGCCCTCATCTATGTCGTTTATGTAGATTGTGAACAGCAGGGGGCCCAACACTGACCCCTGTGGAACACCGCTCGTGACGCTTCCCCACTCTGATTTCTCCCCATTTATGCAAACTCTCTGCTGCCTATTTGTCAACCATGCCTCTATCCAGGAAAAAATCTCTCCTCCTATTCCATGTGCTTTAATTTTCCTCAATAGTCTCTGATGTGGGACCCTGTCAAAAGCCTTACTGAAGTCCATATACACAATATCATATTCATTACCATGATCTACCTCCTCAAATACCTTAGTGAAAAAAGTTAATAAATTCGTAAGGCAGGAACGCCCCTTTGTAAAACCATGCTGAGATTCGTTGATTAATTTATGCTTTTCAAGGTGGCTACGAACTGCCTCGGCAATTATTGATTCCATAAATTTTTCCCACTATGGAGGTTAGGCTTATTGGTCTATAGTTCGAAGCTAAGGACCTGTCACCTGTTTTGAAAATAGGTATCACATTTGCCATTTTCCACTTATCTGGCACCATGCCAGTTTGTAGTGATATGTTGAAATGATTAGCCAAAGGTGTGCTAAGCTCCTCTTTACATTCCTTTAGAACCCTTGCATACAGTTCATCAGGGCCTGGGGATTTGTTAGGTTTTAATTTATCTATTTGCCTAAGGACCATGTCACTTGTGACCCTAATAGTACACAGTTATTATCGTCCTGTTCTACATAATTTATCATTACTGGAATATCGCTGGTATCCTCCTGTGTAAAAACTGAGAGGAAGTATGTGTTAAAAATTCTACACATTTCCTTATCACTGTCAGTGAGCTGACCCGAGGAACTTTTGAGTGGGCCTATCTTGTCCCTGATCTTACTTCTGTATACCTGAAAGAATCCTTTTGGGTTAGTCTTCGATTCTCTTGCAACTTTAACCTCAATAATCTCTTTTGCTTTTCTAATTCCCTTTTTTATTTCTCTCTTTAACTGAATATATCGATTTCTTAATTGCCCCTCTCCTCTTTTGATTTGCCTATATATGCCTCTCTTTTGGACCAATCAGATATTTTAATCTATTGTTCATCCATTTAGGATCATTTTTGTTTGATCTGATTTCCCTATTTGGAACATAATTTGACTGAGCAGCTAGAACTATGCCATGGAAAGCATACATATCGGCAACCATCACCACCTACCTGACCCTTAGTCAGGTCATTCCAGTTCAGCCCACCTAAGTAATTTTTCAGTCCTATGAAATCAGCCAAGCGAAAGTCAGGGACGGAGACTTTTATTGCCATTATTAGGGGAATTCCATGATATGTTAAAACTGAGTGATTTGTGATCACTCTCCCCAAGCTCATCATTAACCTCAAGATTATTAATTAGTGTTTCCCTACTGGCAAGAACCAAGTCAAGGAGGTTATTTCCCCTAGTTGGCTCTGTCACAAACTGTTTTAAAAAACAATCCTGGATCGTATCAAGAAAGTCACCCGACTCTAAATTTCCTGTCAAATTGCTCCAGTCAATCTGTCTATAGTTGAAATCTCCCATTAGCACAACATTTTCGTCCCATAGAAGTTTACTGCACTCCCTATCAAGATTTGGGGCCCTGTAAATCACACCCAAAATTAGTTTTTCTCGGCCCTCGAGAAGCTGTAACCAAACAGATTCAGTGGCTGACGCTTCTAATTTAATATCTTGTCTAACACAACAATTTAAATTGTCTCTGACATACATCGCTACTCCACCACCTTTCCTGTTGACCCTGTCAGTGTGGAATAATTTATAGCCTTGTATGTGACATTCAGAGGGCATCTCTCTATCTTTCAGATTGAGCCAGGTCTCTGTTATAGCAATAATATCTATGTTTCCTGCACTTGCAATTAATCTTAGCTCATCTATCTTATTTCTAACCTCCTGCTAATTAGTATAGTAAACCTTAAGGGAGCTAGTCCCTTGCTGCCCTCTGCTGTCCCCCTTTGTTTGCTGACCTGTTCTATTGTCTTTATTTATAACTTCATGCTGAATGCCTTTTATACATTTACTGTTTCCAACCCTAGTGTTGCAACCTGCTTGTTTCCCACACACACCCATACCTCTATCTTCCATCAGTTTAAAATCATAGGCATTCACCAATGGCCTTCTCAATCGAGTCTGCAAGTGCTACCACCCCCTGCCCCAGAGAGATGTACCACCATCCCTTGCATACATATCATGTTGCCATAAAAGTTGTTCCAGTTGTCAATGAATGGAATTGCAAGTTCCTTGCAGTATCTGTCTAGCCAGCAATTTACAACCAATTGCCCTAGACAACCATTCATTTCCTACTCCCCTTCTAGGCAAAGATGCTACATATGATTGGGATCCCTCCCTTAGACTTAATGAAATCTATAGCTGACCTGTACTTATCTAGCAGCTCTTCTCTCCTACCCTTCCCAATATCATTTCCACCAGCACTGAGACAGATAATGGGCTTGTTCCCATTACCTGACATGATATTATCCACCTGTTGACAATGTCCCCAACACCAGCTCCAGGGAAGCACACTCTATCTCTCATCTTCTTATTCCTATTACAAAAAGCACGTTTCAACATATCTTACCTGAGAGTCACCAACCACAAGAATGCGCTTACCTTCATTAGCAGGGCAGTAGTACCCTTACCTTCACTGGCCACTGAAGTACATTCATCCTGGAGAACAGAGAAGCGATTTCCTACCTTCAGATCTTCACTCTTAACTTTCCTTACTCTGATGCGCCTCCCATTACTGTGAACAACTCGCCACTTGTAGCAGGTGCTGGGCTGCAGCTCACTGCTGGTAGCCGTTGCTACCCTCCCCACCTACAGCCTCCTCACAGTGAGAGACAGACTGCACCTCACTGCTAGAAGCCTCATTCCCCACATCTCCAACCACCTCACTCTCTCTCCCAGGCCCATTGAGGTGGACCTTCAGCCTCCTAATCTCCTCCTGGAGAAGCAAGACCTCCTCCTTCAACTCTCCAACCTCAGTTTTTAAAACACTGCAGAAGCAAGCCATGCTTTGTAACCGTCCACGCTAATCCCCAAAGCAGCTCAGGGTCTGTGACCTCACGTGACGACTGACCACTGAACACTGACGACTGACCACTGAACACTGACGAACAGAGGAGGGGCACTGAAACATGCCTTCTCAAATCCATCCTCATACATTTGCCCAACCTTTTTTCATGCTTCCCAGTCCATAACTTTGTAACCTTTCTCTCTCATGTACCATGGAAATATAAACACAAATGCAGTATAATGTGATCCTTTATTGACAACGTTTCACCCACACAGTGGGCTTTTTCAAGTCACACACGGATCTACCTGGGGTTGGAAGAGACCTCCAAACACGCATTTCAGAACACCAATATGCAAGCAGGACTGACGATACAAGGAATGCCTGTGTACAACATCGCAATTCACACAACCATTTAATTAACTACAGAAACTCAAGACTTATAGCCAACGAAGACAACACTCAATACAGAAGAATCCTGGAATCATCGCTTATCTCTATAACCAACAATTTCAACCAGAACAATGGCTTCTATAACATAGCTGAACCACTCGCCAAGAAACTTCTTCATCGCTATCCCACATAAGAACATAGAACACTGCAGAAGGTCTACTCACAACTTGTCCAATACCCCTGCCAAGCTACCAAAGACTCTATAACCCCACCCGGTAGATCATCAGATGCAGCATTCTCCACCTGACCTCAACATTCTGAACATGACTATAAATACTCCCGTACCTTCCACCCCAGGTAGATCTGTGTGTGACTTGAAAAAGCCACTGTGTGGGCGAAACGTTGTCAATAAAGGATCACATTATACTGTAGATGAATGGTTCAGAGAACCGACATGTTGATAAATTAGACACATGTGCAACTCTTGGGTATCTTTATTGAGGAAACGTTTCGCCACACAGTGGCTTCATCAGTCCATACAAAGGAGAATCTTGAAGAACAGGAGGAGAATGAGGTAATCAGTCCCTCAACCTTGAGTCGATGTGGTCAGTCCATCAATCTTGTTCTTCAAGATTCTCCTTTGTATGGACTGATGAAGCCACTGTGTGGCGAAACGTTTCCTCAATAAAGATACCCAAGAGTTGCACAAGTGTCTAATTTATCCACATTATACTGCATTTGTGTTTATATTTCCATTGTGTCGGTATTTTATACCATTTATTTCTCTCATGTACCAGCTGACTTTTCCACCACATGTATAACTACTACTATTACCTCTACTTGTACTACACCTCACTCAAAGCCTATATATATCCTCTGTGTCCACGTTTTGTTTGTAACGGCTTGACAAAGCTCCCGGAGAGCGAAACGTTGCCTCATTAAAATTCCACATTAGTTGCATTTGTCTTTTTACTTAACATATTGTCGGTAATTCTAGCAATATTAATACAGAGATTCTTTTGAACAATTCTGCGATACAATGACACAGGTATAATATTTCAAAATATATTTTATATTTATTTTTTAAGTAAAGAGATAAGGCAGATTTGCGGTTTTTGTCATATATTATTTATTTGGGTTTCAAAAGTACATAACAATGAAAATAATGTGCAGCATAAATAAACAATGTGAGTATGACTTGCCTACCATGGGCTAGTACTCCAGGTGAAGTGCTACTTCTTCACATTATGTCATTGCCTGATCTACTAGACCTTGGCGCTAATGCAGGTGGTTCTTGAAGTGTATATCTCAGTGAGAAAGATGATGCTTGCTAGTACAACACAGGTGAGTCTTGAAGTATAATATCTCAGTGAGAAAGATGATGCTTGCTAGTACAACACAGGTGAGTCTTGAAGTATAATATCTCAGTGAGAAAGATGATGCTTGCTAGTACAACACAGGTGAGTCTTGAAGTATAATATCTCAGTGAGAAAGATGATGCTTGCTAGTACAACACAGTGGGTCTTGAAGTATAATAATCTCAGTGAGAAAGATGCATGCTAACAACACAGTGGGTCTTGAAGAAATATCCAGTGAGAAAGATGAAGCTTGCTATAAACACAGGGGAGTCTTT
>NC_069471.1:14240028-14250183 GCF_026875155.1 Cherax quadricarinatus | reverse complement strand
TGCATGTTTTACCAGTCTTGTGTTCCCGTGCATTGTTTTTTGTCATTGTTGTTCCAGTGAATTGTTCCAGTAATTGTGTTCCAGTAAAATTGTTACCAGTAATTTTTTACCAGTCCCTTTTTACCCGTGCATTGTTTTTTCTAGTGCATTGTTGTTACCTTTTAAATTGTTTTACCCGTACATTTTTGTTATACGCTTTTTTACCCCGGTCATTGTTGTTACCAGTACATTGTTTTTTTACCGTTTCATTGTTTTACCGTACATTCTTGTTTTCCGTTTTCATTGTTGTTACCAGTGCTTGTTACCAGTACATTTTGTTTTCCCCCGTGAATTGTTTTCCAGTAATTTTTGTTCCAGTTTTATTGTTGTTACCAGTACATTGTTCCCCGTAATTGTTGCAGAACATTTTTTGTTACCAGTACATTTTTACCAGTTCTTGTTGTTACTAGTAATTGTTATTACCTTCTTTTTTTTGTTACCGTACTTTTTTGTTCCAGTTCATTGTTGTTACTAGTCATTTTTTTTAACAGCCAAAAGTTGGTTTCCAGTCATTGTGTTCCGTACTTGTTGTTACTTTACATTGTTATTACCAGTCTTTTTGTTACCAGTACATTGTTTCCCCGAATTGTTGTTTATTCATTGTTAAAACCAGTAATTTTTACCAGACATTGTTGTTACTGTACATTGTTGTTTACCAGTCATTGCTGTTACCAGTACATTGTGTTACAAGTACATTGTTACCAGTACATTGTTGTTACCAGTACATTGTTGTTACCAGTACATTGTTGTTACCACTACATTGTTGTTACCAGTACATTGTTACAAGCACATTGTTGTTACCAGTACATTGTTATTACCAGTACATTGTTACCAGTACATTGTTGTTACTATTACATTGTTGTTACCAGTACATTGTTACCAGTACATTGTTGTTAGCAGTACATTGTTGTTATCAGAACATTGTTGTTACCAGTACATTGTTACCAGTACATTGTTGTTACTATTACATTGTTGTTTCCAGTACAATGTTACCATTACATTGTTGTTACCAGTTCATTGTTGTTACCAGTACATTGCTACTACTACATTGTTGTTACCAGTACATTGTTGTTACCAGTACATTGTTCTTACCAGTACATTGTTACCAGTACATTGTTGTTACTAGTGCATTGTTGTTACCAGTACATTGTTGTTACCAGTACATTGTTGTTAACAGTTCATTGTTCTTACCAGTACATTGTTACCAGTACGTTGTTGTTACCAGTACATTGTTTCCAGTACATTGTTACCAGTGCATTGTTGTTACCAGTACATTGTTGTTACCAGTGCATTTTTGTTACCAGTACATTGTTGTTACCAGTACATTGTTGTTACCAGTACATTGTTGTTACCAGTACATTGTTACCAGTACAGTGTTGTTACTATTACATTTTTGTTACCAGTACATTGTTACCAGTACATTGTTGTTACCAGTACATTATTGTTACCAGTACATTGTTGTTACCAGTACATTGTTGTTACCAGTTCATTGTTACCAGTACATTGTTGTTACCAGTACATTGTTGTTACTAGTACATTGTTGTTAACAGTTCATTGTTCTTACCAGTACATTGTTACCAGTACGTTGTTGTTACCAGTAAAATTGTTTCCGTACATTGTTACCAGTGCATTGTTGTTACCAGTACATTGTTGTTACCAGTGCATTTTTGTTACCAGTACATTGTTGTTACTAGTACATTGTTACCAGTACATTGTTACTAGTACATTGTTGGTACTATTACATTGTTGTGACCAGTACATTGTTGTTATCAGTACATTGGTGTTACCAGTACATAGTTGTTACCAGTACATTGCTGTTACCAGTACATTGTTGTTACCAGTACATTGTTACCAGTACATTGTTTCCAGTGCGTTGTTGTTACCAGTACATTGCTGTTACCAGTACATTGTTGTTACCAGTACATTGTTACCAGTACATTGTTACCAGTACATTGTTACCAGTACATTGTTACCAGTACATTGTTACCAGTACATTGCTTACATTGTAAATATAGGTGAATTTTAAGTCATTCTCGTTAATTTAGAGTCAATTAAGTTAACAGGTTAAAACAGAGTTAACTAAATGGACAGAAATTGTTGAAAGAGTCAGTGGCTGTCAATGTTTATGGTATATTTTTTTTTTTTTTTTTTTTTTTTTTTAGGGATATTTCTTCTTAAAGGAACATTGTTAACCAAGACGTCCTAAGGTCGGATTTTCGAAAAATAACATTTGTTACTGATATATATCCTCTATTTTGAGAGGGGTGGACCGGTAAGCCAGCGGAAGGCCTCGGTCAGATGACCAAAGTTCCAAAGGCTGGTCATCCTCTCAGACCCGCGTCAGGAAACACTTGTCCTGTTTCCTGACAAACTTAACCTAACCTAAATTAAATGCATAAGCATGTAATATAAATAATTCAGCCTCACACATTTTAACTTACAATATAATTTATCTAATTTAACATACAGTATAATTTAACTAAGAAAATTGTGAAAGAAATGGTGTCAGTATAAGATAGAAATCTGAGAATTTTCCTTCATATTGTATCTGGGCGATTTTGTACTTGATGGCGCATTTTTTCAAAATATAATTTAATTTCCATATCAAGGAAGGCGGAATATTGTACACACGAACGATGCTCTTCCAGAATTTGATGAATAAATTCTGCTTCCTTACGTCTAATACCTTGTTGGTAAGTATTTATTAGCAAAAATATCAGATTTAGGTCAAGTTTTATATGCCGTTGCCAGAAATATAAGTAATTGGCAAATGAAGTTATCCTTGGATTAATGGCGTTTTGTTTACTAATGGGTAAGTTTTTGTTTATGTAAGTTAATGGTTGGGAATGAATGGTATCTGTAAACTGCTGGGTGCTGCTTTCAGGAGTAAACTGACCATTTCTCGTCTTCGATTTACGTGGATTATGTTGACATAGTCTTGAATTGACGTTTCCTCCACGTAAACAGTGGTGAATCCACTTATAGACAGTTGTTAAACTGAAGCCAGTTTCTTGAGCTATGGAACGGAGGGACATTCCACTAACCCACAAGAGTATAAATCTAGCTCGTTCACTTGCATTAGTTGGTTGATATTTACGTCGAACTCTCATAATTCTCTGCAAAACTGAGATTGAAATAGTGTCAGGTATTAATTACGTGGCTGAATAAATCTTGTACAAGTGTAGTTGTTCACCTTCTAATTTATATGACTGATATTTCTCAGAAAATAAATACTTTTTCTTGCAACACGGCTGTAACCAATATTAGAATGGTTGTTAGGTAAGACACATATGTAACAGTTAGGTATCTTTATTTCGAAACGTTTCGCCTACACAGTAGGCTTCTTCAGTCGAGTACAGAAAAGTTGATAGAAGCAGAAGATACTTGAAGACGATGTAATCAGTCCATCACCCTTAAAGTTTTGAGGTGGTCAGTCCCTCAGTCTGGAGAAGAGCATTGTTCCACCTCAAAACTTCAAGGATGATGGACTGATTACATCGTCTTCAAGTATCTTCTGCTTCTATCAACTTTTCCGCACTCGACTGAAGAAGCCTACTGTGTAGGCGAAACGTTCCGAAATAAAGACACCTAACTGTTGCATATGTGTCTTACCTAACAACCTGTCGTTATTTTATACCATTTTAATGTTCATTACAATGGCTACCCAGAATCTTCATAAGTAATTAAAAAAGTCAAGGGACGGAGAAACAATTAAACTCACCATCTATACCTAAAAGTGTCAGCATCTATGTTTTATCTCCTTTTGATATTTGTATTTCTAAACGCACACTAACCACATACAGAAGTAATTAATAAACCAGAGAGCAGAGGTATACGAAGACACTGTCTTGCTCTTTGTTTATATTGAAATATACAAAAGACGCACTGAAGGTACTGTCGGCAAAGAGAATTAATTATGCCCTAAAAATTTTTTTTGCCAGAGAGCAACCCATAGTGAAGCAACCCATAGTGTAGCAGCCCATAGTGAAGCAACCCATAGTGTAGCAACCAATAGTGTAGCAACCAATAGTGTAGCAACCCATAGTGAAGCAACCCATAGTGTAGCAACCCATAGTGTAGCAACCCATAGTGTAGCAACCCATAGTGCAGCAACCCATAGTGTAGCAACCCATACTGAAGCAACCCATAGTGTAGCAACCCATAGTGTAGCAACCCATAGTGTAGCAACCCATAGTGTAGCAACCCATAGTGTAGCAACCCATAGTGCAGCAACCAATAGTGTAGCAACCCATAGTGTAGCAAGACACAGTGTATCAACCCATAGTGTAGCAACCCATAGTGTAGCAACCCATAATGCAGCAACCCATAGTGTAGCAACCCATAGTGTAGCAACCCATAGTGTAGCAATCAATAGTGAAGCAACCCATAGTGTAGCAACCCATAGTGTAGCAACCCATAGTGTAGCAACCCATAGTGAAGCAACCCATAGTGAAGCAACCCATAGTGTAGCAACCCATAGTGAAGCAACCCATAGTGCAGCAACCAATAGTGAAGCAACCCATAGCGTAGCAACCCATAGTGATGCAGCCCATAGTGCAGCAACCCACAGTGTAGCAACCCATAGTGAAGCAACCCATAGTGTAGCAACCCATAGTGAAGCAACCCATAGTGCAGCAACCTATAGTGAAGCAACCCATAGTGTAGCAACCCATAGTGAAGCAGCCCATAGTGCAGCAACCCATAGTGTAGCAACCCATAGTGAAGCAACCCATTGTGCAGCGACCCATAGTGAAGCAACCCATAGCAGAGCAACCCATAGTGTAGCAACCCATAGTGCAGCAACCAATAGTGTAGCAACCCATAGTGAAGCAACCCATAGTGTAGCAACCCATAGTGTAGCAACCCATAGTGTAGCAACCCATAGTGCAGCAACCAATAGTGTAGCAACCCATAGTGTAGCAACCCACAGTGTAGCAACCCATAGTGTAGCAACCCATAGTGTAGCAACCCATAATGCAGCAACCCATAGTGTAGCAACCCATAGTGTAGCAACCCATAGTGTAGCAATCAATAGTGAAGCAACCCATAGTGTAGCAACCCATAGTGTAGCAACCCATAGTGTAGCAACCCATAGTGAAGCAACCCATAGTGCAGCAACCCATAGTGTAGCAACCCATAGTGAAGCAACCCATAGTGCAGCAACCAATAGTGAAGCAACCCATAGCGTAGCAACCCATAGTGATGCAGCCCATAGTGCAGCAACCCACAGTGTAGCAACCCATAGTGAAGCAACCCATAGTGTAGCAACCCATAGTGAAGCAACCCATAGTGCAGCAACCTATAGTGAAGCAACCCATAGTGTAGCAACCCATAGTGAAGCAGCCCATAGTGCAGCAACCCATAGTGTAGCAACCCATAGTGAAGCAACCCATTGTGCAGCGACCCATAGTGAAGCAACCCATAGCAGAGCAACCCATAGTGTAGCAACCCATAGTGCAGCAACCCATAGTATAGCAACCCTTAGTGTAGCAACCCATAGTGTAGCAACCCATAGTGAAGCAACGTATAGTGAAGCAACCCATAGTGCAGCAACCCATAGTGCAGCAACCCATAGTGTAGCAACCCATAGTGAAGCAACGAATAGTGAAGCAACCCATAGTGAAGCAACCCATAGTGCAGCAACCAATAGTGCAGCAACCCACAGTGTAGCAACCCATAGTGAAGCAACCCATAGTGTAGCAACCCATAGTGAAGCAACCCATAGTGCAGCAACCTATAGTGAAGCAACCCATAGTGTAGCAACCCATAGTGAAGCAGCCCATAGTGTAGCAACCCATAGTGTAGCAACCCATAGTGAAGCAACCTATAGTGAAGCAACCCATAGCGAAGCAACCCATAGTGAAGCAACCCATAGTGCAGCAACCCATAGCGAAGCAACCCATAGCGAAGCAACCCATAGTGAAGCAACCCATAGTGCAGCAACCCATAGTGTAGCCACCCATAGTGTAGCCACCCATAGCGAAGCAACCCATAGTGCAGCAACCCATAGCGAAGCAACCCATAGCGAAGCAACCCATAGCGAAGCAACCCATAGTGAAGCAACCCATAGTGCAGCAACCCATAGCGAAGCCACCCATAGCGAAGCAACCCATAGCGAAGCAACCCATAGTGAAGCAACCCATAGTGCAAACCCATAGGTTGTAGCCACCCATAGCGAAGCAACCCATAGCGAAGCAACCCATAGTGAAGCAACCCATAGTGAAGCAACCCATAGTGAGGCAACCCATAGTGAAGCAACCGTAGTGCAGCAACAAATAGTGAAGCAACCCTAAGTGCAGCAACCTATAGTGAAGCAACCCATAGTGCAGCAACCCATAGTGTAGCAACACATATTGAAACAACCCATAGTGTAGCAACCCATAGTGAAGCAACCCTTAGTGTAGCAACGCATAGTGCAGCAACCGACAGTGCAGCAACTCATAGTGCAGCAACCCATAGTGCAGCAACCCATAGTGTAGCAACCCATAGTGCAGCAACCCATAGTGCAGCAACCCATAGTGCAACAACCCATAGTGTAGCAGCCCATAGTGCAGCAACCCATAGTGTAGCAACCCATAGTGAAGCAACCAATAGTATAGCAACCCATAGTGTAGGAACCCATAGTTAAGCAACCAATAGTGAAGTAACCCATAGTGCAGCAACCAATAGTGCAGCTACCCATAGTGTAGCAACCCATAGTGAAGCAGTTCATAGTGTAGCAACCCATAGTGCAGCAACCCATAGTGCAGCAACCAATCGTGCAGCAACCCATAGTGTAGCAGCCCATAGTGCAGCAACCCATAGTGTAGCAGCCCATAGTGTAGCAACCCATAGTGTAGCAACCCATAGTGCAGCAACCCATATTGCAGCAACCCATAGTGCAGCAACCCATAGTGTAGCAGCCCATAGTGCAGCAACCCATAGTGTAGCAACCCATAGTGAAGCAACCAATAGTGTAGCAAATCATAGTGAAGCAACCCATAGTGTAGCAACCCATAGTGAAGCAACCCATAGTTTAGCAACCCATAGTGCAGCAACCCATAGCGCAGCAACCCATAGTGAAGCAACCCATAGTGTAGCAACCCATAGTGCAGCAACCATAGTGCAGCAACCCATAGTGAAGCAACCCATAGTGCAGCAACCCATAGTGTAGCAACCCATAGTGAAGCAACCCACAGTGTAGCAACCCACAGTGAAGCAACCCATAGTGTAACAACCAATAGTGCAGCAAACCATAGTGTAGCAACCCATAGTGTAGCAACCCGTACTGTAGCTACCCATAGTGAAGCAACCCATAGCGAAGCAACCCATAGTGTAGCAGCCCATAATGAAGCAACCCATAGTGAAGTAACCCATAGTTTAGCAACCCATAGTGATGCAACCAATAGTGTAGCAGCCCATAGTGTAGCAACCCATAGTGAAGCAACCCATAGTGCAGCAACCCATAGTGAAGCAGCTCATAGTGTAGCAACCAATAGTGAAGCAACTCATAGTGTAGCAACCCATAGTGTAGCAACCCATAAACGTTTGCAACCCCTTTGTGTAGCAACCCATTGTGTAGCAACCCATAGTGAAGCAAACAATAGTGAAGCAACCCATAGTGTAGCAACCCATAGTGTAGCAACCCATAGTGCAGAAACCCATAGTGTAGCAACCCATAGTGAAGCAACCCATAGTGAAGCAACCCACCGTGTAGCAACCCATAGTGAAGGAACCCATAGTGAACCAACCCATATGTAGCAACCCATAGTGTAGCAACCCATAGTGTAGCAACCCATAGTGAAGTAACCCATAGTGTAGAAACCCATAGTGTCGCAACCCATAGTGAAGCAACCTATTGTGCAGCAACCCTTAGTGTAGCAACCCATAGTGTAGCAACCCATAGTGTAGCAACCCATAGTGAAGCAACCCATAGTGAAGCAACCCATTGTGTAGCAACCCATAGTGAAGCAACCCATAGTGAAGCAACCCATAGTGTAGCAACCCATAGTGAAGCAACCCATAGTGTAGCAACCCATAGTGTAGCAACCCATAGTGTAGCAACCCATAGTGAAGCAACCCATAGTGAAGCAACCCATAGTGTAGCAACCCATAGTGTAGCAACCCACAGTGTAGCAACCCATAGTGAAACAACCCATAGTGAAGCAACCCATAGTGTAGCAACCCATAGTGTAGCAACCCCTAGTGTAGCAACGCCCAAAATGTAGCAAAACCCCTAGTGTAGCAACCCATAGTTTAGCAACCCATAGTGTAGCAATCCAAGGTGAAGCAACCCATAGTGTAGCAACCCATAGTGTAGCAACCCATAGTGTAGCAATCCATAGTGTAGCAACCCATAGTGTAGCAACCCTGAGTGAAGCAACCCATAGTGTAGCAACCCATAGTGTAGCAACCCACAGTGTAGCAACCCATAGTGAAGCAACCCATAGTGTAGCATCCCCTAGTTTAGAACCCATAGTGTAAACAAACATGGTGAAGCAACCCATAGTTAGCAACCATAGTGAAGCAACCCATAGTGTAGAAACCCATAGTGTAGCAACCCATAGTGTAGCAACCCATAGTGAAAGCAACCCATATGAAGCAACCATAGTGTAGCAACCCATAGTTGTAGCAACCCTAGTGTAGCAACCCATAGTGAAACAACCTATAGTGAAGCAACCCCTAGTGTAGCAACCCATAGTGTAGCAAACCGATAGTGTAAACAACCCATAGTGTACAACCCATAGTGTAGCAATCCATAGTGTAGCAACCCATAGTGTAGCAACCCTAGTTGAAGCAACCCATAGTGTAGCAACCATAGTGTAGCAACCACAGAGTAGAAAACCCATTTGTGAAAGAACCATAGTGTAGCATCCCATGTGAAGAAAACCCATAGTGAAGTAAACCATTGTAGCAACCCCCTGTTTTAGAGCCATAGTGTAGCAACCATTGTGTAGCATCCATAGTGTAGCAACCCATAGTTTAGCTACCCATAGTGTAAACCACACATAGTGAAGAACCCAGTGTGCAACGCCATAGTGAAGCAGGCATAGTGTAGCAACCCATATGAAGCAACCCCATTTGTCAGCAACCAAAGTTGTTGCAGCCCATAGTGTAGAACCACAGTGTAGCAACCCATAGTGTAGCAACGCATAGTTTAGCAACCCATAGTGACGCAACCCATAGTGAAGCAACCCATAGTGAAGCAACCCATAGTGACGCAACCCATAGTGAAGCATCCCATAGTGAAGCAACCCAAAGCGAAGCAACCTATAGTGCAGCAACCCACAGTGTAGCAACCCATAGAGGAGCAACCCATGTAGCAACCCATAGTGCAGCAACCCATGTAGCAACCCGTAGTGAAGCAGCCCATAGTGAAGGAACCCATAGTGAAGCAACACACAGTGAAGCAACCCATTGTGAAGCAACCCATGGTGCAGCAACCCTTAGTGTAGCAACCTATAGTGGAGCAATCCATAGTGAAGCAACCCATAGTGAAGCAACCCATAGTGTAGCAACCCATAGTGTTGCAACCCATAGGGCAGGAATCTAGTTAGCAACTTGTGCAACCCACACGAAGCAGCCCTTGTGAAAGAACCCCTGGTGTAGCAAATTCCCCTAGTGTAGCAACCTATAGTGTAGCAACCCATAGTGAAGAACCCACAGTGAAAAAACAATCCTTTGTGTAGCAACCCATAGTGTAGAACCTGTGGAGCAACCATTTTGGAGCAACCCATAGTGTAGCAACCCCTATTTGGGGCAACCCTTTGTGAAGGAACCCCCTTATGAAGTAAATAGTATGAAGCAACCCATATTAAAACAACCCATAGTGTAGCAACCCCTATGAAGCAACTATAGTGAAAAACCATAGGAAGCAGCCCATAGTAAAACAACCCCTAGTGAAACAGCCCCTAGTGAAGCAACCCATAGTGAAGCAGCCCATAGTAAAGCAACCCATAGTGTAGCAACCCATAGTGTAGCAACCCATAGTGTAGCAACCCACAGTGTAGCAACCCATAGTGAAACAACCTATAGTGAAGCAACCCATAGTGTAGCAACCCATAGTGTAGCAACCCATAGTGTAGCAACCCATAGTGAAGCAACCCATAGTGTAGCAACCCATAGTGTAGCAACCCA
>NC_069471.1:14155028-14235028 GCF_026875155.1 Cherax quadricarinatus | reverse complement strand
ATTTATAGATGGGGTTGTAAAAGAAGTAAATGCTAGGGTGTTGGGGAGAGGGGTGGGATTAAATTATGGGGAATCAAATACAAAATGGGAATTGACACAGTTACTTTTTGCTGATGATACTGTGCTTATGGGAGATTCTAAAGAAAAATTGCAAGGTTAGTGGATGAGTTTGGGGGTGGTAAAGGTGAAAGTTGAAAGTGAACTAGAAAAAGGTAAGGTGATGAGGGTATAAAATGATTTAGAAAAAGGGGAAAAATTGGATATCAAATTGGAGGGGGAGTTGGAGAAGTAAATGTTTTCAGATATTGGGAGTTGACGTGTCGGGGTGGTTTTAGAAGGATGAGGTTAATCAAAAAAAATAGATGGGGGGAAAAAAAGGTGAGTGGGCATTGAGGATATGTGGGACAAAAAAGTTTCTATTGGGGGCAAAAAGGGAATGTTGAAAGCATAGTGTTACCAACATCTTATAGGGTGTAAAGCTTGGGTGGTAAAGCTGCAGCAAGGGGGGCAGTTGGGGGCAGGGGGATGCCTGTTAAATGAAATGTGTGGTGAATAATGTTGGTGAATTACCAAAATATGTAATAAAAGGACCAAGGAACTAAGGGGACTTTTATGCGGAACTTTCGCTCTCCAGGGTTTTCAAGCCGTTACAAACAGTATATGGCACAGAGGGTATTAAACGCTCAGAGGGGTAGTGAGTAGTGTAGTATAGTAGTGACAAAAGTTGTAGAGTAGTAGTAGTATTAAAATGCAACTGGTAGAGAAATTTAATTCGTACATGGTAAAAGGATTAAAAGTTATTACTTGGGTAAAAATAAAAATAGGTTGGACAAATTAAACTGGATGAGGCAGCTTGTTTCAGTGTTCACTCTTGTAATGTGCTTTGTGTGGTATAACAGGACAAGTCTTCCCGTTATTACACAAAGCCATTTCGAGAGTGAACACTGAAACAAGCGCCTCTATCGTTGTATTTGTCCAACCCATTTTTTTGTTACCCAAGTAATAGCTTTATATCCTTTTACTGTTGTGTTCTGAGCACCTCTGCAAAAACAGTGACTATGTGTGAGTGTGGTGAAAGTGTTGAATGATGATGAAAGTATTTTCTTTATGGGGATTTTCTTTCTTTTTGGGTCACCTGCCTCGGTGGGAGGAACGGCTGACTTATTAAATATATGTATATATATATATGTATATATATATCTATATATATATATATATATATATTATATATATATATATATATATATATATATATTATATATATATTATATATATATATATATATATATATATTTATATATATATATATAATAAATTACGAACAAATTATCGTCATTAAAACCTTCACAATTTACTATTTTCATTACAAATATCACAGTGTTTCAGTCACAGTTAAACTGTGACAAAAACGACTGTTTATCAACAACATAAATTAAACTCCGTCAGATAAAGAGTTACAATTCACGAAATTCTAAACACAATCTTTATTCTCTATAAAATATTTTTTGCTCGTAATCGCTAAGTAATGTATTTCTACGTAGATTTTCAAATACTTTTTTTTTCCGTTTTGGTCCATATTCTTTTGTTCTCAATTAAACTTAAGAAATAATTTCACCATTCACTGTTATTATATTATTATACACGTACATTTCTGACATACAAATGGAACTTAAATCTCAATCATAAAAATATACATGTTGAATAAATATACAGATTTCTTTTTACCTTAGTGATCGATATTAAAGATAATCTTGTATATATTTGTGTGTAGAGGCAGTGATGTAGATGGACCGAGACTCAGTCACTGCCAGTTGACTTTGAAGACTGAGTTAAGACACTCACTGCTGTCGCTTTTATTGGGGACTGACTACCAGTCTCTCCTATCATTGGCTGTTGTTGTGACCTTATGATGACTCAGGCGACGGTGATTGGGTGTTGTTGGTTGAAGGTGTGTCTTGAGACACTCAGGTGTTATTTGACAAGTCCTCTCTCTCTTCTCTCTCTCTCTCTCTCTCTCTCTCTCCTCTCTCTCTCTCTCTCTCTCTCTCTCTCTCTCTCTCTCTCTCTCTCTCTCTTTTTTTTTACACAGGGTTTGACAAGGTTAAGGATCCCTAGCTTTATTGACAGCTATATTACAGGTTAAGGATTCCTAACTTTATTGGCAAGCTAAGAGCTGTTACCTACATCAGCTCATTTGAAAGCATTTTTATTGTTATGAGACATACAAGTACGGAACAGGATGAAGTTGGAGCCATCTGTGAGCCAGCATTTTCATTTGATCAACTGACTTTATCTCGTTGACATCATTATGCTGTACGAATGTGTTCCATACTCGAGTCATCTCTCTCTCTCTCTCTATTTCTCTCTCTCTCTCTATCTCCCTCTCTCTCTTCTCTTTCTCTGTGTATCTTTTTATCTTTTTTTTATCTTTTTATCTGTAAACTGCTGAGTGAAGCTTTCAGCAGTAAACTGATCATTCCTTGTCTTCGATTTACGTGGATTATGTTGGAATAGTCTTCAGTTAACGTTCCCTCCAAGTAAACAGTGGTGAATCCACTTATAGACAGTTGGTAAACTGAAGCCAGTTTCTTGAGCTATGGAACGGAGGGACATTCCACTAACCCACAAGAGAATAAATCTAGCTCGTTCACTTGCATTAGTTGGTTGATATTTACGTCGAACTCTCATAATTCTCTGCAAAACTGAGATTGAAATAGTGTCAGGTATTAATTACGTGGCTGAATAAATCTTGTACAAGTGTAGTCGTTCACCTATTTTATTTGACTGATATTTCACAGAAAATAAATACTTTTGCTGCAACACGGCTGTAACCAATATTACAATGGCTACTCAGAATCTTCATAAGTAATTAAAAAAGTCAATGGACGGAGAAAATAAGTAAATGTTAATGAAATAATTAAACTCACAATATAGACCTAATGTCGGAATTTATGTTTTATCACCTTTGGTTATAATTATTTCTAATTATTTCTAAACCTCTGGTGGCCTGGTGGTTAACGCTCTCGCTTCACACGGTGAGGGTCTGGGTTCGATTCCCAGCCATAGTAGAAACATTGGACGTGTTTCTTTCCACCTGTTGTCTATGTTCCCCATCAGTAAAATGGGTACCTGGGTGTTAGTCGACTGGTGTGGGTCGCATCCTGGGACACTGACCTAAGGAGGCCTCGTCACAGACCGGGCCGCGGGGGCGTTGACCCCCGGAACTCTCTCCAGGTAAACTCCAGGTAAACCACATACAGAAGTAATTAATAAACCAGAGAGCAGAGGTATACGAAGACACTGTCTTGCTCTTTGTTTATATTGAAATATACAACACAGGCACGGAAGGTACTGTCGGCAAACAGAATTAATTATGCCCTAAAAAATTTTTTGCCAGAGAGCAACCCATAGTGAAGCAACCCATAGGTGTAGCAAACATAGTGAGCAACCCTATTGAAGCACCCATAGTGAAGCAACCCATAGTGAAGCAACCCATAGTGAAGCAACCCATAGTGTAGCAACCCATAGTGAAGCAACCCATAGTGTAGCAACCCATAGTGAAAGCACCATAGTGAAGCAAACCATTGTGTAGCAACCCATAGTGAAGCATACATCGTGAAGCAACCATCGTGAACAACCCATAGGTTAGAACCCATAGTGACACACCCCATAGTGTAGCAGCAATAGTGTAGAACCCATTAGTGAAACAACCATAGTGTAGCAGCCCATAGTGAAGCAACCCATGTGAAACTACCCATAGTGTAGCAGCCCATAGGTGACGCAAACCCATAGTGAAACAACCCATAGTGTAGCAGCCATGTGTAGCAACCGATAGTGTAGCAGCCCATAGCGTAGCAACCCATCGTAAAGCAACCCCTAGGGTAGCAGCCCATAGCTTGTAGCAAACCCATAGTGTAGCAGCCCATAGTGTAGCAACCCTAGTGAAACATCCCATAGTGTTGCAGCCCATAGATGTAGCAACCCATAGTGAAGCAACCATAGATGAAACAAACCCATAGTGTAGCAAGCCCATAGTGTAGCCAACCCACAGTGAAGAACCATAGTGAAAACAACCCATAGTGAAGCAGGCCTTAGTGTAGCAACCATAGGAAGCAACCCAATAGTGAAACAACCATAGTGTAGCTGCAACATAGTGTAGCAACCCATAGTGAAGCAACCCCATAATGAGCAGCCAATAGTGAAACAACCCATAGTGTAGCAGGCCCATAGTGAAGCAATCCATTAGTGAAACAACCCATAGTGGTGCAGCCCATAGTGTAGCAACCCATAGCGGAAGCAAATCCATAGAGAAAACAACCATAGTGTGCCAGCCCCTAGTGTAGCAACCATGAGTGAAGAAACCCATAGTCGAAACATACCCCATAGGTGTAGCAGCCATAGCTGTATGCACCCATAGTTGAAGCAACCCATAGTGAAACCAACCCCTAGTGTAGCAGCCCATAGTGTAGGCAGAACCCTAGTGAAGCAACCCATAGTGTAGCAGCCAATAGTGAAAACAACCATAGTGTAGCAGCCAATAGTGAAGCAACCATTAGTGAAAAACCCATAGTGTTTAGAGCCCATCGTGTTAGCAACCCATAGGTGAATCAAACCATAGGAACACAAACCCATAGTGTAGCAGCCATGTGTAGCAACCATAGTGAAGACCCCATAGTGTAGCCGCCATTCGTGATGAAAACACCCCATAGTGTAGCAGCCCATAGTGGAAGCACCCATAGTGAAACAACCCCTAGTGTAAACAGCCCATTAGTGAAGCCACCCCTAGTGAAACAACCCATGGTCAAAGCCCTAGTGAAGCAACCAGCAGTGACGCAAACCCATAGTGGAAAACCAACCCATAGTGAAAACTCATCGTGAAGCAACTCCATAGGAAAGCAACCCATAGTGAAGCAACCCATAGTGAAGCAAACCATAGTGAAGCAACTCATAGTGAAGCAACCCATAGAGAAGCAACCCATAGTGAAGCAACCCATAGTGAAGCAAACCATAGTGAAGCAACCCATAGTGAAGCAACCCATAGTGAAGCAACCCATAGTGGAGCAAAGCCTAGTGGAACTACCCATAGTGTAACAGCCAATAGTGAAGCAACCCATAGTGAAGCAACCCATAGTGAAACAACCCATAGTGAAGCAACCCAAAGTGAAGCAACCTATAGTGGAAGAAACCTTGTGAAGCAAGCCCAATAGTTAAGCAACCCAAAGTGAAGCAACCATTGTTGACGCAACCAAAGGAAGCAACCTATAGTGAAGAAACCCTTCGTGAGCACCCACAGTGAAGCTAACCCATGTGTAGTAACCCATATGTGAACCAACCCCCCCCTTTTAAAAAGGCGAAGCAACCCATAGTGTAGCCAACCCCATAGTGTAAAACCCATAGTTGTAGCAAACCATAGTGAAGCAAACCATAGTGTAAGCAACCACTATAGCGACGCAACCTAGAGAAGCAACCATAGTGTAGCAACCCTAGTGTAGCAACCATAGTGTAGCAACCATAGTGAGCAACAATAGTGCAGAACCCATATGTAATCAACCAATAGTGACAGCAACCCATAGTGTAGCAACAAATAGTGAGCAACCCCATAGTGAAGCAACCATAGGTGAAGCAAGTCCCATCAGTGCAGGCAAACCATAGTGATGCAATCTAGTGTAGCAACCCACAGTGAAGCACCCATAGCGTAGCAAATCCTAGTGAAGCAACCCACAGTGAAGCAACCATATGCAGCAACATTGTGAAGCAACCCATAGTGTAAGAACCAATAGTTGTAGCAACATAGTGAAGCAACCATGTGAAGCAACCCATGTGTAGCAACCCATACGTGAAGCACCCCCATAGCGCAGCAACCCCACAGTGTCGGCAAACCATAGTGTAGAAACCCATCGTTTAGCATCCCATAGTGAAAGCAACCCTAGTGTAGCAACCCATAGTGAAAGCAACCCATAGTGTAGTACCCATAGTGTAGGCAACCACCAGTGTACAACCATAGTGAAGCAACCAATAGCATAGAAACTAGTGAAGCAACCCATAGGTGTATCAACCATCGTGTCGCAACCCATAGTGTAGCACTCCAAAGTGTAGCAACCCATAGTGAAGCAACCATAGTGTCGCAGCCATAGCGTAGTTAGCAACCATAGTGTAGCACCCATAGTGCAGCAAAACCATAGCCGCAGGCACCCATCAGTGTAGCAACCCATAGTGTAGCAACCATGTTTAGCAACCACTAGTTGTAGCAAACCCATAGTGTAGCAACCCTTTGTGCAGCAAACCATAGTGCAGCAAACCATAGTAGTACAACCATAGTGAGCAAAACCATAGTGACGCAAACAATGTGAAAGCAACCCATAGTGAAAGCAACCTAGTGAAGCAACCCAAGTGAAGCCAACACATAGTGTAAGCAACCCATCGTGTAGCAAACTCATCGTGTAAGCAACCCCATAGTGTAGAACCCACTGTGCCAGCAACGCAATAGTGCAGCAACCAATAGTTGAAAACAAACCCATCAGTAAAGCAACCCATAGTGAAGCAACCCATAGTGTAGTAACCCATAGTGCAGCAATCCATAGTGTAGCAACCCATAGCGTAGCAACCCATGGTGCAGCAACCTATAGTGTAACAACCCAAAGTGAAGCAACCCACAGTGATGCAACCCATAGTGAAGCAACCCATAGTGAAGCAACCCATAGTGAAGCAACCCATAGAGAGGGAAACCTATAGAGTAGCAACCCATGTTGACGCAACCATAGTGACGAAACCCATAGGGAAGCAACCCATAGTGAAGCAACCCATAGTGAAGCACCCCATAGTGAAGCAGCCCATAGTGAAGCAACCCATAGTGTAGTAACCCATAGTGAAGCAACCCATAATTGAGCAACCAATGTAGGAACCCACAGTGAAGCAACCCTAGTGAAGCAACCCATAGTGAAACAACCCATTGTGATGGAACCCATAGTGAAGCAACCCATAGTGCAGCAAACCAAAGTGCAGCAACCCATAGTGGAGCAGCCCATAGTTAAGCAACCCGTAGGCAGCAACCCAAAGTGGGCAAACCATGTAGCAACCCAAGTGAAGCAGCCCATAAAAAAAAAACCAGAAGCAACCAATTAGTGAAGCAACCATAGTCGCAGCAAACCCCATAGTGCTGCCAAACCCTTTAGTGTAACAACCCAAAGTGAAGCACCCCATAGTGAAGCAACCAATTGTGAAGCAACCCATAGTGACGCAACCATAGAGGATGAAGCAACCCATGTGAAGCACCCCATCGTGTAGAAACCCATAGTGTAGCCAACCCCATCAGTGTAGCAACCATAGTACAGCAACCCACTGTGCTGCAAACCCGTAGTGCAGCAACACATAGGAAACAACCCATAGTGAAGAACCCCTAGTGAAGCACCCACAGTGTAGTACCCCATCGTGGATGCAACTCCTAGTGAAGCAACCCATAGTGAAGCAACCCATAGTGAAGCAACCCATAGTGAAGGGCAAACATCGTGAAGCAGCCCTAGTTGAAGCAACCCTTAGTTGAAGCAACCATAGTGAAGCAACCCACAGTTGAAGCAACCCTTAGTAAGCAACCAAAGTGAAACAGCAACCTTCGTGAAGAGCAACCTTTAGTGAAGCAACCCATAGTGAAGCAACCCCATAGTGTAGCTCCATAGTGAACAACCCATAACGAAGCAGAACCATAGTGTAGCAGCCCATAGTGTATAACCCATAGTGTAGCAACCCATAGTGAAGCAACCCATTGATTGTAGCAACCTTCGTGAGCAACCATTAGTGAAGCAACCCCATAGTGTAGCAACCCAGAGTGTAGAACCCTTAGTAGAAAGCAACCAAGAGTGAAAGCAACCAAAGTGTAGTCACCAATAGTGAAGCAACCATAGTGTAGCAACCCTAGTGACGCACACATAGTGAAGCACCATAGTGAAGGAACCCATAGTGAAGCAACCAGAGTGTAGCAACCACAGTGAGCACCCCAGAGCGTAGAATCATAGTGAAGCAACCCACAGTGAAGAACCCTTGTGCCGACAAAACCTATTTGTGAAGCCATCCCTAGTGAAGCAACCAATAGTTGTAGCAACCCATAGTGAAGCAAACAATAGTGAAGCAACCTAGTGTAGCACCCATGTGAGCACCGATAGTGCAGCGACCACAGTGTAGCAACCCATCGTGAAGCACATAGTTTATGTCAACCCCATAGTGAGCAACTTATAGTGTCGCAACCCATAGGAAGCAACCATAGTGTAGAAAAAAAATAGTGTAGCAACCACAGTGTAGAGCAACCATAGTGAAGAACCATAGCGTGATAGAAAACCATAGTGAAAGCAACCCATGGTATCAACCCCATCGATGTAGCAACCCATAGTGTAGCAATCCAAATTGTAGCAAGCCATCGTAGAAGCACCGTTAGTGTAGCATCATAGCGTAGCCCAACCCATCGAGCCCCCCCCCCCCCCCCCCCCCCCCCCCCCCCCCCCCCCCCACCCCCCCCCCCCCCCCCCCCCCCCCCCCCCCCCCCCCCCCCCTATAGGCCACCCAACGTGCAGCAAAACCATTGTGTCGCACCATAGTGTAGGCAACCCATAAGTGTAGCAAAACCCATAGTTTAGCAACAATAGTGTCTCCACCCATAGTGTAGCAACCCAAAGAGCAGCAAGACCCATAGTGCAGCACCATAGTGTGTACGAATGTTTATATAATACGACAGATGAGAGTAAGACTCATGTGCAGCATCTGGGTATCTTTATTGTAGACGTTTCGCCACCCGTGGCTTTATCAATACAAATTATAGGAATAACTTGCAGAAGTAGAACCTATGTACAGAAGATGAGGTAATCAGTCCCTCAACCTAGGAGTAGGTGCGAACAGCACCATAGTCGTGGAGATTCTGAAGCAGAAGAAAGAATCCTGGCGCTTATATAGTAACGTCAGGTGTAGCAGACGAGGGCATATTCACTGGTAGGCGGGATTCCCCAGTGGAAGTAGGTCCTTCCCAAAGAGATGGGTTAGTTGTAGTAGTAGTTGTCGTAGTCTTGAAGGTTATGTACATGTCCTCAGAATTAAGATTCCATGATGTTGCAGTGTCTGACAAGTTGTGTACAAATTTGTATTGATAAAGCCACTGGATGGCGAAACGTCTACAATAAAGATACCCAGATGTTGCACATGTGTCTTACTCTCAACCCATAGTGTAACAATCCATAGTGAAGCAACCATTAGTGAAGCAACCAATTGTGAGCAACCATAGTGAAGCCAACAATAGTGTAGCAACCCATAGTTGTAGGCAAACCCATAGTGTAGCACCCCCTGTGTAGCAACCAACTGTGCAGCAACGCCTAGAGCAGCAACCATAGGGAAAAAAAACCATAGTGAAGCAACCCATAGTGAAGCAACCCATAGTGAAGTAACCCATAGTGTAGCAATTCATAGTGTAGCAACCCATAGCGTAGCAACCCATGGTGCAGCAACCTATAGTGTAACAACCCATCGTGAAGCCACCCATAGTGATGACGCAACACATTTAGAGAATGAAGCAACCGAATAGTGAAGCAACCCATAGTGAAGCAACCCATAGTGAAGCAACCCATAGAGTAGAAACCAATAGTGTAGCAACCCATGTTGAAGCAACCCATAGTGAAGAAACCCAGAGGGAAGCAACCCATAGTGAAGTAAATCCATAGTGAAGCACCCCATAGTGAAGCAACCCATGATGCGCAAACCCATAGTGTAGCAAACCCATAGTTGCCAACCACGCAAGCACCCCAAGTGAAGCAGCCCATAGTGAAGCAACCCCATACGGTGTAGTAACCCATAGTGAAGCAACCCATAATGGAGCAACCAATGTAGGAACACCATAGTGAAGCAGCACATAGTGAAGCAACCCATAGTGAAGCAACCCATTGTGATGGAACCCATAGTGAAGCAACCCATAGTGCAGCAAACCATAGTGCAGCAACCCATAGTGGAGCAGCCCATAGTTAAGCAACCCGTAGTGCAGCTACCCAAAGTGAGGCAACCCATGTAGCAACCCATAGAGAAGCAGCCCATACAGAAGCAACCCATAGCGAAGCAACACATAGTGCAGCAACCAATAGTGCAGCAACCCATAGTGTAACAACCCATAGTGAAGCAACCCATAGTGAAGCAACCCATAGTGAAGCAACCCATAGTGAAGCAACCCATAGTGAAGCAACCCATAGTGTAGCAACCCATAGTGTAGCAACCCATAGTGTAGCAACCCATAGTGCAGCAACCCACTGTGCAGCAACCCACAGTGCAGCAACCTATAGTGAAACAACCCATAATGAAGCAACCCATAGTGAAGCAACCCATAGTGTAGTAACCATAATGAAGCAACCCATAGTGTTAGCAAAACCATAGCGTAGCACCCCTGGTGCAGGCAAAATATTAGTGGTAACAACCTATAGGGAAGCAACCCATAGTGAAGCAACCCATAGTGAAGCAAAAAACCCCATAGTGAAGCAACCATAGTGAAGCACCAGAGGAAGCAACCCACAGTTGAAGCAAACCCATAGTGTAGAACTTCATCGTGGTAAGCAACATGTTGATGCAACCTATAGGGAAGCACCCATAGTGAAGCAAACCCAGAGTGAAACACCCATAGTGAACCAACCATAGTGCAGCAACACAGTTGTAGCAAAACACCTAGCTTGAGCAACCCGCACCGTAGCAACCCATTGTGAAGGCAGCCCATAGATGAGCAACCCATAGTGTAGTAACCATAGTGTAGCAACCCAAAATGGAGCACCACTCGGTAGGAACCCTAGTGAAGCAGCACATAGTGAAGCAAACCCATAGAGAAGCAACACATTGTGATGGATTCCCATAGTGAAGCAGCCCATTGTGCCAGCAAACAATACTGTACCACCCCTGTAGAGCAGCCCATAGCTACGCAACCCGTAGTGCAGCAACCCAAAGTGAGGCAACCCAAGCGCAACCCATAGTGAAGCAGCCATCTGAAGCAACCATAGAATGTCGCAAATCCATTAGTGTAGGCAATCCTATAGTGTAGCAACCTAGTGAAGCAACCCACAGTGAAGCATCCTTAGTGTAGAAACCCATAAGTTTAAACAACGTAAATGCAAACACCCATAGTGAAAGCAACATATAGTGGAGCAACCCATAGTGGGAGCAACCCATTGAGTACCAACCCATAGTGGAGCATCCTTAGTGAAGGCAAACCATAGAGCAGCAATCCATAGTGTAGCCACGCATAGTGAAGGCAATCCATAGTGTAACAACCCATAGTGCAAGCAAAACCATCGTGAAGGCAATCCATAGTGAAGGCAACCCATAGTGAAGCAACCATCGTGAAGCAACCCGTAGTGCAGCAACCCATAGTGGAGCAACCGTGTAGCAATCCTTAGAGCAGCAACAACCCCTAGCGTAGCAGTCCATAGTGTGCAACCCATAGTATAGCAACCCATAGTGGAGCAACCACCGTAATGAACCCATAGTGTAGCCATTCATAGTGTAGCAACCCATAGTGGAGCAACACATAGTGTTAGCAACCCATGATGTAGCACCATAGCTGGAGCAACCCGTTTGTAGCATCCTAGATGAGCAACCCATTGCGTAGCTAGCCATAGTGTAGCACCCCCTAGTATAGCAACCCAAATTGGAGACCACATAATGAACCCTAGTGTAGCAACCCCACGTGAAGCAACCGTAGTGAAGAAACCCATAGTGCGAGCAGCAACCCATAGTGCAGAACCCATAGTGGAGCAACCGTGTATCAACAATGTGAAGAGGCCCCTAGTTGAAGGAACACCATAGTGTAGTAACCCATTGTGTAGCAAAACCCCATCGTGGAGCAACAATGTCGGAAACCCATAGTGAAGCAGCCCATAGTGAAGCAACCACTAATGAAGCAACTACATTTGTGAAGGAACCCATAATGAACGCAATCCATTGTGCAGCACACTCATTGTGTAGCAACCATACAGGAGCAAACCCATAGTTAAGCAAACCATAGTGCAGCAAACCCATAGTGAGGTCACCCATGTAGCAACCCATAGTGAGCAGCCATACTGACAGCATCCCATAGTGTAGCAGTCCATAGTGTCGCAACCTCTAGTGTAGCAAAGCCATAGTGAAGCAACCCTCAGTGAGCAATCCATAGTGTAGAACCCATAGGTAGCCACCCAATAGAGCAACACAACCCATAGTGAAGCAACCCATTGTGTAGCACACCTAGTGTAGCCAACCCTTAGTGGAGCAACCCAAAGAGTAGCACACCATAGTGTAGGAACCCATAGCCAGAGCAACCCATAGTGAAGCAAACCCATCGTGTCAGGCAACCCATGTAGCAACCCACATCGTGACGCAGCCCATCTGAAGCAACCATAGTGTAGCAACCATAGTGGCGCCAACGCAAGTGTTGCAACCCATAGTGAGGGAACCCATAGCGGAGCAACCATAGTGAAGCAACCCATAGTGAGCAACCCTTAGTGGAGCAACCACGTGAAAAAAAAACATAATGAAGACACCCACAGTGAAACACCATACCGAAACAAACCATAGTGAAGCAACCATAGAGAGCAGCAACCCTAGTGTAGCAACCCTTTAGAGAAGACCATACTGAATTACCCCATAGTGAAAACACAAAGCCTAGTGGAAGCAACCATCGTGAAGCAACCCATTAGTGAAGCAAACCATGTGAAGACAGCCCATAGTGAAGCAAACCCATAGTGAAGAAACCCATCGTGAAGAACCAATAGTGAAGCAACCCACAGTGAATCAACATAGTGAAGCACCCAAAGTGGAAGCAACCTATAGTTGATGAAAGCAACCTTAGTGAAGCCAACCCATAGTGAAGCAACCCATAGTGTAGCAACCATAGTGACACCAACCCATAACGAAGCAAGCAATAGTGTAGCAACCATAGTGTAACAACCCATAGTGTAGAACCCATCGTGAAGCAAACCTCCATTGTGTAGCAACCTATAGTGAAGCAACCCATAGTGAAGCAACCCCTAGGGTAGCCCCATAGTGTAGGCAACCCTAGTGATGCAACCAATTAGTGAAGCAACCAAAGTGTAAACCAAATAGGGAAGCAACCCATTGTGTAGCAAACAAATGGTGAAGCAACCCAATAGTGAAGCAACCCAACGTGAGCAACCCCATTAGTGTAGGAACCCAGTGAAGCAACCAGCATGTAGCAACCCACAGTGAAGGCAACCATAGCGTAGCACACTCATGTGAAGCAACCACAGCTGTGAAGCAAACCATAGAGCAGGCATACCTATTCTGAAGCAACCCATAGGAAGAACCAATAGTTAGCAAACCATAGTGAAGCAAACATAGGTGAAGCAACCATAGTGTAGCACCATAGTGAAGCAAACCGATGGCAGCGACCACAGTGTAGCAACCATAGTGAAGCACCATAGTTAGCAACCATAGTGAAGCAACTTCTAGTGTAGCAACCCATAGTTGGATGCACCATAGTGTAGCAAAAATAGTATAGCAACCCACCGTGTAGCAACCCATCGTGAAGCAACAATAGCGTAGTCAAACCCATGTGAAAGCAACCATAGTGGATAACCCATCGTGTAGCAACCATAGTGTAGCAATCAAAATGTAGCAAGCATTGAGAAGCAACCCATAGTGTTAGCCATCCCATAGTCGATGCAAACCCATAGTGTAGCACCCATAGTGCAGCAAACCATATTGTAGCAACCATAGGGTAGAACCCATAGTGTAGAAACCATAGTTTAGCAACCCATTAGTGTAGCCAACCAATAGTGTATCAACCCATAGTGTAGCAAACCCAAAGTGCAGCAACCCTAGTGCAGCAACCCATAGTGTGTACGAATGGTATATAATACGTACAAGATGAGAGAAAGGACTCATGTTGCAACATTGGGGATCTTTATTGTAGACGTTTTCGCCATCCAGTGGCTTTATCATACACAATCTAGGACATAAATGCAGACAGTAAGACCTATGTACAGAAGATGAGTTTAATAGGTCCCTCACTAGGAGTAGGTGCGAACAGCACCATAGGTCGTGGAGCTTCTGAAGAGAAGAAAGAATCTGGCGTCTTTATAGTAAACGCAGGTGTTGCAGACGAGGGATATTCACTGGTAGGCAGGATTCCCCAGTGGAAGTAGGTCCTTCCAATGTGATGGGTTGTTTTAGTGTAGTTGTCGTAGCGTGAAAGGTTATGTTTACATGTCCTCAGAATTAAGATTCCATGATGTTGCAGTGTCTGACAAGTTGTGTACAAATTTGTATTGATAAAGCCACTGGATGGCGAAACGTCTACAATAAAGATACCCAGATGTTGCACATGTGTCTTGCTCTCAACCCATAGTGTAACAATCCATAGTGAAGCAACCCATAGTGAAGCAACCAATTGTGAAGCAACCCATAGTGAAGCAACACATAGTGTAGCAACCCATAGTGTAGCAACCCATAGTGTAGCAACCCATAGTGTAGCAACCCACTGTGCAGCAACGCATAGTGCAGCAACCCATAGTGAAAAAACCCATAGTGAAGCAACCCATAGTGAAGCAACCCATAGTGTAGTAACCCATAGTGTAGCAATTCATAGTGTAGCAACCATAGGCCCGTTCAGAACCCCTGGTGCTAGCAAACCTCTAGTGTCAACAACCCATAGTGAAGACAACCCATAGTGAAAGCAAACCATAGGAAAGCAACCAATAGTGAAGAACCCTCTGAATGAAGCAACCACATAGCTGAAGCAACCATAGAGTAGAAAACCAATAGTGTAGCACCCATGTTGACGCAACCATCGTGAAGCAACCCAGTGGGAAGCAACCCATAGTGAAGAATCCATAGTGAAGCACCCTATCAGTGAAGCAACCCTGATTGCAAGCAACCCCATAGTGTGCAACCATAGTTGAGCAACACGCATAAGCACCCATAGTGAAGCAGCCACAGGCCCATAGTGGAAGCAACCCATAGTGTGTAACCATAGTGGAAGCAACCCATAATGGAGCAACACTGTAGGAACCATAGTGACGCGCACATAGTGAAGCAACCCCTAGTGAAGCAAACCCATTGTGATGGAACCCATTATGAAGCAACCCCAAAGTGCCGCAAACCATTCGTGCAGCACCATAGTGGCGCAGCCCAGTTAAGCAACCGTGTGCTATGTCGCTACTATTCAACGTGGAGGCAACCCATGTGCAACCCATAGAGAAGCAGCCATACAGAAGCAAAACCATAGCGAAACAACACATAGTGCAGCAACCAATGTGCAGCCAACCCCAAAGTGTAAACAACCATACTGACGCAAACCATTAGTGAAAGCAACCCTAGAGAGCAACCCATAGGTGTAGCAACCCAATTGTAGCAACCCATAGTGTAAGCAACCATAGTGCAGCAACCCACTGTGCAGCAACCCACAGCTGCAGCAACCATAGTGAATCACCCCAAATTGAAGCAAACCCATCGTGACGCAACCCATAGTGTAGTAACCCATAGTGAATTAACCCATAGTGTAGCAACCCATAGCGTAGCAACCCCTGGTGCAGCAACCTATAGTGTAACAACCAATAGGGAAGCAACCCATAGTGAAGCAACCCATAGTGAAGCAAACCCCTAGTGAGCAACCATAGTGACGCAACCCACAGTGAAGCAACCCACAGTGAAGCAACCCATAGTGTAGAAATTCATAGTGTAGCAACCCATGTTGAAGCAACCTATAGGGAAGCAACCCATAGTGAAGCAACCCATAGTGAAACACCCCATAGTGAACCAACCATAGTGCAGCAACCCCACAGGTGTTCGCAACCCATAGTTGAGCAACCGCGTAGCACCCATGTGAAGCAGGCCATAGTCGAAGCAACCCATAGTGTTAGTAACCCATAGTGTAGAACCATAAAGGAGCAACCAATGTAGGACCCATCGTGAAGCAGCACTGTGAAGCAACCCCATAGAGAAGCAAACACATTGTGATGGTCCATAGTGAGGAGCCCATTGTGCAGAAAACCATACTGTAGCACCCAAATTGGAGGCAGCCCATAAGCTAAGCAAACCGTAGTGCAGCAACCAAAAGTGAGGAACCATGCAAGCAACCCCATAGTGAGCAGCCCCATAACTGAAGCACCCATAGTGTAGCACAATCATAGTTTAGCAATTAGTGTAGCATCCATAGTGAAGGCAACCCACGTGAAGCAATCCATAGTGTAGCAAACATAGTTTAACAACCCGTAATGCATCAACCATAGAGAAGCCACCCATATAGTGGAGCAACCATAGTGGAGCAACCATTGGAGTATCCAACTCATCGTGGAAGGGGGGGGCACTCCTTAGTGAAGCCAAACCATAGAGCAGCAATCCATGTGTATCAATCCATTCGTGTTGCCCGCTAGTGAAGCAATCCATAGTGTAAAACACCATAGTGAAGCAAACCATATTGAAAAGCCAATCCATAGTGAAAGCAACCATAGTGAAGCAAACCCATAGTGAAGCAAACCCCGTTTAGTGCAGCAACCCATAGTGGAGCACCGTGTAGCAATCCTAGTGCGCAACCCATAGCGGTTGCAGCCAAAGTGTAGCAACCATAGTATCGCAACCCATAGTGGAGCAACCCACAGTAATGCAACCCATAGTGTAGCATTCATAGTTGTAGCAACATTGTGGAGCATCCCATAGTGTAGCAACCCATGAGTAGAAACGCATAGTTTAGCAACCCATAGTGCGCAACCAAAGTGCAGCAACCCATAGTGTAATAACCCATAGTGAAGAACCCACGTGAAAACAATTCATAGCTGAAGCAACATTAGTGAAGCAACCCATAGTGAAGCAACCATAGTGAAGCAACCCATAGTGAATAGCAACCCATAGTGACGCAACCCCCAGTGAAGCACCATAGTGAAGCCACCCTAGTGCAGAAACCCATAGAATGCCGCAACCCTTACGAGGAGCAACAAAGAGTAGCCCACCCATTGGGTAGGAACCCATAGCGGAGCACACCCATCGGGAAGCAACCCATAGTGAGCAACCATGTAGCAACCATAGTGAAGCAGCCCATACAGAAGCAACCCATAGTGTAGCAACCCATAGTGGAGCAACGCAAAGTGTAGCAACCCATAGTGTAGGAACCCATAGGGAGGCAACCGCATAGTGAAGCAACCATAGGTGAAGCCGCTCAAAACACTTAGTGAGGCACCCCACAGTGAAAAAAAACATAATGAAGACACCCACAGTGAAATAACCATAACGAAACAACCCATAGTGAAGCAACCCATAGTGGAGCAACCCATAGTGTAGCAACCCATAGTGAAGCAACCGATACTGAATTAACCCATAGTGAAACAAGCCATAGTGAAGCAACCCATAGTGAAGCAACCCATAGTGTATTAACCCATAGTGTAGCAACCCATAGTGTAGCAAACCAGAGCGTAGCAACCCATGGTGCAGCAACCTATACCGTAACAACCCATGGGGAAGCAACCCATAATGAAGCAACCTAGTGAAGCAACATAGTTGAAGCAACCTTAGTGTAACAACCCATTGTGTAGCAACCCATGTTGAAGCAACCCATAGTGAAGCAACCCATAGGGAAGCAACCCACAGTGAAGCAAGCCATAGTGAAGCATCCAACAGTGTAGCAACCCATAGTGTAGCAACCCATAGTGTATCAACCCATAGTGAAACAACGCATAGTGAAGAACCCATAGTGCAGCTACCCTTAATGCAGGGCAACCCATAGTGTAACAACACATCGTGGAAGCAACCCACAGTGAACGCAACCCATAGTGCAAGCACCATGAGTGAAGCAACCCCTAGAGAAAGCACCCATCAGTGAAGCAACCCAAAGTGAAGCAACCCATAGTGAAGCAACCCATATTGTAGCAACACATAGTGTAGCAACCCATAGTGTAGCAACCCATAGTGAAATAACCCACAGTGAAGCAACCTACAGCTAAACAATCCATAGTGAAACAACCCATAGTGGAGCAACCCATAGTGAAACAACCCATAGTGAAATAACCCGTAGTGAAACAACCCATAGTGAAGCATCCCATTGCTAAATAATCCATTGTGAAGCAATCCATAGTGGAGCAACCCATAGTGAAGCAACCCAAAGTGAAGCAACCCATAGTGGAGCAACCCATAGTGAAACAACCCATAGTGAAGACACCCATAGTAAAATAAGCCGTAGTGAAACAACTCATAGTGAAGCAACCCATAGTGAAACAACCCATAATGAAAGAACTCATAGTGGAGCAACCCATAGTGAAACAACCCATAGTCAAGCAAGCCATAGTGAAACACCCCATAGTGAAGTAGCCCATAGTGAAACAACTCATGGTGGAGCAAACCATAGTAAAGCAACCCACAGTGAAGCACTCCATAGTGAAACAACCCAGAGTGAAACAACTCACAGTGAAGCAACCCATAGTAAAGCAACTCTTAGTGAAACACTCCATTGTGAAGTAACCCATAGTGGGGTAACCCATAATGGAGCAACCCTTCCTGAAGCAACCCATCGTGAGGCAACCCATATTGAAAAAACAAAAAGAACCCACAGTGAAGCATCCATAGTGAAAGAAAACATAGTGAAGCAACCGTAGTGTAGCAACCCGTAGTGGGAACCCCGTAGTGTAGCAACCCTAGTGAAGCAACCTGTGTAGCAACCGTAGTTGAAGCAACCGTAGTGAAGCAACCCGTAGTGAAGCAACCCATAGTGTAGCAACCGTAGTGAAGCAACCCGTAGTGAAGCAACCCGTAGTGAGCAACTCGCAGTGAGGCAACCCGTAGTGAAGCAACACGAAGTGAGGAACCCATAGTGAAAGCAATCGTAGTGAAGCAACCGTAGTGAAACAACCGTAGTGAGCAATCGTAGTGAAGCAACCGTAGTGAAGCAATCCGTTGTTAGGCAACCATAGTTTAAGCAACCCGTGTGTAAACAACCCATAATGAAGCAACCTATAGTGAGGCAACCAATAGTGAAACTAACGTAGCGAAACAACCCGCAGTGAGGCACCTATAGGGACAACCGTAGGAAGCAACCCGCAGTGAGGGCAAACCATAGTGAACAACCGTTGAGCAACCCGAGTGAGGCAACCCGAATGAAACAAACCCTAGTGAAGCAACCCGTAGTGAAGCAACCTGCAGTGAGGCAACCCGTAATGAAGCAACCCCTAGTGAAACAAACCGTTGTCAAAACCCTAGTTTAAGCAACCTTTGTAGCAACAATAGTTTAGCAACCCATATGAGGAACCCATGTGAAGAACCCGTAGTGAAGCAACCCGTAGTGAAAGAAACCCTTAGTGAAGCAACCTTAGTGAAGTAACCGTAGTTTAGCAACCGTGTGAGAACCGTGGAGCAACTAGTGAAGCAACCGTGTGAAGCAACATGTGAGACCCATAGTGAGCAACCGTAGTGAAGCAACCGTAGTGAAGCAACCCGTAGTGAAGCAACCGTATTGAGCAAACCCTAGTGAAGCAACCGTTGTGAAGCAACCCTAGTGAAGCAAACCCGTATTTAACAACCTTAGTGAGGCAACCGTAGTGAAGCAAACCCGTATTGAAGAACCCTTTGAGGCAACCTGTAGTGAAACAACCGTAGGATGGAACCATAGTGAAGCAACCTGTACTGAAGCAACCCGTACTGAGGCAACCCGTAGTGAAGCAACCCGTAGTGAAGCACCCCGTAGTGAAGCAACCCGTATTGAAGCAACCCATAGTGAAGCAAACCGTAGTGAAGCATACCGTAGTGAAGCAACCCGTACTGAGGCAATCCGTAGTGAAGCAACCGTAGTGAAGCAAAGCTTTTGTGAAGCAACCCATAGTGTAGGAACCCATAATGAAGCAATCCATAGTGAAGCAACCCGTTGTGAAGCAACCCATAGTGAAGCAACCCGCAGTGAAAGCAAACCTTATGAAGAACCCTTTGTGAAGCAACCGAAGAGCAATCCAGTGAGCAACCCTTTAGAACCAATTTCAACCGGGCACCCAAGGCAACCCAAGACACCCTAACAAACCCCTTGGGCCCCCCCCAACAACCCAAGGCAACCCTATTTAAACCCAATGAGAACCCTAGTGAGCAACCCGTGAAGCAACCGTAGTGAGGGAACCCATAGTGTGCAAAAATAGTGAAGCACCCTAGTGAGCAACAGATGTGCAACCGTAGTGAAGCAACCGTAGTGAGCAACCCGTAGTGAAGCAACCGTAGTGAGAAACCTGTGAAACAAGTGTAGTGTAGCAACCCCTGTGAAGCAAACCCTAGTGAAGCAACCGTAGTGAAAGCAACCTAGTGAAGCAACCCTTAGTAAGCAAACCGTAGTGAAGGGAAACCCATAGTGAGCAACCCATAGTGAAACAACCCTTTGTGAGGGAACCAGTAGTGAAGCAACCGTAGGAGGCAACCCATAGTGTAGCAACCCTTAGTGAAGCAACCTGTAGTGAAGCAACCCGTAGTGAGGCAACCCTTAGTGTAGCAACTAATAGTGAAGCAACCTGTAGTGAAGCATCCCATAGTGAAGCAACGTGTAGTGAAGCAACCCGTAGTGAAGCAACCCGTAGTGAGGCAACCCATAGTGTAGCAACCCATAGTGAAGCATCCCATTCTGAAGCAACCTGTAGTGAAAGAACCCATATTGAATCAACCCATAATAAAGTGGCCCTTACTGTAACAATCCATAAGTGAGGGAGTCTTCAATTCAATTCAATTCAAAGTTTATTCTCTATAAAGATTACAACGTTGAATTTACAGAATTTGGTTGTTGTGTGGTTTACATGTAGTTACATGTAGTTTGGCTTTCTTGTATATGGTCGTTGAATACAACAATGACAATCAAAAGTAGTTGGGGTATTAGAATTTTAGGGGGCCACAAATTTATGACAATATAACACTAACTGTGGACTGTGGGTATTATCTGCACTTTACTCTGATTCTGTTAGTCCAGCCTCACTTAGGAATGTTTTAAGGTCATGTTCTGTAGAGATGAAGTATCTCTTCCCAGTGAGCTGTTTCCTAACTGCGATTTTTCCATCCCTCACAAAGCACTGGTGGATTTTTTGGGCATAGCGCAGTTTTCTTAGCCGATAAAGAAGGTTTTGTCTCGTTTTGGTAAGGCATCATTGACGTAAACATCAGTTTTCATAGAAATAGATGTTTTTAGTAGGTTGTTTCTTTGTAGGCTAGTTTGGAATTTAACAGCACTGTTTTTTTTTACCTGCTTGGTAGCCCATCAGTTTGCAATCCTTTAAGTCATCACTACGTATGTTAAGGCGAAGGTGGTCCTTGATAAGCTGTAGGGTGGTCTACATGCAGGTCTCTTGGGTGACTGTGGGTGGGAGATGTTTGCTGTTAACTACAACAGCGTCAGATAGCTGCTGTTGGTCATTATGGTCTTGGAAGTTGGTTATGACATTGGCAAGTTGTTGGTCCACTCTTGATCTTTCCTCTGTAATGTTGGTAGTAAGTAGGGTGACTTGGTCTTTTAGAGTGTTGATGGTGTCTAGGGACTGGGTGTGGGTGTTGCTTTGTTGTTCCAGAGTGTCTAGTTTATGTTCTTGTTGAGGTAATCTGCATTGCTAGCTTTTAGTTCCTGCATTTCTTGAGTTAGTTTGGTGATCGTTTGGTTCTGAATCGTAAGGAGTTTAGCTATTTCTGGGTCGGTGATCTTCTTGACATCAAATACTGGGAAGGAGTTATCTTGGACTGTGACGGCGGCCATGTTTGTTGTTGTCTGTCGTGTGTTGTGGTGGTGCCGGTTGGTGATGAGGGTTGTGTCCTGGCTGGCAGTACCACAAGTTTTCCTCGTGTTATTACTGCTCTCACCTTTGATGTTAGGAGTCCTTAGCTGGCTACTGGATCTTCTTTTATTGCTCTGACCCTTGTCCATTGGCTGTGGCTTCAGGTGAATATTAGGCGATGGGTGAATGTTGTGGAGTATCACTTCAGTGGCAGCGGGGTAGGATGTGGTAGTACGAGTCCTATTAGTTGGTAATTTGTGAACTTTTAGGTGATTTCTGCAGTTGATTTATATCATTCTGGGTATCCACACATGTTAGTGTTATGTGGGTCTTGATTAGGTCATCACTGGGCTGCTGGGAACCTCAGGTAGAAGTAAAAATAGAGGACAAGGTTCCTGTTGCCGCTGCCGCTGCCGCCGCAGTTTTTCGCTCTGATCCTCAGATTCGCGATCTTCTTATAGATGGTGACTTTGAATCAGACTTTCATCAGGAGGAGAAAACTGCTTTGGAAGCATTCTAGTTAGTGGCGAAGGAATTTCCCGGAAACAGAAGGGAAGACAACTATGAAGAATTGGCTGGAAATCCTCATCAAGACTTACAAGAACATGGTATGTAACATGTAACTTAAAGTCCACTTTTTGGATTCACATTTAGACTTTTTTCTAGCGAACTGTGAGGCAGTGACGAACCTGGTGAAAGGTTTCACCAAGATATTTTAACCATGAAAAATGGTACCAGGGCAAATGGGGCACAAGAATGCTTCCAGACTATTGCTGGACATTGGCAAAAGATGATTCTTCAGCCCACTATAAGTGTCAAGCAAAAAAGCAGAGAGTAGGTACGGATTAGAGTTTAAAACATACTGACACAACTTATAATAAAATAATCAGATATTACATGTCTCGTATCTTTAAACCAATAACTAATAAACATTTTTCAAGGTGATATTTGGATTCAGGGCCTGAAAATACATAAGAATTAACTAATCTCATTTAAGAAGCAAGCAACTTTTCAAAAATTGTTGACCCGTGTTACCAATAGACCCCTGGCTGTTTTCAAGACCCCTGGAGGTGGCCCGGTGGCCTGGTGGCTAAAGCTCCCGCTTCACACACGGAGGGCCCGGGTTCGATTCCCGGCGGGTGGAAACATTTCGACACGTTTCCTTACACCTGTTGTCCTGTTCACCTAGCAGCAAATAGGTACCTGGGTGTTAGTCGACTGGTGTGGGTCGCATCCTGGGGGACAAGATTAAGGACCCCAATGGAAATAAGTTAGACAGTCCTCGATGACGCACTGACTTTCTTGGGTTATCCTGGGTGGCTAACCCTCCGGGGTTAAAAATCCGAACGAAATCTTATCTTATCTTATCTGGTTGTCTTCAAAACCCCTAGCTGTCTTCAAGACCCCTTGCTGCCTTCAAGACCCCTGGCTGTCAAGACCAATAGCTGTCTTCAAGACCCCTGGCTGTCTTCAAGACCCCTGGCTGTCCTTAAGACCCCTGGCTATCTTCAAGACCAAGAGCTGTCTTCAAGACCCCTGGCTGTCTTCAAAACCCCTAGCTGTCTTCAAGACCGCTTGCTGTCTTCAAGGCCTCTGGCTGTCTTCAAGACCCCTGGCTGTCTTCAAGACCAATAGCTGTCTTCAAGACCCCTGGCTAGCTTCAAGAACAATAGCTATCTTCAATCCCCCTGGCTGTCTTCAAGACCCCTGGCTATCTTCAATCCCCCTGGCTGTCTTCAAGACCCCTGGCTATCTTCAAGACCAATAGCTGTCTTCAAGACCCCTGGCTGTCTTCAAAACCCCTGGCTGTCTTCAAGACCAATAGCTGTCTTCAAGGCCCCTGGCTGTCTTCAAAACCCCTGGCAGTCTTCAAGAAGACTCTGGATAGGAACTTAAAGTCAGTTCCTGACCAGCCTGACTGTAGTTCGTACGTCGGTTTACGGACTTGCAGTTTTGACTGTCCTAAAATATGCCGCACCACATGCCAACAGGAGGGTGCTACTCCCATTCCTGTAACTTATTTCACCCCAAAATGTGCCACTCGTCAGTTCATGAAAGAAAATGCTACAACGTATACTGCCAGGCACATCATCTAAAGGGGACGAGAAGATATAGACCAGCCGTACTATGGAAAACAAAAGAGGGGAGCCATAACTTCTTTAGGGAAAGAGGTTTATTACTGCCAGTAAGGAAAACAGACTGGCAAGAAATGACAGAAATCTTACACCAACTGACAACACTTCTAGAGCAGAGGTAGTCATTGGTCTCCACTCTAGAACAAATTAGACACATGTGCAACTCTTGGGTATCTTTATTGAGGAAATGTTTCGCCACACAGTGGCTTCATCAGTCCATACAAAGGAGAAACTTGAAGAACAGGAGGAGAATGAGGTAATCAGTCCCTCAACCTTGAGTCGATGTGGTCAGTCCATCAGTCTTGAATAGAATACAGCATATGTGCGAAGAAGCAGCTTATATACCGTAGGCAGGAGAGGTGCAGCAGTCGTAGGTGGTGTCACATTTATTCATTGTGGAAGTAGGTCGTGCCCAAGGGTTAGGCAAGCGAAGAATTCCCAAGTATTAAGATCCCAAGAAGTTGCAGTGTCTGACAGGATTGTAGAAGAATGGTTCATCTACAATCCAGAACAACAGATATTAGAGCCAGCAAATAAAACCCCCCTAAATTCCATCAGTATAACGACATTTATCTTCGCAAACATACAGGGTCTAAAGCCATCAACAAACAACAGAATTCCTTACATCAAGGACTGCTCATGGAGTCAAATGCAGTGTTTGCAGCTTTCACAGAGACCCACAGAAAGGATTATTTTGACAATGAAATATGGATCCCAGGTTATAACCTATTCAGATGCGACAGACTTAATAGGTAACAAGGAAAAAGGTTGGCTCGTGCGTCACAGATTTGCTCAGAACTACTAAGCACTTCAAATGTTTACCTGGAGTTTTCTTGGAGTGGGTTTCCGGGGGAAACGCCCCCGCGGCTCGGTCTGAGACCAGGCCTCGTGGTGGATCAGAGTCTGATTAACCAGGCTGTTACTGCCGGTAGCACGCAAACTGACGTACGAACCACACCCAGATGGGCATGTACTGACTTTTGGTGCCTGTCCAGTGCCCTCTTGAAGACAGCCAGGGGGTCACATGTAGTTGAAGTTTTGGCAGTAAAAATTGAAAGCAGAAACTTTGTCATAATATTAATAATAATAATAATAATAATAATAATAATAATAATAATAATAATAATAATAATAATAATAATAATAATAATAACAATAATAATAATAATAATAATAATAATAATAATAATAATAATAATAATAATAACAATAATAATAATAATAATAATAGTAATAATAATAATAATAATAATAATAATAACAATAATAATAATAATAATAATAATAATAATAATAATAATAATAATAATAATAATAATAATAATAATAATAACAATAACAACAACAACAACAACAACAATAATAATAATAATAATAATAATAATAATAATAATAATAATAATAATAATAATGTCTTTATTTACTACAAGTATATGTACAAGGTATACCAGTACATGTACAAGGTATACAGGCCTAGCTGACATCAATGACTTAGTACTATATAGAAAGCCACTTGTTATGCTGAGAATTTCGGGCGAATTAGGTCAGCTTTGTCCCAGGATGCGATCCACACCAGTCCACTAACACCCTGGTACCCAATTTATACTGATGGGAGAACATGGACAGCAGGTGTCTTATGGAAACACGTCCCTAATGTTTTCCAGCCATACCGAAGGATATTTGAACTCTGGACCTCAGTGTGTGAGCTGAGTGCGCCAGTGATCGAGCTACGGGACACCTATAGTTGGTTATATACAAGCCTCCGAATGTAACTTCCCAGTAATTCCAGGACAGCTTTTGAAAATTGACCACTGTCTGGAAATTCTCCCAACTCCTGCCCCAAACATCTTGCTACTGGCAGATTTCAACTTGATACAAATAATATTTTAGCAGAGATTACCCAGGAGGCAGCTCAGGTGAAAATTCACACACACACGAGATATTCAATCTCTGCCCCAAATTCACTTTAATCCAGCAAATTTTAGAGCCTATAAGACTAGACAATATACTGGACCTCATCTTCACTAACAACGACGATCTGATACATAATAGAGGTACATACATGTGTACACAGGGCTCCTGACCAGCAAAATGGGATTAGTTATGAGGATGTCTTCACAAAAGGCAACTTCAATAACAAAAAACAAACAATGGGAACAAGTCAACTATGGCGCACATGTCGTAGCAATTTATCTTAAAAAACACGGATCAGAACTTTTGTCTTGAAAAAATTAAATGTGGCACTTGAGGTCTGCTCAAGGCACATTCCATTAAGAAAAAAAAAGAAGATTGTAAGGTGTCAGGAACCGTGAGAGAATTAAATTCTATGTTTATTATGTTCAATCAATCAGCACCACCAGAGCTGTGGTAAGATGGGGAGGAAGAAGTATGGTAAAGGATGGAAATATTGGAAAAAGATGGGAGGGAGAAGAAGATGAAGGGAAGAAAGATAAGTGGCCCAACCACTTTGATGCAAGTGGTACAAATGTACTGCAGGTTTGGATGGAGAGGTATGAAAGACGTCGGTACTTGGCTCCCAAGAAGAGGATGGTGAAGGCGGCGGCAGTCGAGTCAGAAAAGTCCAGAAGGCAGCCGTCAGAACGATCTGTACATTGAATGGTTGGCAGGAGGCTTGTTAAATTATTGTCCCAGAGTGGAGAGAGATGAACTTCGATCTTGGGAGACGACTTAGTTTAAACGGGAAGTCGGGGTTTGTCCCAGGATCCTTAAAGACACGGATTATTTCGGCAACGGTGGTAGCGTTTGGGGCAGTGTAGGTGAGCTTAGCAGTCCTGTCCTCGAGAAAGCGGGCGAGTTCTCCGGCAATCAGTTCGTTAGGAGACTGTCGTGTGGTGTAGAAAGAGATTCCAGTCATAGAGAGGTGTGGAAGTTCAGCATCAGAGGCAGAGGCAGGCGAAGTCGCTGATTGGACTGTTGCATTGGTGGTGGTGGAGGCTGAAGGCGAGACCGCTATGTGGACCATGTTAGTTGAAACAGGTGAAGCTACTGGTGGCAAGGAGGGTGATGATTGGTTGGCTCCTGGGTTGAGAGGAGGCAACGAAGGCACCTCATTGGATGGAGATGGAGTGACGTCACTTGTAGTTGATGGTGGTGGTGGTGGTGGTGGTGGTGGTGAATTTTCGGTTGTTAGTGTTTACCTGGAGTTTACCTGGAGAGAGTTCCGGGGGTCAACGCCCCCGTGGCCCGGTCTGTGACCAGGCCTCCTGGTGGATCAGAGCCTGATCAACCAGGCTGTTGCTGCTGGCTGCACGCAAACCAACGTACGAGCCACAGCCCGGCTGATCAGGAACTGACTGTGACAGTCACTAAATCTATTGTGAACATGAGAATGTCCGCAGATGGTGGAGAGGCTGGGAAGACGAACTTGGCCATGTTGTTGAGTTCAAATAGGTCGTTGATAACATAGTTAAAGGAGCCAAGCTGCACCATATTATACATGTGAGCATGCAGCAGACAGGAGTGACAGAGGTGGTGGTAGTGGATGGTAGTGTGGCCTTGAGAACTTTGGAAGCGTCGGACTGAAGTCTAGCGATGGCTGCATAGGTAGGGGAATTGGAAGGTAACTTCTGATCATTTTCTTGGTTCTTCTTCAGGACTTCACTACGAGTGGGGCATCGGGCAGCAAGAGTATGGTGGTCAGCCTTGCAATTTAAACATTTAGGTGGAGTAGTGGCAGTACAGGTCTTGTAGGTAGAGCAAAACTTAGTATCCTTAATGTGGCAGTCTTTCGTGGGGTGAAGATACGAGTAGCAACTCCAATATTGTAGAGAGAATGGAGCGAAACAGAATGACTTCAAGAGTGTATCAGTCTGTAGTGGAAGGAAGGCGGGGTAGGGGTCGGCCTAGAAAAGGTTGGAGGGAGGGGTAAAGGAGGTTTTGTGTGCAAGGGGCTTGGACTTCCAGCAGGCATGCGTGAGCGTGTTTGATAGGAGTGAATGGAGACAAATGGTTTTTAATACTTGACGTGCTGTTGGAGTGTGAGCAAAGTAACATTTATGAAGGGGTTCAGGGAAACCGGCAGGCCGGACTTGAGTCCTGGAGATGGGAAGTACAGTGCCTGCACTCTGAAGGAGGGGTGTTAATGTTGCAGTTTAAAAACTGTAGTGTAAAGCACCCTTCTGGCAAGACAGTGATGGAGTGAATGATGGTGAAAGTTTTTCTTTTTCGGGCCACCCTGCCTTGGTGGCCACCCTGCCTTGGTGGGCCACCCTGCCATGGTGGACCACCCTGCCTTGGTGGTCCACCCTGCCTTGGTGGGCCACCCTGCCTTGGTGGTCCACCCTGCCTTGGTGGTCCACCCTGCCTTGGTGGACCACCCTGCCTTGGTGGACCACCCTGCCTTGGTGGTCCACCCTGCCTTGGTGGGCCACCCTGCCATGGTGGACCACCCTGCCTTGGTGGTCCACCTGCCTTGGTGGTCCACCCTGCCTTGGTGGTCCACCCTGCCTTGGTGGTCCACCCTGCCTTGGTGGACCACCCTGCCTTGGTGGACCACCCTGCCTTGGTGGACCACCCTGCCTTGGTGGACCACCCTGCCTTGGTGGACCACCCTGCCTTGGTGGACCACCCTGCCTTGGTGGACCACCCTGCCTTGGTGGGCAACCCTGCCTTGGTGGACCACCCTGCCTTGGTGGACCACCCTGCCTTGGTGGTCCACCCTGCCTTGGTGGTCCACCCTGCCTTGGTGGACCACCCTGCCTTGGTGGACCACCCTGCCTTGGTGGTCCACCCTGCCTTGGTGGACCACCCTGCCTTGGTGGTCCACCCTGCCTTGGTGGACCACCCTGCCTTGGTGGACCACCCTGCCTTGGTGGTCCACCCTGCCTTGGTGGACCACCCTGCCTTGGTGGTCCACCCTGCCTTGGTGGTCCACCCTGTCTTGGTGGACCACCCTGCCTTGGTGGACCCCTGCCTTGGTGGACCACCCTGCCTTGGTGGTCCACCCTGCCTTGGTGGACCACCCTGCCTTGGTGGACCACCTGCCTTGGTGGTCCACCCTGCCTTGGTGGACCACCCTGCCTTGGTGGTCCACCCTGCCTTGGTGGTCCACCCTGCCTTGGTGGACCACCCTGCCTTGGTGGACCACCCTGCCTTGGTGGGCCACCCTGCCTTGGTGGTCCACCCTGCCTTGGTGGACCACCCTGCCTTGGTGGACCACCCTGCCTTGGTGGACCACCCTGCCTTGGTGGACCACCCTGCCTTGGTGGACCACCCTGCCTTGGTGGTCCACCCTGCCTTGGTGGACCACCCTGCCTTGGTGGTCCACCCTGCCTTGGTGGTCCACCCTGCCTTGGTGGACCACCCTGCCTTGGTGGACCACCCTGCCTTGGTGGGCCACCCTGCCTTGGTGGTCCACCCTGCCTTGGTGGACCACCCTGCCTTGGTGGACCACCCTGCCTTGGTGGACCACCCTGCCTTGGTGGACCACCCTGTCTTGGTGGACCACCCTGCCTTGGTGGACCACCCTGCCTTGGTGGACCACCCTGCCTTGGTGGACCACCCTGCCTTGGTGGGAATCGGCCAGTGTGATAATAATAAAAATAATAATAATGAAAACGTTCAACTTCAATGTGATGAGAGTTGATAAAATAGTAGTAAACGGCCAGACTTTCAACAAGGATGATACTGTAGGTATCTGGGAGATGTGGTCGACCTTCGCCCAGGAATTCTGTTCTTCAACAGAAGTCTTCAAGTCGTCGAGAGGTTGAGAAGTGGTCATTTTATCAAGCCGCTTCAAAAAGACAGATCGTTTGGCACGATTTGCAGATGACATGACCTGAAAGCCAAGGTCTGAGAGAGTAGTCATAGCAGATGAGGTAAGCAGTTTTTCTGCTTCGACATTGTCGTCGCAAACTACAACAAAGTCTTCTTTCAGTAGCAGAATTGTGTTGATCTTGACATGAAGACCATTACCAACTGCGATTACCACTGCAGCATATAAGCCACATCTCCGTAGTGTAGACTGTATCGCCGGTTCAGCTACGCTGAGCTTTGCCTGAAGATTCCGTTCACCAATACGTTTGGGAGTTATTATGAGGACGTCGTCCACGTAACGTAACCAAGTGACGCTGGAGGGGATGATGTTCGCTATGTGCTCAACCTCTAGGTGTTCCATGTACAAGTTGGCTAAGACGACGCTGATGGGGGTCCCAATTCAAATACTCATCACATACCATCCCCATCAGCATCGTCTTAGCCAACTTGTGCATGAAACACCTAGAGGCTGAACACTTCGCTATCATCATCCCCTCCAGCGTCACTTGGTTACGTTACGTGGACGACGTCCTTATAATAACTCCCAAACGTATTGGTGAACGGAATCTTCAGGCAAAGCTCAGCGTAGCTGAACCGGCGATACAGTCTACACTAGATAAAGACTTAATAGGTGTTCAGCATCTTATCGGAGATGTGGCTTATATGCTGCAGTGGTAATCGCAGAGTTACATTTTCCTTCTTTTTTCATCAAAGACTGCAAGAAAAGAGCTCTTCAGATCATCAGTTTTCCACGCACCAACACCACTGCCAACAAAGTTATAATTCTTCCCAGCAGCCAGGTTGCAGTGAACGTTTCCAAGGAACTGGCACAGACTAACATTAGAGTCGTCATCGCTTCCAGTACTTCAGTAAAGATCTAACCAGAACAAAATCGAAGCACCATGAACCAGTCATTGCTGGGATTCACACTATACCTTGTGAAGGCTGTGACAGGATATATGTAGGTGAAACAGCAAGAAACTTCGAAACACGCTTCAGTGAACACATTAATGCAAGTAGGAACGACAACTTGAACAACACCTGTGTACAACACCGAAATTCCGCCAATCATCTTATGAAATTCAGGGAAGCTCGACCAGTGATCAAAGAACCTAATTTCCGCAGACGTAAATGCCATGAATCAGCATTAATCGCTGTTTCTAACACAAACAAAACAAAGACAGCTTCATCATCTCTGAAGTCTTAGTGAGAATCTTCCTGAATACAGTAAACCTTGCCATCACATAACTGCTACTACATAAAAGGGCACGCCCAATTCATTCTAATGAGGATGATTTGAATAGACTGACGCAATGGTCGGAGAAGTGGCAGTTGCAGTTTAATATTGACAAATGCAAAGTTCTAAATGTTGGACAGTTAAATAACCATGCCACATATAAACTAAATAATGTAGATCTTAATACTACTGATTGCGAAAAGGATTTAGGTGTTCTGGTTAGCAGTAACCTAAAACCAAGAGAACAGTACATTAGTGTTCGCAATAAAGCTAACAGAATTCTTGGCTTCATATCTAAAAGTATAAATAATAGAAGTCCTCAGGGTGTTCTTCAACTCTATATATCCTTGGTTAGGCCTCATTTAGACTATGCTGCTCAATTCTGGTTACCGTATTACAGAATGGATATAAATGCTCTGGAAAACGTACAGAGGAGGATGACAAAGTTGATCCTATGTATCAGAAATCTTCCCTATGAGGATAGACTTAGGCACTGAATCTGCACTCTCTCGAAAGGCGTAGAATTAGGGGGGATATGATCGAGGTGTATAAATGTAAAACAGGAATAAATAAAGGGATGTAAATAGTGTGCTGAAAATTTCCCGCCAAGACAGGACTCGCAGCAATGGATTCAAGTTGGAAAAATTCAGATTCAGGAAGGATATAGGAAAGCACTGGTTTGGTAATAGAGTTGTGGATGGGTGGAACAAGCTCCCGAGTACAGTTATTGAGGCTAAAACGTTGTGTAGTTTTAAAAATGGGTTAGATAAATACATGAGTGGGTGTGGGCAGGGCCGGATTACCGCATAGGCAAACAAGGCATTTGCCTAGGGCCCCGTGCATTTGGGGGCCCCGCGGTCCAAGGGGTTCAGGGGCTCATCCAAGACTGCGCACATGGTGCAAGTGCAAAGGGGTCTCTACCTAAAAACTTCAAGTGTTTGGAGAGTAAAATTGATTGTTAAAAATTAAACAAAACAAAAATAAATAATAAAATAAAATAAAATAAAAATAAATGAACCTAACCATAGATGGCAACACTCAACACGCCTTTGTTTACATCAGAACAGCTGTGTTTTCCCGCTAATGGGTGAGTATGGGAGATTCCTCTCCAATTTTCTGTAGTTTATATGATTTGATAGTCTTATGCATGATGCAATGATAACAATAATGGTCAGTGATTTATAAAGGGAATAATAGTGCTGTAGTGGTTATGCTGAATATAATAGGTACATGATGTCACTACTTTAATAGCCTAATCTAGTAATACTATGCTGTCTTGAGTTTATTCTCTTTAAAATGCATGATTTAACAAGATAGTTATAATGGCTGTTGGTAAATGATTTTGGTTGTCTTGATGTACTTTCCCTATTAAATTTAATCTAAATAGCCAGAATGTATTTAATTAGACCTTAAACAGGCTCACACCGACCCCCCCCACCCCCAAGCTGGAAGGGGTCGCTTCGCTTACCTGTAACTCAAAGGGGCCCCGCCAATCTGAATAGCCTAGGGCCCGGAGACTTCTTAATCCGGCCCTGGGTGTGGGTGGGTGTAAGTTGGGCCTAACTAGCTTGTGCTGCTGGGTCTGGTGCAGTGCTCCATCCTTGAGTGGGGATGACCAGACTGGGTGGGTCATTGGGATAATCCGGGGAGTGGGTCATTGGTCTAATCCGGGGGGATGGACATGGACCTGCTCCGCATGGGTCAGTGGGCCTGTTGCAGTGTTCCTTCTTTCTTATGTTCTTATTTTGAACATCAAAATGGTATACAATACCGACAGGTTGGTAGGTAAGACACATAGGCAACTTTATTACGAAACGTCTCGCCTACACAGTAGGCTTCTTCAGTCGAATACAGAAAGTAGGCAGGAACAGTAGATATGTGAAGACGATGTAATCAGTCCATCACCCTTGAAGTCGTAGAATTTTGAGGTTGTCAGTCCCTCAGTCTGGAGAAGTTCAGTTCCATAGTCAGGAACTATCTGAAGATCAAGCGACAGTGCGGAGACTTAAATACTGTCGGAAGGAGAGGTGCAGAGTAGTAGTAGTAGTAGTAGTGAGAATGTAGCCACTGAGAGGTCAGGTCCCTCTCAGATCCAACAGTTCTCACTTGAAAGGGTTGTCCAAGGTGTTTTCTGTACCAAGAGGCCATTGTGTTGCAGTGTCTGACAAGATGAACATTAAAATGGTATACAATACCGACAGGTTGGTAGGTAAGACACAAGCAACTTTATTCTTATGTTCTTATGCTTTTATGTAACAGAGGAGGGACACTGAAACATGCCTTCTCAAATCCATCCTCATACATTTGCCCAACCTTTTTTCATGCTTCCCAGTCCATAACTTTGTAACCTTTCTCTCTCATGTACCAGCTGACTTTTCCACCACATGTATAACTACTACTATTACCTCAACTTGTACTACACCTCACTCAAAGCCTATATATATCCTCTGTGTCCATGTTTTGTTTGTAACGGCTTGACAAAGCTCCCGGAGAGCGAAACGTTGCCTCATTAAAATTCCACATTAGTTGCATTTGTCTTTTTACTTAACATATTGTCGGTAATTCTACCAATATTAATACAGAGATTCTTTTGAGCAATTCTGCGATACGAATGGTATATAATACCGACAAGATGAGATTAAGACACATGTACAACATCTGGGTATCTTTATTGTAGACGTTTCGCCATCCAGTGGCTTTATCAATACAAATTCTAGGACATAACTTGAAGACAGTAGAACTATGTACAGAAGATGAGGTAATCAGTCCCTCAACCTAGGAGTAGGTGCGAACAGCACCATAGTCGTGGAGATTCTGAAGCAGAAGAAAGGATCCTGGCGCTTATATAGTAACGTCAGGTGAAGCAGACGAGGGCATATTCACTGGTAGGCGGGATTCCCCAGTGGAAGTAGGTCCTTCCCAAAGAGATGGGTTAGTTGTAGTAGTAGTTGTCGTAGTTGTGAAGGTTATGTACATGTCCTCAGAATTAAGATTCCATGATGTTGCAGTGTCTGACAAGTTGTGTACGAATGGTATATAATACCGACAAGATGAGATTAAGACACATGTGCAACATCTGGGTATCTTTACCCAGATGTTGCACATGTGTCTTAATCTCATCAATTCTGCGATACAATGACACAGGTATAATATTTCAAAATATATTTTATATTTATTTTTTAAGTAAAGAGATAAGGCAGATTTGCGGTTTTTGTCATATATTATTTATTTGGGTTTCAAAAGTACATAACAATGAAAATAATGTGCAGCATAAATAAACAATGTGAGTATGACTTGCCTACCATGGGCTAGTACTCCAGGTGAAGTGCTACTTCTTCACGACATTATGTCATTGCCTGATCTACTAGACCTTGGTGCTAATGCAGGTGAGTCTTGAAGTATAATATCTCAGTGAGAAAGATGATGCTTGCTAATACAACACAGGTGAGTCTTGAAGTATAATATCTCAGTGAGAAAGATGATGCTTGCTAGTACAACACAGGTGGGTCTTGAAGTACAATATCTCAGTGAGAAAGATGATGCTTGCTAGTACAACACAGGTGAGTCTTGAAGTATAATATCTCAGTGAGAAAGATGATGCTTGTAGTACAACACAGGTGGTTCTTGAAGTATAATTATCTCAGTGAGAAAGATGATGCTTGCTAGTACAACAGGTGAGTCTTAAAGTATAATATCTCAGTGAGAAAGATGATGCTTGCTAGTACAACACAGGTGAGTCTTGAAGTATAATATCTCAATGAGAAAGATGATGCTTGCTAGTACAACACAGGTGGTTCTTGAAGTATAATATCTCAGTGAGAAATATGATGCTTGCTAGCACAACACAGGTGAGTCTTGAAGTATAATATCTCAGTGAGAAAGTTGATGCTTGCTACTACAACACAGGTGGTTCTTGAAGTATAATATCTCAGTGAGAAAGATGATGCTTGCTAGTACAACACAGGTGAGTCTTGAAGTATAATATCTCAGTGAGAAAGATGATGCTTGCTAGTACAACACAGGTGAGTCTTGAAGTATAATATCTCAGTGAGAAAGATGATGCTTGCTAGTACAACACAGGTGAGTCTTGAAGTATAATATCTCAGTGAGAAAGATGATGCTTGCTAGTACAACAAGGTGAGTCTTGAAGTATAATATCTCAGTGAGAAAGATGATGCTTGCTAGTACAACACAGGTGAGTCTTGAAGTATAATATCTCAGTGAGAAAGTTGATGCTTGCTACTACAACACAGGTGGTTCTTGAAGTATAATATCTCAGTGAGAAAGATGATGCTTGCTAGCACAACACAGGTGAGTCTTGAAGTATAATATCTCAGTGAGAAAGATGATGCTTGCTAGTACAACACAGGTGAGTCTTGAAGTATAATATCTCAGTGAGAAAGATGATGCTTGCTAGTACAACACAGGTGAGTCTTGAAGTATAATATCTCAGTGAGAAAGATGATGCTTGCTAGCACAACACAGGTGGGTCTTGAAGTATAATATCTCAGTGAGAAAGATGATGCTTGCTAGCACAACACAGGTGAGTCTTGAAGTATAATATCTCAGTGAGAAAGATGATGCTTGCTAGTACAACACAGGTGAGTCTTGAAGTATAATATCTCAGTGAGAAAGATGATGCTTGCTAGTACAACACAGGTGAGTCTTGAAGTATAATATCTCAGTGAGAAAGATGATGCTTGCTAGTACAACACAGGTGAGTCTTGAAGTATAATATCTCAGTGAGAAAGATGATGCTTGCTAGCACAACACAGGTGAGTCTTGAAGTATAATATCTCAGTGAGAAAGATGATGCTTGCTAGTACAACACAGGTGAGTCTTGAAGTATAATATCTCAGTGAGAAAGATGATGCTTGCTAGCACAACACAGGTGAGTCTTGAAGTATAATATCTCAGTGAGAAAGATGATGCTTGCTAGCACAACACAGGTGAGTCTTGAAGTATAATATCTCAGTGAGAAAGATGATGCTTGCTAGTTACAACACAGGTGAGTCTTGAAGTTTAATATCTCAGTGAGAAAGATGATGCTTGCTAGTACAACACAGGTGAGTCTTGAAGTATAATATCTCAGTGAGAAAGATGATGCTTGCTAGTACAACACAGGTGAGTCTTGAAGTATAATATCTCAGTGAGAAAGATGATGCTTGCTGGTACAACACAGGTGAGTCTTGAAGTATAATATCTCAGTGAGAAAGATGATGCTTGCTAGCACAACACAGGTGAGTCTTGAAGTATAATATCTCAGTGAGAATGATGATGCTTGCTAGTACAACACAAGTGAGTCTTGAAGTATAATATCTCAGTGAGAAAGATGATGCTTGCTAGTACAACACAGGTGAGTCTTGAAGTATAATATCTCAGTGAGAAAGATGATGCTTGCTAGTACAACACAGGTGAGTCTTGAAGTATAATATCTCAGTGAGAAAGATGATGCTTGCTAGCACAACGCCCACCGCCCACACCACCATAACACCGCCCACCTTCACCATACCAAGCGGCTTCAGTTCTTCATTCCTCAGATTTGCAAAAACACATTTGGTGGTGGGAAAACCTATAAGTTGAGAACTTCTCAGCCATACAATTCTGTAGGAAAAGTGAGAAAATGTGACGTGTTAAAGGCAACTTCTACAACATTAAATACAACCTAAACAGTGAAAACTTGAAATACATAAACATAAAAAGTGATACATGTATTTTATTTGACTAGATTTAATTGAAAAGAGAAGTAGTTAATCACAGCTGAAAAGAAGTAGCCTACACCTCTATAGTGTAGTCTGTTTACAAGTACATATATATAGCTGTACACTCCTGCCCATGTTCTCATAATGCCTCTATAACACTTTCACACTCACTCTCTCGCATTCGTTCTTTCATTATCCAAATTTCAGTCTTTAACTCTAACTTTTTCTCACGGAGATAGAATTATATTATGTCAGGAAATAGGAACAACCCCATTACCTGCATCAATGCTGGTGGAAACGATATTGAGAAGGGAAGGATACAGGAGTTACTAGATAAGTACAGGACAGCTATAGATTTATTGAAGTCTAAGGAAGAAGACCCGATTGTATGTAGCAGTGGGCAGTGAATGGATCTCTGGGGCAATTGCTGAAAATTGTTAGCTAGATAGGTATTGTAAAAAACTTGCAATCCCATTTAGTGACAACTAAAACAATTTCTATGGCAAACAGTAGTGACGTGGACTCTCTCACTGGTAACCTGGACGTGCTCAGTGGTGACTCGGACTTGCTCCAATAAAGACGTGACTAGTGTGCTCTCTGTTCTTAGATACCTGCGATTGTGATGATGTCTTCCCTCGACTAAGAACAGCTAAATCTTCACCTTGAGGAAGAGTTAATGGAAGCTAGAAGAAAGATTCAACAATGAAAGGTATTACCTGGAGTTTACCTGGAGAGAGTTCCGGGGGTCATCGCCCCCGCGGCCCGGTCTGTGACCAGGCCTCCTGGTGGATCAGAGCCTGATCAACCAGGCTGTTACTGCTGGCTGCACGCAAACCAACGTACGAGCCACAGCCCGGCTGATCAGGAACCGACTTTAGGTGCTTGTCCAGTGCCAGCTTGAAGACTGCCAGGGGTCTGTTGGTAATCTCCCTTATGTATGCTGGGAGGCAGCTGAACAGTCTCGGGCCCCTGACACTTATTGTATGGTCTCTTAACGTGCTAGTGACACCCCTGCTTTTCATTGGGGGGATGTTGCATCGTCTGCCAAGTCTTTTGCTTTCGTAGTGAGTGATTTTCGTGTGCAAGTTCGGTACTAGTCCCTCTAGGATTTTCCAGGTGTGTGCAAGGATTATCCACAGAACAATGTCATCGAGAACAGTAATGTCATTGATGAGACCAACGATTAGATGCTGGTTGGAGCGGACATAACAAAGCTAAGGAAGGTCCATGAGACTGCTGTTGTGGTCAGCAATTCCTTCTCAGCACTGGTAGACGAGTGTCAGCTGGCTACTCTAGGCATCCCAGTAAAGACCATCCAAATTAAAACCAACCCAATGTAGACCATCGAGAACGTCATGAGGAATATCACCATTGAAGGTAAAATATTGTTTTAGTAGGTGACAGTCAGGTTAAGTTTATGGATAAGGATTTTTGCCTCAGAGATAGGTAGAGGAAGCAGAAGGTATGTTTTCCTGAGGCCTGAGGCTGAGACGGAAGATATTATCTGTCTCAGTGCTGCAGGCAACGATATTAGCAGAAGTAAAAGTGAGGACATAATGAGAAGGTATAGGTAATCGATAGGCATAATTAGGAAGAAGGGTGGGAACCCTGTAATATGTGGCATATTGCCGAGGAGAGGAGTTGGAAATGAATAACTCACAAAATCGTAATTACACGTTTGCAAACAAGCCATATCATGGGCGGGGATTGAACTCGTGGCGAGTGAGTCGTAAAACTCCAGGCTAGCACGTAAGACACTGGACCAGCTGGCTACAATAAGAGTCATCCAATTAGGTATATTTATACATCATAGAGAGGTTAGCACAGGTCCCAGATCACAAATGCAAGTTTATACAGACGAATATCCCTCCAATGTGGCTATGATGAACTCTAGCTCTAGTTCCGTCAAAGCCGTCATCATGACTCAGGAAATCGTGATTATTATTACAAAAATATATTTAATTGTTGCTTAAAGTTGATTAGAATAATAAGATGTCAGAAAACATCAATAAAGTAGTGACTTCAGTTCTTTTATACATTTGAATTTTTCTAAGTGATCCATCTATCCCCAAGGAAATGCCTGTGTCTTGGCAACGGCCACTACCAGACAACCCTGAAGGTGTCACCAGGTACACACCTGTAATGTATAACAGGAATCTAAATGCTCAGCAATTAGTACACTCAAACTTAGTCTTAACGAGGCATGCCAGGAGCTGAGTCTCGACACCTGCAACCACACTTCGGTGAGTACAATTAGGTGAGTACAATTTAGTCTTGACTCATCAAGTGTAGCAGCAGGTGTTCAGTACTGAACACCTGCTGCTACACTGTGGTATATTTGACCTCATCTTCTACGTCTCTAGTCTTTTGTTTATGTCTGTGTATTTAATTAAGTTACTGGTTGGTGATAAGTCTACATAATAACGACACCAGTTGTTGCACATGTGGTGACTGGTGTGTCAACTTCACTGTGTCAACATTGCTTTCATCTGTTTCAAAATAAATGGTTAAGTGTATTCTCACCTAACCCAAAATTTGACGGCTTTTAGGTCAGTTCTGAAATATTATCACGACCGAACTATTATCTCGACATTGTTGTTATCACGACCGAAATTATCTCTACAGAAACATCGAAACTGAAACATTATCACAACTGAATCATTATAACGACAGACAAATATAATGAATATTTATCCACAAACTGTGTTAGATGTGACTTGTTCTAGCTACTTTGATGGGAATTACGTTCCAGTATTAATAACAATATTGAACTTACTCCTTGTCAAACAGTGGTTTCAGAGGTGAGTTCTTAACATAGGCGATACCAACAATATCCATATAAAGAACTTCTGAACTCTCCTTCAGTCTGCATATTTTCACGGGTCCAACTGTTAGAGAAAAAGAAGAGCTTTTAATTAACAAGAGACAATGATAGATAATGTTAGTTAATCAATACTGTTATATTAGTAACAAGAGAGAAATATTCTTACTGTTGTTATTGCTGCTACTGTTTTTATTATTGCTACTGTTGTTATTATTGCTACTGTTGCTATTATTACTATTGTTGTCATTGCTGCTGCTGTTGTTATTGCTGCTACTGTTGTTATTATTGCTACTGTTGTTATTATTACTACTGTTGCTATTATTACTGTTGTTATTATTACTACTGTTGCTATTACTATTGTTGTCATTGCTGCTGCTGCTGTTGTTATTGCTGCTACTGTTGTCATTGCCGCTGCTGTTGTTATTGCTGCTACTGTTGTTATTATTGCTACTGTTGTCATTGCTGCTACTGTTGTTATTGCTGCTACTGTTGTTATTGCTGCTACTGTTGTTATTGCTGCTACTGTTGTTAATGCTGCTACTGTTGTTATTGCTGCTACTGTTGTTATTGCTGCTACTGTTGTTAATGCTGCTACTGTTGTTATTGCTGCTACTGTTGTTATTGCTGCTACTGTTGTTATTGCTGCTACTGATGCTATTACTGCTACTGTTGTTATTGCTGCTACTGTTGTTATTTCTGCTACTGTTGTTATTGTTGTTACTGTTGTTATTGCTGCTACTCTTGTTATTTCTGCTATTGTTGTTATTGCTGCTGCTGTTATTGCGGCTACGGTAGTTATTGCTGAAACTGTTGTTATTGCTGATACTGTTGTTATTGCTGCTACTCTTGTTATTTCTGCTACTGTTATTGCTGCTACGGTTGTTATTGCCGATGCTGTTGTTATTGCTGATACTGTTGTTATTGCTGCTACTGGTGTTATTGCTGCTGTTGTTGTTATTGCTGCTACTGTTATTGCTGCTACGGTTATTATTACTGATTCTGTTTTTATTGCTGATACTGTTGTTATTGCTGCTACGGTTGTTATTGCTGCTACGGTTGTTATTGCTGCTACGGTTGTTATTGCTGATACTGTTGTTATTGCTGCTACTGTTGTTATTGCTGCTACTGTTGTTATTGCTGCTACTGTTGTTATTGCTGCTACGGTTGTTATTGCTGCTACTGTTGTTATTGCTGCTACGGTTGTTATTGCTGCTAAGGTTGCTATTGCTGCTACTGTTGTTATTGCTGCTACGGTTGTTATTGCTGCTACTGTTGTTATTGCTGCTACTGTTGTTATTGCTGCTACAGTTGTTATTGCTGCTACGGTTGTTATTGCTGCTACTGTTTTTATTGCTGCTACGGTTGTTATTGCTGCTACTGTTGTTATTGCTGCTACGGTTGTTATTGCTGCTACGGTTGTTATTGCTGCTACTGTTGTTATTGCTGCTACTGTTGTTATTGCTGCTACGTTGTTATTGCTGCTACGTTGTTATTGCTGCTACTGTTGTTATTGCTGCTACTGTTGTTATTGCTGCTACGGTTGTTATTGCTGCTACTGTTGTTATTGCTGATACGGTTGTTATTGCTGCTACTGTTGTTATTGCTGCTACTGTTGTTATTGCTGCTACTGTTATTATTGCCGCTACGGTTGTTATTGCTGCTACTGTTGTTATTGCTGCTACGGTTGTTATTGCTGCTACGGTTGTTATTGCTGCTACTGTTGTTATTGCTGCTACGGTTGTTATTGCTGCTACGGTTGTTATTGCTGCTACTGTTGTTATTGCTGCTACGGTTGTTATTGCTGCTACGGTTGTTATTGCTGCTACGGTTGTTATTGCTGCTACTGTTGTTATTGCTGCTACGGTTGTTATTGCTGCTACGGTTGTTATTGTTGCTACTGTTGTTATTGCTGCTACGGTTGTTATTGCTGCTACGGTTGTTATTGCTGCTACTGTTGTTATTGCTGCTACGGTTGTTATTGCTGCTACGGTTGTTATTGCTGCTACTGTTGTTATTGCTGCTACGGTTGTTATTGCTGCTATTGTTGTTATTGCTGCTACGGTTGTTATTGCTGCTACGGTTGTTATTGCTGCTACGGTTGTTATTGCTGCTACTGTTGTTATTGCTGCTACGGTTGTTATTGCTGCTACGGTTGTTATTGCTGCTACGGTTGTTATTGCTGCTACTGTTGTTATTGCTGCTACGGTTGTTATTGCTGCTACGGTTGTTAATGCTGCTACGGTTGTTATTGCTGCTACGGTTGTTATTGCTGCTACGGTTGTTATTGCTGCTACGGTTGTTAATGCTGCTACGGTTGTTATTGCTGCTACGGTTGTTATTGCTGCTACTGTTGTTATTGCTGCTACGGTTGTTATTGCTGCTACGGTTGTTATTGCTGCTACGGTTGTTATTGCTGCTACGGTTGTTATTGCTGCAACGGTTGTCATTATTAATATTGTTATCATTATTGGTACTGTTATTATTATTGCTACTGTTGTTATTATTGCTGTTCATGTCATTGATGCTACTCTATTCATTGATGTTCCTCTGATCATTAATGTCACTTATAATTGAGGCTACACTATTCATTGACGCTATTTTTGTCATTAATGCTGCTCTAGTTATTGATTCTACACTTGTCATTGATGCTACAGTAGTCATTGATGCTATTGTTGCTACACTTGTCATTGATGTTACACTTGTCGTTGATACCACACTTGTCATTGATGGTACTCTAGTCACTGATGCAGCTCTAGTCATTGATGCTACTCTCATTAGCTGATGCTGCTCTAATCATTGATGCTACTTTTTTCACTGATGCTCCTGTAGCACTGATGTTACTCTTATCATTGATGCTACTAACAGTGATGTTGTTCTTGTCATTGATGCTATTAACAGTGATGTTACTCTTATCATTGATGCTATTAACAGTGATGTTGTTCTTGTCATTGATGCTATTAACCTATGTTGTCTTGTCATATGCATTAACTGATGTTGTTCTTGTCATTGATGCTATTAACAGTGATGTTGTTCTTGTCATTGATGCTATTAACAGTGATGTTGTTCTTGTCATTGATGCTACTCTTGTCATTGTTGCTAATTTTATCATTGATGCTACATTTTTCATTGATTCTACTCTCATCATTGATGCTACTCTGACCATTGGCGCTCTAGTCATTAATGCTATTCATATTAGTGATACTACTCTTATCATTGATGCCTCTCATGTTATTGCTGCTACTCCTGTCATTGGTGCAATTCTCGTCGTTGATGCAACTCTTTTCATTGATGCTTCTGTTATCATTAATGCAGTTCTCATTTTTATTACTTTTAAAACTTGTTTAATGAGGAAGTGACTTTAATGCTGTCATGTCTGCCATTGTTAATAACGATGACATGAGTCACCAGTGTCATGACTGTTACCATTATCGTTAGTGTCTCCATTGTCTTCAGTGTTACCATTGACTTCAGTGCTACCATTGTCTTCAGTGTTACCATTGTTATTGGCGCTACCATTGTTTTCAGTGCTACCATTGTCTTCAGTGTTACCATTGTCTTCAGTGTTACCATTGTCTTCAGTGCTTACCATTGTCTTCAGTGTTACCATTGTCTTCAGTGTTACCATTGTTATTGGCGCTACCATTGTTTTCAGTGCTACCATTGTCTTCAGTGTTTCCATTGTCTTCAGTGTTACCATTGTTATTGGCGCTACCATTGTTTTCAGTGTTACCATTGTCTTCAGTGCTACATTGTCTTCAGTGTTACCATTGTCTTCAGTGCTACCATTGTCTTCAGTGTTACCATTGTCTTCAGTGTTACCATTGTCTTCAGTGTTACCATTGTCTTCAGTGTTACCATTGTCTTCAGTGTTACCATTGTCTTCAGTTTTCATTGTTATTGGCGCTACCATTGTTTTCAGTGTCACCATTGATATTAGTGGTACCACTGAATTCAGTGCTACCATTGTCTTCAGTGATACCATTGCTTTCAGTGTTTCCATTGTCTTCAGTAATACCATTGTTATTAGTGCTATTATTGTTATTAGTGCTATCATTGTTATTAGTCTACATGTTAGGCTACCATTGTTATTAGTACTACCATTATTGTTAGTACTACCATTGTTATTAGTGGTACCATTGTTATTAGTGCTACCATTGTCTTCAGTGCTACCATTGTTATTAGTACTACCATTATTATTAGTACTACCATTATTATTAGTACTACCATTGTTATTAGTGCTACCATTATTATTAGTGCTTCCATTGTATTCAATGCTACCATTGTTATTAGTACTACCATTATTATTAGTACTACCATTGTTAATAGTGCTACCATTGTTATTAGTGGTACCATTGTTATTAGTACTAACATTAATACTAGTGCTACCATTGTTATTAGTGCTACCGTTGTCTTCAGTGCTACCATTGTCTTCAGTGCTACCATTGTTATTAGTACTATCATTGCTATTAGTGCTACCATTGTTATTAGTGGTACCATTGTCATTAGTGCTACCATTATTATTAGTACTATCATTGTTATTAGTGCTACCATTGTTATTAGTGCTACCATTATTATTAGTACTACCATTGATATTAGTGCTACCATTGTTATTAGTGGTACCATTGTTATTAGTACTAACATTAATATTAGTGACTACCATTGTTATTAGTGCTACCATTGTCTTCAGTGCTACCATTGTTATTAGTAATACCATTGTCTTCTGTACTACCATTGTTATCAGTGCTACCATTGTTATTAGTGCTACCTTTGTTATTAGTGCTACCATTGTTATTAGTGCTACCATTGTTATTAGTGCTACCATTGTTATTAGTGCTACCATTGTTATTAGTGCTACCATTGTTATTAGTGCTACCATTGTTATTAGTACTACCATTGTTATTAGTGCTACCATTGTTATTAGTGCTTACCATTGTTATAGTGCTACCATTGTTATAGTGCTACCATTGTTATTAGTGCTACCATTGTTATTAGTACTACCATTGTTATTAGTGCTACCATTGTTATTAGTGCTACCATTGTTATTAGTACTACCATTGTTATTAGTGCTACCATTGTTATTAGTGCTACCATTGTTATTCGTGCTACCATTGTTATTAGTGCTACCATTGTTATTAGTGCTACCATTGTTATTAGTACTACCATTGTTATTAGTGCTACCATTGTTATTAGTGCTACCATTGTTATTAGTGCTTTCCATTGTTATTAGTGCTACCATTGTTATTAGTGCTACCATTGTTATTAGTGCTACCATTGTTATTAGTGCTACCATTGTTATTAGTGCTACCATTGTTATTAGTGCTACCATTGTTATTAGGTACTTGTATAGTGCTACTTGTTATTAGATGCTACCATTGTTATTAGTCTAACATTGTTATTAGTGCTACCATTGTTATTTATGCTACCATTGTTATTAGTACTACCATTGTTATTAGTGCTACCATTTGTTATTAGTGCTACCATTGTTATTAGTGCTACCATTGTTATTAGTGCTACCATTGTTATTAGTGCTACCATTGTATTTGTGCTACCATTGTTATTAGTACTACTTGTTATTAGTGCTACCATTGTTATTAGTGCTACCATTGTTATTAGTGCTACACATTGTTATTAGTGCTACCATTGTTATTAGTGCTACATTGTATTAGTGCTACCATTGTTATTAGTGCTACCATTGTTATTAGTGCTACCATTGTTATTAGGTACTTTTTAGGAATTGTTATTATGCTACCATTGTTATTAGTGCTACCATTGTTATTAGTGCTACCATTGTTATTAGTCTACCATTATTATTAGTGCTACCATTTGTTATTAGTGCTACCATTGTTATAGGCTACCATTGTTTTAGTGCTACATTGTTATTAGTGCTACCATTGTATTAGTCTACCATTGTTATTAGTACTACCATTGTTATTAGTGCTACCATTGTTATTAGTGCTACCATTGTTATTAGTGCTACCATTGTTATTAGTGTTTCCATTGTTATTAGTGCTCCATTGTTATGCTACCATTGTTATTAGTCTACCATTGTTATTAGTGCTACCATTGTTATTAGTGCTACATTGTTATTAGTCTACCATTGTTATTAGTGCTACCATTGTTATTAGTGCTAACATTGTTATTAGTGCTACCATTGTTTAGTGCTACCTTTATTAGTGCTAACATTGTTATTAGTACTACCATTGTTATTAGTGCTACCATTGTTATTAGTACTACCATTGTTATTAGTGCTACCATTGTTATTAGTGCTAACATTGTTATTAGTGCTACCATTGTTACTAGTGCTAACATTGTTATTAGTGCTAACATTGTTATTAGTACTACCATTGTTATTAGTGCTACCATTGTTATTAGTGCTAACATTGTTATTTGTGCTACCATTGTTATTAGTGCTAACATTGTTATTAGTGCTACCATTGTTATTAGTCCTACAATTGTTATTAGTGCTACCATTGTTATTAGTGCTAACATTGTTATTAGTGCTACATTTTATTAGTGCTACCATTGTTATTAGTGCTACCATTGTTATTAGTGTACATTGTTATTAGTGCTACCATTGTTATTAGTGCTACATTGTTATTAGTGCTACCATTGTTTATTAGTGCTACATTGTTATTAGTGCTACATTGTTATTAGTGCTACCATTGTTATTAGTGCTACCATTGTTATTACTAAACTTGTTATTAGTGCTACCATTGTTATTAGTACTACATTGTTTAGTGCTACCATTGTTATTAGTGCTACCATTGTTATTAGTGCTACCATTGTTATTAGTGCAACCATTGTATTAGTGCTACCATTGTTTTGTCAACATTGTTTAGTGCTACCATTGTTATTAGTGCTACCATTGTTATTAGTACTAACATTGTTTTGGCTACATTATTAGTGCTACATTGTTATTAGTGCTACCATTGTTATTAGTGCTACCATTGTTATTAGTGCTACCATTGTTATTAGTGCTACCATTGTTATTAGGTACATTTTTTAGTGCTACATTGTTATTAGTGCTACCATTGTTATTAGTACAACATTGTTTTAGTGCTACCATTGTTATTAGTCTAACATTTGTTATTAGTACTAACATTGTTATTAGTGTTACCATTGTTATTAGTGCTACCATTGTTATTAGTGCTACCATTGTTATTAGTACTAACATTGTTATAGTGCTACATTGTTTATGCTACCATTGTTATTAGTATAACATTTTATTAGTCTACCATTGTTATTAGTGCTACATTGTTATTAGTGCTATTGTATTAGTCTTACATTGTTATTAGTGCTACCATTGTTATTAGTGCTACCATTGTTATTAGTCTAACATTGTTATTAGTGCTACCATTGTTATTAGTGCTACCATTGTTATTAGTCTACATTGTTATTAGTGCTACCATTGTTATAGTACTAACATTGTTATTAGTGCTACCATTGTTATAGTGCTACCATTGTTATATGTATTGTGCTACCATTGTTATTAGTGTACTTGTTTTTACTAACATTGTTATTAGTGCTACCATGTTATTAGTGTACCATTGTTTTGTACTTGTTATAGTGCTACATTGTTATTAGTACTAACGCTTGTTATTAGTGCTACCATTGTTATTAGTGCTACATTGTTATTAGTGCTACCATTGTTATTAGTGCTACATTGTTTTTAGTGCTACCATTGTTATTAGTACTACCATTGTTATTAGTGCTCCTTGTTATTAGTGCTACCATTGTTTTAGTACTAACATTGTTATTAGTGCTACCATTGTTATTAGGCTACTGTTATTGTGCTACATTGTTATTAGTGCTACATTGTTATTAGTGCTTACCATTGTTATTAGTTATAACATTGTTATTAGTGCTACCATGTTATTTGTGCTACCATTGTTATTAGTGTACAATTGTTATTAGTGCTACCATTGTTATTAGTGCAACCATTGTTATTGTGACTAACATTGTTATTAGTGCTACCATTGTTATTAGTACTACCATTGTTATTAGTACTACCATTGTTATTAGTGCTACCATTGTTTTAGTGCTACCATTGTTATTAGTGCTACCATTGTTATTTAGTGCTACCATTGTTATTAGTACTAACATTGTTATTATGTGCTACATTGTTATTAGTGCTACCATTGTTATTAGTGCTACCATTGTTATTATTGCTACATTGTTATTAGTGCTACATTGTTATTAGTGCTACCATTGTTATTAGTCTACCATTGTTATTAGTGCATACCTGTTATTAGTACTAACGTTGTTATTAGTGCTACCATTGTTATTAGTGCTACCATTGTTATTAGTGTACATGTTATTAGTGCTACCATTGTTTTAGTCTAACATTGTTATTAGTGCTACATTGTTATTAGTGCTACCATTGTTATTAGTGCTACCATTGTTATTAGTGCTACCATTGTTATTAGTACTACCATTGTTATTAGTAGTAACATTGTTATTAGTGCTACCATTGTTATTAGCGCTAACATTGTTATTAGTGTTACCATTGTTATTAGTGCTACATTGTTATTAGTGCTACCATTGTTATTAGTGCTACATTGTTATTAGTGTACCATTGTTATTAGTGCTAACATTGTTATTAGTGCTACCATTGTTATTATTGCTACCATTGTTATTAGTGCTACCATTGTTATTAGTGCTAACATTGTTATTAGTGCTAACATTGTTATTAGTGCTACCATTGTTATTAGTGCTACCATTGTTATTAGTGCTACCATTGTTATTAGTACTACCATTGTTATTAGTACTACCATTGTTATTAGTGCTACCATTGTTATTAGTGCTACCATTGTTATTAGTGCTACCATTGTTATTAGTGCTACCATTGTTATTAGTACTACCATTGTTATTAGTACTAACATTGTTATTAGTGCTACCATTGTTATTAGTGCTACCATTGTTATTAGTGCTACCATTGTTATTATGCTACCATGTTATTAGTGCTACCTTGTTATAGTACTACCATTGTTATAGTACTACCATTTGTTATTAGTGCTACCATTGTTATTGTGCTACCATTGTTATTAGTGCTACCATTTTATTAGTCTTACATTGTTATTAGTGCTACCATTGTTATTAGTGGTACCATTGTTATTATGCTACCATTGTTATTAGTCTACCATTGTTATTAGTACTACCATTGTTATTAGTACTACCATTGTTATTAGTGCTACCATTATTATTAGTGCTACCATTGTATTCAATGCTACCATTGTTATTAGTACTACCATTATTATTAGTACTACCATTGTTATTAGTGCTACCATTGTTATTAGTGGTACCATTGTTATTAGTACTACATTTAATACTAGTGCTACCATTGTTATTAGTGCTACCTTGTCTTCAGTGCTACCATTGTTCTTCAGTGCTACCATTGTTATTAGTACTAAACATTGCTATTAGTGCTACCATTGTTATTATGGTACCATTGTTCATTAGTGCTACCATATTATTAGTACTATCATTGTTATTAGTGCTACCATTGTTATTAGTGCTACATTATTATTAGTACTACCATTGATATTAGTGCTACCATTGTTATTAGTGGTACCATTGTTATTAGAACTAACATTAATATTAGTACTACCATTGTTATTAGTGCTACCATTGTCTTCAGTGTTACCATTGTTATTAGTAATACCATTGTCTTCTGTACTACCATTGTTATTAGTGCTACCATTGTTATTAGTGCTACCTTGTTATTAGTGCTACCATTGTTATTAGTGCTACCATTGTTATTAGTGCTACCATTGTTATTAGTACTACCATTGTTATTAGTGGTACCATTGTTATTAGTGCTACCATTGTTATTAGTGCTACCATTGTTATTAGTGCTACCATTGTTATTAGTGCTTCCATTGTTATTAGTGCTACCATTGTTATTAGTGCTACCATTGTTATTAGTGCTACCATTGTTATTAGTGCTACCATTGTTATTAGTGCTACCATTGTTAATTTGTGCTAGAATTTTTTATTAATGCTACCATTGTTATTAGTGCTACCATTGTTATTAGTGCTACCATTGTTATTAGTACTACCATTGTTATTAGTGCTACCATTGTTATTAGTGCTACCATTGTTATTAGTACTACCATTGTTATTAGTACTACCATTGTTATTAGTGCTACCATTGTTATTAGTGCTACCATTGTTATTAGTGCTACCATTGTTATTAGTGCTAACATTGTTATTAGTACTACCATTGTTATTAGTGCTACCATTGTTATTAGTACTAACATTGTTATTAGTGCTACCATTGTTATAGTGCTAACCATTGTTATTAGTGCTAACATTGTTATTAGTACTTTCCATTGTTTTTAGTGCTACCATGTTATTAGTACTACCATTGTTATTAGTGCTACCATTGTTATTAGTGCTACCATTGTTATTAGTGCTACAATTGTTATTAGTGCTTCCATTCTTATTAGTGCTAACATTGTTATTAGTGCTACCATTGTTATTAGAGCTAACCATTGTTATTAGTGCTAACATTGTTATTAGTACTACCATTGTTTTTTAGTGCTACCATTGGTATTAGTGCTAACATTGTTATTAGTGCTACCATTGTTATTAGTGCTAACATTGTTATTAGTGCTACCATTGTTATTAGTCCTACAATTGTTATTAGTGCTACCATTGTTATTAGTGCTAACATTGTTATTAGTGCTACCATTGTTATTAGTGCTACCATTGTTATTAGTGCTAAACCCTTGTTATTAGTGCTACCATTGTTATTAGTGCTACCATTGTTATTAGTGCTACCACTGTTATTAGTGCTACCATTGTTATTAGTGCTACCATTGTTATTAGTGCTACGATTGTTATCAGTGCTACCATTGTTATTAGTGCTACCATTGTTATTAGTACTAACATTGTTATTAGTGCTACCATTGTTATTAGTACTAACATTGTTATTAGTGCTACCATTGTTATTAGTGCTACCATTGTTATTAGTGCTACCATTGTTATTAGTGCTACCATTGTTATTAGTGCTGCCATTGTTATTAGTGCTACCATTGTTATTAGTTCTACCATTGTTATTAGTACTAACATTGTTATTAGTGCTACCATTGTTATTAGTGCTACCATTTTTATTAGTGCTAACCATTGTTATTAGTGACTACATTGTTATTAGTGCTACCATTGTTATTAGTGCTACCATTGTTATTAGTACTAACATTGTTATTAGTGCTACCATTGTTATTAGTACTAACATTGTTATTAGTACTAACATTGTTATTAGTGCTACCATTGTTATTAGTGCTACCATTGTTATTAGTGCTACCATTGTTATTAGTACTAACATTGTTATTAGTGCTACCATTGTTATTAGTGCTACCATTGTTATTAGTACTAACATTGTTATTAGTGCTACCATTGTTATTAGTGCTACCATTGTTATTAGTGCTAACATTGTTATTAGTACTACCATTGTTATTAGTACTACCATTGTTATTAGTACTACCATTGTTATTAGTACTACCATTGTTATTAGTACTACCATTGTTATTAGTGCTGAATTATTTATAAATTTAATGTATCCAAATATATCCGTCACTGAGGCAGTGTGACCCACTGAGGCAGTGTGACCCACTGAGGCAGTGTGACCCACTGAGGAAGTGTGACCCACTGAGGCAGTGTGACCCACTGAGGTAGTGTGACCCACTGAGGTAGATGTGACCCACTGAGGTCCACAGTGGTGACCCACTGAGGTAGTGTGACCCACTGAGGCAGTGTGACCCACTGAGGCAGTGTGACCCACTGAGGTAGTGTGACCCACTGAGGTAGTGTGACCCACTGAGGTAGTGTGACCCACTGAGGTACAGTATGTGACCCACTGAGGCAGTGTGACCCACTGAGGCAGTGTGACCCACTGAGGTAGTGTGACCCACTGAGGCAGTGTGACCCACTGAGGTAGTGTGACCCACTGAGGTAGTGTGACCCACTGAGGTAGTGTGACCCACTGAGGCAGTGTGACCCACTGAGGTAGTGTGACCCACTGAGGCAGTGTGACCCACTGAGGTAGTGTGACCCTCTGAGGCAGTGCGACCCACTGAGACTGTTTGACCCACTGAGGCTGTGTGACCCACTGAGGAAGTGTGACCCATTGAGGCAGTGGGACCCACTGAGGCAGTGTGACCCACTGAGGCTGTTTGACCCACTGAGGCTGTGTGACCCACTGAGGAAGTGTGACCCACTGAGGCAGTGTGACCCACTGAGGAAGTGTGACCCACTGAGGCAGTGTGACCCACTGAAGCAGTGTGACCCACTGAGGCAGTGTGACCCACTGAGGCAGTGTGACCCACTGAGGAAGTGTGACCCACTGAGGCAGTGTGCCCACTGAGGCAGTGGACCCCTACGTGTGACCGAAGTGTGACCCACTGAGGCAGTGTGACCCACTGAAGCAGTGTGACCCACTGAGGCAGTGTGACCCACTGAGGCATGTGACCCACTGAGGCAGTGTGACCCACTGAGGCAGTGTGACCCACTGAGGCTAGTGTGACCCACTGAGGCAGTGTGGACCCACTGAGGCAGTGTGACCCACTGAAGGCAGTGTGACCCACTGAGGTCAGTGTGACCCACTGAGGCAGTGTGACCCACTGAGGCAGTGTGACGCACTGAAGCAGTGTGACCCACTGAGGGAGTGTGACCCATAGAAGCTGTGTGACCCACTTAGGCAGTCTGACCCATTGAGGATGTATGACCCACTGAGGCAGTATGACCCACTGAGGCAGTGTGATACCCAGAGGCAGTGTGACCCACTGAGGCAGTGTGACGCACTGAGGAAGTGTGGCCCATTGAGGCTGTTTGACCCACTGAGGCTGTGACCCACTGATGGTGTATGACCCACTGAGACAGTCTGACCCACTGAGGCAGTGTGACCCACTGAGGTAATGTTACCTACTGAGGCAGTGTGACCCACTGAGGCAGTGTAGATCCCACTGATGACAGTGCAATCCCACGGGGTGACGACGACTGTGTGACCCACTTAGGCAATGTGACCCATTGGGCAGTGTGACCCTTGAGGCAGTGTGACCCACGGGAGGGTGAGTTGTGACCCACTGAGGCAGTGTGACCTATGGGCATGTGTGACCCACTGAGGCAGTGTAATCCCGAGCATGATACCAGGCAGTGGATCCACTGAGACAGTGTGACGACTGAGGAATGTGCCCATTGTGGCAGTTGACCCACTGAGGCATGTGACCCACTGAGTGTATTGACCCACTGAGCAGTGTGACCCATGAGGTAGTGTGACCCACTGAGCAGTGTGACCACTGAGGCAGTGTGACCCACGAGAGTGTGAATCACTGAAGCAGTCTGACACACGTGAATAGGCAGTGTGACCCAATGAGGCGTGTGACCTACTGAGGCTGTGTGGCCCACTGAGGGTGTATGACCCACTGAAACAGTCTGACCCACTGAGGTAATGTTACCTGCTGAGGCAGTGTGACCCACGAGGCAGTGTGATCCAGTGTGTATGGCATGTGCAATCCATTGATGCATGTGACCATGAGGCTGTTTGACCTACAGTTGTGGCCACTGAGTGTGACCCACTGAGGCAGTTGACCCACTGAGGCAATGTGACCCTACTGAGGCAGTGTGACCCACTGAGGCAGTGTGACTCCACTGATGCAGTGATTGACACGCGACTCCGAGAGTGTGACCCATTGAGGCAGTGTGTCCCACTGAGGCAGTGTAACTCACTGACGCTTTGTGACCCACTAAGGGTGTGTGGCCCACTGAGACAGTCTGACCGACTGAGGCAGTGTGACCCACTGAGGCAGTGTGACCCACTGAGGCAGTGTGACCCACTGAGGCAGTGTGACACACTGAGCCAGTGTGACCCACTGAGGCAGTCTGACCCACTGAGGCAGTGTGACGCACTGAGGCTGTGTGACCCACTGAGGCAGTGTGACCCACTGAGGTAGTGTGACCCACTGAGGCAGTGTGACCCACTGAGGGAGTGTGATCCACTGAGGCAGTGTGACCCACTTTAGCAGTGTGACCAACTGAGAGAGTGTGACCCTCTGAGGCAGTGTGACACACTAAGGCTGTGTGACCCACAGAAGCTGTGTGATCCACTTAGGCAGTGTTACCCATTGAAGCTGTGTGACCCATTGAGGCTCTTTGATCCACTGAGGCCGTGTGACCCACTTAGGGTGTGTGACCCACTGAGACAGTTTGACCGATTGAGGTAATGTGACCTACTGAGGCAGTGTGACCCACTGAAATAGTGTGATCCACTGAGGCAATATGAGCCACTGAAGCAGTGTGACCCACTGAGGTAGTGTCACCCACTAAGGCAGTGTGACCCACTGAGGCAGTGTGACCCACTGAGGCAGTGTGACCCCCTGAGGCAGTGTGACCCACTGAGTCTGACCCACAGAAGCTGTGTGACCCACTTAGGCACTCTGACCCATTGAAGCTCTGTGACCTATTGAGGCTGTTTGACCCACTGAGGCTGTGTGACCCACTAATGGTATGTGACCCACTGAGACAGTGTGACTCACTGATGCAGTGTGACCCACTGAGGCAGTGTGACCACTGAGGGTGTGTGACCCACAGAAGCTGTGTGACCACTAAGTCAGTCTGAACCATTGAGGCTGTGTGACCCCTGAGGCAGTTTGACCCACTGAAGCTGTGTGACCCACTGAGACAGTCTGACCGAGGCAGTGTGAGCCATTAAGGCTGTGTGACCCACTGAGGCTGTGTGACCCACTAAGGGTGTGTGACCCACTGAGACAGTTTGACCCATTGAGGCTGTTTGACCCACTGAGGCCGTGTGACCCACTGAGTCAGTCTGACCGACTTAGGCAGTGTGACCCACTGAGACAGTCTGACCGACTGAGGCAGTGTGACCCACTGAGGCAGTCTGACCCAATGAGGCAGTCTGACCCACTGAGGCAGTCTGACCCACTGAGGCAGTCTGACCCACTATGGCAGTGTGACCTACTGAGACAGTGTGACCCCCCTGACACAGTGTGACCCACTGAGGCTGTTTGATCCACAGAAGCTGTGTGACCCACTTATGCAGTGTGACCCATTGAGGCTGTGTGACCCATTGAATCTGTTTGACCCACTGAGGCTGTGTGACCCACTAAAAGTGTGACCCACTGAGACAGTCTGACCGACTGAGGCAGTGTGACCCACTGAGACAATCTAACCGACTGAGGCAGTGTGACCCAAAGAGATAATGTGACCTACAGAGGCAATGTGACCCATTGAGGTAATGTGACCCACTGAGGCAATGTGACCCACTGAGGCAGTGTGACCCACTGAGGTAGTGTGACCCACTGTGGCAGTGTGACCCTAAAAGAGGAAACAAAAGGATAATTATAACATTTAGTAGTTTATACAACTGGAGTTATTAACTTGTTGCTTCTGGCATATTAATCGCGATTCATAAGGCTTACGAAGGAAGGATTCTTCTCCACTTTCCCGTGGAGAAGAGTATTACATAATTAGATCTATTGTTGATTTTGTTACGTGAGACTCTCGAGGTAGCAGAACCATTTTGTTACGTGAGACTCTCGAGGAAGCAGAACCATTTTGTTACGTGAGACTCTCGAGGAAGCAGAACCATTTTGTTACGTGAGACTCTCGAGGTAGCAGAACCATTTTGTTACGTGAGACCCTCGAGGTAGCAGAACCATTTTGTTACGTGAGACTCGAGGTAGCAGAACCATTTTGTTACGTGAGACTCTCGAGGTAGCAGAACCATTTTGTTACGTGAGACTCTCGAGGTAGCAGAACCATTTTGTTACGTGAGACCCTCGAGGTAGCAGAACCATTTTGTTACGTGAGACCCTCGAGGTAGCAGAACCATTTTGTTACGTGAGACCCTCGAGGTAGCAGAACCATTTTGTTACGTGAGACTCTCGAGGTAGCAGAACCATTTTGGTTACGTGAGACTCTCGAGGTAGCAGAACCAGTTTGATACGTGAGACCTCGAGGTAGCAGAACCATTTTGTTACGTGAGACCTCGAGGTAGCAGAACCATTTTGTTACGTGAGACTCGAGGTAGCAGAACCATTTTGTTACGTGAGACTCTCGAGGTAGCAGAACCATTTTGATACGTGAGACCTCGAGGTAGCAGAACCATTTTGTTACGTGAGACCTCGAGGTAGCAGAACCATTTTGTTACGTGAGACCCGCGAGGTAGCAGAACCATTTTGTTACGTGAGACCTCGAGGTAGCAGAACCATTTTGTTACGTGAGACCTCGAGGTAGCAGAACCATTTTGTTACGTGAGACCCTCGAGGTAGCAGAACCATTTTGTTACGTGAGACCCTCGAGGAAGCAGAACCATTTTGTTACGTGAGACCTCGAGGTAGCAGAACCATTTTATTACGTGAGACTCTCGAGGTAGCAGAACCATTTTGTTACGTGAGACTCTCGAGGTAGCAGAACCATTTTGTTACGTGAGACCCTCGAGGAAGCAGATCCATTTTGTTACGTGAGACTCTCGAGGTAGCAGAACCATTTTGTTACGTGAGACTCTCGAGGTAGCACAACCATTTTGTTACGTGAGTACCTCGAGGAAGCAGAACCATTTTGTTACGTGAGACTCTCGAGGTAGCAGAACCATTTTGTTACGTGAGACCCTCGAGGTAGCAGAACCATTTTGTTACGTGAGACCCTCGAGGTAGCAGAACCATTTTGTTACGTGAGACTCTCGAGATAGCAGAACCATTTTGTTACGTGAGACCCTCGAGGTAGCAGAACCATTTTGTTACGTGAGACTCTCGAGGTAGCTGAACCATTTTGTTACGTGAGACCTCGAGGTAGCAGAACCATTTTGTTACGTGAGACTCTCGAGGTAGCAGAACCATTTTGTTACGTGAGACTCTCGAGGTAGCAGAACCATTTTGTTACGTGAGACCCTCGAGGTAGCAGAACCATTTTGTTACGTGAGACTCTCGAGGTAGCAGAACCATTTTGTTACGTGAGACTCTCGAGGTAGAAGAACCATTTTCTTACGTGAGACTCTCAAGGTAGCAGAACCATTTTGTTACGTGAGACCTCGAGGTAGCAGAACCATTTTGTTACGTGAGACTCTCGAGGTAGCAGAACCATTTTGTTACGTGAGACTCTCGAGGTAGCAGAACCATTTTGTTACGTGAGACTCTCGAGGTAGCAGAACCATTTTGTTACGTGAGACTCTCGAGGTAGGAGAACCATTTTGTTATGTGAGACTCAAGAGGTAGCAGAACCAATTTGTTACGTGAGACTCTCGAGGTAGCAGAACCATTTTGTTACGTGAGACTCTCGAGGTAGCAGAACCATTTTGTTACGTGAGACTCTCGAGGTAGCAGAACCAGTTTGTTACGTGATACTCTCGAGGTAGCAGAACCATTTTGTTACGTGAGACTCTCGAGGTAGCAGAACCATTTTGTTACGTGAGACCCTCGAGGTAGCAGAACCATTTTGTTACGTGAGACCCTCGAGGTAGCAGAACCATTTTGTTACGTGAGACCCGCGAGGTAGCAGAACCATTTTGTTACGTGAGACCCTCGAGGTAGCAGAACCATTTTGTTACGTGAGACCCTCGAGGTAGCAGAACCATTTTGTTACGTGAGACCTCGAGGTAGCAGAACCATTTTGTTACATGAGACCTCGAGGAAGCAGAACCATTTTGTTACGTGAGACTCTCGAGGTAGCAGAACCATTTTGTTACGTGAGACTCTCGAGGTAGCAGAACCATTTTGTTACGTGAGACTCTCGAGGTAGCAGAACCATTTTGTTACGTGGGACCCTCGAGGAGCAGAACCATTTTGTTACGTGAGACGATCTCGAGGTAGAGAACCATTTTGTTACGTGAGACTCTCGAGGTAGCAGAACCATTTTGTTACGTGAGACCCTCGAGGAAGCAGAACCATTTTGTTACGTGAGACTCTCGAACAAGCAGAACCATTTTGTTACGTGAGACTCTCGAGGTAGCAGAACCATTTTGTTACGTGAGACCTCGAGGTAGCAGAACCATTTTGTTACGTGAGACCTCGAGGTAGCAGAACCATTTTGTTACGTGAGACTCTCGAGTAGCAGAACCATTTTGTTACGTGAGACCCTCGAGGTAGCAGAACCATTTTGTTACGTGAGACTCTCGAGGTAGCAGAACCATTTTGTTACGTGAGACCTCGAGGTAGCAGAACCATTTTGTTACGTGAGACTCTCGAGGTAGCAGAACCATTTTGTTACGTGAGACTCTCGAGGTAGCAGAACCATTTTGTTACGTGAGACCCTCGAGGTAGCAGAACCATTTTGTTACGTGAGACTCTCGAGGTAGCAGAACCATTTTGTTACGTGAGACTCTCGAGGTAGCAGAACCATTTTTTACGTGAGACTCTCAGGTAGCAGAACCATTTTGTTACGTGAGACCCTCGAGGTAGCAGAACCATTTTGTTACGTGAGACTCTCGAGGTAGCAGAACCATTTTGTTACGTGAGACTCTCGAGGTAGCAGAAACCATTTTGTTACGTGAGACTCTCGAGGTGCAGAACCATTTTGTTACGTGAGACTCTCGAGGTAGCAGAACCATTTTGTTACGTGAGACTCTCGAGGTAGCAGAACCATTTTGTTACGTGAGACTCTCGAGGTAGCAGAACCATTTTGTTACGTGAGACCCTCGAGGTAGCAGAACCATTTTGTTACGTGAGACCCTCGAGGTAGCAGAACCATTTTGTTACGTGAGACTCTCGAGGTAGCAGAACCATTTTGTTACGTGAGACTCTCGAGGTAGCAGAACCATTTTGTTACGTGAGACTCTCGAGGTAGCAGAACCATTTTGTTACGTGAGACCCTCGAGGTAGCAGAACCATTTTGTTACGTGAGACCCTCGAGGTAGCAGAACCATTTTGTTACGTGAGACTCTCGAGGTAGCAGAACCATTTTGTTACGTGAGACCCTCGAGGTAGCAGAACCATTTTGTTACGGGAGACCCTCGAGGTAGCAGAACCATTTTGTTACGTGAGACCCTCGAGGTAGCAGAACCATTTTGTTACGTGAGACCCTCGAGGTAGCAGAACCATTTTGTTACGTGAGACCCTCGAGGTAGCAGAACCATTTTATTACGTGAGACTCTCGAGGTAGCAGAACCATTTTGTTACGTGAGACTCTCGAGGTAGCAGAACCATTTTGTTACGTGGACCTCGAGGTAGCAGAACCATTTTGTTACGTGAGACTCTCGAGGTAGCAGAACCATTTTGTTACGTGAGACTCTCGAGGTATCAGAACCATTTTGTTACGTGAGACCCTCGAGGAAGCAGAACCATTTTGTTACGTGAGACTCTCGAACAAGCAGAACCATTTTGTTACGTGAGACTCTCGAGGTAGCAGAACCATTTTGTTACGTGAGACCCTCGAGGTAGCAGAACCATTTTGTTGCGTGAGACCCTCGAGGTAGCAGAACCATTTTGTTACGTGAGACTCTCGAGGTAGCAGAACCATTTTGTTACGTGAGACCCTCGAGGTAGCAGAACCATTTTGTTACGTGAGACCTCTCGAGGTAGCAGAACCATTTTGTTACGTGAGACCCTCGAGGTAGCAGAACCATTTTGTTACGTGAGACTCTCGAGGTAGCAGAACCATTTTGTTACGTGAGACCTCGAGGTAGCAGAACCATTTTGTTACGTGAGACCCTCGAGGTAGCAGAACCATTTTGTTACGTGAGACTCTCGAGGTAGCAGAACCATTTTGTTACGTGAGACTCTCGAGGTATCAGAACCATTTTCTTACGTGAGACTCTCAAGGTAGCAGAACCATTTTGTTACGTGAGACCCTCGAGGTAGCAGAACCATTTTGTTACGTGAGACTCTCGAGGTAGCAGAACCATTTTGTTACGTGAGACTCTCGAGGTAGCAGAACCATTTTGTTACGTGAGACTCTCGAGGGTGCAGAACCATTTTGTTACGTGAGACTCTCGAGGTAGCAGAACCATTTTGTTACGTGATACTCTCGAGGTAGCAGAACCATTTTGTTACGTGAGACTCTCGAGGTAGCAGAACCATTTTGTTACGTGAGACCCTCGAGGTAGCAGAACCATTTTGTTACGTGAGACTCGAGGTAGCAGAACCATTTTGTTACGTGAGACTCTCGAGGTAGCAGAACCATTTTGTTACGTGAGACTCTCGAGGTAGCAGAACCATTTTGTTACGTGAGACTCTCGAGGTAGCAGAACCATTTTGTTACGTGAGACCCTCGAGGTAGCAGAACCATTTTGTTACGTGAGACCCTCGAGGTAGCAGAACCATTTTGTTACGTGAGACTCTCGAGGTAGCAGAACCATTTTGTTACGTGAGACCCTCGAGGTAGCAGAACCATTTTGTTTACGTGAGACCCTCGAGGTAGCAGAACCATTTTGTTACGTGAGACCCTCGAGGTAGCAGAACCATTTTGTTACGTGAGACCCTCGAGGTAGCAGAACCATTTTGTTACGTGAGACCCTCGAGGTAGCAGAACCATTTTATTACGTGAGACTCTCGAGGTAGCAGAACCATTTTGTTACGTGAGACTCTCGAGGTAGCAGAACCATTTTGTTACGTGAGACCCTCGAGGTAGCAGAACCATTTTGTTACGTGAGACTCTCGAGGTAGCAGAACCATTTTGTTACGTGAGACTCTCGAGGTAGCAGAACCATTTTGTTACGTGAGACCCTCGAGGTAGCAGAACCATTTTGTTACGTGAGACCCTCGAGGTAGCAGAACCATTTTGTTACGTGAGACTCTCGAGGTAGCAGAACCATTTTGTTACGTGAGACCTCGAGGTAGCAGAACCATTTTGTTACGTGAGACCTCGAGGTAGCAGAACCATTTTGTTACGTGAGACTCTCGAGGTAGCAGAACCATTTTGTTACGTGAGACCCTCGAGGTAGCAGAACCATTTTGTTACGTGAGACCCTCGAGGTAGCAGAAACCATTTTGTTACGTGAGACTCTCGAGGTAGCAGAACCATTTTGTTACGTGAGACCCTCGAGGTAGCAGAACCATTTTGTTACGTGAGACCCTCGAGGTAGCAGAACCATTTTATTACGTGAGACCTCGAGGTAGCAGAACCATTTTGTTACGTGAGACTCTCGAGGTAGCAGAACCATTTTGTTACGTGAGACCCTCGAGGTAGCAGAACCATTTTGTTACGTGAGACTCTCGAGGTACAGAACCATTTTGTTACGTGAGCACTCTCGAGGTAGCAGAACCATTTTGTTACGTGAGACTCTCGAGGTAGCAGAACTATTTTGTTACGTGAGACCCTCGAGGTAGCAGAACCATTTTGTTACGTGAGACCTCGAGGTAGCAGAACCATTTTGTTACGTGAGACTCTCGAGGTAACAGAACCATTTTGTTACGTGAGACCCTCGAGGTAGCAGAACCATTTTGTTACGTGAGACCTTGAGGTAGCAGAACCATTTTGTTACGTGAGACCTTGAGGTAGCAGAACCATTTTGTTACGTGAGACCCTCGAGGTAGCAGAACCATTTTGTTACGTGAGACTCTCGAGGTAGCAGAACCATTTTGTTACGTGAGACCCTCGAGGTAGCAGAACCATTTTGTTACCTGAGACCCTCGAGGTAGCAGAACCATTTTGTTACGTGAGACTCTCGAGGTAACAGAACCATTTTGTTACGTGAGACCCTCGAGGTAGCAGAACCATTTTGTTACGTGAGACCTCGAGGTAGCAGAACAATTTTGTTACGTGAGACCTCGAGGTAGCAGAACCATTTTGTTACGTGAGACCCTCGAGGTAGCAGAACCATTTTGTTACGTGAGACTCTCGAGGTAGCAGAACCATTTTGTTACGTGAGACTCTCGAGGTAGCAGAATCATTTTGTTACGTGAGACTGTCGAGGTAGCACAACCATTTTGTTACGTGAGACCCTCGAGGTAGCAGAACCATTTTGTTACGTGAGACCCTCGAGGTAGCAGAACCATTTTGTTACGTGAGACTCTCGAGTACAGAAACCATTTTGTTACGTGAGACTCTCGAGGTAGCAGAACCATTTTGTTTACGTGAGACTCTCGAGGTAGCAGAACTTTTGTTACGTGAGACCTCGAGGTAGCAGAACCATTTTGTTACGTGAGACTCTCGAGGTAGCAGAACCATTTTGTTACGTGAGACCCTCGAGGTAGAGAACCATTTTGTTACGTGAGCCTCGAGGTAGCAAACATTTTGTTACGTGAGACTCTCGAGGTACAGAACCATTTTGTTACGTGAGACCCTCAAGGTAGCAGAACATTTTGTTACGTGAGACCTCGAGGTAGAGAACTATTTTGTTACGTGAGATCTCGAGTAGCAGAACATTTTGTTACGTGAGACCTCGAGGTAGCGAACCATTTTGTATCGTGAGACTCTCAGGTAGCAGAACCATTTTGTTACGTGGACTCTCGAGTAGCGAATCATTTTGTTATATAGACTCTCGAGGTACCAGACCATTTTGTTACGTGAGACCCTCGAGGTAGCAGAACATTTTGTACGTGAGACCTCGAGGTAGCAGAACCATTTTGTTACGTGAGACTCTCGAGGTAGCAGAACCATTTTGTTACGTGAGACTCTCGAGGTAGCAGAACCATTTTGTTACGTGAGACCCTCGAGGTAGCAGAACCATTTTGTTACGTGAGACTCTCGAGGTAGCAGACCATTTTTGTTACGTAGACTCTCGAGGTAGCAGAACCATTTTTGTTACGTGAGACCCTCGAGGTAGCAGAACCATTTTGTTACGTGAGACTCTCGAGGTAGCAGAACCATTTTGTTACGTGAGACTCTCGAGGTAGCGACCATTTTGTTACGTGGCTCTCAGGTAGTTGACCATTTTGTTACGTGAGACTCTCGAGGTAGCAGAACCATTTTGTTACGTGAGACCCTCGAGGTAGCAGAACCATTAACAACTCCTTGTCTTCGTATTGGGGAAAATTTATTATCAGAATTGAAAATAAGTTCAATGGAAGCCAACTTTTTTGAAAGAATAATTTTAAATACTCTCAAGTTTCTTAATAAAAACTAAGTAATATAGAAACACAAAGTCTTTTAAAAATCATGTTTTCTGAGGATAAAAATTAAATTAAGGGAATCAATAAATGACGTCAGTAACAGCAAAAATAATTTACGTTGTCAACGATATTTGAAGGTATTTCGGGCATCTTGGTTATTCGAAAATGGCAGAAGATTTCTCATATTGGTTGTAGTTTGTGAGATATTATATACCTACCATTAATTAACAGGGAACTTAGACATGACGATTATTTATGTATATGTAGTGACAATTATTTAAGTATAAGTAGTGGCAATTATTTACGTATATGTAGTGACAATTATTTAAGTATAAGTAGTGGCAATTATTTATGTATATGTAGTGACAATTATTTAAATATAAGTAGTGACAATTATTTATGTATATGTAGTGACAATTATTTAAGTATAAGTAGTGACAATTATTTATGTATAAGTAGTGACAATTATTTAAGTATAAGTAGTGACAATTATTTATGTATATGTAGTGACAATTATTTAAGTATAAGTAGTGGCAATTATTTATGTATATGTAGTGACAATTATTTAAGTATAAGTAGTGACAATTATTTATGTATATGTAGTGACAATTATTTAAGTATAAGTAGTGACAATTATTTAAGTATAAGTAGTGACAATTATTTAAGTATAAGTAGTGACAATTATTTAAGTATAAGTAGTGGCAATTATTTATGTATATGTAGTGACAATTATTTAAGTATAAGTAGTGACAATTATTTAAGTATAAGTAGTGACAATTATTTAAGTATAAGTAGTGACAATTATTTATGTATATGTAGTGACAATTATTTATGTATATGTAGTGACAATTATTAATGTATATGTATTATGTATATGTAGTGACAATTTGCATATAGAGAGAGCTTTAAAAAAGATAAGAATTTTATTTTTAAATTATTTGTTGTTACTGAAAAAAACTGTATCAACGACGACTATATTTTCTTATTTTGTTATTTTTTTTCCAGATAAACATGAGTTCTTCAGGAAGAGTCTGATGAAACAATCTCAGTGGATTTTGCTATTTTTGGGCGAATACTCTATGAATAAACAAAGGAAAAAATCATAAATTTTGTAAAATATGCCTATCTTAACGTTGTGCTTGAAGATTAAGATAAGTCATAGGCTTCCCACATGGGTTCAAAAGCCTGTGAAGAGTGTTTACGACAGTCGAAAAATAGTCAATGAAAAGCTTAAACTTTGGTGTAACTATGGTGGGGAGAAAGCTGAGAAACCTTGGCAATGGCTTATATTTGTGTATGGTAAACCATACCACGGGCGGGGTATCCCTGCCCGTGGTATGGTTGGTTTGCTAGCGTGTCATTACGATTTCGTGAGTCAGTTTTGTGTATGGTGAATGTGAATTGGTTCAGTCGATACAAGAAAGTCAATTGGGAATATCGGGATTTGGAGTCAGCAAGGAGACTTGTGCCACTCAGTGATGACGTTACCAGACAACTGTCTGACCTTTCGTTGTCACATGTTGGAGAAACTCGGTGTTTAGGATGTAACAGAGGTGCTAACAGTGGAAGTGACCTTCCGTTGTCAGCTGTTGGAGAAACTCGGTGTTTAAAACGTAACACAAGTGCTAACAGTGGAACTGACCTTCCGTTGTCACATGTTGCAGAAACTCGGTGTTTAAAACGTAACAGAGGTGCTAACAGTGGAAGTGACCTTCCGTTGTCACATGTTGGAGAAACTCGGTGTTTAAGACGTAACACAAGTGCTAACAGTGGAAGTGACCTTCCGTTGTCACATGTTGGAGAAACTCGGTGTTTAAGACGTAACACAAGTGCTAACAGTGGAAGGACCTTCCGTTGTCACATGGTGGAGAAAACTCGGTGTTTAGGATGTAACACAAGTGCTAACAGTGGAAGTGACCTTCCGTTGTACACATGTTGGAGAAAACTCGTGTTTTAAAACGTTAACACAAGTGCTAACAGTGGAAGTGACCTTCCGTTGTCACATTTTGGAGAAACTCGGTGTTTAAAACGTAACACAAGTGCTAACAGTGGAAGTGACCTTCCGTTGTCACATGTTGCAGAAACTCGGTGTTTAAAACGTAACAGAGGTGCTAACAGTGGAAGTGACCTTCCGTTGTCACATGTTGGAGAAACTCTGTGTTTAAAACGTAACAGAGGTGCTAACAGTGGAAGTGACCTTCCGTTGTCACATGTTGGAGAAACTCGGTGTTTAAGAACGTAACACAAGTGCTAACAGTGGAAGTGACCTTCGTTGTCACATGTTGGAGAAACTCGGTGTTTAAGACGTAACACAAGTGCTAACAGTGGAAGTGACCTTCCGTTGTCACATGTTGGAGAAACTCGGTGTTTAAGACGTAACACAAGTGCTAACAGTGGAAGTGACCTTCCGTTTGTCACATGTTGGAGAAACTCGGTGTTTAAGACGTAACACAAGTGCTAACAGTGGAAGTGACCTTCCGTTGTCACATGTTGGAGAAACTCGGTGTTTAAGACGTAACACAAGTGCTAAAAGTGGAAGTGACCTTCCGTTGTCACATGGTGGAGAAACTCGGTGTTTAAGACGTAACACAAGTGCGAACAGTGGAAGTGACCTTCCGTTGTCACATGTTGGAGAAACTCGGTGTTTAAGACGTAACACAAGTGCTAACAGTGCAAGTGACCTTCCGTTGTCACATGTTGGAGAAACTCGGTGTTTAAGACGTAACACAAGTGCTAACAGTGGAAGTGACCTTCCGTTGTCACATGTTGGAGAAACTCGGTGTTTAGGATGTAACACAAGTGCTAACAGTGGAAGTGACCTTCCGTTGTCACATGTTGGGAAAGAAACTCGGTGTTTAAGACGTAACACAAGTGCTAACAGTGGAAGTGACCTTCCGTTGTCACATGTTGGAGAAACTCGGTGTTTAAGACGTAACACAAGTGCTAACAGTGGAAGTGACCTTCCGTTGTCACATGTTGGAGAAACTCGGTGTTTAAGACGTAACACAAGTGCTAACAGTGGAAGTGACCTTCCGTTGTACACATGTTGGAGAAACTCGGTGTTTAAGACGTAACCAAGTGCTAACAGTGGAAGTGACTTCCGTTGTCACATGTTGGAGAAACTCGGTGTTTAAGACGTAACACAAGTGCTAACAGTGGAAGTGACCTTCCGTTGTCACATGTTGGAAAAACTCGGTGTTTAAGACGTAACACAAGTGCTAACAGTGGAAGTGACCTTCCGTTGTCACATGTTGGAGAAACTCGGTGTTTAGGATGTAACAGAAGTGCTAACAGTGGAAGTGACCTTCCGTTGTCACATGTTGGAGAAACTCGGTGTTTAGGATGTAACACAAGTGCTAACAGTGGAAGTGACCTTCCGTTGTCAGATGTTGGAGAAACTCGGTGTTTAGGATGTAACACAAGTGCTAACAGTGGAAGTGACCTTCCGTTGTCACATGTTGGAGAAACTCGGTGTTTAAGACGTAACACAAGTGCTAACAGTGGAAGTGACCTTCCGTTGTCACATGTTGGAGAAACTCGGTGTTTAGGATGTAACACAAGTGCTAACAGTGGAAGTGACTAAAGTAAACATTTTAAAACCTCAGTAGTACTGCTAAGAAAGGTTCAGTGATCTGATAAGTGGCGTCAGTCTGTCAAAATAAACATCTGAACTTTTAACATCCAGACTAAAAGAGAAAGAAAAGAACTGACTGCAAGAAGAAGTTAAAATAAGAGTTGATCGCACAAGAGAGGTTGAACTTCTACGTCACTTCAGCCAAGATCAAGAACATGTCTTCTGCTATAACGTCTGTATATTAATCTATAATTACATAGCACGAAGTGCTAGTATAAAATGATTTGACTTTTGCATGATTTAAAAAATAATTTAAGTGAGTTTTATAAGTTAGTCCTGCCTGATCAATGTATTTTTCAGATCTTTCACGTTTTTTCAATGGGAAACCAAATTTAGCAATCTAAAATTTAGCAATCTAAAATTTAGCAGTCTAAAATTTAGCAATCTAAAATTTTGCAGTCTAAAATTTGCAGTCTAAAATTTAGCAGTCTAAAATTTAGCAGTCTAAAAAATTTTGCAGTCTAAAAATTTTGCAATCTAAAATTTAGCAATCTAAAATTTAGCAATCTAAAATTTAGCAATCTAAAATTTAGCAATCTAAAATTTAGCAGTCTAAAATTTAGCAATCTAAAATTTAGCAATCTAAAATTTAGCAGTCTAAAATTTAGCAATCTAAAATTTAGGAATCTAAAATTTAGCAATCTAAAATTTAGCAGTCTAAAATTTAGCAGTCTAAAAACCGATGACATATTCGGAACCAGCGCCACAAACTTACCCAAAAGTCAGTGTAACATTGTTTGCCAAAAATAAGCATAGAGCAGAATAACGAGTAGACTTTCATACCAATAAATTTTCCAACACTTTCTGTGGCAAACAATGTAAATGTTAAGCTGAAATATTATTCAGCTTAACATTGTCTGTTATTCAGCTTAACATTGTCTGTTATTCAGCTTAACATTGTCTGTTATTCAGCTTAATATTGTCTGTTATTCAGCTTAATATTGTCTGTTATTCAGCTTAAAATTGTCTGTTATTCAGCTTTTATTGTCTGTTATTCAGCTTAACATTGTCTGTTATTCAGCTTAAAATTGTCTGTTATTCAGCTTAACATTGTCTGTTATTCACCTTAACATTGTCTGTTATTCAGCTTAACATTGTCTGTTATTCAGCTTAACACTGTCCCGTTTTTTCAGCTTAAAATTGGGCTGTTATTTAGCTTAACATTTTCTGTTATTCAGCTTTAAAATTGTCTGTTTTTCAGCTTAACATTGTCTGTTATTCAGCTTAACATTGTCTGTTATTCAGCTTAACATTGTCTGTTATTCAGTTTAACATTGTCTGTTATTCAGCTTAACATTGTCTGTTATTCACCTTAACATTGTCTGTTATTTTAGCTTAACATTGTCTGTTATTCAGCTTAACTTGTCTGTTATTCAGCTTAACATTGTCTGTTATTCAGCTTAACAATTGTCTCTTATTCAGCTTAACATTGTCTTTATCAGCTTAACATTGTCTGTTATTCAGCTTAACATTATCTGTTATTCAGCTTAACATTGTCTGTCATTCAGCTTAACATTGTCTGTTATTCAGCTTAACATTGTCTGTTATTCAGCTTAACATTGTCTGTTATTCGCTTAACATTTTCTGTTATTCAGCTTAACATTGTTTTGTTATTCAGCTTAACATTGTCTGTTATTCAGTTAACATTGTCTGTTTTTTCAGCTTAAAAATTGTCTGTTATTCAGCTTAACATTGTCTGTTATTCAGCTTAACATTGTCTGTTATTCAGCTTAACATTGTCTGTTATTCAGCTTAACATTGTCTGTTATTCAGCTTAACATTGTCTGTTATTCAGCTTAACATTGTCTGTTATTCAGCTTAACATTGTCTGTTATTCAGCTTAACATTGTCTGTTATTACTTAACATTGTCTGTTATTCAGCTTAACATTGTCTGTTATTCAGCTTAACATTGTCTGTTATTCAGCTTAACATTGTCTGTTATTCAGCTTAACTTTGTCTGTTATTCAGCTTAACATTGTCTGTTATTCAGCTTAACATTGTCTGTTATTCAGCTTAACATTGTCTGTTATTCAGCTTAACATTGTCTGTTTTTCAGCTTTAAAATTGTCTGTAATTCAGCTTAACATTGTCTGTTATTCAGCTTAACATTGTCTGTTATTCAGCTTAACATTGTCTGTTATTCAGCTTATAACTTGTCTATTAAAAAAGACAAGACCAATATTTGGGTGTCTTTATTATTGACAAGTTTACTAACAATTGACTTGGTAAATCCAATTTAGGAAATTTGTCCTGGAGACGATGGAAGATTTGAAGAAATACAGGTGATGAACATGTTAATCTTGCTAGTAAGAGTTTACTGACTCTCACTGAACCCACAATAAACATGTTAATCTTGCTAGTAAGAGTTTACTGACTCTCACTGAACCCCCAATAAAACATGTTAATCTTCCTAGTAAGAGTTTACTGACTCTCACTGAACCCACAATAAACATGTTAATCTTGCTAGTAAGAGTTTACTGACTCTCACTGAACCTACAATAAACATGTTAATCTTGCTAGTAAGAGTTTACTGACTCCACTGAACCCACAATAAACATGTTTTAACTTGCTAGTAAGAGTTTACTGACTCTCACTGAACCCACAATAAACATGTTAATCTTCCTAGTAAGAGTTTACTGACTCTCACTGAACCCACAATAAACATGTTAATCTTGCTAGTAAAAAGTTTACTGACTCTCACTGAACCTACAAAAAACATGTTAATCTTGCTAGTAAGAGTTTACTACTCTCACTGAACCCACAATAAACATGTTAATCTTGCTAGTAAGAGTTTTACTGACTCTCACTGAACCCACAATAAAAATGTTAATCTCGCTAGTAAAGTTTACTGACTCTCACTGAACCCACAATAAACATGTTAATCTCGCTAGTAAGAGTTTACTGACTCTCACTGAACCCACAATAAACATGTTAATCTTGCTACTAAGAGTTTACTGACTCTCACTGAACCCACGATAAACATGTTAATCTTGCCAGTAAGAGTTTACTGACTCTCACTGAACCCACAATAAACATATTAATCTTGCTACTAAGAGTTTATGACTCTCACTGAACCCACAATAAACATGTTAATCTTGCTACTAAGAGTTTACTGACTCTCACTGAACCCACAATAAACATGTTAATCTTGCTACTAAGAGTTTACTGACTCTCACTGAACCCACAATAAACATGTTAATCTTGCTAGAAAGAGTTTACTGACTCTCACTGAACCCACGATAAACATGTTAATCTTTCCAGTAAGAGTTTTTCTGACTCTCACTGAACCCACAATAAACATGTTAATCTTGCTACTAAGAGTTTACTGACTCTCACTGAACCCACATAACATGTTAATCTTGCTACTAAGAGTTTACTGACTCTCACTGAACCCACAATAAACATGTTAATCTTGCTACTAAGAGTTTACTGACTCTCACTGAACCCACAATAAACATGTTAATCTTGCTAGTAAGAGTTTACTGACTCTCACTGAACCCACAATAAACATGTTAATCTTGCTAGTAAGAGTTTACTGACTCTCACTGAACCCACAATAAACATGTTAATCTTGCTAGTAAGAGTTTACTGACTCTCACTGAACCCACAATAAACATGTTAATCTTGCTACTAAGAGTTTACTGACTCTCACTGAACCCACAATAAACATGTTAATCTTGATAGTAAGAGTTTACTGACTCTCACTGAACCCAAAAAACATGTTAATCCCGCTAGTAAGAGTTTTTCTGACTCACTGCCCACAATAAAATGTTAATCTTGCTAGTAAGAGTTTATGCCTCTCACTGAACCCACAATAAACATGTTAATCTTGCTAGTAAGAGTTTACTGACTCTCACTGTACCCACAATAAACATGTTAATCTTGCTAATAAGAGTTTACTGACTCTCACTGTACCCACAATAAACATGTTATTCTTGCTAGTAAGAGTTTACTGACTCTCACTGAACCCACAATAAACATGTTAATCTTGCTAGTAAGAGTTTACTGACTCTCACTGAACCCACAATAAACATGTTAATTTTCCTAGCAAGAGTTTACTGACTCTCACTGAACCCACAATAAACATGTTAATCATGCTAGTAAGAGTTTACTGACTCTCACTGAACCCACAATAAACATGTTAATCTTGCTAGTAAGAGTTTACTGACTCTCACTGAACCCACAATAAACATGTTAATCTTGTCAGTAAGAGTTTACTGACTCTCACTGAACCACAATAAACATGTTAATCTTGCTAGTAAGAGTTTTTCTGACTCTCACTGAACCCCCAATAAACATGTTATCTTGCTAGTAAGAGTTTACTGACTCTCACTGAACCCACAATAAACATGTTAAACTTGCTAGTAAGAGTTTACTGACTCTCACTGAACCCACAATAAACATGTTAATCTTGCTACTAAGAGTTTACTGACTTTCACTGAACCCACAATAAACGTTAATCTTGCCAGTAAGAGTTTACTGACTCTCACTGAACCCACAATAAACATGTTAATCTTGCTACTAAGAGTTTACTGACTCTCACTGAACCCACAATAAACGTTAATCTTGCCAGTAAGAGTTTACTGACTCTCACTGAACCACAATAAACATGTTAATCTTCCTAGCAAGAGTTTGCTGACTCTCACTGAACCCACAATAAACATGTAAATCATGCTAGTAAGAGTTTACTGACTCTCACTGAACCCACAATAAACATGTTAATCTTGCTAGTAAGAGTTTACTGACTCTCACTGAACCCACAATAAACATGTTAATCTTGCTAGTAAGAGTTTACTGACTCTCACTGAACCCCCAATAAACATGTTAATCTTGCTAGTAAGAGTTTACTGACTTCAGTGAACCCACAATAACATGTTAATCTTGCTAGTAAGAGTTTACTGACTCTCACTGAACCCACAATAAACATGTTAATCCTTGCTACTAAGAGTTTTTCTGACTCTCACTGAACCACAATAAACATGTTAATTTGATAGTAAGAGTTTACTGACTCTCACTGAACCCACAATAAACATGTTAACTTGCTAGTAAGAGTTTGCTGACTCTCACTGAACCCACAATAAACTGTTTATCTTGCTAGTAAGAGTTTCCTTTACTCTCACTGAACCCACAATAAACATGTTAATCTTTCTAGTAAGGTTTTTTCTGACTCTCACTGAACCCACAATAAACATTTAATCTTGCTAGTAAGAGTTTACTGACTCTCACTGAACCCACAATAAACATGTTAATCTTGCTAGTAAGAGTTTTTCTGACTCTCACTGAAACCACAATAAACAAGTTAATCTTGCTAGTAAGAGTTTACTGACTCCACTTGAAACCCACAATAAACATCTAATCTTCCTAGCAAAGTTTACTGACTCCACTGAACCCACAATAAACATGTTAATCATGCTAGTAAGAGTTTACTGACTCTCACTGAACCCACAATAAACATGTTAATCTTGCTAGTAAGGGTTTACTGACTCTCACTGAACCCACAATAAAAAGTTAATCTTGCTAGTAAGAGTTTACTGACTCTCCCCTGAACCCACAATAAACATGTTAAACATTTCTAGTAAGAGTTTACTGACTCTCACTGACCCACAATAAACATTTAATCTTGCTACTAAGAGTTTATGACTCTCACTGAACCCACAATAAACATGTTAATTTTGCTAGTAAGAGTTTACTGACTCTCACTGAACCCACAATAAACTGTTAATCTTGCTGTAAGAGTTTACTGACTCTCACTGAACTCCACAATATACATGTTAATCTTGCTACTAAGAGTTTACTGACTCTCACTGAACCACAAAAAAACATGTTAATTTTTGCTAGTAAGAGTTTACTGACTCCACTGAACCCACAATAAACATGTTAATCTTGCTACTAAGAGTTTACTGACTCTCACTGAACCCACAATAAAAAATGTTAATCTTGCAGTAAAAGTTATTGACTCTCCTGAACCCACAACAAACATGTTAATCTTGTGTAAGAGTTTACTGACTCTCAATGAACCCACAATAAACATGTTTAAACTTGCTAGTAAGAGTTTACTGACTCTCACTGAACCCACAATAAACATGCTAATCTTCCTAGCAAGAGTTTACTGACTCTCACTGAACCCACAATAAACATGTTAATCATGCTAGTAAGAGTTTTTCTGACTCCACTGAACCCCCAATAAAAAATTTAATCTTGCTAGTAAGAGTTTACTGACTCTCACTGAAAACCCCAATAAACAAGTTAATCTTGCTAGTAAGAGTTTACTGACTCTCACTGAACCCACAATAAACATGTTAAACATGCTAGTAAGAGTTTACTGACTCTCACTGAAACCCCCAATAAACATGTAATCTTGCTACTGAGAGTTTTACTGGGCTCTCACTGAACCCACAATAAACATGTTAATCTTCCTAGTAAGAGTTTACTGACTCTCCCCTGAACCCAACAATAAACATGTTAATCTTGCTAGTAAGAGTTTACTGACTCTCACTGAACCCACAATAAACATGTTAATCTTGCTAATAAGAGTTTACTGACTCTCACTGAACCCACAATAAACATGTTAATCTTGCTAATAAGAGTTTACTGACTCTCAATGAACCCACAATATACATGTTAATCTTTGCTATAAGAGTTTACTGACTCTCACTGAACCCACAATAAACATTTAATCTTGCTAGTAAGAGTTTACTGACTCTCACTGAACCCCCAATAAACATGTTAATCTTGCTACTAAAGTTTACTGACTCTCACTGAACCCACAAAAAAACATGTTAATCTTGCTAGTAAGAAGTTTACTGACTCTCACTAACCACAATAAACTGTTAATCTTGCTAGTTAGAGTTTACTGACTCTCACTGAACCCACAATATACATGTTAATCTTGCTACTAAGAGTTTACTGACTCTCACTGAACCCAAAATAAACATGTTAATCTTGCTAGTAAGAGTTTACTGACTCTCACTGAACCCACAATAAACATGTTAATCTTGCTACTAAGAGTTTACTGACTCTCACTGAACCCACATAAACATTTTAAAACTTGCAAATAAGGTTTACTGACTCTCACTGAACCCGCAATAAACATGTTAATCTTGCCTCTAAGAGTTTACTGACTCTCACTGAACCCACAATAAACATGTTAATCTTGCTAATAAGAGTTTACTGACTCTCACTGAACCCACAATAAAACATGTTAATCTTGCTAGTAAGAGTTTGTACTCTCACTGAACCCACAATAAACATGTAATCTTACTAGTAAGAGTTTACTGACTCTCACTGAACCCACAATAAACATGTTAATCTTGCTAGTAAAGTTTACTGATCTCACTGAACCCACAATAAAACATGTTAATCTTTCTAAATAAGGTTTACTGACTCTCACTGAACCCACAATAAACATGTTAATCTTGCTAGTAAGAGTTTACTGACTCTCACTGAACCCACAATAAACATGTTAATCTTGCTAGTAAGAGTTTACTGACTCTCACTGAACCCACAATAAACATGCTAATCTTCCTAGCAAGAGTTTACTGACTCTCACTGAACCCCCAATAAACAGTAATCATGCTAGTAAGAGTTTACTGACTCTCACGAACCCACAATTAAACATGTTAATCTTGCTAGTAAGAGTTTACTGACTGTCACTGAACCCACAATAAACAAGTTAATCTTGCTAGTAAGAGTTTACTGACTCTCACTGAACCCACAATAAACATGTTAAACATGCTAGTAAGAGTTTACTGACTCTCACTGAACCCACAATAAACATGTTAATCTTGCTACTAAGAGTTTACTGACTCTCACTGAACCCACAATAAACATGTTAATCTTGCTAGTAAGAGTTTACTGTCTCTCACTGAACCCACAATAAACAAGTTAATCTTGCTAGTAAAGTTTTCTGACTCTCACTGAACCCACAAAAACATGTTAATCTTGCTAGTAAAAGTTTACTGACTCTCACTGAACCCACAAAAAAAACATGTTAATCTTGCTAGTAAGAGTTTACCTGACCCCTCCTGAACCCACAATATACTGTTAACTTGCTACTAAAGTTTACTGACTTCACTTTAACCCACAATAAACATGTTAATCTTGCTAGTAAGATTTACTGACTCTCACTGAACCCACAATAAACATGTTAATCTTGCTACTAAAGTTTTACTGACTCTCACTGAACCCACAATAAACATGTTAATCTTCTAGTAAGAGTTTACTGACTCTCACTGAAAAAACCCACAATAAACATGTTAAATCTTGCTAGTAAGAGTTTACTGACTCTCACTGAACCCACAAAAAACATGTTAAACTTGCTAGTAAGAGTTTATGACTCTCACTGAACCCACAATAAACATGTTAATCTTGCTACTAAGAGTTTACTGACCCTCACTGAACCCACAATAAACATGTTAATCTTTCTAGTAAGAGTTTACTGAATCTCACTGAACCCACAATTTAAAAAATGTTAATCTTGCTACTAAGATTTACTGACTCTCACTGAACCCACAATAAACTGTTAATCTTGCTAGTAAGAGTTTACTGACCTCACTGAACCCAAAATAAACATGTTAACTTGCTAGTAAGAGTTTTCTGACTCTCACTGAACCCCCAAAAAACATGTTATTTGCTTGTAAGAGTTTACTGACTCTCAACTGAACCCACAATAAACATGCTAATCTTCCTAGCAAGAGTTTACTGGGCTCTCACTGAACCCACAAATAAACATGTTAATCATGCTAGTAAGAGTTTACTGACTCTCACTGAACCCCCAATTAAACATGTTAATCTTTTAGTAAGAGTTTACTGACTCTCACTGAACCCACAATAAACTGTTAAAAATGCTAGTAAGAGTTTACTGACTTTTCCCCTGAACCCACAATAAACAGTTAATCTTGCTACTAAGAGTTTACTGACTCTCACTGAACCCACAATAAAAATTTAATCTTGCTACTAAGAGTTTACTGACTCTCACTGAACCCAAAAATAAACATTTAATCTTGCTAGTAAGAGTTTACTGACTCTCACTGAACCCACAATAAACATTTAATCTTGCTAGTAGAGTTTACTGACTCTTACTGAACCCACAATAAACATGTTAATCTTGCTAGTAAAAGTTTACTGACTCTCACTGAACCCACAATAAAAATGTTAATCTTTTAGTAAGAGTTTACTGACTCCACTGAACCCACCCAAAATACATGTTAATCTTGCTACTAAGAGTTTACGACTCTCACTGAACCCACAATTAACATGTTAATCTTGCTACTAAGAGTTTACTGACTCTCACTGAACCCACAATAAACATTTAACTGCTAGTAAAGTTTAAATGACCTCACGAACCACAATAAACATGTTAATCTTGCGAGTAAGAGTTTACTGACTCTCACTGAACCCCCAATAAAAATTTTAATCTTGCTAGTAAAAGTTTACTGATCTCACTGAAACCCAAAATAAACTGTTAATCTTGCTTAGTAAGAGTTTACTGACTCTCACTGAACCCACAATAAACATGTTAATCTTGCTACTAAGAGTTTACTGACTCTCACTGAACCCAAAATAAACATGTTAATCTTGCTAGTAAGAGTTTACTGACTCTCACTGAACCCTCAATAAACATGTTAATCTTGCTACAAAGAGTTTACTGACTCTCACTGAACCCACAATAAACATTTTAATCTTGCTAGTAAGAGTTTACTGACTCTCACTGAACCCGCAATAAACATGTTAATCTTGCCTCTAAAAGTTTATGACTCTCACTGAAACCCCCAATAAACATGTTAATCTTGTTAGTAAGAGTTACTGACTCTCACGAACCCACAAAAAAACATGTTAATCTTGCTAGTAAGAGTTTACTGACTCTCACTGAACCCACAATAAACATGTTAATCTTGCTAGTAAGAGTTTACTGACTCTCACTGAACCCACAATAAACATGTTAATCTTGCTAGTAAAGTTTTACTGACTCTCACTGAACCCACAATAAACAGTTAATCTTGCTATGTAAGATTTACTGACTCTCACTGAACCCACAATAAACATGCTAATCTTGCTAGTAAGAGTTTACTGACTCTCACTGAACCCACAATAAACATGTTAAAACTTGCTAGTAAAGTTTACTGACTCTCATTGAACCCACAATAAACATGTTAATCTTCCTAGCAAGAGTTTACTGACTCTCACTGAACCCACAATAAACATGTTAATCATGCTAGTAAGAGTTTATGACTCTCACTGAAGCCACAATAAACATGTTAATCTTGCTAGTAAGAGTTTACTGACTGTCACCCGAACCCACAATAAACAAGTTAATCTTGAGTAAAAAGTTTACTGACACTCACTGAACCCACAATAAAAATGTTAAACATGCTAGTAAGAGTTTACGACTCTCACTGAACCCACAATAAACATTGTTAATCTTGCTACTAAGAGTTTACTGACTCTCACTGAACCCACAAAACATGTTTAAACTTGCAAATAAAAGTTTTACTGTCTCTCACTGAACCCACAATAAACATGTTAATCTTGCTAAATAAGAGTTTACTGACTCTCACTGAACCCCCAATAAACATGTTAATCTTGATAGTAAGAGTTTACTGACTCTCACTGAACTCACAATAAACATTTTAATCTTGCTAGTAAAGTTTTTCTGACTCTCTCTGAACCCACAATATACATGTTAATCTTGCTACTAAGAGTTTACTGACTCTCACTGAACCCACAATAAACATGTTAATCTTGCTAGTAAGAGTTTACTGACTCTCACTGAACCCACAATAAACATGTTAATCTTGCTACTAAGAGTTTACTGACTCTACTGAACCCCCAATAACATGTTAATCTTGCTAGTAAGATTACTGACTCTCACTGAACCCACAATAAACATGTTAATCTTGCTAGTAAGAGTTTACTGACTCTCACTGAACCCACAATAAACATGTTAATCTTGCTAGTAAGAGTTTACTGACTCTCACTGAACCCAAAATAAACATGTTTTAAACTGCTAGTAAGAGTTTACTGACTCTCACTGAACCCACAATAAACATGTTAAAACTTTCTACTAAATTTACTGACTCTCACTGAACCCAAAATAAAAATGTTAATCTTGCTAGTAAAAAGTTTACTGACTCTCCACTGAACCCACAATAAACATGTTAATCTTGTACTAGAGTTTACTGACTCTCAAATGAAACCCACAATTAAACATTTTAATCTTGCTAGTAAGAGTTACTTGACTCCTCACTGAACCCACAATAAACATGTTAATCTTGCTACTAAGAGTTTACTGACTCTCACTGAACCCACAATAAACATGTTAATCTTGCTAGTAAGAGTTTACTTACTCTCACTGAACCCACAATAAACATGTTAATCTTGCTTTTAAAGTTTACTGACTCTCACTGAACCCACAATAAACATGTTAATCTTGCTACTAAGGTTTACTGACTCTCACTGAACCCACAATAAACATGTTAATCTTGCTAGTAAGAGTTTACTGACTCTCACTGAACCCACAATAAACATGTTTATCTTGCTAGTAAGAGTTTACTGGCTCTCATTGAACCCACAATAAACATGTTAATCTTGCTATCAAGAGTTTACTGAATCTCACTGAACCCACAATAAACAGTTAATCTTGCTAGTAAGAGTTTACTGGCTCTCACGACCACAAAAAACATGTTTATCTTGCTAGTAAGAGTTTACTGAATCTCACTGAACCTACAATAAACATGTTAATCTTGCTAGTAAGAGTTTACTGACTCTCACTGAACCCACAATAAACATGTTAATCTTGCTAGTAAGAGTTTACTGAATCTCACTGAACCCACAATAAACATGTTAATCTTGCTATAAGAGTTTACTGACTCTCAAATGAACCCCAATAAACATGTTAATCTTGCTAGTAAAGTTTACTGACTCTCACTGAACCCACAATAAACATGTTAATCTTGCTAGTAAGAGTTTACTGACTCTCACTGAACCCACAATAAACATGTTAATCTTGCTAGTAAGAGTTTACTGACTCTCACTGAACCCACAATAAACATGTTAATCTTGCTAGTAAGAGTTTACTGAATCTCACTGAACCCACAATAAACATGTTAATCTTGACTAAGAGTTTAAAATGACTCTCACTGAACCCACAATAAACATGTTAATTTGCTAGTAAGAGTTTACTGACTCTCACTGAACCCACAAAAACATGTTAATCTTGCTAGTAAGAGTTTAACTGACTCTCACTGAACCCACAAAAAAATGTTAATCTTGCTAGTAAAGTTTACTGACTCTCACGAACCCACAATAAACATGTTAATCTTGCTACTAAGATTTACTACTCTCACTGAACCACAAAAACATGTTAATCTTGCTAGTAAGAGTTTACTGACTCTACTGAAAACCACAATAAAACTTTAATCTTGAGTAAAGATTTACTGGCTCTCATTGAACCCACAATAAAACATTGTAATCTTGCTAGCAAGAGTTTCTGAACTCACTGAAAACAATAAACATGTTAATCTTGCTAGTAAGAGTTTACTGGCTCTCACTGAACCACAATAAACATGTTAATTGCTAGAAAGTTACTGACTCCACTGAACCCACAATAAAAATTTTATCTTTCTAGTAAATTTACTGAATCTCACTGAACTAAATAAACAGTAATCTTGTAGTAAGAGTTACTGAAATCCACTGAACCCACAAAAAACATGTTAATTTGTAGTAAGAGTTTAAGGGAAACTCACTGAAAACCACAATAAACATGTTAATCTGCTAGTAAGAGTTACTGACTTACTGAACCAACAATAAAAAAATGTTAATCTTGCTAGTAAGAATTTACTGACTCTCACTGATCCACAATAAACATGTTAAATTGCTAGTAAGAGTTTACTGACTTCACTGAACCCACAAAAAATGTTAATCTTGTAGTAAGAAATTTACGACCTCACTGAACCACAATAAACAGTTAATCTTGCTAGTAACAGTTTACTGAATCTCACTGAACCCACAATAAACATGTTAATCTTGCTACTAAGAGTTTACTGACTCTCACTGAACCCACCCAAAAAACATGTTAATCTTGCTAGTAAGAGTTTACTGACTCTCATGAACCCACAATAAACATGTTAATCTTGCTAAAAAGTTTACTGACTCTCACTGAACCCAACAATAAACATGTTAAATCTTGATAGTAAAGAGTTTACTGACTCTCACTGAACCCCCAATAAACATGTTAATCTTGCTAGTAAGAGTTTACTGACTCTCACTGAACCACAATAAACATGTTAATCTTGCTAGTAAGATTTACTTTACTCTCACTGAACCCACAATAAAACATGTTAATCTTGATAGTAAGAGTTTACTGACTCTCACTGAACCCACAATAAACATGTTTTAAATTTTTTTAGTAAGAGTTTTCTGACTCTCACTGAACCCACAATAAACGTGTTAATCTTGCTAGTAAGAGTTTACTGACTCTCACTGAACCCACAATAAACATGTTAATCTTGCTAGTAAGAGTTTACTGACTCTCACTGAACCCACAATAAACATGTTAATTTTTGCTAGAAGAGTTTACTGACTCTCACTGAACCCCCAATAAACGTGTTAAAACTTGCAGTAGAGTTTACTGACTCTCACTGAACCCCACAATAAACGTGTTAATCTTGCTAGTAAGAGTTTACTGACTCTCACTGAACCCACAATAAACTTGTTAATCTTGCCAGTAAGAGTTTACTGACTCTCACTGAACCCACAATAAACTTACTCAAGGGTTCCACCTGAACCTTCACCAATTTAAAATTTACATAAATTAAAATAAAAGATTAACTTCATTTTAATAAAACCATTATCACCGATAGTTTGGAACCAATAAAACAGTAACTTGCTTTAAAGATCTCTGATTCCAAAGATTATAAGTTTTTGTTTTAAACGATTTTATTAAAATTGTAAATTTTTACCAGATCAATCTAAACTTGGTG
>NC_069471.1:14097528-14150028 GCF_026875155.1 Cherax quadricarinatus | reverse complement strand
TTTATAGTTTAACGGGGTCATTGATAGCAAAACTGGTTTAATTTTAAAGAGTGTACTGGATCAAATGATGAGCATAAATGGATCAATTGAAGATTTTACTGGATCAATTGACGAGTGATGGATCAATTGATGAGTGAAATGGATCAATTGATGAGTGTAAATGGATCAATTGAAGAGTGTACGGGTCAATTGAAGGGTGTCGGGGTCAATTGATGAGTGGGACGGACAAAAAGTTAGTGAGTGGAAACAAATTTATGATGTACTGGGTCAATTGAAAGAGTTTTACTGGATCAATTGATGGCATCCGGATCAATTGATGAGGGGTTTCTGGTTTAAAGGGTAGTTAAAAAGGATCCCAAATTGGGGAGCCCAAATGGATCCCAAATTTATGAGGGGTACTGGATCAATTAAAGAGTGGGACTGGATCAAAATTTATGAGTGTTTCTGGGTCAATTGATGAGTGTACGGATCAAATTTATGAGTGGGACTTGGGTTTAAATTTATGAGTTACTTTGGGTCAATTGATAGTGTATTGGATCAATTTGAAGAGTGTACGGATCAATTGGGTGAGTGTACTTGGGGTCAATTTTAAAATGTACTGGATCAATTGATGAGCATACTTGGGTCAAATTTTGAACGTACGGATCAATTGATAGTGTACTGGATCAATTTTATGAGCAAAACTGGATCAAAATTTAAAGAGTGTACTGGGTCAATTGAAAAAGTGTACTGGATCAATTGATTAGTTTAAAAGGAAACAATTGATGAGTTTACTTTGGGTCAATTTATGAGGTACTGGGTCAATTGAGGGGTGTACTGGATCAATTGAAAAATGACTGGATCAATTGAGAGTGTACTGGATCAAATTTATGAGTGTACGGGATCAATTTTATGATTTTACTGGATCAATTGATGAGTGGGACCCGGAACAAATGATGAGGGTACTGGAAACAATTGATAGGTACGGGGTCAAATTTATTAGTGTACTGGATCAATTGAAAAAGGGGTAAATGGAATTAAATTTTAAAGAGTGTACTGGATCAATTGATGGGTGTACTTTGGGTCAAATTTAAAGTGACTTTGGGTCAATTGAATAGGGGTACTGGAATCAATTATGAGTTAAATGGATCAAATTGATGAGTGTACTGGATCAATTGAAAGTGTACGGGATCAATTGAAAAGTGTACTTGATCAATTGATGAGGTACTGGATCAATTTTATAGTGTACTGGGTCAAAATTTATGAGTGACTTTGGGTCAACGATGAGTGTACTGGATCAATTGATGAGTGTACTGGATCAATTGATGATGTACGGGGTCAATTGATGAATTGACTTGGGGTCAATTGAAGATGTAATGGGTCAATTGAAAGGTGTACTGGATCAAATTTAAAGAGTTAATTGTCAATTGAAAAGAGTGTTAAAGGATCAAATTATGATGTACCGGATCAATTGATGGGGTGGGACGGATCAATTGATGAGTGTACTGGATCAAATTTAAGGGGGCATACTGGGCAACGATTAGCGTACTGGATCAATTTATGAGGGGAAAAAGGATCAATTAAGAGCAACTGGGTCAATTGATGAGTGTTTCTGGATCAAAATTTAAGAGTGTACGGGGTCAATTGAAGAGTGTACCGGATCAATTTATGATGTAAATGGATCAAATTATGAGCATACTTGGGTCAAAATGAAAGAGGGACCCGGGATCAATTTGAAGATTTTACTGGATCCAAATTTATGAGCCCTACTGGATCAATTTATGGGGGGGGTTTCTGGATCAATTTATGAGCATACGATCCAAAAGATGATGTACTTTTGGGTCAATTTACGAGTGTACTGGTCAAATTTTAATAGGGGTACGGAAACAAATGAAAGAGTTTCTGGATCAATTCCCTGAGTGTACTGGATCAATTGAAGATGTTTCTGGGTAAAATTTATTTATGGACTGGGTCAATTGAAAGAAAGTGTACTTTTATCAATTGATTAGTGTACTGGATCAATTGATAGTTAAATGATCAAATTGGGTGAGTGTACTTTGGGTCAAAATGAAGATGTACTGGATCAATTGATGGGTAACCCGGGTTCAATGAAGATGGGACTGGATCAAAAAGATGACATACTTATCAATTGATGAGGGGTACTGGGTCAATTGATAGTTTTACTGGATCCCAAATTTTATGAGGGATACGGATCAATTGATGAGTGTACTTAAACAAAATTTAAAGACATCTGATCAAAAGATGAGTTTTTCCCGGGTTTAATTTATGAGGGATACTGGGTAATTGATGAGGTAACTTGGGTCAATTGGGTTAGCAACTGATCAATTGATGAGTGTATTTGGGTCAATTGATGAGTGTACTGATCAATTTTATTGTTGGGACGGATCAATTGATGAGGGGTACTGGGGTAAAAATTATGAGCCCAAACTGGACAATTGATGGTTCTAGATTTAATTGAAAAGAGCGTACAGGAAACAATTTAGATTTTACTGGGTCAATTGATTAGTGTAAATTGGATCAATTGATGAGTTACTGGATAATTGATGAGGTAAATGAATCAATTTATGAGCATTAAAAGGATCAAATTTATGAAATGTAAATTTTACAATTGATGACCTACGGATCAATTTATGAGTGTACGGATCAATTGATGAGCAACGGGTCAATTGGGTGGGGTGTACCCGGATCAATTGATGAGCATACTTGGGTCAATTGATTATGTACTGGATCAATTGAAGACGTCCTGGGTCAATTGATGATTGGGACTGGAAACAAATTTATGATGTACTGGATCAATTTATGATGAAAAAGGGTCAATTGATGATGTAAATGGGTCCCTTGATGGGGTGTTTCTGGAACAATTGATGAGTGCCCCTGGATCAATTGAAAGTGTAATGGATAAATTGATGAGGGGTACTTGGGTCAAAGAATTTGCATACTGGGTTTAATTGAAGTTGGGACTGGGTCCCAAATTTAAAAGTGTACTGGATCAATTGATGAGTGTAAAAGGGGTCAATTTATAAACGTCCCGGGCAATTGAAGATGTAAATGGATCAATTGATAGTGTCTGGATCCCAATTTAGACAAAACGGGTCAATTGTTGGGGCATACTGGATCAATTTTTGAAACTTTCGGATCAATTGGGTGATGTACTGGTCAATTGCTGAGTGTACTGGATCAATTTATGAGTGTACTGGGTCAAATTGGGGAGTGTACTGGATCAATTATGATTTTACGATCAATTGATGAGTGTACTGGATCAATTTTATGAGTGGGAACTTTATCAATTGAAGAGTGTACTGGAAACAAATTTTGAAATGTACTGGGTCAATTGATGGGGTGTATGGATTTAATTTATGGGGGGGGTTTGGGGGGGCCCAATTTTATTAGTGGGACGGGTCCCAAATTTATGGGGACTGGATCAATTAAAGGGGTGTACTGGAATTTAATTGGGTGAACGTACTGGAAACAATTGAAGGGGTGCACTTGGGGTCAATTTAAGAGTGTACTGGATTTAATTTAAGGGGCAAACTGATTAATTTAAGCATACTGAACAATTGAAGAGCGTACTGGAAACAATTGATGAATGAACTGGGGCCCCAAAGATGAGCGTGCTGGATCAATTTATGATGTCCTTTTGGGTCAATTGATGAAAAATACGGATCAATTTATGAGCAATACGGATCAATTTATAGTGGAATGGATCAATTTTATGGCATACTGGGGTCAATTTTAGAGCATACCGGGACTGGGTCAATTGAAAAAAATTTAAAAAATGGGTCAATTGACGACATACTGGGTCAATTGATTAGTTGTACGGACAAATTTATGAGCACGGGAACAATTGATGAGTGTACTGGAAAAAATTGATGAGCATACTGGTCAAATTTTATGGGGTGGGACTGGATCAATTTAAGACATACTGGATCCAAAAGATGAGTGTACTGGGGTCAATTGATGACATACTGGATCAATTTTATGATGTACTGGATTTAATTGATTAGCGACGGAAACAATTTATGAGTGGGAGGATTCAATTTAAGGGCATACTGGACAAATAAGAGTGTAAATGATCAATTGGATGAGCATACTAAACAATTTTATGACATACTGGGTCAATTTGGGTGAGTGTACGGGATCAAATTTATGAGCAAAGTGGGTCAATTGATAAATGTAAAAGGATCAATTAAGGGGCGTACTGGATCAATTGATGAGTGTACTGGGGTCAAATTTTATGAGCATACTGGAAACAATTTTATACCCTACTGGAAACAATTTATGATTTTTTCTGGATCCAAATTTATTTAGTGTAGTGGGTTTAAAAGGGTGAGCAAAACTGGGTCAATTGTGAGTGAAATGGATCAATTGATGAGCATACTGGGTCAAATTTTATGAGTGTACGGATCAAAAGAGAGCATTTTTGGATCAATTGATGATGTACTGGATCAAAATTTAAGACATACTGGATCAATTTTAAAGGGGTGTACTGGATCAATTGATGAGCATAAATGGGTTCAATTTGTGAGTGTAAAAGGGTCAATTGATAGGCGTATTTGGGTCAATTGATGGGTAAATGGGGTCAATTGAAAGAGTGTACTGATCAGTTTTATGAGTGTACTGGATCAATTTTGAGTGGACTGGATCAATTTTTATGATTTTACTGGATCAATTGATGATCACTGGATTTAATTGAAGAGTGTCTGGATAAATTGGGTGAGTGTACTGGATCAATTGGAAAACAAAACTGGGTCAATTGGGTGAGTGTACTGGATAATTTGAAGAAATGTTTCTTTGGGTCAAAAGATGATTTTACTGGATCAAATTTATTTAGCGTACTGGGTCAATTTTATGGTGTCTGGATCAATTGAGAGTGTACTGGTCAATTGATGACAATTTCTGGATTTAATTGATGAGCCCTTAAATGGATCAATTGAAAGAGGTACGGATTTAATTGATAAAGTACTGGTTTAACGAAAGAGCGTAATGGATCAATTGATGAGTGCAGGATCAATTTTATGAGGCCTACTGGATCAATTGATGAGCGGGACTGGATCAATTTATGAGTGTCTGGGGTCCCTTTATAGTGGGACTGGATCCAAATTTATAGTGTACGGAATTTAAATTTATGAGTTTTCCCGGGGTCAAATTTATTAGTGTACGGAAACAATTGAAAGAGTGTACGGATCAATTGATGAGTGGAAGGTCAATTGAAGAGCATACTGGTAAAATTTAAGAGCATAAAATGGATCAAATTTATGAACGTCTGGATCAATTGAAAATGCAAAAGATCAATTTTTTTGAGTGTACTTTTATCAATTGAAGACATACTGGATCAATTTTAAAGAGCTTTCTGGATCAATTGATGAGCGAAATGGGTCAATTGAAAGTGTACTGGGTCACTGAAGACGTGCTTGGGGGCAATTGGGTGGGGTTTCGGGTCAATTGATGAACATACTGGGTCAATTGGGGAGCATACTGGGTCAATTGATGAGTGTACTGGATTTAAATTTATGACCCTTTCTGGGGTCAATTGATGACATACTGGATCAGTTGATGAGTGTACTGGATCAATTGACGAGCAACTGGGTCAATTGATGAGTGACTGGATCAATTGAAGGGGCCCTAAATGGATCAATTGTGAGTGGGAATGGAAACAATTGATGACAACTGGATCAATTTAAAGAGTGTACTGGAAACAATTGAGACAATTTTCTGGATCAAATTTAAAAAGTTTTACTGGATCAATTTAAGAGCATACTGGATCAAATTTATGAGTGTCTGGGAAACAATTGATAGCCCTACTGGATCAATTGATGAGTGACGGATCCCAAATTTATGGGGCAAATGGATCAAATGATGAGTGTACTGGATCAATTGAAAGAGCATACGGATCAATTGATGAACATACGGATCAATTGGGGTAAGGGGAAAAATTTTTTTAGGGATATTGGGTCAATTGATGATGTACTGGATCAATTAATTTTTGGACTTGGGTCAATTGATTTAGTGTACTGGATCAATTGATGAGCATACTGGGGATCAATTGATGAGCGTACTTTTATCAAATTTAAGAGTTTACTGGATCAATTGAAGAGTGTAGGGGGATCAAATTTTTTTAGGGATACGGATCAATTGATGAGTGTACGGACAATTTTATGAGCATACTGGGTCAAATTTATTAGTGACTGGAAACAATTGATGAGCATTACTTTGGGTCAATTTGAAGAGTGTACCCGGATCAATTGATGAAACATACTGGATCAATTTTATGATTTTACTGGACAAATTTAAAGAGCGTACTGGATAATTGATGAGTTTACTTTATCAATTGATGAGCATCCCGGATCAATTGATGAAACGAAATGGATCAAATTTATGAGTGTACTGGATCAAAATTTATGACATACTGGGTCAAAAAGAATTTGTGGGACTGGATCAAATTTATTACATACTGGATCAATTGAGAGCATACTGGATCAATTGATGAGGGGTACCGGGGTCAATTGATAGCAAACTGGAAACAATTGATGAGTGTAAATGGATCAATTAATGAGCGTACTGGATCCCCAAAATTTATGAGTGTACTGGGGGCAATTGAGAAACATTACTGGACAATTGATGACGTAAAAGGATCAATTGATGAGTGTACTGGGTCAATTTAGAGTGTACCCGGATTTAATTTTTTAGCATACTGGATCAATTGAAGAGGTACTGGTTTAATTGAAGAGGGGAAAACTGGATCAATTGATGATTTTACCGATCAAAAATTTATGAGCATACTGGGTCAATTGATGAGTGTACGAAAACAATTGATGACATACGGAACAAATTTATGAAGTGGGGACTGGGTCAATTAATTAGCGTACTTTTATCAATTGATTTATGTAAATGGATCAAATTTATGAGCATACTGGGTCAATTGATGACGTACCCGGATCAAAATTTATTTAGTGGGACTGGATCAATTGATGATGTATTGGATCAATTGATGAAACAAACTGGATCAATTGATGAGTGTACTGGATCAACTATGAGCATACTGGTCAATTAATAGCATACTGGTCAATTGATGACGTACTGAAACAATTTATGAAGTGTGGGGTCAATTGATTTAGCATAAAGGAACAAATTTAGAGCGTTTTGGATCAAAAGAAAAATTTTACTGGATCAATTGAAAGGTGTACTGGACAATTGAAGAAACATACTGGAACAATTGATGGGGTGTACGGATCAAATTTATAGCAACGGATCAATTGATAGTGTACTGGGCAATTTATGAGCATACTTGGGTCAAAAATTTATGAGTGTACTGGATCCAAAAGGGTAAGCATACTGGATCAATTATGGTGGGATTGATCCCAAATTTAAAGAGGGGTACGGGGTCAATTTATAGTTACTGGGCATATTGATGAGCATAAATGGGTCAATTTTTGATGTAACTGGATAAAATTTATTTAGGGAACTGGATCAATTTAAAGATTTTACTGGGTCAATTTGGGGGAGCATACGGACAATTTGATGAGTGTACTGGGCAATTGAAAGAGCGTACTGGATCAATTGATGGGGTTTACTGGGGTCCAAATTTATGAGCAAAAAGGGTCAATTGATGAATTACTGGGTCAAATTTTTGAGCATACTGGGTCAATTGATGAGGGATACTGGATCCAAATTGGGTGAGGCACTGGGTCAATTTTATTGGGGGATACGGACAATTGATGAGCATTTCTGGATCAATTTAAAGATTTTACTGGGTCAATTGAATTTAGGGAATGGATCAATTGATGAGCGTACTGGATCAATTGAAGAGTGTACTGGATCAATTGATGAATTTTACGGGGGTCAATTGATTGGGAAACGGAAACAATTGAATTTAGTGTAAAATGGATTCCCAAAAGATGAACATACTGGATCAATTGATGAGCATACTTGGGTCAATTGAAAGAGCCCTACTGATCAATTGATAGTTTTTACTGGGTCAATTGATACATAAATGGATCAAATTTAAAAGGGGGTTCTGGATCAATTTAAGAGTGTACTGGATCAATTGATGAGCCTACCCGGATCAATTTATGAAACAAAATTTGGGTCAAAATTTAAGATTTTAAATGGAAACAATTTATGAGGGTACTGGAACAATTGATGAGTGTACTGGATCAATTGAAGAGTACTGGGTCAATTTATGGGAAAGGGACTGGATCAATTGACGAGTGTTAAAAGGGTCAAATTTATGAGTGGGACTGGATCAATTTTAAGAGTGGTGGATCAATTGATGAGTGTACTGGGTCAATTTATGATTTTAAATGATCAATTATGAACCCTAAATGGAAACAATTGATGAATTTAAAATTTAAGTAAGTAAGACAAAAAAATATTATCAGTGGCAAACCCGGTCCTAGATGCAATGTGGGGACCAGGTCCTAGTGCAAAAAGTTTGGGACCAGGCCTAGATGCAAAAGTGGGAACCAAAGGGCCTAGATGCAATAGTGGGGCCCCAGGTCCTAAACAATAGGTTTTCACCCGGGCCTAGATGCAATATGGCACCAGGTCCTAGATTTTTAAAAGTGGCAAACCCGGTCCAGATGCAATAGTGCACCAGGTCCTAGATGCAATAGTGGCACCAGGGCCTAGAGCAATAGTGGGGACCAGGGCCCTTTTGATGCAAAAGTGGCAAAACCCGGCCCCAATGCAATAGTTGGGAAACCCTGTCCTAATGGGAAATAGTGGCACCAGGTCTTTTGTTGCAAAAGTGGGCCAAACCCGGTTTCCCAAAATTCAATATGGCACCAGGTCCCAAAATGCAATAGTGGCACCAGGGCCAGATGCAATAGTGGCACCAGGGGCCTAGATGCAATAGTGGCACCTTCCTAGAGCAATAGTGGCACCAGGGCCCCAGATGCAATAGTGGCACCAGGTCTTAGGGTTTCAATAGTGGCACCAGGGCCTAGGGTGCAATATTGGGAAAAGGTTTTTAGTTTGCAAAAGGGGGCACCAGTTCCCCAGAAAGCAAAAGTGGCAAACCCGGTCTTAGTTTGGGAATAGTGGCACCAGGTCCTAATTTCAATAGTGGGGACCAGGTCCTAGATCAATTTGTGGCCCAGGTCCTAGTCAATATTTGGGCCCCGGTTCCCCCGATGCAATAGTGGGTTCCCCCCAGGGCCCTTGAGCAATATTTGGGAAACCCGGGCCTAGGGTGCAATAGTGGCACCCCGGTCCTAGAAACAATAGTGGCAAAAGGTCCTAGAAAGCAATAATTTCCAACCCGGCCCCAAAATGCAAAAGTTTTGGGACCAGGTCCTAGAGCAATAGTGGCACCAGGTCCCCAGATTCAACAGTGCACCAGGTCCCCAATGCCCAAAAGTTTGGGACCCCGGTCCTAATGCAATAGTGGGGACCAGGTTTCCCAGATTGGGAACATTTGGGACCAGGGCCCAGATTCCAACAGTGGCAAACCGGGCCTAGGGTCAACCCGTGGCCCCGGTCCTAGGGTGCAATAGTGGCACCCGGTCCCAGATGCAACAGTGGGACCAGGGCCTAGATGCAATAAATGGCACCAGGGGCCTAGATGCAATAGTGGAAAACCCGGGCCTAGATGCCAAAAGTTTCACCAGGGCCCAAATGCAAAGTGGGACCAGGCCTAGATGCAACAGGGGGCAACCCGGCCCAATGCAATTTGTTGGGACCAGGTCCTAGATGCAATAGGGCCAACCCGTCCTTTGATGCAACATGGGACCAGGTCCTAGATGCAAAAGTGCACCAAAGGGCCCCCAGATGCAATAGTGGGCCCCCATCTTTAGTTGCCCAAAAGTGGCACCGGCCTAGATCAAAGTGGGACCAGGGCCTAGATGCAATAGGGTGCACCAGGTCCTAGATGCAATAATGGCACCGAGGTCCTAGATGCAAAAATTTGGGACCCGGGGCCTAGATGCAATTTGTGGGACCATCCTAGATGCAATAATGGCACCAGGTTCCTAGATCAATAATGGCAAACCAGGTCCTAGATGCAATAAGGGACCAGGGCCAATGCAATAAAGGCACCAGGTCCCAATCAATATTTGGGCACCAGGTTTCCCAGATTTCAATAAAGGGACCAGGGCCTAGGGTGGGGAACAGTGGCACCAAAAAGGGCCTAGATGCAAAAATGGCACCAGGTCTTATTGCAATAGTGGGAACCCAAATCCTAAAATGCAAAAATGGCACCAGGTCCTAGATCAATAAATGGAAACCCCAAGTCCAGATGGGAACAGGGCAAAACCCTTCCCCAGATGCAATAGTTGGGACCAGGTTTTTTTGAGCAACCTTGGGGACCAGGTCCCAGATGCCCAATTTTTGGCACCAGGCCAAAATGCAATAGTGGCCCCCCAGGTTTTTAGTTTCAAAAGTGGCACCAAGGGCCCTGGATGCAATAAAGGCACCAGGGGCCTAGATTGCAATAGTGGCACCAGGTCCCCAGATGCAACAAGGGGACCAGGTCCTAGATGCAATAGTGCACCAAAGGGCTTAATTGGGAATGTGGCACCAAGTCCTAGATTCAATTTGTGGCAAACCCGTTTTTTAAAGCAAATGCACTAGGGCCCCAGATGCAACAGTGGCAAAACCCGGGCCAGATGCAATATGGCAACCAGGGCTTTTGTTGGGAAAAAGTGGGAAACCCAATCCTAGATGCAATAGTGGCACCAAGGGCCTAGATGCAATAGGGCACCCGGTCCCTTTGTTTGCAAATTGGGGGCACCCAAATCCTAATCAAAAAGTGGGACCCGGCCTAGATGCCAAAAGTTTGGGCCCCCGGGGGCCCTAGATTCAAAAAGTGGCCCAAAAAGGGCCTAGATGGCCCAAAGTGGCAACCAAGGGGCCCAGATGCAATAGTTGGGAAACCCGGTCCTAGATGCAATTTGTGGCACCAGGGCCTAGATGCAATGGGCACCAGGTCCTATAAACAATTGGCAAAAACCCCGGTCCCCCGAAAACAATGTGGCCCCCAGGGCTCTAATTCCCAAAAAGTGGCACCAAGGGGGCTTAGTTTGCAATAGGGCCCCCAGGTTTCCCCAAAAAATGCAATAGGGCAAACCCGGTCCTAGAATTTCAATAGTTGGGACCAGGGCCCCAGATCAATAGTGGGACCCCCGGGCCCAGATCAATAGTGGGGGCCAGGCCCCAATGCAATAGTGGAAACCCGGCCCCAGATGCAATAGTGGGACCCGGTCTTAAATTGCAATAGTGGGCCCGGTTTTAATCAAATAAGGGGGACCAGGGCCCTTTTTGCCAAAAGTGGCCCCCAGGGCCTAGATGCAATATTTGGGACCCGGTTTTTAGTTTTCAATTTGTGGCACCAGGGCCAAAAATGCAAGTTTGGGACCAAGGGCCAAAATTTCAAAAAGTTTGGGACCCCGGCCCCAGATCAATAGTGGGGGACCAGGGGCCTAGAAAGCAATAGTGGCACCCGGTCCTAGATGCAATAGTTTGGGACCCGGTTTTTAAAATTTTCAATTGTGGCAAAAAAGTCCCCCAATGCAATAATGGGAAACCCGGGTTTCCCAGATGCAATAAATGGCAACCCGGGCCTAGATCAACAAATGGGACCATGTCCAGATGCAAAAATTGGCCCCCAGGTTTTTAGTTGCAATAGTGGGAAACCAATTTCCAGATGGGAATATGGCACCCGGGCTTTGATGCAATAGTGGCACTAGTTCCCCAGATGCAACAGTGGCACCAGGTCCTAGATGCAAAGTGGCACCAGGCTAGTTGCAAAAGTGGCACCCAAATCCAGAAAGCAATTTTGTGGCACCAGGGCCTAGAAGGGAAAAGGGCACCCGGTCTTTTGTTTTCAATAGGGGGCACCAAGGGGGCCCAGATGCCCAAAAGTGGCACCCATTTTTTAGATGGGAATAGTTGGGAAAACCAAAGGTTTCCCAGACAACAGTGGCACCAGGGCCCAGATGCAATAGTGGGACCCGGTCCCCAGATGCAATGTGGGAAACCCGGCCCAGATGCAATAGGGCAACCCGGGCCCCCAATGCAATAGTTTCACCAGGGCCTAGATGCAATAGGGGCACCAGGTCCTAATCAATAGTGGGACCATTCCCAAAAGCAATAGTGGGAACCCCTGTTTGAGTTGCAAAAAGTGGCACCAGGGTTTCCCAGTTTCAAAAAAGGCAAACCCGGTTCCCTAAATCCAATAGGGCCCAGGTCCAGATGCAATAGTTTGGGAAACCCGGGCCTTTAATTCAATAAAGGGGACCAGGGTCCTAGATGCCAAAAAGTGGAACAGGTCCTAGATGCAATAGTGGCAAACCCGGTTTTTTAGTTGCAATAGTGGGAACCCAAAGGGCCTAATGCAAAATTTGGGACCAGGTTTAAATTGCAAAAATTGGGACCAGGTCCCCAGATGGGAAAAAGTGGCACCCCGGCCTTTTGTTGCCAAAAAAGTGGGACCAGGTTTCCCAGATGCAATAAATGGCACCAGGTCCTAATGCAATAGTTGGGACCAGGTCCTAGATGCAAATATTTGGGACCAGGCCAAAATGCAATAGTGGCCCCCAGGGCCTAGATGCAATAGTGGCCCCCAGGTCCTAGAAAGGAATTGGGGCCCACCAGGGGCCCAAAATTTCAATATGGAAACCCGGTTTCCCAGTTCAATAGTGGCACCAAGGCCCAGGGTGCAAAAGTGGGACCAGGGCCCAATGCAATAGTGGCCCAGGCCCCAGATTTCAACAGTGGCCCAGGGCCTAAATGCAACAGTGGCCCCCAGGGCCTAGATGCAATAGTGGCACCAGGGCCTAGATGCAACAGTGGCACCCAGGGCCTAGAGCAACAGTGGGACCCGGTCCCCAATGCAACAAGGGACCAGGTCCTAAAACAATAGTGGGACCAGGTCCTTTGATGCAAAAGTGGCAAAAAAGGTCCTAGATGCCTATGGCACAAGGCCAAAATCAATATGGCACCAGGGCCTAATGCAATATGGCCCAGGTCCCCAGATTCAATAGTGGGGACCAGGGCCTAGATGCAACAGGGGACCAGGTCCTAAAAAGCCCAAAAGTTTGGGACCAGGTCCAAAATGCAATAGGGGCACCAGGTCCCCAATGCAACCGTGGCACCAGGGCCAGAACAAACGTTTCAACCCCTTTTCCAAATCAATTTGGGCACCGGTTTTTATTGCAATAAAATTTGGGACCAAGGGCCCAGATTCAATAAGGGGGCCCCCAGGTCCAAAATGCAATAGTGGCACCAGGTCCCTAATCAATAAAGGCACCCGGTCCTAATTCAATAATTTCACCAGGTCCTAGATTTTTAAAAATTTGGGACCGGGTCCTAGAAGGGAATAAGGCAAACCCGGTCCCCGGGTGCAATAATGGCACCCCGGGGGCCCCCCCCCCCAGATGCCCAAAAATGGCACCAGTTCCTAGATGCAATAATGGGAAACCCGGTCCTAGATGCAATAGGGCACCAGGGCCCAAAAGCAATAGTGCACCAGGCCTAGATGCCCAAAAGGGCACCAGGTCCTAGATTTCCAAAAGTGGGCACCAAACCTTTGTTCAATAGTGGGCAAACCCAATCCTAGATGCCAAAAAATGGCCCCCAGGGCCCCAGATTTCCCAAAAGTGGCACCAGGTCCTTTTGGGGCAAAAGTTGGGACCCAAAGGTCCCCAGTTGCAAAAAGTGGACCAGGTCCTAGAAGGGAACAGGGCACCAGGTCCTAGATGCAATAGTGGGAAACCAGGTCCTAGATGCAATAGTGGGACCAGGTTTTTAGTTGCAATAGGGGGCACCAAGTCCAGATTCAATAATGCAAAACCCGGGCCTAGATGCAATAGTGGCACCGGGGGCCCCAGATTTAACAGGGCACCAGGTCCTAGAAGGGAATAATTGGGACCAGGGCTTAGTTGCAATAGGGCACCAAGTCCTAGATGCAAAAGTGGCCCCCCTGTCCCTTTTAAAACAATATTTGGGACTAGGTCCTAGAAAGCAACAGGGCCCCCCCAGGTCCAAGATAAAAATGGCACCAGGTTTTTAGTTCAAAATTTTACCAAGTCCCCAGGGTGCAATAGGTTTCACCAAAGGGCCCAGATGCAATAAATTGGGAAACCAGGGCCCCTTTGTTGCAATAGTGGGAAACCCAATTCCCAAATGCAAATTGGGAAACCCGGTCCTAGATGCAATAGTGGGGCACCAGTTTCCCGAATTTTAACAGTTGGGACCAGGTCCTAGATGCAATATTGGAAAAACCCGGTCCAGATTTCAATAGTGGGGGAAACCCCGGGCCTAGTTCAATATTTTTACACCAGGTCCTAGATGCAATAGTGGCACCAGGGCCTAGATGCAATAGGGTTTTTGGGGAAAACACCAGGTCCCCAGAATTTCAATAGTGGGCAAACCCGGTCCCAGATGCAAAAAGTGGGACCAGGTCCTGAAAGCCCAAAAGTGGCACCAGGGCCTAATAATAATAATTTAATAATAAAATTCCTAATTAAAAATAATTTAAGTAATAATTAAAATTTTTTTAAAAAAAAAAAAAAAAAAAAAAAAATTTTTTTAATAATTAAAAAATTTTTTAAAAAAAAAAAAAAAAATTAAAAAAAAAAATTTTTTTAAAAAAAAAAATAAAAAAAAAAAAAAAAAAAAAAAAAAAAATTAAAAAAAAAAAAAAAAAAAAAAAAATTTTTTTTAAAAAAAAAAAAAAATTTTTTTTTTTTAAAAAAAAAAAATTTAAAAAAAATTTAATAATTAAAAAAAAAAAAATTTTTTTTTTTAAAAAATTAAAAAAAAAATTAAAAAAAAGGGGGGTTTTTTTTTTTTTTAAAAAAAAAAATTTTAAAATTTTTTTTTGAAAAAAATTTTTTTTTGGGTTTTTTTTTAAAAAAAAAAAAAATTTTTTTTAAAAAAAATTTTTTTTTAAAAAAAAAAATTTTTTTTTAAAAAAAAAAAAAATTTTTTTAAAAATTTTAATTTAAATTTAAAAAAAAAGGGAAAAAATTTTTTTTTTTTAAAAAAAAAGGGGGGATAATTTTGGGGAAAAAATTGGATTGGTTTAAAAAAGGGGGGAAAACCCAAAGGGGGGTTTTTTTTGGGTTTGGATAATTTTGGGGGGGGTTTTTTTTTAAAAAAAAAACCCGGGGGGGACCAAAAAAAAAAAATTTTTTTGGGGGGAAAAAAATTTTAAAAAGGGGGGGAAAAAAAAAAAAAATTTTAAATTCTGGGGGGGGGTTTTTTTTTTTAAAAAGGAAGGGAAAAGGGGGGGGAAAAAAAAATTTTTTTTTTGGGGGGGTTTTTAAATTTTTTTCCTTTAAATTGGGAAAAATTTTTGGGGGGGGAAAATTTTTGGGGGGGTTTAAAATTTTCCCAAAAAATTTTTTTTTTTGGGGGGAAAAAAAATTTGGGCCTTTTTTTTTTTTGGGGTTTTTAAAAAATTTTTAATGGGGAAAAAAAAAAAGGACAGGTTTAAAAAATTGGGGAAAAGGAAAAATGGATAAATTTTTTTTTAAAAAAAAAAAAAATTTTTTTTTTATTTTTTTTTGGGGTTTTTGGGGGTTTTTAAAAAAATTTTGGGGGGGTTTTTTTGGGCAAAATTTTTTTTTTTAAAAAAAAAAGGGGGGGCTTTTTAAAAAAAAAAATTAAATTTGAAGGGGGAAAAAAACCCAAAAAAATAAAATTTTTTAAAATTTGGGCAAAAAATTAAATTTTTTTAAAAAAAAAGGGGAAAAAAAGGGGGTTTTTTTAATTTTTTTGGGGGGGGGGTTTTTTTTAAAAGGGGAAAAAATTAATTTTTTTGGGGTTTTTTGAAGGGTTTTTAAAAAAAAGGGGGGGGGGACCGGGGGGGGGTTTTTTTAAAAAATTTTTTGGGTTTTTTTGGGGGGCCTTTTTTTGGGGGTTTTTTGGGTTTTTTTATGGTTAAAATAAAATTTTTTAAAAATTTTTTAAAAAATTTTTAAAAATTTTTGGGGGAAAAAAGAAAAGTGTACGGAACAATTTTTTTTTTTTAAAAAAAAAAAAAGGGGGGGTTTTTTTTTTAAAATTTAAATTTTAAAATTTTTTGGTTTTGGGGGGGGGAAAAAAAAAAAAAATTGGAAATTTTAAATTTTCCCAAAAAAAAAAATTTTTATGGGAAAAAAGGGTTTTTTTAAAAAAAAAAAGGGGGGGGGGGGGAAAAATTTGGGGTTTTTTGGGGGAAAAAATTTGGGTTTTTTTTGGGGAAAAAATTTGGGCAAAAAAAAAAAGGGGGGAAATTTGGTTTAAAAAGGGGGGGGAAAAAAATTTTGGGGAAAAAATTTTTTTTAAAAATTGGGTTTTTTAAGGAAAAGGGGAAAAAAAGTTTTAAAAAAATTTTTTGGGGGGGCAATTTTTGTTGGGGAAAAAATTTTTTTTTAAAAAAACTTTTTGTTTGGGTAAAATTTAAGGGGGGAAAAAAAATTTTTCTGGCAATTTGGGGGGTTTTTAAAAAAATTTTTTTTAAGGAAAAAGGGTTTTTGGGGGGGGGGAAAAAAAAAATTTTTTGGGGGAATTTTAAAAAAAATTTTTTTTTTTTAAAAAGGGCCCAAAAAAGGTTTAAAAAGGGGGGGTTTTTTTCCAAAAAGGGGGTTTTTTTTGGGGGGGAAAAAAATTTTTGGGGAAAAAATTTTTTTTTTTAAAATTTGGGTTAATTTTAAAAATGGGTTTTAAAAGGGAAGGCAATTTGGATTGGGAAAAGGGAAATTTTGGGAAAAAGGGAAAAAAAAACCCCCCTTGGGGGAAAAGGGAAAAAAAAATTTTTTTTTTGGTTAATTTTTGGGGGGGGGAAAAATTTTAAAAGGGGGGAAAAAAATTTTTTTAAAAATTTTTGGGGGAAAAAAAAAATTTTTGGGGGAAAAAAGAAAAGGGGGAAAAAAAAGGGGCCGGAAATTTTTGGGGGGAAAAATTTTTTTTTAAAGGGGTTTTTTGGGAATGGATTAAAAATTTTTTCCTTTTAAAATAAAAAAATTTAAATGGCAATTTAAAAAAGGGGGGGGTTTTTTTTTTTTTAAAAAAAAAGGGCCAAAAGGGTTTGGGGTTTTAAAAAGGGAAAAAAAGGTTTATTAAAGGGTTTAAAATTAAAAGGGGGGGCAATTTGGGTTTGGGGGGAAAAAAGGGGGGGGAATTGGGTTTTTAAAAAAAAATGGGGGAAAAAAAATTGGGGGGAACCGGGAAAGGGGGGGGGAAAAAAAAAAAAAATTTTTTAAAAAAATTTTGGGAAAAAAAATTTTTTTTGGAAAATTTGGGGAAAAAAAAAATTTAAATTTTTGGAAAATTAAAAGGGGCAAAAAAGGGGGAAAAAACCCCTTTTTTTGGGGGGGGAAAAAATTTTTTTTTTTTTGGGGCAAAATTTTTTAAGGGGGAAAAAAAAATTTAAATTTTGGGGGTTTTTTTTTAAAAAAAATTTAAAAAAAATTTTTAAAAAAAAAAATTTTTTGGGGGTTTTTTTGGGCGGGGGGAAAAAGGGGGTTTTGGACCCTTTGGGTTTTTTTTGGAAAATTTTAAAAAATTTTGGGGAATTTTTTTTTGGGGGGGGGGGGGAAAAAAAAGAAAAAAAAGGGGGGGAAAAATTTTTCGGTTTTAAAAATTTTTTTAAAAAATTTTTAAAAAAAAGGGGGGGGGGGGGCAATTGGGGGAAGGCCAAAAAGGGGGGTTTTTTTTTTTTTTTGGGGGGGGAAAAATTTTTTGGAAATTTTTTGGGGGGGTTTTTTTGGGGGGGGGGAAAAAAAAAAAAATTTCCCAATTTTAAAAAAAAATTTTGGGGGGGGTTTTTTCCCGGGTTTTTGGGGGTTTTTGGGAAAAAAAAAAATTAACAAAATTTAATTTTTTTTTTTTGGGGGGGTTTTAAAAAATTTGGGGGGTTTAAAAATTTTAAAAAAAAAAAGGGGGGGGTTTTTTTAAAAAATTTTTGGGTTTAAAATTTTTAAAAAAAAAAAGGGGGGGGGGGAAAAAAAATTTTAAAAAAGGTTTGGAAATTTGGGGGAAAAAAAAAAAAAATTTTTTTAAGGAAAAAGGGGAAAAATAAAGGGAAGGTTTTGGAACCCCAAAAAGAAACCAAAAAAAAAAATTTTTTGGGGGCAATTTTTAATTGGAAAATTTTTTAAAATTTAAAAAAATTAAAAAAAACGGGGTAAAAGGGGGGTTTTTTTAAGGGGGTTTTTGATAATTTTTTTGGGAATTTTTTTTAAAAATTTTTTAAAAATTTTTTAATTTTTTTTTAAAAAAAAAAGGGGGGGAAAAAAAAAGGGGGGGGAAAAAAAAAAAAGGAACCTTTTTTAATGGGGGAAAAAAAGGGGGGAAAATTTTGGGGGGCCAAAAAAAATTTTGGGAAATGGGGGCAAATTTTTAAAATTTTTTTAAGGGAAAAAAATTTGGGGGGTTTTTTTTTTTAAAAAATTTTTTTGGGGGGGGGAAAAAAAGGGGTTTTTTCCAAAAAATTGGGGTCCAAAAAAAAAGGGGGGTTTTTGGGTTTTTAAAAAGGTTAAAAAAATTTTTTAAGGGGTTTTGGGGCCTTTTTTTTTTTTAAAAAAGGGGGGAAAAAAAATTTAAAAAAAATTTTTGGTTTGATTTGGGGAAAAAAGGGAAATTAAAAATTTTTTTTAAAAAATTAAAAATTTTTTTTTTTAAAAAAAAGGGGGGCTTTTTGGGGTTTTTGGGGGGAAAAATTTTTTTGGGGAAAAAATTTTTGGGGGATTAAAAAAAAGGGGGTTTTTTTTTGGGAAAAAATGGAACAAAAAGGGGGGGGTTTTGGTTTAAATTAAAAAAAGGGGGGGGTTTTAAAAAATTTTTTTTAAAAAAAATTAATTTTTTTGGGGGGAAAGGAAAAAAATTTTTTTTATGGGTTTTTGGGTTTTAAAAAAAAAAAAAAAATTTAAAGGGGGTGAAAAAAGGAAAATGGGGGGGGGGGGGGGAAAAAAAAAAAAAAAAAAAAATTGGGGGGGAAAAAAAAACCCCAAAAAAAAAAAAAGGGGGGAAATTTTAAAAAAGGGGGGGTTTGGGTTTTTAATTTTTTTGGGGGAAAAAAAGGGGGAAAAAAAAAAAAAGGGGGGGCCGGGAAATTAAAAAATTTTTAAGGGAAAATTTTTTTTTAAAAAAAGGGGGTTAAAAATTTTTTGGTTTTGGAAAAAAAGGGGGGGGAAAAAAAAAAAAAGGGGGGGTTTTTTTTTAAAAAAAAATTTTTTTGGGAAATTTTTTAAAAAAAAGGGGGTTTTTGGGGGGGTTTAAAATTTTTTAAAAACAATTGGCTTTTGGGTTTAATTTAAAATTTTGGGGGTTTTTAAAAAGGGGAAAAAAGGGGGGAAAAGGAAAGGAATTTAAAAAAAGGGGTTTAAAAAATTTTTGGAAAAGAAACAAAAAAAAAACGGGGAAAAAAAAAAAAAAAAAATTTTGGAAATTTTTTTAAAAAAAGGGGAATTTTAAAAAAAAAAATTTTTTTTTTAAATTTGGGTTGGTTTTTTTTTTTTCCAAAAAATTTTGGGGTTTTTTGGTTTTAAAAAAAGGGTTTTGGGGTTTTTTTGGGTTTTTGGAAATTGGGGTTTTTAAAAAAGGAAAAAATTTAAAAGGGGGGAAAAAGGGTTAAATTTTTTTTGGGGGTTTTTAAATTAAAAATAGGTCCAAAAAAAAAAAAAGGGTTTTTTTTTTGGGGGGTTTTTGGGTTCCCAAAAAAAAAATTTTTTTTTTTAAAAAAAAAATTTTTTTTTTTTTTTAAATTTTAAAAAATGGGAAAAAAAAAAAGGGGGGGGAAAAAAAAAAAGTCCCTCTAAGCAATAGTGGCCCAGGTCCTAGATTTAACAGTGGCACCCCGGCCCAGATGCAATAGTGGCACAGGTCTAGATGCAATAGTGGCACCAGGTCCTAGATGCAATAGTGGCACCAGGTCCTAGATGCAATAGTGGCACCAGGTCCTAGATGCAATAGTGGCACCAGGTCTTAGTTGCAATAGTGGCACCAGGTCCTAGATGCAATAGTGGCACCAGGTCCTAGATGCAATAGTGGCACCAGGTCCTAGATGCAATAGTGGCACCAGGTCCTAGATGCAACAGTGGCACCAGGTCCTAGATGCAATAGTGGCACCAGGTCCTAGATGCAATAGTGGCACCAGGTCCTAGATGCAATAGTGGCACCAAGTCCTAGATGCAATAGTGGCACAAGGTCCTAGTTGCAATAGTAGCACCGTGTCCTAGATGCAATAGTGGCACAAGGTCCTAGTTGCAATAGTGGCACCATGTCCTAGTTGCAATAGTGGCACAAAGTCCTTGTTGCAATAGTGGCGCAAGGTCGTAGTTGCAATAGAGGCACGAGGTCCTTGTTGCAATAGTGGCACCATGTCCAAGTTGCAATAGTGGCACCATGTCCTAGTTGCAATAGTGGTACCAGGTCCTAGTTGCAATAGTGCCACCATGTAATAGTTGCAATAGTGGCACCATGTCCTAGTTACAATAGTGGCACCAGGTACTAGTTGCAATAATGGCATCATGTCCTAGTTGCAATAGTGGTACCATGTCCTAGTTGCAATAGTGGCACCATGTTCTAGTTGCAATAGTGGCACCAAGTCCTAGTTGCAATAGTGGCGCTAGATGACAGTTGCAATGAAGGCACCAGGTCCTAGTTGCAATAGTGGCACCATGTGCTAGTTGCAATAGTGGCGCTAGATGACAGTTGCAATGAAGGCACCAGGTCCTTGTTGCAATAGTGGTACCAGTTCCTAGTTGCAATAGTGGCACCATGTGCTAGTTGCAATAGTGGTACCATGTCCTAGTTGCAATAGTGGTACCATGTCCTAGTTGCAATAGTGGCACCAGGTACTAGTTGCAATAATGACATCATGTTCTAGTTGCAATAATGGCACCATGTTCTAGTTGCAATAGTGGCACCAGGGCCTAGTTGCAATAGTGGCACCATTTCCTTGTTGCAATAGTGGCACCATGTCCTAGTTGCAATAGTGGCACTCTGTCCTAGTTGCAATACTGGCACCATGTCTTAGTTGCAATAGTGGCATCATGTCCTAGTTGTAATAGTGACACCAGGTTCTAGTTGCAATAGTGGCACCAGGTCCTAGTTCCAATAGTGGCACCATGTCCTAGTTGCAATAGTGGCATCATATCCTAGTTGTAATAGTGGCACTAGGTCCTTGTTGCAATAGTGGCACCAATTCCTAGTTGCAATAGCGGCACCATGTCCTAGTTACAATAATGGCACCATGTCCTAGTTGAAATAGTGGCACCATTTCCTAGTTGCAATAGTGGCACCATGTCCAAGTTGCAATAATGGCATCAGGTCCTAGTTGTAATAATGGCACCATGTCCTAGTTGCAATAGTAGCACCATGTCCTAGTTGCAACAGTGGCACCATGTCGTAGTTGCAATAGTGGCACTAGGGCCTATTTGCAATAGTAACACCATGTCCAAGTTGCAATAATGGCATCATGTCCTAGTTGCAATAGTTGCACCATGTCCTAGTTGCAACAGTGGCACCAAATGATGATGGCATTAATGACATTTCCCACAGAAATCAACGCTTCCATACTACTGTACATCTTCAACATGGCCGATAAACATTATAACGATCAATTGCCAGTTAATTAACAGAAGAATGTACGGGTACACTAACAGTTCTGTCTATATATAACAGACCCAATGTTGTACCACTGAGTCATGACGCTCACAGTACCATTATGTTATAAATATCACTTCTGTGACAGTATCAACGACAGCAACTGTGATTCTGTTGTCTCTTTCAACAGTCCCAGAAGCTTTGTGAGGTGTGAGAATAAATGTTCCTTGAGATCCACTGTAGTTGATGGATGAAACAGACATATTTTGGTATTAAGAGAAGTATAGCATGATGGCCTGAGATAGTTAATATTAAGAGAAGTATAGCATGACATGTGAGGAGAACATGATGACTGAGGCACATTACAGTATTAATAAGAGACTACTATGATGATAGTATAGCATTAAAATGTGGATAGAATGATATATCAAGCAAATTAGTGTATATAGAAAAATATAGATGAGTGTGAGATGGTCCTCAGACAAATAGATTTTTTTTAGATTTTGCCACTGAAGTGGCTAGTTTATTATGCACCTCACATCCATCCTGTGCACGGTAGCACAAGAGCAGGTGGATACACAAAAGGCCTAGGAACTAGGCCCCAAAAGGGTCAACATGTGTACATATGGATTTATATCTTCATATCTATAGTTCACTTATCTGTTACAAGCAAATTTAGGAAATTTGCTTAGTATATCTGGTATCTTATTTTCATTAATAAGATATCTTGGCATGTCACATAGGTTATTATACTGTCTGTCTCTGTGTTCCTCAATAAGTGGACAATTAAGCACATAGTGTTCAAGACAGTGACCATATACGTAACTCATAATGTGCATTAGTTTTGGTCATTATTGTGTGTTCTCACAAAAATGACAGAAGCACTTGTAAAAACCAAGCCGAAGCCTGGCACTACAACAGCAGTCAGTACTTGTAACCAAGCCTTAAGCCTGGCCACTACAACATCAGTCAATATTTGCAGTACTTGTAACCATGCGAGGCCGGGCCACTACAACATCAGTCAGTATTGTAACCAAGCCTAAGCCAGGCCACTACAACATCTGTCAGTATTGTAACAAGACCTAAGCATGGCCACTACAACATCTGTCAGTACTTGTAACCAAGCCCTAAGCCTGGTCATTACAACATAAGTCAGTACTTGAAACAAAGCCTTAAGCCTGGCACTACACATCAGGGCAGTACTTGTAACCAAGCCTAAAACCTGGCACTACAACATCCAGTCAGTACATTGTTAAACCATGCCTAGCCTGGTCATTACAACATAGTCAGTACTTGAAACCAAGCTAAGCTGGGCCAACTTACAATCATCAGGTCGTACTTGTAACCAAGCCTAAACCTGGCACTACAAAACATCAGTCAGGATATTCTAACCAAGCCTAAACCTGGCCACTACAACATCAGTCAGTACTTGTACCAAGCATAGGCTGGCCACTACAACATTAGTCAGTACTGAAACCATGTCCTAAGGCCTGGCCCTTCCACATCAGTCAGTAACTTGTAACCAAGCTAAAGCTGGCCACTACTACATCAGTCGTACTTGAAACCAAGCCTAAGCTGGCCACACAACCTCAGTCCGTATTTGTAACCAAAAGCTAAGCCTGGCCACTACACATCAGTCAGTACTGTAGCCAAGCCTAAAGCCTGGCCACTACAAAATCAGTCAGTGCTTGCAACAAAGCCTAAGCTTGCACTACAGCATCAGTCAGTAATTGTAAACAAGCCTAAGCCATGGCCACTACAACATCATCAGTTATTGTAACCAAGCGAAGGACATGCCCCCACTACTAAATCAGTCAGTACTTGTAAAACCCAATGCCTAAGCCTGGCCACTACAACTCAGACAGTATTGTAACCAAGCCTAAGCCTGGCCAATACAACATCAGTCATTATTTGTAACCAAGACTAAGCCTGGCCACTACAACGTCAGTCGTATTGTAACCAGCCTAAGCCTGGCCATACAAAACCAGACAGTACTTGTAACCAAGCCTAAGGCCTTGGCCACTACAACATCAGTCAGTACTTTGAAACCAAGGCTTAGCCTGGCCAATAAACATCAGTCGTACTTGTTACCCAAACCTAAGCATGGCCAACTACTACATTCAGTCAGTTCTTGTAACAATAGCCTAAGCCTGGACCACTACAACTCAGTCAGTACTTGTATCCAAGCTAAGCCTGTCCACTACAACTTCAGTCAGACTTGTAACCAAGCCTACGCCTGGCCACTACTACATCAGTCATTATTGTAAAAATGAATAAGCCTGGCCACTACAACACGTCAGTACTTGTAAACCAAGCCTAAGCCTGGCCACTACAACACAGTCAAGTAATTGTAACCAAGCCTCAAGCCTTGCCACTACAACATCAGTCAGTACTTGTAACCAACCTAAGCCTGGCCACGACAACATCGTCAGTACTTGAAACCAAAACCTATGCCTGGCCCTACAACATCAGTCAGTACTTGTAACCTAGAGCATAAGCTGGACACTACAACATCAGTCAGTACTTGTAACCAAGCAAAAGCCTTGTGTCACTCAACATCAGTCAGTAATTGTAACCAAGCCTAAGCCTGGCCACTACAACATCAGTCATTATTTGTAACAAGACTAAGCCTGGCCACTACAACGCCGTCAGTACTTGTAACCAAGCCTAAGCCTGGCACTACATCTCAGTCAGTACTTGTAACGAAGCTTAAGCCTGGCCACTACAACATTCAGTCTAGTACTTGCAACAAGCCTAAGGCCTCGGCCACTACACATCGTTCAGTACTTGTAACCAAACCTAAGCCTGGCACTACTACATCAGTCAGTCCTTGAAACGAAGCTAAGCCCTGGACCATACAACATCTGTCAGTACTTGTAACCAAGCACTAAGCATGAGCCACTACAACAGCAGTCAGTACTTGTAACCAAGCCTAAGCCTGGCCACTACAACATCAGTAGTACATGTAACAAGCCTAAGCTGTCCACTACACATCAGTCAGTAATTGTAACCAAGCTAAGCCTGGCCCACTGCAACAACAGTCAGTATTTGTACCAAGACTAAGATGGCCTCTACAAAGCCAGTCAGTACTTGTAAACCTAGCTAAGCCTGGCCAACTACAACATCAGTCAGTACATGTAACCAAGCATAAGCCTGGCCACAACACATCAGTAGTACTGTAACCAAGCCTGGGCCTGGCCACTACAACATCAGTCAGTACTTGTAACCAAGCCTAAGCCTGCCCATACAACATCAGGTCAAGTACCTTGTACTACCTAGCTTTGGCCACTAAAACATCAGGTCGTACTTAAAACGAAGCCTATGCCTGGCCTCTTAAAACATCAGTCAGTTCTTGTAAACCAAGCTAAGCCTTGCCACTAACACAACATCAGTTTTCAGCCGTACTTGTAACCAAGCCTAAGACTGGCCCCCATAACACATCCCCCAGTCCAGTACTTGTAACCATGCTAATGCTGCCACTACAACATCAGTCAGTACTTGTAACAAGACTAAAGCCTGGCCATACAACAACAGTCAGTATTTGTAAACCAAAGACATAAGCCTGGCCACTACAACATCAGTCAGTACTTGTAACCAAACCTGAGCCTGGCCTCTACAACATCAGTCAGTACTTGAAAATCAGCGATGCCTGGTCCACTACAACATCAGTCAATACTTGTAACCAAGCTAAAGCCTAGGGCCATACAACATCAGTCCAGTACTTGTAACCAAGCCTAAGCCTGGGCACTACAAATCAGTCAGTACTTGTAAACCAAGCCTAAAGCCTGGCCATTACAACATCCAGTCAGTACTTGTAACCAAACTAAGCTGGCCATACAACATCAGTACAGTACTTGAAAACGAAGCCTAAGCCTGGCCACTACAACATACAGTCAGTACTTGTAACCAAGCCTAAGCCTGGCCACTTACAATATCAGTCAGTATTTGTAACCAAGACTAAGCCTGGCCACTACAACGCCAGTCAGTACTTGTAACCATGCCTAAGCTGGCCACCACAAACATCAGTGCAGTACTTTAAACCAAGCCTAAGCTGGCACTACAACTTGAGTCAGTACTTGTAACCAAACCTAAGCCTGGCCACTTAACATCAGTCAGTACTTGTACCAAGCCTAAGCCTGGGCACTACAACATGAGTCAGATTGTACCAATAACTAGCTGGCCACTACTACATCAGTCAGTACTTGTACGAAGCCTAAGCCTGGCCACTATCAGGCACTCCAGTCAGTACTTGTAACCAAACCTAAGCCTGGCCACTACAACATCAGTCAGTACTTGTATCGAAGCCTAAGCTGGGCCACTACAGCATCAGTCAGTGCTTGTAACCAATGCCTAAGTCTGGCCACTAAAGCATCGTCAGTACTTGTAACCAAGCCTAAACCTGGGGCATACAACATGAGCTGTACTTGTAACCAAAACCTAAGCCTGGCCCACTACAATATCAGTCCAGTTTTTTTAACCAAGCCTAAGCCTAGGCCACTAACAACACCTGGGCTGTTACTTGTACCAAGCCTCCAAGGCTGGCCACCCACAACATCAGTCGTACTTTAACCAAGCCTAAGCCTGCCACTACAACATGAGTCAGTATTGTAACAAACCTAAAGCCTGGCCACTAAAATCTGTCAGTACTTGTAACCTAAGCTAAGCCTGGGCACTACAACATGAGGTCGAGTACTTGTAACCAAACCTAAGCCCTGGCCACTACAACATCAGTCACGTACTTGTAACGATGCCTAGGCCTGGCCATACAGCAATCAGTTCAGTACTTGTACCAAAACCTAAGCTGGCCAACTACAACATCAGTCGCAGGGACTTGTAAACGAAGCCTAAGCCTGGCCACTCTTACAGCATCAGTCAGTGCTGGTAACAAGCCTAAGTCTGGCCACTACAAGCTCAGCAGTACTTGTAACAAGCCTAAGTCTGGCCATACAGCATCAGTCGTACTTGTAAACGAATGCCTAAGCCTGGCCATACAACATCAGTTTCAGTACTTGTAACCAAGCCTAGCTGACCACTACAACATCAGTCAGTACTTTGTAACCAAGCCTAAGCATGCCAACTAAGCATCAGTAGTACTTGTTCGAGCCAAAGCCTGGCCATACAGAGTAGTCAGTGCTTGTAACCAAGCCTAAGCTGGCCACTAGAGCATCAGTCAGTACTTGTAACGAAGCCTAAGCCGGACCAAATTCTACAGGCATCAGTCAGTACTTGTTAACCAACCCTAAGCCTGGCCACTACAAACATCAGTCAGTGCTTTAACCAAGCCTAAGCCTGGCCACTACAGATCAGTTCAGTACTTGTTAACGATTATTAAGCCTGGGCCACTACAGCATCAGGCAGTACTTGTATCGAAGCCTAAGGCCTGGCCACTACAGCATCAGTCAGTACTTGTAACGAAGCTAAGCCTGGCACTACAACATCAGTCAGTGGCGTAACCAAGCTAAAGCGTGCCACGTACAGCACCAGTCGTGCTTGTAACCAAGCCTAAGCTGGCCACTTCAGCATCTGTCAGTTCTTGTAAACAAGGCCTAAAGCCTGGCCATACAAATCAGTCAGTACTTGTAACCAAGCCTTATGTCTGGCCACTACAGCATCAGTCTGTACTTGTAACAAGCCTAAGCCTGTGCACTACAAACATCAGTCAGTACTTGTAACCAAAGCCTAAGCCTGGCCACTACAAGATCAGTCTGTTTTTGTAAACCAAGCCTAAGTTGGCCACTACAGCATCAGTCAGTACTTGTTAACCAAGCCTTAAGCCTCGGCCACTACGATCAGTATAGTTCTTGTAACCAAGCCTAGCTGGCCCACTACAATATAGTCTGTATTTTTAACCAAGACTAAGACCTGGCCCACTACACGCCACTCAGTACTTGTAACAAGCCTAAGCCTGGCACTACAAACACCAGTCAGTACTTGTAACCAAGCCTAAAGCCTGGCCACTACACATCAGTTCCAGACTTGTAACCAAGCCTAAGGCCTGGGCCACTACAACATCAGTCAGTACTTGTAACAAGCTAAGTCTGGCCACTAGACATCAGTCCAGTACTTGAAACGAAGCCTAAGCCTGGCCACTACAACATCAGTCAGTACTTGTAACCAAGCCTAAGTCTGGCCACTACAACATCAGTGTTCACATTGCAAGTTGCTCCATAAACATACTTATCTACGTTCATGTTATCATAGTGGGTTATAGATCTACTCAGACTTCTAACTGCATTCCAATAACATTCATTTTCATTATTTACTTCTCTCCGAATGCATCCAAACTGACCAATGAGTAAGCTGAACTGTTTAAGGGTGATCTGAACTGACCAAGAAGATAGGTGTAGTGTTCGAGGTTCATTATACTGATGTACGTGAGCGATATGCTATTTGAAGGTCATCTATAAGAGATATAATGTGCGTGTCAACAAGAGTTGTATATCAGACACACTCTTTGAGAGGACATATGACTTATCCTGAGAAAAAGGTGAACTAAGAGGGGGTTAATGTGTTAGGCAAGTTGGCAAATCTGAGAGAGATGTGCTGTGTGAATCATGTGAACTGACCTACAAGAGAGATGTGCTGTCGTAGATCATGTGAAACTGACCTACAAGGAGAGATGTGCTGTGTAGATCATGTGAACTGACCTACAAGAGAGATGTGCTGTGTTAGTTCATGATGAACTGACTACAGAGAGATGTGCTGTGTAGATCATGTGAACTGACCTACAAGAGAGATGTGCTGTGTAGATCATGTGAACTGACCTACAAGAGAGATGTGCTGTGTAGATCATGTGAACTGACCTACAAGAGAGATGCGCTGGTAGTCATGTGAACTGACCTACAAGAGAGATGTGCTGTGTAGATCATGTGAACTGACCTACAAGAGAGATGTGCTGTGTAGATCATGTGAACTGACCTACAAGAGAGATGTGCTGTGTAGATCATGTGAACTGACATACAAGGAGAGATGTGCTGTTGTAGATCATGTCTGAACTGACCTGTGAAGAGGATGGTGCTGTTGTAGTCTGTGAACTGACCTACAGAGAGATGTGCTGTGTAGATATGTGAACTGACCTACGAGAGAGATGTTGCTGTTGTAGACATGTGAACTGACCTACAAGAGAATGTGCTGTGTAGATCATGTGAACTGAACTACAATAGAGAATGTGCTGTGTAGATCAGTGAAATGACCTACAAGAGGAGATGTGCTGTGTTGATCATGTCGAAACTGTCCTACAAGAGAGATTTGCTGTGTAGATCATGTGAACTGAACTCCTCAAGAGAGATGCGCTGTGTGATATGTGAACTGACCTACAAGAGAGATGCGCTGTGTAGATTCTTGTGAACTGACCTTACAAGAGAGATGTGGCTGTGAAGATCTTGTGAACTGACCTACAAGAGGATGTGCTGTTTGATAGATCATGTGATGACTACAAGAGAGATGTGCTGTGTAAGATCATGTGAATGACCTTAACAAGAGAGATGTTGCTGTGTAGATTTCATGTGACTGACCTGTGAGGAGAGATGTGCGTGTAGTCATTGTGAACTGACCTACAAGAGAGATTGTTGCTGTGTAGATCATGTGAACTGACCATAAAAGAGAGATGTGCTGTGTTAGAATCATGTGAATGACCTACAAGAGAGATTGTGCTGTCTGTAGATCATGTGAACTGACCTGTGAGGAGAGATGTGCTGTGTAGATCTTTGTGAAGCTGACCTACAAGTGAGATGGCTGTGTAGGATCATGTGAACTGGCCTACAAGAGAGATGTGCTGTGTAGATCATGTGAGTGACTCAAGAGAGATGCGCTTGTGTGAAAGTCATCTGCATGTACTTGTCTTCAGGAATAGAATACTTGTCCTGACGGAAGACTGCTCGTTGAAACAGGTATCTTATGTCCTTGTTGGGTGATGTCTGCAAGCACAACACAATACTTTGATAACTGTTGTCAATAAACAGTTGTCTTCACTATATTTAGATGCTAGAATCAGTAAATCAGACGTATTTGTAATGTGGCAACTCCTACAGGTTAGGTAAGATTCGCCAGGAAACAGGACAAGTGTTTCCTGACGCTGGTCCTAATCAACTGATGACCCACCACTGGAGATTATCGTCATCTGACAGAAGCTTTATGCTGGTAATCATATGAACTGCAAAAATAATATGTGTGGAAAAAACAGATCAATTAAAAATATGTAATTTACGAACAATAACTTAATTAGTTTAATCAGATACAATGAATAAAAAATACATGCAGTGATTCAATGATTATATTACTTACGTAAATTATTTACATAAAATAGGTTTTAATAATAACTAAAAACTCTCAATGTTTTTATGTTATTGAAAATAACATAAAATACCGATAAGTTGTAGGTTAAGACACATGTACAACAGTTGGGTATCTTTAATGATTAAACGTTTCTCCTACACAGTAGTCTTATTCAGTCAAATACAGAGGGAGTAGTATAAATGAAATAAAGATGTAATCAGTCCATTAACCTTGGAGAAAAACTATTTGAGGTGGTCAGTCTCTCCCGTTCTCAAGATGTGCGGGAACTCCTAAGATAATTGCCAGTGATATTAACATCTACCCGATTTTTTGATAATTGCCATGTCACGTATCAGTGCTTGTGGGATGGTCGTTTTTCTAAGTGCTAAAATATTCAATCTTCTTGGGTATGGGTATTGAAATGCCTTGGGGCACTTCCTGAATGTTTTATTCCTCCCGCCTCTCTGCCTCACTCCAGCAAGTGCGCTCCCTGTCCTCGTATCTGCTTGGACCTCCTCCTATTTCCTGCAAGACTGCAAGCTCCTGATGTGTTGATTGGAACATGAAAGGCCTAGAACTATCATTCAACTCCCCCTCCCCATGGTTGTTTCATGTTGTTTCAGTGCTTCAGCCCACCTCATGGGAAGCAGGTCAAAATTCACGACACTCTAAACCATTGGAAAAAAACAGTCCGATTTACTGTCTTACTTTGAAAAGAAGAATCAAATCAGTTCTCCATGCCCTTTGATACGAATACTACTATTGAAGTGATTAAGTTGTGTGTGGTTGATTTCAAGTTTGAGTTTGAAGGGAAATATTATTCTCAAAGGAGGGAAATGGATATGAGAAATCCATTGTCTCTCCTATTGAGCGATCTGTACATGGAGCTCTTCAAGATGAGGTTGAAGAAAGACATCCTTCCCTGTAATGCTAGATGGTTCAGATATATGGATGCCATCTTGTGTTTGTGGACGAATGATGTGGCCCTGGATACATTCTGGTCTAGTGGCTAACGCGACGGGCTGGAGTTTTGAGACTCTATGACCGCGGGTTCAATCCCGGCCGGGGGTATGGTGAATCTATTAAGGCTTTGGTCTCATTAATTAAATTCTCTGTAGAAAAAAAAATGGAATTTATTCTTCCTTTCCCAGATGATTTGATACACCGTGTCAATAGAAAGTTCATGTTTACAGTATATAGGAAGGCCACTAATGTGTACTCATATATCCACTATTACTCCAACCATGAGACTAGAGTTAAGAGGTGTCTTTCTCATCATGAGAACTTACCGAATATTTAGCTCGAAATATCTAGATGAAGAAATTAGGAAAATATTTGATATTGCCACGAAATTGCGGTACCCTAGAAATTTTGTGGAATCAGCATTGCTGGCAGCTAGAAAAATTAATCATAGGACTGAACCTAGGACAACACCTCAGACGAAAAATGTGCTGGTTCTCCCACATAAGTCTACAAGCCTCCGGATGCAATGTCCCAGCAATTCCAGGAGCAGCTGTTAAAAAATGACCACTGTCTGGAAAATCTGCCAGCTCCTGGCCCCAACATCTTGCTCCTGGGATTTTTCAACTTGAGGCACCTAAAATGGAGGAATATAGCAAATAATGTTGTTGCAGTGATAACACCAGGAGGCAGCTCTGACGAGAACTCACACACACACGAGCTTTTAAATCTCAGCACAAAATTCAACTTAAACCATCATTTTAATAGAGCTTACTAGACTGGAGAATACACTGGACCTCATCTTCACTAACAATGATGATCTGATATGAAATGTCACCATATCAAAAACAATATACTCAGATCAAAACACAATCGAGGTTCAGACACCTATGCGCGGAGCCCCAGACCGACATAATGAGATTAGTCACGAGGGAGCCTTCACCAAATTCAACTTCAATAATAAGAACATAAAGTGGGACCAAGTAAACCAAATCCTAAACGATATAAGCTGGGAAGATAGACTAAGCAACACAGACCCCAACTTATGCCTAGAACAGATTAACTCTGTGGCACTCGATGTATGCTCAAGGCTTATTCCTTTAAGAAACAGGAGAAGATGTAAAATAGAAAGAAACAGGCGCTCCCTTTACAGGCGACGGAAAAGAATAACAGTGCGGCTAAAAGAGGCCAATATATCTGAAATGCGTAGGGAGTCACTGGTCAGAGAAATAGCAAACATCGAACTTAAGCTAAAGGAATCTTATAGGAGTCAGGAATCGCGGGAAGAACTAAAAGCCATAAATGAAATCGAAAGACCCCCAAAGTATTTCTTTTCTTATGCCAAATCAAAGTAGAGAACAACATCCAGTATTGGGCCCCTACTTAAACAAGATGGGTCCTACACAGATGACAGCAAGGAAATGAGTGAGCTACTCATGTCCCAGTATGACTCAGTTTTTAGCAAGCCACTAACCAGACTGAGAGTCGAAGATCAAAATTAATTTTTTATGAGAGAGTCACAGAATTTGGTTAACACAAGCCTATCCGATGTTATCCTGACGCCAAATGACTTCGAACAGGTAATAAATGGCATGCCCATGCACTCTGCCACACTCCTGGAACTCCGTGTTCATTAAGAACTGCAAGAAGGCCCTATCACGAGCCTTTTCCATCCTATGGAGAGGGAGCATGGACAAGGGGGTCGTCCCACAGTTACTAAAAACAACAGACATAGCCCCACTCCACAAAGGGGGCAGTAAAGCAACAACAAAGAACTACAGACCGATAGCACTAACATCCCATATAAAAATCTTTGAAAGGGTCCTAAGAAGCAAGATCGCCACCCATCTAGACACTCATCAATTACACAACCCAGGGCAACATGGGTTTAGAGCAGGTCGCTCCTGTCTGTCTCAACTACTGGATCACTAGAAGACAAAAAGAATGCAGATGTAACATATACAGACTTTGCAAAAGCCCTCGACAAGTGTGATCATGGCGTAATAGCGCACAAAATGCGTGCTAAAGGAATAACAGGAAAAGTTCGTCGATGGATCTATAATTTTCTCACAAAGAGAACACAAAGAGTAGTAGTCAACAGAGTAAAGTCCGAGGCGGCTACGGTGAAAAGCTCTGTTCCACAAGGCACAGTACTCGCTCCCATCTTGTTTCTCATCCTCATATCTGACACAGACAAGGATGACAGCCACAGCACCGTGTCTTCCTTTGCAGATGACACCCGAATCTGCATGACAGTGTCTTCCATTGCAGACACTGTAAGGCTCCAGGCGGACATCAACCAAATCTTTCAGTGGGCTGCAGAATGAGAAATTTCAATTACTCCGATATGGTAAACATGAGGAAATTAAAACTTCATTAGAGTATAAAACAAATTCCTTCCACAAAATAGAGCGAAAAACCAACGTCAAAGACCTGGGAGTGATCATGTCGGAGGATCTCACATTCAAGGACCATAACATTGTATCAATCGCATCTGCTAGAAAAATGACAGGATGGATAATGAGAACCTTCAAAACTAGGGATGCCAAGCCCATGATGACACTCTTCAGGTCGCTTGTTCTATCTAGGCTGGAATATTGCTGCACACTAACAACACCTTTCAAGGCAGGTGAAACAGCTGGCCTAGAAAACGTAAAGAGAACCTTCACGGCGCGCATAACGGAGATAAAACACCTCAGTTACTGGGAGCGCTTGAAGTTCCTGAACCTGCACTCCCTGGAACGCAGGCGGGAGGGATTCATGATTATATACACCTGAAAATCCTAGAGGGACTAGTACCGAACTTGCACACGAAAATTACTCAAACGAAAGCAAAAGACTCAGCAGACGATGCAACATTCCCCAATGAAAAGCAGGGGTGTCATTAGCACGTTAAGAGACAATACAATAAGTGTCAGGGGTCCGAGACTGTTCAACTGCCTCCCAGCATACATAAGGGGGGATTACTAATAGACCCCTGGCAGTCTTCAAGCTGGCACTGGACAAGCACCTAAAGTCGGTACCTGACCAGCCGGGCTATGGCTCGTACCTTGGATTGCGTGCAGCCAGCAGTTACAGCCTGGTTGATCAGGCTCTGATCCACCAGGATGCCTGGTCACAGACTGGGCCGCGGGGGCGTTGACCCCAGGAACTCTCTCCAGCTAAACTCCAGGTAATAAGAATTTATCTATCCTGCTGAATGCTCTTAAAATATTTAGCACACAAGTAGTTTTCAAGAATGCACAGATTATTAAAAGCATTCTGATAAAGAATTCTCCACAACATTGCATTGGTGGACTGTATAGAATTGGTTGCAATGGGTTCAGTTTATCTTATGTGGGACAGACTGGCAAATCTCTAGATATTAGGATATCCCAACACAAATATTCGATACAGACTGCCTCTGAATCAAATGCCATTTATAATAACACTGGAAATTGGCCGGAAGCTAAAGTCATTGGCCCTACTGCCACTTGGCTTGGATGGAACATTATGGAATCGGCCATTTTGAAACATGATAAGCTTTCTTTATATAAGAATAGTGGCAGCTTATTCAAATTAAATTCGTGTAGAGTGGAGGTTGTAGTCCATGCTTAAAACACGACTCCTCTATGAATGCGATGGATTGTATTAAATGTAGCACACAGAGGAATAGTGTTGGTTCTGATGGTTAGACCAGCATCTCCATAAGAACCTTGTGGGTTAAAACTATGTCATAACTATGGCCATCTTCCCTGTGGGTAAACTACAAATGAGTTCCCATTTAATTTAGTGAGCCCATTTTCTATTGTATGAAATTATACCTAGACACTTACCGGATGTCAATAGTTACAATGTTAAGCCTTTTAAATCATACCAGAGTTGACAGAATTGTTGGTGATTGTCATGCCGCTAATTGTTACACTCTTTGGGCTGTGATGACAATACCAGTGCTTGTGGGCTGGCGGTCTTATAATGCCTTAAAAAATACTGAACCTTCCTGACACTAGGCACTGGGCACTGGTTGGTATGCCTAGGCATTTATTCTCTGCTTCCCTCTTTCTTCTTTCCAGCAAAAACACTCTGAACATGTGTGCTCAGATTTCATCCTCTTTTCTGCAATATTGCACGCTCCTGTTGATGTGCTGATTACAATACGAAAGGCCTAGAACCATCTTTCATGTATATATCTATATATATATATATATATATATATATATATATATATATATATATATATATTATATATATATATATATATATATAATATATATATATATATAATATAATATATATATATATATATTATATATATATATATATATATATATATATATGCAAAACAACCACTCTGAAAGAATAGAGAAATTCCAAGCGCTTTCGTGACTACTCACATTATCATAGTTCCTTGATAATGTGAGTAGTCACGAAAGCGCTTGGAATTTCTCTATTCTTTCAGAGTGGTTGTTTTGCATATTCTGAAATCACCTGTTTACTGTGATCTTATTGCATATATATATATATATATATATAATATATATATATATAATAGATATATATATATATATATATATATATATATATAATATATATATATATATATATATATATATATATATATATATATATGCTAAAGAACCACGGGGAAAGTTGAAAGATGGCTCTAGGCCTTTCGTATTGTGATCAGCACTGGTCAGTTAGCAAGAACTTACTTAAAATTAAGGTCTACAATTTTCTCTTATACGTTTAAAGATGCATTTTTTTCATTAATGTTAAAGTAAAAACTTACAATATTGCACGAAAAGAATCTTAGGAAACTTACCTAACCGTATTATAACAAGCGCAATTTATTTTAGCCTAATCCAACTAAATATATTTTAGATAAGTTTACAGTAATTTAATCCTAAACAAACACAATTAAATATGTTTTTTTCGTTAGGTTCAGAATGATTTTGGCGAAATTATTGCATTTATTGTGGTGGAGACGAAAAAAAACTAGAAAAGCTAGATACAGCGATTGATAAACAAGGGTTGAGACTCGACCGTTCGTCATTGTAGGAGCTGCCAGAAATCACCGGTTCTTCAACACGCAAGTTATACTTTTGTATCAATCAAATCACATATTACTCGGGTAGATAATTTCCAGTAGATCCTTCATGTGTTAGCCCAAATCACCGACCAGTATGTTTTAAATAAGTGACCCACTGATCAGATCAGACTGGTCTGAACCCTTGACTGGTCCGAACCCTTGACTGGTTACAAACGGATTCGTTGGACAATAAAGCAGACTGTAAACGGATGGGGTTGTAGGCGCCCTTATCAAACACAAACAATAAATATAAATCAGGAACGTACACGGTAAGCTGTCCAATATACAAGTACAGTTAGAAATAGAACTACAAATAGCTAGAGCTTCATTTAAGGAGGTTATTAATATAATATTCAAGAGGTTGCTAGTAGAATTACAGTAAATCAACCATTCAAATCATTATGAAGCTCTGTGTAGTCTGCAGTCAATCAAACAAACGGGCTTCCACATGGATAAATTGTCATTTTTGTGGAAATTGGTGTCACGCCCCTTGTGCAGATATCCAAGAACTAGCTACAAGCAGTATTAAAACAGGGAAGTGTTTTTGGGTATGCCCAAATGAGATAAATCTGTGGACTAAAATCACAAGGGTATTAAAAGAGGACAACATCAAAGCTGCTTTCATAGACAACCTGGAAGCTTTCTACAACAGATGGGAACATAAAAAGTCTGGGCTGAATGGTACTGCCCTTGATACTGGCCATGTAGTCAGAAACTGTAAGGCTGGAGGTGATGTCCTGGTAGTCAGTAAATGTGGGGCTGATAGGGCTGGAGGTGCTGTCCTGGGAGACAGTAATGGTGAAGGGGGAGGTGCTGTCCTGGGAGACAGTAATGGTGAAGCTGGAGATTTTGTCCAGGTAGTCGGGAATTATACGCAGGAAGGAATACATATAAATGACCTCATAGGGGACAGGAGCCGTAGTGGGGAAACAAGTGTAGTCAAAGATAAGATAAAACCAATATTGCAAACTAGAAATACCACAGGAAATAGCAAACAAGAGGACTCCACTAGCAATAGTGAGGATATATTACCAAAAACAACTGGTGGGAGCTCCATTGTTGGTGCTAGGGAGGATAGGAATAAGACAGGGAAACATGCACCAACAGGGAATACAGTCACAGAAACCCAAGGCAAACGGAAACCAAGCCTGTGCACATACTATGCACTTGGTATCTGCAGACATGGGAAATCTGGAAAAACAGACTGGACGTGCAACTATGACCACCCTAGAAAATGCCGTGCCCATATGACAAGAGGAAAATGCAAACTCCCTTCCTGTAAGCTTTTTCACCCTGAAATGTGTACTTCTTCAGTACAGGAAAGACTGTGCTATAACTTAAATTGCCAGGCATACCATCTAAAGGGGACAAAAAAATACAGATCGTCCAGGCCATGGGAAAACCTGGGTAGCCACAGCCATTCAAGAGGGAGAGGTTTTTTAGTGCCAGGAAGGAAAAAAAACTGGCAGGAAATGGCAGAAATCGTACACCAAATCCAGTCATTCCTGGAGTGGAACCACAGTCGATGGCCTCCACTCCAAACCAACAGATACAGATACTAATGCCGGAAAAAAAATCCCCCCCCCAGTACCAACAATACCACCAGTCCGATGACATTCCTCTTTGCAAATACACAGGGTCTAAAGCCAGCAACAAACAACAAAATACCTTTCTTCCGTGGATTGCTTGCAGAGGCAAAGGCAATGTTCGCGGCTTTCACTGAGACCCTCATAAAGGATCACTTGGACAACGAAATATGGATCCCAGGTTACAACCTATACAGATGTGACAGAGTGAACAGGCAAAAGGGGGGGATTGGCCTGTACATTGCAGTCACTTGTTTGCACAGAACTGCTTAATGCCTCAAATGATGTAGTGGAAGTTTTAGCAGTAAAGGTCGAGAACCAAAACCTAGTCATTGTGGTAGTCTACAAGCCTCCGGATGCAACATCCCAGCAATTCCAGGAACAGCTGTTAAAAATTGACCACTGTCTGGAAAATCTTCCAGCTCCTGCACCCAACATCTGCTCCTGGGGATTTCAACTTAAGGCACCTAAAATGGAGGAATATAGCAAATAATATGTTGCAGTAATAACACCAGGAGGCAGCTCTGATGAAAACTCACACTCACACGAGCTTTTAAATCCTCTGCACAAAATTCAATTTAAACCAGCAAATAATAGAGCCTACTAGACTGGAGAATACACTAGACCTCATCTTCACTAACAATGATGATCTGATAAAAAAATGTCACCATATCAAAAACAATATACTCAGATCACAACATAATTGAGTTCAGACATGTATGCGTGGAGCCCCAGACCGACATAATGAGATTAGTCACGAGGGAGCATTCACCAAATTCAACTTTAATAACAAAAACATAAAGTGGGACCAAGTAAACCAAGTCCTAACCGATATAAGCTGGGAAGATATACTAAGCAACACAGACCCCAACTTATGCCTAGAACAGATTAACTTGGTGGCACTCGATGTATGCACAAGGCTTATTCCTCTAAGAGAAAGGAGGAGTAGATGTAAAATAGAAAGAGAAAAGCGCTCCCTTTACAGGCGACGGAAAAGAATAACAGAGCGGCTAAAAGAGGCCAATACATCTGAAATGCGTAGGGAGACACTGGTCAGAGAAATAGCAAGCATCGAGCTTAAGCTAAAGGAATCTTACAGGAGTCAGGAATCGCAGGAAGAACTAAAAGCCATAAATGAAATCGAAAGGAACTCAAAGTATTTCTTCTCCTATGCCAAATCAAAGTCGAGAACAACATCCAGTATTGGGCCCCTACTTAAACAAGATGGGTTCTACACAGATGACAGCAAGGAAATGAGTGAGCTACTCAAGTCCCAATATGACTCAGTTTTTAGCAAGCCGCTAACCAGACTGAGAGTCGAAGATCAAAATGAATTTTTTATGAGACAGCCACAAAATTTGGTTAACACAAGCCTATCCGATGTTATCCTGACGCCAAATGACTTCGAACAGGCGATAAATGACATGCCCATGCACTCTGCCCCAGGGCCAGACTCGTGGAACTCCGTGTTCATCAAGAACTGCAAGAAGCCCCTATCACGAGCCTTTACCATCCTATGGAGAGGGAGCATGGACATGGGGGTCGTACCACAGTTACTAAAAACAACAGACATAGCCACACTCCACAAAGGGGGCAGTAAAGCAACAGCAAAGAACTACAGACCGATAGCACTAACATCCCATATCATAAAAATCTTTGAAAGGGTTCTAAGAAGCAAGATCACCACCCATCTAGAATCCCATCAATTACACAACCCAGGGCAACATGGGTTTAGAACAGGTCGCTCCTGTCTGTCTCAACTATTGGATCACTACGACAAGGTCCTAGATGCACTAGAAGACAAAAAGAATGCAGATGTAATATTTACAGACTTTACAAAAGCCATCGACAAGTGTGACCATGGCGTAATAGTGCACAAAATGCGTGCTAAAGGAATAACAGGAAAAGTCGGTCGATGGATCTATAATTTCCTCACTAACAGAACACAGAGAGTAGTCGTCAACAGAGTAAAGTCCGAGGCAGCTACGGTGAAAAGCTCTGTTCCACAAGGCACAGTACTCGCTCCCATCTTGTTCCTCATCCTCATATCCGACATAGACAAGGATGTCAGCCACAGCACCGTGTCTTCCTTTGCAGATGACACCCAAAATCTGCATGACAGTGTCTTCCATTGCAGACACTGCAAGGCTCCAGGCGGACATCAACCAAATCTTTCAGTGGGCTGCAGAAAACAATATGAAGTTCAACGATGAGAAATTTCAATTACTCAGATATGGTAAACACGAGGAAATTAAATCTTCATCAGAGTACAAAACAAATTCTGGTCACAAAATAGAGCGAAACACCAACGTCAAAGACCTGGGAGTGATCATGTCATAGGATCTCACCTTCAAGGACCATAACATTGTATCAGTCACATCTGCTAGAAAAATGACAGGATGGATAATGAGAACCTTCAAAACTAGGGAGGCCAAGCCCATGATGACACTCTTCAGGTCACTTGTTCTATCTAGGCTGGAATATTGCTGCACACTAACAGCACCTTTCAAGGCAGGTGAAATTGCTGACCTAGAAAATGTACAGAGAACCTTCACGGCGCGCATAACGGAGATAAAACACCTCAATTACTGGGAGCGCTTGAGGTTCCTAAAACTATTCCCTGGAACGCAGGCGGGAGAGATACATGATTATATACACCTGGAAAATCCTAGAGGGACTAGTACCGAACTTGCACGCGAAAATCACTCACTACGAAAGCAAAAGACTTGGCAGACGATGCAACATCCCCTCAATGAAAAGCAGGGGTGTCACTAGCACGTTAAGAGACCATACAATAAGTGTCAGGGGCCCGAGACTGTTCAACTGCCTCCCAGCATACATAAGGAGGATTACCAACAGACCCCTGGCAGTCTTCAAGCTGGCACTGGACAAGCACCTAAAGTCGGTTCCTGACCAGCCGGGCTGTGGCTCGTACGTTGGTTTGCGTGCAGCCAGCAGCAACAGCCTGGTTGATCAGGCTCTGATCCACCAGGAGGCCTGGTCACAGACCGGGCCGCGGGGGCGTTGACCCCCGGAACTCTCTCCAGGTAAACTCCAGGTAAACTCCAGGTAAACTCCAGGTAAACTCCAGGTATACCCCAACAAAGCACTGCCTAATACACCTCCAATGTGCTCTATAAAAATCATTTGGTATACCATCTATCCTTGGTGTTTTACCTGTACTCATCCCTAAAACTGCCTCTTCCACCTCAGTCTCACTTATACCACCCTCCAACCCCACTCTATCCTGCTCACTTAAAACACTATGGTACCCCCTTCCAGAAATTCCTTCCCAGGAACCCTCCGCCCCTCCTACTCCATTTCTCCATAAACCAACTATCAGCATAGAGACTCATACTTTCCGTGTTGGATAGGACCCGACCCTCTGGATACCCTCCCACCCCAGGGCTTGTCTCCATTTGTAGTATGGTGGTTACCGTCTGACGGTCTCGAAATTTACGTAAAACAAACCCGGACGGCTTATCACCCCACAATACATCCTCTAAGCCCGCCCTAACCCTGATTGCATCAAACCTATCATTGTGTAATTCAGCTATTCTACTCCGAAGACTGGCCATGTCATCCCTCCTACCACCTCCCCCATCATAACAGTCTTGCAACTGTCCCTCCAGATAATTTTGCAACCCAAAACGCCACCTCGCCTCTTCTCGTCCCCTAACCTTAAAAAATTTCGCTATCTCAGGCTTGGCCTGCATTTCCCACCAATCTAACAGATGTATCGCCCTATCCCTAGCCTTCCAAAAATGCAACCACCAATCAATGAAAAAAGGTCCCTCCCCCTCCTCCTTAAGAAGCCTTACATTTAATTTCCAGTACCCAGAATAAATACGCACTACTCCATCCCACATCAGATCTGCAATTACCGCCCTGTGATCAGAAAACCCCACATCGAAGGCTCTCACCCTCACCACATCTATACCCTGCTTAACATAGATTCTGTCCAATCACGCCTCATATCCCCTACGCACGAACGTATGCTCCACTAGGTATCCCCCCCCCACAACATCAACAACCCCAATATCCCGCAATACATTCCTCAGAACACTCAACACACAACCCGCCCCTCTCGGTTCGACATCACCACTCCGTATCACACAATTCCAATCACCTCCTATTACTGTTATAGCAGGTAAATCTCTCAAGTGATACAGCAATACCTCCCTGACAAAATCTACTTTTACCCTGGTATTGCTAGTTGCTGGCATGTAAACACCTACGAAACTAGCTCGACTCTCACCTCAGACACCATCCACCCTCACGACCCTCCCACCCCCCCCTCTTCCCAACCCATGACACGCAAGGGGCTGGTCTCCTTTACCGCTACTGCTACCCCACCTTTCAATTGCAAACCACTGCTAACATATTTATTTATTTATTTATTTATTTATTATAAATTTGAGCACACTTACAGAGGTACAAAAAAAATACAGATAAGAGCAGCATGCCAAAGCCACTTATACTATGCATAGCATTACGGGCTGGCTTAGAATTAACTTAAGATTAACTAAGCAATGATGAAGTCAGTGATAAAACATTAATGTAAACAGATTACTATAAAGCACAAGTGAGTATTACAAAGACAGGTCATATGGTTGCATTCAGTCATATGAAGGATTCTGTTAGGTAGTGTATTTAAAAAATAATAAAGTTAGATTCGGTTTTAGGTTTAACATTTATGTGATATAATTGTGAGAAACATTTAAGATATACATACATCCGATATCCTTTCAACCTCAACTCACTTCCAGCCCTGTGATTATGCTCTTGCAAAAAACAAATGTCGACATCAAACCTCCGTAAAAACCACACCAACCAAACTTTCTTCACCTCTGTCTTAAGGCCATGAACATTAAGTGTGACATATCTGAAAGTTATAGAAGGGGCGGCTTTCCCCTATGCCGCTGGGATTTACTCACTGCACCTTTCACATTACGTGTACCTTTGTCACTCATTTTTTCCTGTGCATTCACCTCCCCCCTCCCCCTCCCACTGTGCAACTCAGGCTCGTCTCTACCACTATGAGCCATGGGTTCCACCACACCTGCCCATGACTTCTTCCCCGGCCTCTGCCCCGGGGTGATGACCTCGTCTATCTCTGACGCAGCAGTTCTTTTCCTAGAACTTCCGCTTACACACATATCACTAACAGTCGAATCCTCCTGGTGTACCTCCACGACCACCACATGCTCCAGTCCTTTCTTACTCAAGGCTTTCTCCACGTTTTGTTGTCCCTCCAGCGCTCCGTCCTCACATAAACTGAGAACACCTTCTGCACAGGGCTCCTCCCCATCCAAAAAATCCTTGATCACATCCGCCAATAAACCATCCTGGGTCGTAGCTTCCTGAACTAAAGACTCCTCGGGTGTCACCTGCGTCTCCCCCGACGCCCCTGGGAGAGTGACACACGTCTCCGCCGCCGCCACCTCTCTTTCGACCTCCTCGCTCCAGAGGTCAGTCCTCCGTCCTCCCGAAGCACCAGAGCTAGGCACCAAATCGCACGGCTGTGGAATCACAAATTGAGGCCCCAGAACTCGAGGAGCCTGCCTCCTAGGACACTGAACTGCCATGTGCTCATAGGAGCTACGCAAACGACATGTTTTCCTCTGACCAGCATAGTACACAAAAAACTGTCCCCTATAACCTGTCATCGTAACGTAGGATGGTATAGGGTCACCACTACTTGGAAAAGACCCGGGCCGGGAGAGTACCGGCGAATAAAAAAACAAACAAACAACAAATAGGCCTTGTTAAAGACATTTAGAGGGTGCAAGAACCCTCTGGCAGCCCTTCATACGGACCATCCCTCCACACACCCATGGTTGCAGAATGCACTGTCCCATAACTGCTGAAAAACTCCTGTAGACCATACGCCGTAGCCTCGAAGGGTACATTTCGTACCTTCACCCATGTAAAGTACTTAGAGACGTCATGTAAAACGACATCCACCGCTGAATTCACACTCACGCATTGTTCCTGGTAATTCTCGACGATTCTCGTGTAGAAGACGGCTCGTACAAATTTCACGAAGATTCTTGTCAAACCATTCAGAGCGATGCCATACAATTCCTCATTGGGAATACCATATGCATCCCTTATGATGCCAGGGAGAAGGACGTTCATCGTAGCGCCACTTAATGTACCACGAACCAGCTCAATGCAGACAGTATTTATCCTCCATCCTGTACGTTCTGTCATTTTGGTGTCCAAGTGAAAACAGGTAAACTGCGCAAAAACCAACTCATTCAGGAGCGTCTGCGCAGCACGTCCACACGGCCCGAAAGTGATGAGGACAATGGAGCTCTACTTTAGCTAAAAAAAAGGACAGAGTAATATGTCTTGCGTCATTTGGAGTTTAAGTGAAGCCCTTTTACGTTTTGTGGTACTACAAGAATACCTCTTACTCAAACTGAGGCTCAGATTAATGAGGCTTGGGATACATGGAACATGTAATTGATTCACTGAAGCTTTTGGTTTCATTGAGAGTGATACTGATCTGAGAAGCTGTACCAGGCCTCTGCTTCTCACTGTCCCAGGATTGGTTCCACTCTTTGGTGTAATAATAATAATAATTACAATAAAAATAATAATAACAATAATCTCTAAATTCGTTGTGTTGCAGTATCTGACAAGGTGAATATCAAAATGGTATACAATACCGACAGGTTGGTAGGTAAGACACATAGGCAACAGGTAGGCAACTTTATTCCGAAACGTTTCGCCTACACAGTAGGCTTTTTCAGTCGAATACAGGAACAGTAGAGATGTGAAGACGACGTAATCAGTCCATCACCCTTCAAGTCGTAGATTTGAGGTTGTCAGTCCCTCAGCCTGGAGAACTTCAGGCTGGGGGACTGACAACCTCAAATCTACGACTTCAAGGGTGATGGACTGATTACGTCGTCTTCACATCTCTACTGTTCCTGCCTACTTTCTGTACTCGACTGAAGAAGCCTACTGTGTAGGCGAAACGTTTCGGAATAAAGTTGCCTAACTGTTGCCTATGTGTCTTACCTACCAACCTGTCGGTATTGTATACCATTTTGATATTCACTCTGTCAGACACTGCAACACAATGGCATCTTGGTACAGAAAACTCCTTAGACAACAATCCCTAACTTCTCTGAATTACCTGAACACATTTACTTATTTCATATGTTTCCAGTTTAATGCTGTAGGATAAGATTCCACAAGTGAGGCTCCATTATGCTGGTAAGGGGCTCTTGATCTACGCAACTGGATTTGTTCTCCAATCTCTGAATCATGCATGACTGCCTTCCCCCCTTCCTACAAGGTGCTGTATAATCTCAACGGGTTTAGTGCTCCCCATAATAATAATAGTAATAATAATAATAATAATAATAATAATAATAATAATAATAATAATAATAATAATAATAATAATAACAATAATAATAATAATGATGTACATAAGAGCTATATAGTAAAATATTAATCTTCCTGAACTGTGTTCTCTCTGGCTTATTTTATGCAAAGTTCGTATTACCAACTATGTCTTTGATCTTTTACGTATTTTTAGTTAATTGTAAATCAAATTAGAGCATAACAAAACTTGTTGTTAACCTTGAGTTTGTCATACTGTGAGAAGCCGTAGCTGATACAAAAGTCGTAGTTCATGTCAATCATGTCACTGACAGTCTGAGGTAATTGTTCAATGCGAGGAAGAGAGAGGAAAGCTGTCAGGTTGCCAGTGTAGACTGCCACCAGAACTATGACCACCAGCCATGTTGATGTCAGCACCAGTCTACCTGCTGTGTTCCGTGGCTGCTGCTGACAACCTGTAATATAATAATGCAGTTGATGTCAGCACCAGTCTTCCTGCTGTGTTCTGTGGCTGCTGCTGACAACCTGTAATATAATAATGCAGTTGATGTCAGCACCAGTCTACCTGCTGTGTTCTGTGGCTGCTGTTTACAACCTGTAATATAATAATGCAGTTGATGTCAGCACCAGTCTACCTGCTGTGTTCTGTGGCTGCTGCTGACAACCTGTAATATAATAATGCAGTTGATGTCAGCACCAGTCTACCTGCTGTGTTCTGTGGCTGCTGCTGACAACTTGTAATATAATAATGCAGTTGATGTCAGCACCAGTCTACCTGCTGTGTTCTGTGGCTGCTGCTGACAACCTGTAATATAATAATGCAGTTGATGTCAGCACCAGTCTACCTGCTGTGTTCTGTGGCTGCTGCTGACAACCTGTAATATAATAATGCAGTTGATGTCAGCACCAGTCTACCTGCTGTGTTCTGTGGCTGCTGCTGACAACCTGTAATATAATAATGCAGTTGATGTCAGCACCAGTCTACCTGCTGTGTTCTGTGGCTGCTGCTGACAACCTGTAATATAATAATGCAGATGATGTCAGCACCAGTCTACCTGCTGTGTTCTGTGGCTGCTGCTGACAACCTGTAATATAATAATGCAGATGATGTCAGCACCAGTCTACCTGCTGTGTTCTGTGGCTGCTGCTGACAACCTGTAATATAATAATGCAGATGATGTCAGCACCAGTCTACCTGCTGTGTTCTGTGGCTGCTGCTGACAACCTGTAATATAATAATGCAGATGATGTCAGCACCAGTCTACATGCTGTGTTCTGTGGCTGCTGCTGACAACCTGTAATATAATAATGCAGTTGATGTCAGCACCAGTCTACCTGCTGTGTTCTGTGGCTGCTGCTGCTGACAACCTGTAATATAATAATGCAGAAATATAAATATTTATGTGGATTCTTAATTGACTTAAAAGACAATGAACAAATCGAACATTGTTATGACGTCACTTGTCCCTTGTTAACTATAGTCACCATAATCAACATTTTCTTTTTTTCTATTTTGTTTCAGTTAGGTTTCATAAGTGATAGTTTTTATTTTTAATAAACTTACCGGTGGCCTGGTGGCTAAAGCTCCCGCTTCACACACTGAGGGCCCGGGTTCGATTCCCGGCGGGTGGAAACATTTCGACACGTTTCCTTACACCTGTTGTCCTGTTCACCTAGCAGCAAATAGGTACCTGGGTGTTACTCGACTGGTGTGGGTCGCATCCTGGGGGACAAGATTAAGGACCACAATGGAAATAAGTTAGACAGTCCTCGATGACGCACTGACTTTCTTGGGTTATCCTGGGTGGCTAACCCTCCGGGGTTAAAAATCCGAACGAAATCTTATCTTATCTTATCTTACCGTTTCATCCTCATTATATATATTCTTATTTATTAATTGAATTTGTATCAAAAATTATCTTTTTGAGTTCGTAAAGGAAATAAGTTAGACAGTCCTGGATGACGTACTGACTTTCTTGGGTTATAAACCATACCACGGCCGGGGATAGAACCCGCGGTCAGAGAGTCTCAAAACTCTAGACTGTCGCGTTAGCCACTGGACCAGCTAGCCACAATAAAATTCGTCCAACTAGGTATATTTCTACACCATAGAAGGTTATCATAGGCCACCACTGTGACCACAATGCAAGTTTTTTTGCATTTGTGGTCACAGTGGTGCCTATGCTAACCTTCCTATGGTGTAGAAATATACCTAGTTGGATGAATCTTATTGTGGCTAGCTGGTCTAGTGGCTAACGCGATGGTCTGGAGTTTTGAGACTCTCTGATCGCGGGTTCTGGTTAGAAGCAGTGCTTTGAAACGAGGTCTAGACCAGCTGTTGATGCCTTACCATTAAGTGTATAATGTACTGCATGGTAAAAGAGTCCAGAGATCCATTACAGAATTTATGCACACTCGAATACAACCATCGACTTTAGTACCAGAACCTTTACCATCCACTTCTGCCAACAACCAACAACCATCCACCTCAGCCCAGTAGGGCCAAACCATGCATCTCCACTCTCTTCACAATCATCCACAAACATTAGTGCCCACAATTTCAGGTAAGATATTCTATTATTTCTGTTACATTTGTAGTCTTAAACAGTAAAAACATAATATATCACGACAATGAACTACAGTTACAAGTCATTTTACATTTGTAAGATCTGTTGGTCTAAAAAAAAGTTGTTAGCATTTTTGGGAGCTCCCAGGAACGTAACCTTGTTTTTCCCATAAGTTCTTCAGTTTATCTAACACGATTTTACCCAACATGGCATTTTCAGGAACGTAACTACTGTGTAATATAATGGTCTACTGTATATTATACCAGACATAAACAACATACATAAGTTGTACCAGACATAAACAACCTACATATATTACACCAGACATAAACAACCTACATATATTACACCAGACATAAACAATCTTCATAAATTATACCAGACATAAACAACCTACATATATTACACCAGACATAAACAACCTACATATATTACACCAGACATAAACAACCTACATATATTACACCAGACATAAACAACCTACATATATTACACCAGACATAAACAACCTACATATATTATACCAGACATAAACAACCTACATAAATTATACCAGACATAAACAACATACATAAATTATACCAGACATAAACAACCTACATAAATTATACCAGACATAAACAACCTACATAAATTATACCAGACATAAACAACCTACATAAATTATTCCAGACATAAACAACCTACATATATTATACCAGACATAAACAACCTACATAAATTATACCAGACATAAACAACCTACATATATTATACCAGACATAAACAACCTACATAAATTATTCCAGACATAAACAACCTACATAAATTATACCAGACATAATTGCAGATGAATGGTTCAGTGAACCGACACGTTGATAAATTAGACACATGTACAACTCTTGGGTATCTTTACTGAGGAAACGTTTCGCCACACAGTGGCTTCATCAGTCCATACAAAGGAGAATGTTGAAGAACAGGAGGAGTTTGAGGTATTCTTTTCAAGATTGATGGACTGACCACATCAACTCAAGGGACTGATTACCTCAAACTCCTCCTGTTCTTCACTATTCTCCTTTGTATGGACTGATGAAGCTACTGTGTGGCGAAACGTTTCCTCAATGAAGATACCCAAGAGCTGTACATGTGTCTAATTTATCATTCCAGACATAAACAACCTGCATAGGTTATACCAGGCATAAACAACATACATACACAGCCTACATATTATTGTATAAGACATAAACAGGCTTTGTATGTTATACGTGACAAATACCGAACATATTATAACAGGTAAGCATTGAACCCGTAGGGGTCAAATATCTTTTGGGGAAAATTTGGGGAGAATTAGTTTTTGATCCCTTTGGAAAAATTAGTATAAGCCCAATTCCTTGGATTAATAGGCCGTCGTTAATACCTACTGAGTGATATTCAGCTTAGACACAGTTGACTGAATTAATGCTAAATAAATCACAGAACCGGAGGATCGAACCTATGGCAGGTGAGACATAAAAGTCACACGTCAGTGCTCTAACAACTCGGTCAATTGGTTCTAATAATTGTACCCATGTAATCATTTTGTTCAATTAGTCACAATACACAATGTATTTTCAACCAGAGTTCTGGTATATATAAGCAAGACAGTCATTTAGTTCGGTATATAACACGATTATAAGCAAATCACACAGCATACAGGCCTCTGAGTTTCAGCACTCACTTACAATAGTTCTTGTCCTGAATAAAGCAGACTTACCCACAAAAACGGCTGTTTTCAAGGCTGTAGTGACAGCAGTTTGCATAGTTTCTGTTGTCCTTTCCATGCCAGGTGTTGTGTCCCATGTTATAGCCACATCGTCGAGCTAGCTTAGGGAACCCGAATATTAGCACCAAGCTGTCAGGTAAAACAGATAACACATTTTTAAGAGAATTTTTTGCTTAAATCAATATTTTAAAAGAAATTTTGATCAAATCAAAAATTTTGCTGAAAAATTTGAAAAACAGGTGAAATTATCTTAAAAATTACTCTACATCCAAAAAACAGGATTCAAACCCAAACCTTTCGGGGCCCCATACTTTACCCCAGAGCCAGACCCCAATAATATGGGGCCCAGGCGTAACTAGACGATGTTTCCCCATACCCAGAGGCACCAGGCTTGTTTTCTAAGTTATTTCATCAAATCCTACCACATGAAGTGGACAATGTAGATGATTTTAAATGCTTAACAATTTGCTAACAGGCGAAATAATTTACAAATATTGTCTCTACATCCACAGCAGGACTCGAACCTGCAAACTCTGTATAAGAGTACACAATAGTTTATCACGGAGCCAGACCCCCAGACAAGTATGGGCGCCTAGCCGAAGCTAAACAACGTTTCCATATACTTCTCTCTTTCTCTCTGGTTGTGCCTCTAACATGTTGGTACATGAAATTTTCCAACACCACCTTCAGCATCTTGAACCTCTACCTCTTTGGTCCCCCGTGTGGCTCCGTATTGTTAAAACTTCCCATGATGAGCGATTTCGCTCTGTTCATGTGGCCCCTTTTAGCCACTTCAGCAAGTATGTCCACCATCGCTCTGTTGTTTTCATTGTAGTCTTGTCTTGGCCTCTTGCTGTTCAGTGGCAGATTGTACATCACTGCTATCATCACTTTTGGAAACCCAGTTAGAAGTGTTTCTACTAGGTAGTCATTCTCTCCTCTGACTAGTCCTCCTATCTCCTCAAAACTCCATTGGTTTTTAATGAGCAGTGCAACTCCTCCTCTTCCTCTGTTCCCCCTGTCTTTCTTAAGGATATGACGTCCAGATGGGAAGACCTCATTTATTATCACCCCGTGACCTTTGTCTCTGTGAGTGCTATGATGTCCGAGAATACCTCAGTGATTCTTTACTGTCAATTTCATTTGTAATTCCATCTGTGTTGGTGTACCATACCTTCCACTTCCTTTCTAGAACTGTATTCTGAGTGGTGAGAGGGATAAATGCAGCCTGAGGGTGTAGTAGAAAGTTCTGAATATTATGGTAGGCTGCTGTTGTGGGGTGGTTTTAGTGCTGGAGGTGGGGACTGTGTGTGTGGAGTGTGGCTTGATTCTGGCTATTTTATATAGTTGGTGTGGGTTGGTAGGGTTGAGGTGGTGCTGGGTAGTTGTGTTTGTTGTTACCCCAGGCCGCATTCCCTGGCTGTCAGTACTAACCCTGACTCCCCTTCCTACCTCTGGCACCTTCTTATTCTTTCTGTTGTTCCCATTCATTTTGTGGTCTGCTGAGATCGAGGTATACTCACTAGTATTTTGGGAACCCTTAAGTGTGGTTCTCCGCTGCAGGATCTTCTTTCATACCTTTTCTGTCTTCAATGTTGATTTGATTGGGTGGTTCTTTTTCCTTGAGTGCCCCCGAAGTCTCTGAAAATAAGTTAGTTTGGTCATGTCATCTCCTGTTACTGCGATGATTCCCTCACTCTCTTTTTTCTCTCCTTTCTTCTTTCGCCATAGGTCTTCTCTTCTGCCTCATGAAGGCCATGAATAATAAGTCATCTTTCCCTCTTCCCATTTGTTCCCCCCATAACTCTGAATCCAATTAGGCATTCCTTTGGGTTCGTTTCCTTATCTGCCAGATTTCCCTGGTGGCATGATTTTATTTCCTCAAGAATTTTATTAGCTCTTCCCTCCTCAATTCTTTCATTGCCTGCTAAATGTTCCTGCACCCAGCTCCTTGCTCCTATCAATCCTCGTCTCTATATTTCTCTTCAGCACTACCAGCTCCTTGCCTGTGCATCCTCATAACTCCAACTTTTTGTTCCCTGCAGATGTCTTCTCCAACACTGTTCTGCAAAATTTACTTTTGGTCCTTACTGCAAATGCTTTCCTTTTCAGCCCAGCATTCCCTGGTACATTCGCTCCTTTGTCTTCCCATTTTTTTGTGTGTGTAAGGTGTTAGTGTGTGTGTGTATATAAGGCGCTATACTCACTAAATTGTATCACCTAGTTGTGGTTACAGGGGTCGAGTCACAGTTTTGGCCCCGCTCTTCACTGGTCGCTACTAGGTCACTCTCCTTGCCCCATGAGCCTTATCATACTCTCCCTAAAGCTATGTATGGATCCGCCTCCCCTACATCACTTTCCAACTATTCTACTTCCTGACAACTCTGTGACTGAAGAAATACTTTCTAACAACCCTGTGGTTCATCTTATCTTCAACTTCCATTGCGACCCCTGTTGCTGTGTCCCCGTCTCTGGAAAATTCCTGTCTCTGTCCACCTAGTCGAAATTTTTCTCAGGATTTTATATGTCGTTATCATATCTTCCTTATTTTCTCCTGTCCTACAGTGTCGGCAGGGGCGATTTCCCTTTAAACCCCTCCTCATAGGACATACTCCTTAGCTCCGAACTAGTCTCGTTACAAACATTTAGTGTGTGTGTGTGTGTGTGTGTGTGTGTGTGTGTTATTATGTTTGACCAGGTGTGGTTTCCATACTGGTGCTGCATACTCTAATAGGGTCTGACGTACACGGTGTACCGTGGTTGCGAATGACTCCTTATTAAGATGACTGGTTTGCCAGGCTCCCGTATTTGTTCGATGTTTGCCTCAGGCTACGTGTTCCATATGATACTTACCCCAAGATCAATTCCTTGAGTGAGTTTTGCAGCCTTTAACGTCTTAGGCTGTACTCTGCGTTCTTCTTTGTCCTTCCCCAATCTATATAACTTTGCACTTGCTGAGATTAGGCTCCAGAAGCCATTTGTCAGATCAGGCTTGCAGCCTCTCTTGATCCCCTTGTAGTCTTACCTGGTCCTGTTCTGCTTGTATTCTCCTCATTAGTTTCACATTGGTTGCAAAAAGGACACCCCGACTCTATCCTTTTTGCCTTACCATTCACTTGTACAAGAAACAGCACCGGATCTAGGATTGACCCTTTTTGGAAACCCGCTCACACAGTCGCTCACTCTGACACTTCTTCAGGTACCATCACTCGTTGTTTCTTTCCTGTCAGGTATTCCCTGACCCATTGCAGTACTTTCCCTCCATTCCTGCCTGCTCTCTAGTTTTCAACCAGGCCCTTGTGTGGAATGTGTCAAAGCCTTTTTTTACGTCCAAGAAAATGCATTGATCCTCCATCTCTCCCCGTTTACTTTGTTACCCTTTTGGGTAACCTTCAATAGGTTTGGATGGGC
>NC_069471.1:14048516-14097028 GCF_026875155.1 Cherax quadricarinatus | reverse complement strand
ACAAAAAACCCCTTGGACAAGTTTTTCAAGTGAAAGGGTTGGGATCTGAGAGGGACATGACCTCTCAGTTGCCTCTCACTACTACTACTACTATACTACTAATACTACTACCCTGCACCTCTCCTTCCGACAGTATTTAAGTCTCCGCACTGTCGCTTGATCTTCAGATAGTTCCTGACTATGGAATGAACTTCTCCAGGCCGAGGGACTGACAACCTCAAATTCTACGACTTTAAGGATGATGGACTGATTACATCGTCTTCACACTCTACTTTTCCCTGCCTACTTTCTGTATTCGGACTAAAAGAACCCTACTGTGTAGGCGAAAGGGTTTTCGGAATAAAGTTGTCTAACTGTTGCATATGTGTCTTACCTAACAACCTGTCGGTATTGTATACCATTTTGATGTTCAGATTTGAGGTTGTCAGTCCCTCAGCCTGGAGAACTTCAGGCTGAGGGACTGACAACCTCAAAACTACGACTTCAAGGGTGATGAACTTCTCCAGGCCGAGGGACTGACAACCTCAAATTCTACGACTACAAGGGTGATGGACTGATTACATCGTCTTCACATCTCTACTGTTCCTGCCTATTTTCTGTATTCGACTGAAGAAGCCTACTGTGTAGGCGAAACGTTTCGGAATAAAGTTGTCTAACTGTTGCATATGTGTCTTACCTAACTGTGTGGGCGAAACGTAGTCAATAAAGGATCACATTATACTGCATTTGTGTTTATATTGCCACCTAACAACCTGTCGGTATTGTATACCATTTTAAGAACATAAGAACATAAGAAAGGAGGAACACTGCAGCAGGCCTGTTGGCCCATACTAGGCAGATCCTTTACAATTCATCCCACTAACAAACATTTGACCAACCCAATTTTCAATGCTACCCAAGAAATAGCTCTGATGTGCAAGTCCCACTCAAATCCAACCCCTCCCACTCATGTACTTATCCAACCTAAATTTGAAACTACCCAAAGTCCTAGCCTCAATAACCCAACTAGGTAGATGTTCCACTCATCAACTACCCATTTCCAAACCAATACTTTCCTATGTCCTTTCTAAATCTAAATTATTAATTTAAATCCATTACTGCGGGTTCTCTTTGGAGAGTATCCTCAAGACCTTGTTAATATCCCCTTTATTAATACCTATTTCCACTTATACACTTCGATCAGGTCTCCCTCATTCTTCGTCTAAAAAAGTGAATGTAACTTAAGAGTCTTCAATCTTTCTTCATAAGGAAGATTTCTAATGCTATGTATTAATTTAGTCATCCTACGCTGAATGTTTTCTAACGAATTTATGTCCATTCTGTAATATGGAGACCAGAATTGAGCTGCATAATCTAGGTGAGGCCTTACTAATGATGTATAAAGCTGCAGTATGACCTCTGGACTTCTGTTGCTTACACTTCTTGATATAAATCCCAGTAATCTATTTGCCTTATTACGTACGCTTAGGCACTGCTGTCAGACACTGCAACACAATGGCATTTGTAGATGAATGGTTCAGAGAACCGACATGTTGATAAATTAGACACATGTGCAACTCTTGGGTATCTTTATTGAGGAAACGTTTCGCCACACAGTGGCTTCATCAGTCCATACATAGGAGAAACTTGAAGAAAAGGAGGAGAATGAGGTAATCAGTCCCTCAACCTTGAGTCGATGTGTTCAGTCCATCAATCTTGAGTAGATTGATGGACTGAACACAATGACTCAAGGTTGAGGGACTGATTACCTCATTCTCCTCCTGTTCTTCAAGTTTCTCCTATGTATGGACTGATGAAGCCACTGTGTGGCGAAACGTTTCCTCAATAAAGATACCCAAGAGTTGCACATGTGTCTAATTTATCAACACAATGGCATCTTGGTACAGAAAACTCCTTAGACAACAATCCCTAACTTCTCTGAATTACCTGAACACATTTACTTATTTCATATGTTTCCAGTTTAATGCTGTAGGATAAGATTCCACAAGTGAGGCTCCATTATGCTGGTAAGGGGCTCTTGATCTACGCAACTGGATTTGTTCTCCAATCTCTGAATCATGCATGACTGCCTTCCCCCCTTCCTACAAGGTGCTGTATAATCTCAACGGGTTTAGTGCCCCCCATAATAATAATAGTAATAATAATAATAATAATAATATAATAATAATATAATAATAATAATAATAATAATAATAATAATAAATAATAATTAATAATAATAATAATAATAATAACAATAATAATAATAATAATAATAATAATAATAATAATAATAATAATAATAATAATAATAATAATAATAATAAAATAATAATAATAATAACAATAATAATAGATTGAACATGAAAATGGTATAAAATGGTATAAAATCTGAGTTCTTACCTCTCCTAGTGGCCTACGTCTCACCTCATGGCGCTATAAATAGCTCCATTCTGTCACTTCATCTCCACCTGTGTGGTCACACAGTCGCTCTACACCGCAAGAAGCCTCTCTTCGACCCCGCCGGGGTGTAGAATTTATATTCTACAAACGTCATATCCTTTTCACAATGCTGTCGAATCGTGTGAAAATCAAGCCTGTGAATTGTGCAATAAATGACTCCTCGAAGTTATCTTTAGCTACCGTTGTTAGGACCTGCCTGCAGGTCAAATTTACGGCAATCCACTCTCTGAAAGACTCCTTCATTGTCGTCTGCACAGACGACACGGAAGCACTAAAACTAATGGACGACTCTTCAATCAGGACTCTACAAGCACAACAATTCACTCTATCCCCGTCTCCATTCTTGAAGTCGAAACGTTCGGTCTTTGTGAAAAGACTGGACAATATCGTCACCTCTCTCTCTACTGAAGCACTTAAGACATCTATTGAGGAACAAAACACCTGGGCCTCGGTAGACAGCATCTCAAAGATCCCCAACGCCGCATCTATGCTCAAGATTACATTCTCAGACATCTCCATGGCTGCCCAAGCTCTCTCTGACGGTCTGGCCATCTCATATTACCACATTCACCCAAGTCATATAGAACAAGAACGTCTCACATACATCTCCCACTGCAGGACCTGCTACTCCTATAATCACACCACCAAGGACTGCCCCATCAAGAATAAGAAGTTTTGTTCAAAATGTGGGAATGATGGACACGATTTCAGATCCTGCACCATTACTACAGCACCAACATGTCTTAACTGCAAGGGTAATCATCATACCCTTGCAGCTAAGTGCCCACTCAGGAAAGAAATCATATTGAAGAAAACTAAAGATCTGAAGAAGACCTCCAATTCACCGACATATGCTGCAATAACCAAACCACAAACCGACACCATCAAGACTCTACAGGCTAATCTACAGGCACCATCGCCCAGCAACTCCCTCTCTCCACTCCCCGACGGTGCTCCCTCAAAGGTGCTGTACTGCATGGTGTATGCACACCTTGCAAACGCAGCAAACCCCGGCACTTTCAACACCACTATTAACGAACTATTTCGTCTGAACAACATGCCTGCCTTCAATTTTCCGGACTCCACACCTTCAGCAGACATCCTCAAGATCCTTCCCAACGTCCTGAACTTTACTGCACCTGCAGACCTGTCTCCTGCCAAGCAACTGCTCCTGTAACCTCTATAACCACTTCCACCGCTGACAACGTTGATCAAGTTGCCTCAACCACCGTCTCCCACCTCTCCCAGCCTGCTGTTACACAACCATTACACCTCACAGCTGCTCCTGTCGACCCCCAGTCACCTGCTACCACCATTGTAGATTCTCCCAGTGAATTCACTCCAGAAGAGGAAGATAACGACGACTCCAGTAAACCCTCATGGGAAAACCTTACCTTTTACACCTCTCCTTCAAATACTGACACCATGACCTGTACTGAACTCTACAAAAGCCTTGGTGCTGGAACAGTCAAGTATGCATGTGAATCACCGCTTCACTTCACACTCACCCAAGTTCTTGAGTTCATTTAAGCCTCTACGTTTCACCTTCAGCAACAAGGCTAAATTATACCACCTATCTAGAAGCAGCTTCAGAAAGTTCGAAAATGGCTCCATTGCTAACCTGCCTCCTCAGTTACTCCTATAACTCCCATATGTGTTTTTACCCTCTGAAGTGACCTAGCCTGCTGCCAGCTACTCAAGATTCAAGACTTCAACTACCACAAGTTCAATGCAACAGTCCCTGCTATTCCTGTTCTCAAGTCTGCCCCACGATCGCCTTAGCTGCTGGGTTAAGCCCTGGCTCTATTTCTCTTACTAAGAACACTCCTCTCCAGAGCTATTCTTCATCTGTCCCATCTTCCCCGCTCATCCCATTGGGATGTTACCTAAACTTGTTTGCTTTGCTTTGCTTTACTTCATCTCCATATTGTTTCATACTATGGAACAATGCTCTTCTCCAGACTGAGGGACTGACCACCTCAAAACTTTAAGGGTGATGGACTGATTACATCGTCTTCAAGTATCTTCTGCTTCTATCAACTTTTCGGTACTTGACTGAAGAAGCCTACTGTGTAGGCGAAACGTTTCATAATAAAGATACCTAACTGTTGCATATGTGTCTTACCTAACAACCTGTCGGTATTTTATACCATTTTTATGTTCAATCTGTCAGACACTGCAACACAAGGGTATCTTGGTACAGACCTGCTATCAACTTCAACAACTTCCACTTGTGAGAGAGGCTGAATTTGAGAGGGACCTGACCTTTCAACATCTGAGTTCTTACCTCTCCTAGTGGCCTACGTCTCACCTCATGGCGCTATAAATAGCTCCATTCTGTCACTTCATCTCCATATTGTTTCATACTATGGAACAATGCTCTTCTCCAGATGAGGGAATGACCACCTCAAAACTTTAAGGGTGATTGGACTGATTACATCGTCTTCAAGTATCTTCTGCTTCTATCAACTTTTCTGTACTTGACTGAAGAAGCCTACTGTGTAGGCGAAACGTTTCATAATAAAGATACCTAACTGTTGCATATGTGTCTTACCTAACAACCTGTCGGTATTTTATACCATTTTTATGTTCAATCTGTCAGACACTGCAACACAAGGGTATCTTGGTACAGACCTGCTATCAACTTCAACAACTTCCACTTGTGAGAGAGGCTGAATTTGAGAGGGACCTGACCTTTCAACATCTGAGTTCTTACCTCTCCTAGTGGCCTACGTCTCACCTCATGGCGCTATAAATAGCTCCATTCTGTCACTTCATCTCCATATTGTTTCATACTATGGAACAATGCTCTTCTCCAGACTGAGGGACTGACCACCTCAAAACTTTAAGGGTGATGGACTGATTACATCGTCTTCAAGTATCTTCTGCTTCTATCAACTTTTCTGTACTTGACTGAAGAAGCCTACTGTGTAGGCGAAACGTTTCATAATAAAGATACCTAACTGTTGCATATGTGTCTTACCTAACAACAATAATAATAATAATGATGTACATAAGAGCTACATAGTAAAATATTAATCTTCCTGAACTGTGTTCTCTCTGGCTTATTTTATGCAAAGTTCGTATTACCAACTATGTCTTTGATCTTTTACGTATTTTTAGTTAACTGTAAATCAAATTAGAGCATAACAAAACTTGTTGTTAACCTTGAGTTTGTCATACTGTGAGAAGCCGTAGCTGATACAAAAGTCGTAGTTCATGTCAATCATTTCGCTGACAGTCTGAGGTAATTGTTCAATACGAGGAAGAGAGAGGAAAGCTGTCAGGTTGCCAGTGTAGACTGCCACCAGAACTATGACCACAAGCCATGTTGATGTCAGCACCAGTCTACCTGCTGTGTTCTGTGGCTGCTGCTGACAACCTGTAATATAATAATGCAGATGATGTCAGCACCAGTCTACCTGCTGTGTTCTGTGGCTGCTGCTGACGGCCTGTAATATAATAATGCAGTTGATGTCAGCACCAGTCTACCTGCTGTGTTCCGTGGCTGCTGTTGACAACCTGTAATATAATAATGCAGTTGATGTCAGCACCAGTCTACCTGCTGTGTTCTGTGGCTGCTGCTGACAACCTGTAATATAATAATGCAGATGATGTCAGCACCAGTCTACCTGCTGTGTTCTGTGGCTGCTGCTGACAACCTGTAATATAATAATGCAGTTGATGTCAGCACCAGTCTACCTGCTGTGTTCTGTGGCTGCTGCTGACAACCTGTAATATAATAATGCAGATGATGTCAGCACCATTCTACCTGCTGTGTTCTGTGGCTGCTGCTGACAACCTGTAATATAATAATGCAGATGATGTCAGCACCAGTCTACCTGCTGTGTTCTGTGGCTGCTGCTGACAACCTGTAATATAATAATGCAGTTGATGTCAGCACCAGTCTACCTGCTGTGTTCTGTGGCTGCTGCTGACAACCTGTAATATAATAATGCAGTTGATGTCAGCACCAGTCTACCTGCTGTGTTCTGTGGCTGCTGCTGACAACCTGTAATATAATAATGCAGATGATGTCAGCACCAGTCTACCTGCTGTGTTCTGTGGCTGCTGCTGACAACCTGTAATATAATAATGCAGATGATGTCAGCACCAGTCTACCTGCTGTGTTCTGTGGCTGCTGCTGACAACATGTAATATAATAATGCAGATGATGTCAGCACCAGTCTACCTGCTGTGTTCTGTGGCTGCTGCTGACAACCTGTAATATAATAATGCAGTTGATGTCAGCACCAGTCTACCTGCTGTGTTCTGTGGCTGCTGCTGAAAACCTGTAATATAATAATACAGTTGATGTCAGCACCAGTCTACCTGCTGTGTTCTGTGACTGCTGCTGACAACCTGTAATATAATAATGCAGTTGATGTCAGCACCAGTCTACCTGCTGTGTTCTGTGGCTGCTGCTGACAACCTGTAATATAATAATGCAGTTGATGTCAGCACCAGTCTACCTGCTGTGTTCTGTGGCTGCTGCTGCTGACAACCTGTAATATAATAATGCAGTTGATGTCAGCACCAGTCTACCTGCTGTGTTCTGTGGCTGCTGCTGACAACCTGTAATATAATAATGCAGATGATGTCAGCACCAGTCTACCTGCTGTGTTCTGTGGCTGCTGCTGCTGACAACCTGTAATATAATAATGCAGATGATGTCAGCACCAGTCTACCTGCTGTGTTCTGTGGCTGCTGCTGACAACCTGTAATATAATAATACAGTTGATGTCAGCACCAGTCTACCTGCTGTGTTCTGTGGCTGCTGCTGCTGACAACCTGTAATATAATAATGCAGTTGATGTCAGCACCAGTCTACCTGCTGTGTTCTGTGGCTGCTGCTGCTGACAACCTGTAATATAATAATGCAGTTGATGTCAGCACCAGTCTACCTGCTGTGTTCTGTGGCTGCTGCTGCTGACAACCTGTAATATAATAATGCACTTGATGTCAGCACCAGTCTACCTGCTGTGTTCTGTGGCTGCTGCTGCTGACAACCTGTAATATAATAATGCAGTTGATGTCAGCACCAGTCTACCTGCTGTGTTCTGTGGCTGCTGCAGACAACCTGTAATATAATAATGCAGTTGATGTCAGCACCAGTCTACCTGCTGTGTTCTGTGGCTGCTGCTGCTGACAACCTGTAATATAATAATGCAGTTGATGTCAGCACCAGTCTACCTGCTGTGTTCTGTGGCTGCTGCTGACAACCTGTAATATAATAATGCAGTTGATGTCAGCACCAGTCTACCTGCTGTGTTCTGTGGCTGCTGCTGACAACCTGTAATATAATAATGCAGTTGATGTCAGCACCAGTCTACCTGCTGTGTTCTGTGGCTCCTGCTGACAACCTGTAATATAATAATGCAGAAATATAAATATTTATGTATATTCTTAATTGACTTAAAAGACAATGAACAAATCGAACATTGTTATGACGTCACTTATCCCTTGTTAACTATAGTCACCATAATCAACATTTTCTTTTTTTCTATTTTGTTTCAGTTAGGTTTCATAAGTGATACGACTGAATGTACAACAATGTAAGCAACCATATGACCTGTCTTTGTAATACTCATTTGTGCTTTATAGTTATCTGTTTACATTAATGTTTTATCACTGATTTCATCATTGCTTAGTTAATCTTAAGTTAATTTTAAGCCAGCTCGTAATGCTATGCATAGTATAAGTGGCTTTGGCATGCTGCTCTTATCTGTATTTTCTGTACCTCTGTATGTGTGCTCAAATTGGAAATAAATAAATAAATAAATAAATAAATAAATAAATAAATAAATAGTTTTTATTTTTAATAAACTTACCGTTTCATCCTCATTATATATATTCTTATTTATTAATTGAATTTGTATCAAAAATTATCTTTTTGAGTTCGTAAAGGAAATAAGTTAGACAGTCCTGGATGACGTACTGACTTTCTTGGGTTATAAACCATACCACGGGCGGGGATAGAACCCGCGGTCAGAGAGTCTCAAAACTCTAGACTGTCGCGTTAGCCACTGGACCAGCTAGCCACAATAAAATTCGTCCAACTAGGTATATTTCTACACCATAGGAAGGTTATCATAGGCCACCACTGTGACCACAAATGCAAGTTATTTTGCATTTGTGGTCACAGTGGTGCCTATGCTAACCTTCCTATGGTGTAGAAATATACCTAGTTGGATGAATCTTATTGTGGCTAGCTGGTCCAGTCGCTAACGCGACGGTCTGGAGTTTTGAGACTCTCTGATCGCGGGTTCTGGTTAGAAGCAGTGCTTTGAAACGAGGTCTAGACCAGCTGTTGATGCCTTTCCATTAAGTGTATAATGTACTGCAGGGTAAAAGAGTCCAGAGATCCATTACAGAATTTATGCACACTCGAATACAACCATCGACTTTAGTACCAGAACCTTTACCATCCACTTCTGCCAACAACCAACAACCATCCACCTCAGCCAGTAGGCCAAACCATGCATCTCCACTCTTTCACAATCATCCACAAACATTAGTGCCCACAATTTCAGGAAGACTTCTATTATTTTCTGTTACATTTGTAGTTTTTAAACAGTAAAAACATAATATATCAGACAATGAACTCAGTTACAAGTCTTTACATTTGTAAAGATCTGTTGGTCTAAAAAAAGTTGTTTTGGGTTTTGGGGCTCCAGAACGTATCCTTGTTGTTCCCAAGTCTTCCATTTATCTAACACATTTCCAACATGGCTTTCAGGAAGTAATACGTGTAATATAATGGTCTACTGTATATTAACCAGACATAAACAACATTTCATAAGTTGTACAGACATAAACAACCTACATATATTACAACCCGACATAAACAACTCATATATTACACCGGGCATAAATAACTAATATATTACACCAGGACATAATAAATACATTTTTACCAATCATAATACATATATAATTATACCAGACATAAACAACATATGTATGTTATACCAGACTATACATACTGTATGTTATACTAGACTAAAAACTAAATATTATATATACATAACATCTACATAGGTTATTCCAGCATGAACAACCTTCATAAATTATACCGACATAAACACCTACATAATTATACAGACATAAACAACCTTCATAAATTATTTCCGACATAAACAACCTACATAAATTAACCAGACATAAACAACCTTCATAAATTATACCAACTAACACCTACATAAATTTACCATATAAACACCCCATAAATTATACCAACATAAACAAATAATAAATTTTTACCCGACATAAACAAAAATAAAAGTTATACCCAAAATAAACAACCTACATAAATTATACCGACATAAACAACCTACATAAATTATACCAGACATAAACAACCTACATAAAAATTTTACCAGACATAAAAAAACCTTCTAAATTTTTACCAGACATAAACAAAAATACTAAATTTTCCCGACATAAAAATTAGTAATTTTAAACCCGACATAACAACCTACATAAATTATACCAGAAAACAAAAAAACAAAATTTTAAACCCGCATAAACAACCTACATAAATTATTCCAACATAAAAACCTACATATATTTAAAACCAGACATTAAAAAACCTACATAAATTATACCAACATAAACAAACCCAATATATTTACCCAAAATAAAAACCTACATAATTTATACCAGACATAAAAACCTACATAAATTATACCAACTAAACCATACATAATTATTCCCATAAAAACCTACATAAATTATACCAGACATAACAACCTACATGAATTATCCGACATAAAAACACATATATTTACCGGGACATAAAACCTACATAAATTATACCAGACATAAATCCTTCATAAAAAAACCAGACAAAAACAACCTACATAAATATAAGAATAAAAACCTTCATAAATTTACCGAAAAAACAACCTACATAATTATACCAGAATAAAAACTATTTAAAATTTATCCAGACATAAACACCTACATAAATTTTACCAGACATAAACAACCTAATAATTAACCAGACATAACAACTTTACATAATTTATAGCATGAAAACCTACATAATTATACAGACATAATGAGATGAAGGGTTTTCAGAGAACCGACACGTTGATAAATTAGCACCATGTTGCAACTCTTGGGTATTTTTACTGAGGAACGTTTCGCCACACAGTGGCTTCATCAGTCTTTAAAAGGAGAATAGTGAAGAACAGGAGGAGTTTGAGGTATTCTTTTCAAGATTGATGGACTGACCACATCAACTCAAGGGACTGATTACCTCAAACTCCTCCTGTTCTTCATTATTCTCCTTTGTATGGACTGATGAAGCCACTGTGTGGCGAAACGTTTCCTCAGTAAAGATACCCAAGAGTTGTACATGTGTCTAATTTATCATTCCAGACAAACAACCTGCATAGGTTATACCAGGCATAAACAACCTACATAAATTATACCAGACATAAACAACCTACATAAATTATACCAAGACATAAACAACCTACATAAATTATACCAGACATAAACAACCTACATAAATTATACCAGACATAAACAACCTACATAAATTATACCAGACATAAACAACCTACATAAATTATACCAGACATAAACAACCTACATAAATTATACCAGACATAAACAACCTACATAAATTATACCAGGCATAAACAACATACATACACAGCCTACATATTATTGTATAAGACATAAACAGGCTTTGTATGTTATACCTGACAAATACCGAACATATTATAACAGGTAAGCATTGAACCCGTAGGGGTCAAATATCTTTTGGGAAATTGGAGAGAATTAGTTTCGATCTTAGGAAAATTAGTATAAGCCCAATTCCTTGGATTAATAGGCCGTCGTTAATACCTATTGAGTGATATTCAACTTAGACACAGTTGACTGAATTAATGCTAAATAAATCACAGAACCGGAGGATCGAACCTATGGCAGGTGAGACATAAAAGTCACACGTCAGTGCTCTAACAACTCGGTCAATTGGTTCTAATAATTCTACCCATGTAATCATTTTGTTCATTTAGTCACAATACACAATGTATTTTCAACCAGAGTTCTGGTATATATAAGCAAGACAGTCATTTAGTTCGGTATATAACACGATTATAAGCAAATCACACAGCATACAGGCCTCTGAGTTTCAGCACTCACTTACCATAGTTCTTGTCCTGAATAAAGCAGACTTACCCACGAAAACGGCTGTTTTCAAGGCTGTAGTGACAGCAGTTTGCATAGTTTCTGTTGTCCTTTCCATGCCAGGTGTTGTGTCCCATGTTATAGCCAGCATCGTCGATGCTAGGCTTAGGAACCCGAATATTATGCACCAAGTCTGATCAGGTAAGAAAAAGTCAAATCATTTATAAGGAAAAATTTGCTTAAAAAATATCTTTTAAAAGAAATTTTGCATAAATAACAATTTGCTGAACAATTTGCAACAGGGGAAAATTTTCTTCAAAATTATCTCTAATCCCCAGAGGATTCGAACTGCAAACCTGTATCAGAGCCCACAGTACTTTTCCACAGGCCAGACCCAGATTTTATGGGTGCCTAGGGGAAACTAGACGATGTTTCCCCCCTACCCCGAGGGACCGGCTTGTTTTCTAAGTTTTTCATCAAAACCCACCCCCAAAGAAGTGGACAATGTTGTGATTTTAAATGCTTAACAATTGCAACAGGGGAAAATTTAAAAAAATATTGTTCTACATCCAAGCAGGACTGAACCTGCAAACTCTGTATAAGAGTACACAATAGTTTATCACGGAGCCAGACCCCCAGACAAGTATGGGCGCCTAGCCGAAGCTAAACAACGTTTCCATATACTTCTCTCTTTCTCTCTGGTTGTGCCTCTAACATGTTGGTACATGAAATTTTCCAACACCACCTTCAGCATCTTGAACCTGTACCTCTTTGGTCCCCCGTGTGGCTCCGTATTGTTAAAACTTCCCATAATGAGTGATTTCGCTCTGTTCATGTGGCCCCTTTTAGCCACTTCAGCAAGTATGTCCACCATCGCTCTGTTGTTTTCATTGTAGTCTTGTCTTGGCCTCCTGCTGTTCAGTGGCAGATTGTACATCACTGCTATCATCACTTTTGGAAACCCAGTTAGAAGTGTTTCTACTAGGTAGTCATTCTCTCCTCTGACTAGTCCTCCTATCTCCTCAAAACTCCATTGGTTTTTAATGAGCAGTGCAACTCCTCCTCTTCCTCTGTTCCCCCTGTCTTTCTTAAGGATATGACGTCCAGATGGGAAGACCTCATTTATTATCACCCCGTGACCTTTGTCTCTGTGAGTGCTATGATGTCCGAGAATACCTCAGTGATTCTTTACTGTCAATTTCATTTGTAATTCCATCTGTGTTGGTGTACCATACCTTCCGCTTCCTTTTTAGAACTGTATTCTGAGTGGTGAGAGGGATAAATGCAGCCTGAGGGTGTAGTAGAAAGTTCTGAATATTATGGTAGGCTGCTGTTGTGGTGGTTTTAGTGCTGGGAGGTGGGGACTGTGTGTGTGGAGTGTGGCTTGATTCTGGCTATTGTATATAGTTGGTGTGGGTTGGTAGGGGTTGAGGTGGTGCTGTGGGTAGTTGTGTTTGTTGTTACCCCAGGCCGCATTCCCCTGGCTGTCAGTACTAATCCTGACTCCCCTTCCTACCTCTGGCACCTTCTTATTCTTTCTGTTGTACCCATTCATTTTGTGGTCTGTTGAGATCGAGGTATACTCACTGGTATTTTTGGGAACCCTTTAAGTGTGGTTTCCGCTGCAGGATCTTCTTTCATACCTTTTCTGTCTTCAATGTTGATTTGATTGGGTGGTTCTTTTCCCTTGAGTGCCCCCGAAGTCTCTGAAAATAAGTTAGTTTGGTCATGTCATCTCCTGTTACTGCGATGATTCCCTCACTCTCTTTTTTCTCTCCTTTCTTCTTTCGCCATAGGTCTTCTCTTCTGCCTCATGAAGGCCATGAATAATAAGTGATCTTTCCCTCTTCTCTTCCCATTTTGTTTCCCCCCATAACTCTGAATCCAATTTAGGCATTTCCTTGGTTCGTTTCCTTATCTACCAGACTTCCTGGTGGCATGATTTTATTTCCTCAAGAGATTTATTAGCTCTTTCCCCTCCTTCAATTCTTTCATTGCCTGCTGATGTTCCTGCACCCAGCTCCTTGCTCCTATCAATCCTCGTCTCTATATTTCACTTCAGCACTACCAGCTCCTTGCCTGTGCATCCTCATAACTCCAACTTCTTGTTCCCTGCAGATGTCTTCTCCAACACTGTTCTGCAAAATTTACTTTTGGTCCTTACTGCAAATGCTTTCTTTTCAGCCCAGCATTCCCTGCTACATTCGCTCCTTTGTCTTCCCAGTTTTTTTTGTGTGTAAGGTGTTAGTGTGTGTGTATATAAGGCGCTATACTCACTAAGTTGTACTCACCTAGTTGTGGTTACAGGGGTCGAGTCACAGTTTCTGGCCCCGCCTCTTCACTGGTCGCTACTAGGTCACTCTCCTTGCCCCATGAGCCTTATCATACCTCTCCCTAAAGCTATGTATGGATCCTGCCTCCACTACATCACTTTCCAGACTATTCTACTTCCTGACAACTCTGTGACTGAAGAAATACTTTCTAACATCCCTGTGGTTCATCTTAGTCTTCAACTTCCAGTTGCGACCCCTTGTTGCTGTGTCCCGTCTCTGGAACTTCCTGTCTCTGTCCACCTAGTCGATTCCTCTCAGGATTTTATATGTCGTTATCATATCTCCCTTATCTCTCTTGTCCTACAGTGTCGGCAGGTCGATTTCCCTTAACCTCTCCTCATAGGACATACTCCTTAGCTCCGAGACTAGTCTCGTTGCAAACCTTTAGTGTGTGTGTGTGTGTGTGTGTGTTATTATTAACATGTTTGACCAGGTGTGGTTTCCATACTGGTGCTGCATACTCCAATATGGGTCTGACGTACACGGCGTACAGTGTTGCGAATGACTCCTTATTAAGATGACTGGTTTGCCAGGCGCCCGTATTTGTTCGATGTTTGCCTCAGGCTACGTGTTCCATATGATACTTACCCCAAGATCAATTCCTTGAGTGAGTTTTGCAGCCTTTAACCTCTTAGGCTGTACTCTGCGTTCTTCTTTGTCCTTCCTCAATCTATATAACTTTGCACTTGCTGAGATTAGGCTCCAGAAGCCATTTGTCAGATCAGGCTTGCAGCCTCTCTTGATCCCCTTGTAGTCTTACCTGGTCCTGTTCTGCTTGTATTCTCCTCATTAGTTTCACATTGGTTGCAAAACAAGGACACCTCTGACTCTATCCTTTTTGCCTTACCATTCACATGTACAAGAAACAGCACCGGATCTAGGATTGACCCTTGTGGAAACCCGCTCATCACAGTCGCTCACTCTGACACTTCTTCAGGTACCATCACTCGTTGTTTCTTTCCTGTCAGGTATTCCCTGACCCATTGCAGTACTTTCCCTCCATTCCTGCCTGCTCCTCTAGTTTTTCAACCAGGCTCTTGTGTGGAACTGTGTCGAAAGCCTTTTTTTACAGTCCAAGAAGATGCAATATGATCCTCCATCTCTCTCCTGTCTTACTTCTGTTACCTTGTGATAGACCTTCAATAGGTTAGTGATGCAGGATTTCCCTTTCCTGAAGCTGTGCTGATTGTCATTATTAGGCTACTCCATTCTAAGTGTTCCACCACCCTTTTCGTGATAATTTTTACCTTAACTTTGCATACAATACATGTCAGTGATACTGGTCTGTTGCTTAGTGCAGTCTGTTTGTCTACTTTCTTAAAAATCTGGGCTACATTTACTGTCTTCCACACCTCAGGCAGTTTCCATGTTTCAATAGACTTATTGAAGTTGTGTGTGTGTGTGTGTGTGTGTGTGTGTGTGTGTGTGTGTGTGTGTGTGTGTGTGTGTGTGTGTGTGTGTGTGTGTGTGTGTATGTGTGTAGGGAGGGAGGGAAAGGGGAAGATGGAGACAAAGAGACAGGGAGGGGGAGACAGTGGCAAAGGGAAAGAGAGATGGGAGGGGGACAGAGAGGAGAAAAAGGGGTCAGAGAGTTGGGGACATGGGGAGGAAGAGAGAGAGAGAGAGGCAAAATGGAAGAGAGAAGTGGGAAAGAGAGAGAGAGGGGAGTATGGGGAGAGAGATGGGAAGGGGAGAGAGAGGGTATGGAAACTTATTTGGTCCTAAGTTCGACAGGACAGATACATCGTACGAGGAGCCCAACATGTCGCGGATGGAACGGCTGGGTTGGGTGGCCCTTACACCACCCAAAACACACACATACAACCGGGTTGACGAAGGTGGTTGGAAGGTACATTTTAATTGATAGATTTACCCTTCAAGGAAGAGGTAGGTAGTTTATACTGTTAGTGAACTAATATTAGGACTATTGAGGCAACTGCAGATAATAATAATGTAGACCTATGAACTTAACGTAGGTAGTAATAGGCCGGTAATATAGGCAGACCTCATGTTATGTTAGCTAGGGAGAACTGGCAGCCCAGGCTTGAACATCCAGGCATGGGGTTTTGAGACCTCAGTACCTTCTTTGTTGAAACTCCAAACGAGGCACACCGCCGTAACATCAGGGCAGCGCCCCACGTGTCTACATATACTAGGCCCTGGGGAAATCTGGTGGAGGTACCTCGAAGTACCGTAGATGACCACCTCCATTAGGCCCATACACTAAGACAAGACCTTCCTTTCTTTCTCAGTATTCTGGCCAGTTTCTGTGGGGAATTTGCGAGTGAGTTGAACTGCGGGTCTTTGTGCAGCTGGACGGCCAATGATCCGTACGTGCTGGCGTCTCCTCGCGGTTAAGCCTTAGAAGCTAGTGTCACTTCCTGCATAGTTGTACTAGGGGATACACACCCCCTTGGAAACAGGAATTTCTGAGGTGCAGGCAGGTCACTAATACTGACTGAATATTGCAGGAATTAAGGCTCCCGGTTGCACGTGGTTCTGAGGGGAAGTCCAGAGGGGCTAAAGCTTAGGGAGGTTGAAGACCGGGATATATGCTCCAAAACCAAGTAAGTTAGTCCTTCATTCGTGCATGCTGGCTAGATTTCTTGCAACATCAGTCATTTATGAAAATCTGTCCTATAAGCCACTTGTGAGGCTGAGGTACCAACCTCAGAGCTCAGTGTCAACAGAGCTGGCTAGGGTAGACAACTCACATGGAGGCAGTCCAGACAAATTTTCACAAGTGGTCCTTCTAACCATGATGTGGAATAGCTAACATAGCTAGGCCACAGTTAGGAACTAAAGTTTAACAGAGTTAGGTTAAGTCAACACAGCTAGGTCTGGAGACTTACACAGAGGCTAGGCCAAGCTGACTATACACAAAAGTTATTATTTACAGTAATTCACAGGCAGGTCAGGTAGGCTAGAGAAGCTTGTGAATTTAATTGTTTACAGTGATTACAAGTAAACCAGAGTAGGAGACTTGTGTGTTAATTTCTTACAGTGGATTAGCAAGGTAGCCACAGTAGGGCTAGGCTTGTGCAATATTTACAACAGTTATAGTAGCTAGGACAGATTTAACCTAGTTATTATTTACAGTGAATTCTGAAGCCAGGTTTAGGCTATAGCTGCACACTAGTTAGGTTAGGAATTACTTTATCCAACCAACCACGGTAGACTGAGTAAGCTGGGCACAGTTAGGCCAAGCTGTTTACACATTATTTATTTACTGTTTCACAAGTTGAATTGTTGAATTTATTTGTGCTAACCAAGTGATTTTTGATCTGTAAAACTGCATTTTTATTGTGTGATTTTCATTGTCTTTGACTCATTTTAATGTGGGATTTGTGATTCGTACCAGAGACTAGCTTAAGTCCTGTAATTATTGCTGACGTTGTACAGGAAATTGCTAGGTTAAGTTTCACATTGATGCACATTTCAATTGGGGTTTGAGAGCTAACAGTGTACATTTTGATTCAGAGTAGAGTCAATATAATAAAGGGAGTCGTTAAGCTTGTTGAGGAGCCTTGAGACTTGTTCATTCTTGCCCAACACCGTGTCGTGCTGTGGGGTGGGCTGAGTAAAGTACAATTAGTGTAGCACTCCTAATTAAACCTCGACAATGGCAGATGAGAATCCAACAGAATCTTGTTCAGTGTTAGCAAAATTAAAACGATCAGTTACTGCATACAAAGGACATCTGAACAGAACGTGCAACAGGTGTAAGGCTACTAGTCAATGCAGTAAAGTAGACTGCGATGATTTGCAAGACTGCTTGAAGTGTTTGAGGGAAAAAATGGGAAGCCTATGAAGATCCCAACATGTTGCGGATGGAATGGCTGGGTTGGGTGGCCTTTACAGCCACCCAAAACACACACATACCCCCGGGTTGGCGAAGGTGTTGGAAGGTACATTTTAATTGATAGATTTACCCTTCAAGGAAGAGGTAGGCAGTTTATACTGTTAGTAAACTAATATTAGGACTTTTGAGGCAACTGTAGATAATAATAATGTAGACCTAAGACCTTAACGTAGGTAGTAAGGCAGACCTTAGGTTATGCTAGCTAGGGAGAACTGGCAGCCCAAGTTTGAACATCCAGGCATGGGGTTTTGAGACCTCAGCTCCTTCTTCTTTGTTGAAACTCCGAACAAGGCACACCGCCGTAACATCAGGGCAGCCCCCATGTGTCTACACATACTAGGCCCTGGGGAAACCTGGTGGAGGCACCTTGAAGTACCGTAGATGACCTCCTCCGTCAGGCCCATACAGTAAGACAAGACCTCCCTTTCTTTCTCAGTATTCTGGCCAGTTTCTGGGGGGAATTTGCGAGTGAGTTGAACTGTGGGTCTTTGTGCAGCTGGACGGCCAATGATCCGTACGTGCTGGCGTCTCCTCGTTGTTAAGCCTTAGAAGCTAGTGTCACTTCCTGCATAGTTGTATTAGGGGATACACACCCCCTGGAAACAGGAATTTCTGAGGTGCAGGCAGGTCACTAATACCGACTGAATATTGCAGGAATTAAGGCTCCCGGTTGCACGTGGTTCTGAGGGGAAGTGCAGAGGGGCTAAAGCTTAGGGAGGTTGAAGACTGGGATATATTCTCTAACACCAAGAAAGTTAGTTCTTCATTCGTGCATGCAGGCTAGATTTCTTGCAACATCAGCCATTTATGGAACTCTGTCCAATAAGCCACTTGTGAGGCTGAGGTACCAGCCTCAGAGCTCGGTGTCAACAGAGCTTGCCAGAGTAGACAATTCACATGGAGGCAGTCCAGACAAATTTCCACAGAGGGGATTCGAGAGAGAGAGGGGAGGAGTATGAGGAGGGAGAGTTAGGGGGCGAGGGGGAGAGTGAGGGCAGATTATAATGTCTGGGTATCTGTGTTTATGGGAATTTTCGTTTATGGCAATATGCATTTGTGGAAATATGTGTGTAGGGGTCTGTGGATGTGGGTTGATGTGCGTGAAAAGTTGTGGGTGAGAGAGTGTGTGTTTGGGTCTGTTTAGGGTATGTGAGTGTATGTGAGTGTGTGTACACGGTTCGTGTGCTGCTCGTGGTTCTGTGCTCTCCAGGACCTGTCACTGACCCAACAATCTCCTACTATCATGTACCTTCTATGCTTATCCTTCTTCCTGTAGGCTCTAGTCTAAGAGACAGCTGTCTGTCCGCCCTCGCTTCTATTGTAAATTACCAATTACTGCTAGTTATTAATTATCTATTAGCCTATTCCTGTTCATACTAAGAGAGTGACCGTTCACAAAACAGCTGGCGGTACCTGGAACTCACACCTGACTCCCCAAAATTACGCATACGTCAGTATACTTGGAACCAACCTGTACATTATTCAACTCCTTGTGATGTCTTGGCATAGTACCTCCACCTCTGTTTCTTCACTGTGTATAATTTATTCCTATTTACTTTGCTTCTTTCACTCGTCACTCACTAATTTCACTTTATTATCTTTCTTGGGTGACACACGTGGCAACACAGCCTATACCACACTAGGCCTACCGTCACTGTCTTACTCCACCAATGTTTTTCTTGGGTGACACATGTGGCAACACAGCCTATACCACACTAAGCCTACCGTCACTGTCTTACACCACCACTATCACTTTCAAGGTCACTTATAAAGTTGTGGCTGTTACCACACTTATCAGACTCAGGACAACTTGTAAATCACATTTAATAACCCCTTCAGTACCTTTGGTTTACCACCACTATACATCAACGATCTTACAAGAAAAAAATACACAATTAACAATTTTCTTTTTATTTTGCAACTGTTTATCGTTTTTATATGTTCCATATTTGACATTCACCCGAAATTTAGATTTAGATTTAAATAATAACCACAAAGTTAATATTTCCTCCTCTCAATTTGGTTACATAATATTCATTTTGCTGTTCAAATTAGTTTTCAAAATATGCAAGAACTGTATTATGACTCTCATTCAATGAATTTGTAATATATATTGTACTACAGATTTGTAAAGTTTCACTAAAATAACATAGAATTGTGGGGAAGAAAATGTGGGTCAGGTGTTAGTATTTATGTCTGCAGTCATAGGTGGGTTAACCTTGTTGTAACTGAATATTATAGTATTTATAGACATACTATTATCCCTCAGCAGCTTAATTAATCGTTTTTGAGTAATGGTAAAGGTAAATTAAGTTTATGGAAGCATTTAAGAATAATAATGAAAGGCAGTGAATATTTTAAGCTGACATACTGAATATTGGCTATTGTTATTAATCATCCAAAAAGTAATATAAGATACAAACCTGCAATGTATATATCTTCCACAGTAAAAAACTGTCCTCGAGGAGTTTCGGAACCTTAGTTAAAAACTTCAAAGGAATTATCACTGTCCATTCAGAGAAGTCGACGACCTCTGTCCTCTCAGGCAACATTGACAAGCTGGACACTACCACATCCACCTCCTGAAGCAAATACAAATAATGTTTATCCTTTTATTCGATACATCCTATAAATATCACATTATTACATGCTTGTCTATGAGTAACTTTGTTATGTTCACCTACATAACAAAATAAAACACATTTACAGTGGAACCTCGGTTTTCGTCATTAATTAGTTCCAGAAAGAGTGATGAAAAGCGAATTCAACAAAAACTGAAGCAATATTCCTCATTAGAAATAATGTAAATCAAGTTAATCCGTTCCAGACACCCAAAAGTATTAACAAAAAATACATTTTATAGAGAATAACTATAGTATTAAATGCAGAAAACAATGAGAAATAAATATAAAGGACTAATGAAGTGGATAAATGAACATTTAACATCACTTTTACCGTCACTGAAGACTCTTGTTGGCATATGGAAGATGGCGAGGAAAGGGAAGGGAGTTTAGTTTAATTTGTATCTTTATTATGCACCCCATACCCATCCTATGGGTGGTAGTCACCCCATACCATCCTGTGGGTGGTAGTCACCCCATACCCATCCTGTGGGTGGTACTCACCCCATACCCATCTCGTGGGTGGTAGTCAAAAGATTACAGAGGTACATAATTGGTTCAGGGACTGGACTCCAAAGTTTTGATGGCTGAGCAAGTTACAAAGGTAATGAACTAGATCTGGTCACAATCATGACCAAGTAACAAAGGTAATGAGCTCCAGGTAGAGCTGGTCACATTCATGACTAATTACAAAGGTAATGAATCATAAACTCGTTAATCGTGAGAATTTACAAAGGTAATGAGCTCCAGGTAGAGCTGGTCACAATCATGACAAGTTTCAAAGGTAATGAAAGGCAGGAAAGGTTATCTCTACCACCATCACTACCACCCTTTACCACAATCACTACCACCCTCTACCACCATCACTACCACCCTCTACCACCATCACTACCACCCTTTACCACAATCACTACCACCCTGTACCATCATCACAACCACTAACACCCTCTACCACCATCACTGCCAAACACTACCACCATCACTGCCACCCTTACCACCATCACTGCCACCCTCTACCACAATCACTACCATCCTCTACCACCATCACTACCACCCTTTATCACAATCCACTACCACCCTCTACCACCATCACTACTACCCTCTACCACCATCACTACCACCCTTACCACATCACTACCACCCTGTACCATCATCACAACCACTAACACCCTCTACCACCACCATCACTACCACCCTCTACCACCATCACTGCCACCCTCTACCACCATCACTACCACCCTTTCCACCATCACTACCACCTTTCCACCACCCAGCCACCCAGTACCACATCACCCCCACCCTTTACCACCTTTACTCCCCACCCACTACCACCATCACCCCCCCTACCACCATCATTTCCCCCTTTTACCACCACATACCACCCCTACCACCTCACTACCCCCCTTTTACCCCCAAAACCCCCCCCACCCCTCCCCCCCCCCACCTCCACCCTTTACCACCATCACTACCACCCTTTACCCCCCATCACTCCCCCCTACCCCCCATCATCCACCCTTTACCCCATCCTACCACCCACTACCACCATCACTACCACCCTTTACCACCATCACTACCCCCCTCCACCATCATACCACCCACTACCACCATCACTAACCCCCCCCCCAATCACTACCACCCTTTTTCCCCCACCCGCCCCCCCACTCCACCATATACCTCCTCCCCCAATATAAAAAACTAACCCCCAAATAAATTTCCACCAAAAAAACCCCCCACTCCACTACCCCATTTCCAATAATTTTAAAAACCCATAAAAAAATAACAATACCAAACTAACCCCCATAAAAAGAAAAAAACCGACTGCCTTTGAAGGGGTTGGGGCTTTGTGAGGTGTGGCGGGCACAGGGAACCCACGTCCTCACAAAACCAGGTGGCAAAACGGGCTTTTGTGAAAAAGTTTTGTTTGAAACCAAATTTGTTTGCCAGGAAAGGGGTTCCACAAGATTTGGTTTGTTTTTTTATTATCTTGGGTTTTAATTTCTTATTTTAAAACTTATTTTTGTAAAAAATGATGTTTTAAACTTAAACTAGTAATTTTTTAATACACGAGTGTGGCTTTGTCACATGGATTTTTGGGGCTTTGTACTGAGTGGGGGCTTTGTCACATGATGTGCTTTGTCCATGGAGTGTGGCTTTGTACATGGAGTGTGGCTTTGTAAATGGAGGTTTTGTACATAGTGTGGCTTTGTCACATGGAGGTGGTTTTGTCACATGGAGTGGCTTTTGTCCATGGAGTGGCTTTGTCAAAAGGGAGTGTGGCTTTGTCACAGGAGTGTGGTTTTTTGCCCTTTTGATGTGGCTTTGTCCCATGGAGTGTGGCTTTGTCACATGGAGTGTGGCTTTGTCACATGGAGTGTGGCTTTGTCACATGGAGTGTGGCTTTGTCACATGGAGTGTGGCTTTGTCACATGGAGTGTGGCTTTGTCACATGGAGTTGGCTTTGTCACAGGGGAGTGTGGCTTTGTCCATGGAGTGTCTTTGTCACAGGGAGTGTGCTTTGTCACATGGGTTGGCTTTTAATGGGTGTGGCTTTGTCCAGGAGTGTGGTTTTGTCACATGGGTGTGGCTTTGTACATGGGTTGGCTTTGTCACTGGAGTGGGGGCTTGTCACTTTGATGTGGTTTTGTCACTTTGATTTGGCTTTGTCAAGGAGGGGGCTTTGTCACATGGGTTGTGGCTTTGTCACAAAATGTGGTTTGTCCATGGAGTTGGTTTTGTACAGAAGGTGGCTTTTACAGGGTGTTTTGGCTTTGTACATTGAGTGTGGCTTTTTCACAAGGAGTGTGGCTTTTCACAGGTGTTCTTTTTTCATGGTGGCTTTGTCAAAAGGGTTTTGGGCTTGTCACTGGTTTTTGGCTTTGTCACAGATAAGGGGTTGTCAAAAGGAGTGTGGCTTTTCACATGGGTGTGGTTTGTCAAAAGGTGTGGATTTGTCACATGGTGTTGGCTTTTCAAAAGGTGTGGGCTTTGTCACATGGGTGGCTTTTCCCGGGTTTGGGGGCTTTTCAAGGAGTGTGGCTTTGCACATGGTGTTTTTTTGGGGCTTTGTCAAAAGGGTTTTGGCTTTGTCACTTATGTGGCTTTGTCACAAAGTGGGGCTTTGTCACATGGAGTGTGGCTTTGTCACTGGATTGTTCTGCCCAAGGTGTTTGCTTTGTCACATGGTGTGGCTTTATCACATGGGGTGGCTTTGTCACATGGGGTGTGGCTTTTTCCCCCCAAAGAGTGGTTTTGCACAGGGGTTTGTGGCTTTGTCACCAGAGTGTGGCTTTGTCCATGGTTCTCCCCCCGGGTGTGGCTTTGCACAGGTTGGGGGCTTTGTCCATGGTGTTGGTTTTTGTCACAGGGTTTTTTGGCTTTGTCACATGGGTTTGGCTTTTGCTGGTGTGTGGCTTTGTCACATGGTGTGTGGTTTTCACAGGGGTGTTTGGCTTTGCACGGTTTTGCTTTGTCCCCGGAGTGTGGCTTTTCACGGTTTTGGTGGCTTTGTCAAAAAAGGGCCCCATGTTTTCTTTGCAATTTTTTTTTTCACTGGTGTGTGGTTTTGTCACAGGAGGGGTTTTTTGCACAGGGTGTTTGGCTTTGTCACAGGAGGGGGGGGCTTTGCACCTGGAGGGGGCTTGTCCCCAGGTGTTTGGTTTGTCACTTAAAATTGGTTTGCACAAAAGTGTGTTTGTCCAAGTGTGGCTTTGTCAAAAAGGTGTGCTTTGTCACAGAGGGGGGCTTTTCAACATGGTGTGTGGCTTTTTCACACAGAAGTGTGGCTTTGTCACATGGTGTGTGGCTTTGTCACATTGAGTGTGGGGCCCCCCTTTTTTCACATGGAGTTTTGGCTTTGTCACAGTGTGTGGCTTTGTCACATGGTGTTTGGTTTGCAATTGATGTGGCTTTGTCCAGATGTGGCTTTTTCACATTGAGTTTGGCTTTGTCACATGGAGTGTGGCTTGTCACAGGGTTTGGCTTGAAATTTTGATTGGCGTACATTATTCTTATCACATTTTTCTTTTAATTTTTTTTTACCCCAAGGGGGTTTTTCACAAGTGGGGCTTTGTCACACAGGTGTGGTTTGTACTGAAGTGGTTTTCTGTCACAGGGTTTGTGGCTTTGTCACTGGAGGGGCTTTGTCACATGGTGTGGGGTTTTGTCACATGGTGTTTGGTTTGTTTAATGGTGTATGCCTTTGTCACACACAGTGTGGCTTTGTCACATGGTGTGTGCTTTGTCCCATGAAGTGTGGCTCTGTCACGGGGGTTTTTTGGCTTTGTCCATGGTGTTGGCTTTGTCACATGGTGGGTGGCTTTGTCACAAGAGTGTGGTTTTTGTCACAGAAGTGTGGCTCGGGGTCAATGGGTGTTGGTTTGTCACAGAATGTGGCTTTGTCAACAAGTGGGGCTTTGTAAAAAGGAGTGTGGATTTGTCACACAGAGTGGGGCTTTGTCACATGGGTGTGGCTTTGTCACACAGAGTGTGGCTTTGTCACATGGAGTGTGGCTTTGTCACACAGAGTGTGGCTTTGTCACACAGAGTGTGGCTTTGTCACATGGAGTGTGGCTTTGTCACACAGAGTGTGGCTTTGTCACATGGAGTGTGGCTTTGTCACACAGAGTGTGGCTTTGTCACAAGGAGTGTGGCTTTGTCACACAGAGTGTGGTTTTGTCCAGGGGGAGTGTGGCTTTGTCCACAGGGTGGCTTTGTCCATGGGTGTGGTTTTGTCACACAAGTGTGGCTTTGTACACAGGTGGGGCTTTTTGTTTTCATAGTGGGGCTTTGTCCACAGGTGTGGCTTTGTCACATGAAGTGGGGCTCTGTCACAGGAGTGTGCTTTGTCCATAAAGTGTGGCTTTGTCACTTTGAGCGTGGCTTTGACATGGAGGTGGCTTTGCCCAATGAATTTGGCTTTTTCACTTGGTGTGGCTTGTCACAAGGATGTGGCTTTGTCACATGGAGTGTGGTTTTTGTCACAGGGAGTGTCGCTCGTCACAGGTGTTTGGTTTTTGCCCACTTTGATGGGGCCCTTTATCACAGGGAGTTGGCTTTGTCACATGGTTTGGCTTTGTCACACAGGTGTGGCTTTGTCACATGGAGTGCCCCCGCTCTGCACTGGTGTTTGGCTTGTCACATTGAGTGTGGCTTTATCACAGGGAGGGTGGCTTTGTCACTGGTGGTGGCTTTGTCAATGGAGTGTGGCTTTGTCACAAAGAGTGGGTTTTGTCCTGAAGTGTGGCCTGTCACTGGTGTGTGGTTTTGTCGCATGGTTTTTGGGGTTTTGTAACAGGGTTTTGGTGGGCTTTGTCACATGGGTGGGGCTTTGTACATGGTGTTGGTTTGTCACTTTGAGTGTGGCTTTATCACATGGATTTTGTGGTTTTTGTCACATGGTGTGTCCCTTTTGTCACAGGAGGTGGTTTGTCCACAGGTGTGGCTTTGTCAACAGAGTGTGGTTTGTCCAGGGAGTGTGGCTTTGCCACGAGTGTGGTTTTGCACAGGGGATGTGGTTTTTTTCACATGGTTGTGGCTTTGTCACATGGTGTTTGGCTTTGCCCAATGGTGTGGGCTTTGTCACAGGAGTCTGGTTTTGTCACATGTTGTTTGGCTTTGTCAAAATGGTGGTGGCATTTCAAACAGAGTGTGGCTTTTGTCACTGGGTGTGGTTTTGTCACAGGGAGTGTGGCTTTGCACATCGTGTTGCCTTTGTCACATTGATGTGGTTTTGTCACAAGAGTGTGGCTTTGTCAAAAAGAGTGGGGTTTGTCACTGGAGTGTGGCTTTTTCACACAGGTTTGGCTTTGCAATGGAGTGGGGCTTTGTCACATGGTTGTGGCTTTGTCACATGTTGTTTGGCTTTGTACATGGAGTGTGGCTTTGTCACACAGAGTGTGGCTTTGTCACATGGTTTTTGGGGGTTTTTGTACACGATTTGTGGCTTTGTCACATGGTGTGGGCTTTGTCACACAAGTGTGGCTTTTACATGGTGGAGGGGCTTTGTCACACAGATGTGGCTTTGTACATGGGTGTGGCTTTGTCACACAGAGTGTGGCTTTGTCACAGGGGTGTGGGGCTTTGTCAACAGAGTGTGGCTTTGTCACATGGTTTGGGGTTTTTGTACACAGAGTTTGGCTCTGTCACAGGGAGTTTTAACCTGGATTTACCGGGAAAGAGGAGTTCCGGGGGGTAAACCCCCCCCGGGGCCCGGTCTTGCCCGGGCCTCTGGTGGCAGAGCCTGATCATCCAGGTGTTGCGCTGGCCTGCACAAAAAACCCAACGTACGAGCCACAGCCCCGGGTGATCCGGAACTGACTTTAGGTCTTGTCCCGGCCACTTGAAGACTGCCAGGGGTCTGTTGGTAAACCCCCTTATGTGTGCTGGAGGAGTTGAAAAGTCTTTGGCCCTGACACTTATTGTATGGTCTTTAACGGCTAGTGAACCCCCGCTTTTCATTGGGGGGGTTTTGGTGCATCGTTTGCCAATCTTTTGCTTTCGTAGTGGCGATTTTTGTGGGAAGTTCGGGACTGTCCCCCTAATATTTTCCTGGGGGTATATAATCGTGTTTTTCTCCCTCCTGGTTCCAGGGAAAACAGGTTTTTGGAACCCAAGCGCTCCCAAAATTGAGGGTTTTATCTCCGTTAGCGCGCCCTGAAGGTTCTCTGTAATTTTTTTGGGGCGGCAATTTCGCTGCCTTGAAAATTTTTTTTAGTGTGCAGCAATTTTTCAGCCCAGATAGAAAAAAGTGACCCGAAGAGTTTATCATGGCTTTTCCCCCCTAGTTTTGAAGGGTTTTCATTTTCCATCCTTCATTTTCTAGCAGATGCGATTTGATACAATGTTATGGGCTTTGAAGGGGGATCCCCCGACATGATCACTCCCAGGTCTTTTTCTTTGGGGTTTCGCTCATTTTGTGGCCAATTTGTTTTTTACTCTGATGAAGTTTTAAATTTTCCCCATGTTTACCCAAACGGAGAAATTGAAATTTCTCATCGTTGAACTTCATATTGTTTTTTGCAGCCCCTGAAAGATTTGGTTGTGTCCCCTGGAGCCTTGCAATGTTTCAATGGAAGACACTTCATGAGATTTGGGTTTTTCATTGCAAAGGAAGACACGGGGCTGTGTCTTTGTCACATGAAGTGTGGCTTTGTCACACAGAGGTGGTTTGTCAACAGGTGTGGCTTTGTCACACAGAGGGGCTTTATCACTTTTGGTGTGTGGCTTTGTCCATGGGTGTGGCTTTGTCAACCGAGTGTGGCTTTGTCACATGGAGTTGGGGCTTTTACAACCCGATTGGCATTGTCACATGGTGTGTGGCTTTTCACTATGTGTGGCTTTTTACATGGAGGTGGGGGTTTTGTCATACGAGTGTGGCTTTTCACAAAGTGTGGCTTTATCAAGGGGTGTGTCTTTTGTCCCCTAGGTTTTTGTGGCTTTGTCACACAGAGGGGCTTGTCACATGGATTGTGGCTTTGTACTGAGTGTGGCTTTTCAAACCAGAGGTGGCTTTAAACATGGGGGTGGGTTTTGTTTAAAATGGAAATGTGGCTTTGTCACTTGAAGTGTGGCTTTTGTACTGGAGGTGGGTTTGTACATGAATGTGGCTTTTGCACATGTTTTGTTTGTTTTCACAGAAGTGGGCTTTGTCACATTGAGTGTTTTGGGGCTTTTCACATGGATGTGGCTTTTTCACGGAGGTGGCTTTTCACTTTAATTTTGGTTTTTTCACAAGGTGTGGGTTTTTTCACATGGAGTTGGCTTTGTCAATGGAAAGGTGGGCTTTTTACATTTTTTTTGGGGGTGGCTTTTTTACATGAAAAAAGGGTGTCTTTGCACACAGAAGGGGGGGTTTGGTCACGGATTGGCTTTGTCACACAGAAATGTGGCTTTTTACTTTTGTTTGGTTTTCAATAAGTTGGGGTTTTTAAAGGGGTTTTGGGGGGTCCTATTTCTTAAAGGAATGTCTTTTCACTGGGGTTGGGTCTACAAGTGGCTTCAATTTAAAATTTTTTCGTCCCCTGGGTGGGCTTTGTAATGGTTGACTGTAAAATGGATTCTGTCACATTTCCCCCCTTTTTACGGAATGTGGTTTGTCTTGGTGTCTTTTTACCAAAGGGGGTTTGTTGGAGTGTGGCTTTTTTAAAAAGAAGTGTGGCTTTATCCCTGGGGTTGGCTTTTTATCACATGGGGTGGCTTTGTGCACAAGTGGGGGTCACATGGGAGGGCTTTTTTCAAATGGATGGGTTTTTTACTGGGTTGTCTTTTTCAATGGTGTTGGCTTTTTGTCCACAAAGGGTGTGGCTTTGTCACATGGAGTTTGGGTTTGGGCACCTGTGGGTTTTGTCCCCCAGAATGGGCTCTCACATTGGGATGGCTTTTCACATAAGTGTGGCTTTGTACATTGGTGTGGCTTTTCAAAATGGTTGGGTTTATACCCTTTTTCTTTCACTGGAGTTGCCCCGCACATAAAATTTTTTGTTTAAACATGGAGTGTCTTTTACATATTCTTTGCCATTTTGGCTTCCATATTTTCCCAAAAACCCAAATTTTTTCAAAATTTTCTTTACCCCACTGGGGATTTTTCCCCCTTTTAAATGGGTTTGGCTTCACAGGATTTCTTTTAATGGATGTGCTTTTTAGTGGGGTTTCTTTTACAAGGGGCCCCCTTTTTCCTTTTCCCATGGGGGTTTTTGAACTCCCCCCCTGGATTTGGGTTTGTCACAAGGGGGCTTTGGAAAAATGGTTTCTTCACTGGGAAAATGTCTTTTTCCACGTGGAGGTGGCTTGTCACATGGAAGTTGGCTTTTGTACGGAGTGTGGCTTTTGTCACATGGGGTGTGGGTTTGACTGGAGTGGGCTTTGTAAAAATGGGTGTGGCTTTTTCAAAATGGAGTGTGGTTTTTTTACATGGAGTGTGGCTTTGTCCGTGGAGTGTGGTTTTCACATGGAAAAAGTGGCTTTTTTTCCTGGATGTGGCTTTTTCACATGGAGTGTGGCTTTGGGACGTGGAAGGGGGTTTTGTCACTGGGGTGGCTTTTACATGGAAGTTGGCTTTTTACATGGAGGGGCTTTGTCCTAATGGTTTTTCCTGGATGAATTTTTATAAGGGTGAGACCAGTGCGGGGGTTTTACCGGGGGTCTGGGCCCTTTACTTTTGGGCCCTGTAAAATTAAAAAAAATTAAAATAGAAAGACTAAAAGTTAAACACCCAATTTTTAAAAAAAAAAAAAAAAAACTAAAAAACCGATTTTTTTTCCAGAATTTTTTTTAAAAATTGAAAAATTAACCCGGGAAAAAGGGGGCCATCTTGTTAGGGTGTCCCCCCCCCACACTTACAAATTTATTATTTTAGTGTGTATTTTTTTACTTTTTTTCAATAAAAATTTTTTTTTGTTTTAAAACCCCACTCAAAAGTTTTTTTATTTTGTGTATAGTGAGATTTAAATAAATAAAATAACAGTGGCCCCGGGTCATATTTTTTCACCCGAGTTTTTAGGTGCCAGACTGCCAATTTTTTTCCCATTAAAGTGAAAGATTTTGTCCTTTCGACCCCCAAACAACATTACAAACGCCTTACATTAAATTCACTTACAAATTGGTGATTGGGGGTTCCGTTATGCTGGGGTCCACGTAAATTTTTCCTTTTTTCCCCCTTTTTTTTTTCCCCAAAAAAACCCCCCCAAAAACCTTTCCGTCTTTCGAATTAAAATTTTTTGGCTACTTTCCAGTTTTACAAATCCAATTTGGGCCCGGGCCTTTGGGAGCTAAAGTCCGCCTTTACACCCGAGGCCCCCTGTTGTTTCCCAGCGGGGTTGAAATTTTCAACCCCCCCACCATTTTCCTGTTACCACAGCCAATAGGGCCGGGTTTTTTAGACCTGGGGTGGGCCCCCCGGGGACAAAATTGGCCACAATGGAAATTAAGTAACATCCCCGAGACCCTACCTTTTTTTTCCTTTCAAAACCCCCCCTGGGAAAAAAACCCAAATTTTATTACTTTCTACTTTTCTTACTCAAAATTTTAATAACGGGAAAACTTTCCACACACACATATCCAACGTAATTTTGCCAAAAATCCTCTTTTCACTTGCTCGGCCAAATCTTTCTAAACTCCCTAAAGGCTTCGGCACATCTCACGCAATATCCCCCACTTTTTTAGGGGTTGTCATTTTAAAAATTTTTTTACTGGTTGGCGCTAGGCTCCCGGGGAGCTAGTGCCATCAGACAAATAACCAAAATTTGAACCCCTGGATGGTCGCAAGCCCCATCGTTGGGTAAAGATTTAAATTTTTCAATTCCTCCTTTACCCTTTTTTAAAAATGGGCTGATAAAACTTTTTCGAAACTTTTAATAAAATTCCCATTTTTAAAGTTCTCAAATTTTCATTTGTGCAAATTATTTTCCTGTCCAAATTCAAACTTTGCAAAAATTGTCCATATTAAAACTACCCCACCCCCCAAAATTCATCATCTTTCAAACCCCAGGCCAATTTTTTTTTTAAAAGAATTGGCACCATTTTTTTGGTCCCTCAACCAAAATTTGTTTTAACTGCTTTTATTCCTTCATCTATGGCATTTATGTAAACTGTGAACAAAAAGGGGGCCCCCAACACTGACCCCTGAGAAAAAACCGCTTGTGACGTCCCCCTTTTTCATTTATGCAAACTCTCTGCTGTCTATTTGTCAGCCATGCCTCTACCCAGCAAAAAATTTCTCCTTCTACTCCGTGTGCCTTAAGTTTCCTCAATAGCCTCTGGTGTGGAACTCTATCGAAAGCCTTACTGAAGTCCATATACACAATATTATATACATTACCATGATCTACCTCCTCAAACACCTTAGTGAAGAAAGTTAGTAAATTCCTAAAACTGTGCTGAGATTCATTAATCAATCTGTGCCTGTCAAGATGGCTACGAATTGCTTCGGCAATTATTGATTCCATAAATTTTCCCACTATGGAGGTAAGGCTTATTGGTCAATAGTTTGAAGCCAAGGACCCGTCACCTGATTGTAAATAGGTATTACATTTGCCATTTTCCACTTATCAGGCACTATGCCAGTTTGTAGTGATATGTTAAAAAGATTAGCCAAAGGTATGCTAAGTTCCTCTTTACATTCCTTTAACCCCCTTTTGCAAACAGTTCATCGGGGCCTGGGGATTGTTGGGTTTTTTAATTTCTCTATTTGTCGAGGACCAGTCACTAGTTACTGCAATGCATATTTTTTTATCGTCCCGTTCTACATAATTGTATATTTTTGGAATTTCAATAGTACTCCTGGGGTAAAACAAGAGAGGAAATAAGTGTGAAAATTTCACACATATCCTTATCACTGTCAGTGATCTGACCAGAGTTACTCATAAGTGGGCCAATCTTGTCCCTAATCTTACTTCTGTATACCTGAAAGAACCCTTTTGAGTTAGTCTTTGAAGCACTTGCAACCTTAGCCTCATAATCTCTTTTTGATTTTCTTATTCCTTTTTTATTTCTCTTGGGTGTTTGCTCTAAGTCACTTTCAGTATCTCTGATGGAATTTTGAACAGAGTTATATCCATGTACAAGGGCTTCATTGTGGCTTAACTGTACAATTTAGCTTGTTACATGGCTGAAAAAAACCATACCCCCGGCCGGGATTGAACCCGCGGTCATAGAGTCTCAAAACTCCAGCCCGTCGGGTTAGCCACTAGACCAGCTAGCCACAATAAGATTCATCCAACTAGGTATATTTCTACACCATAGGAAGGTTAGCACAGGCACCACTGTGACCACAAATGCAAGTTTTAACAGACGAATCTCCAGCTAGCATTTGTGGTCACAGTGGTGCCTGTGCTAACCTTCCTATGGTGTAGAAATATACCTAGTTGGATGAATCTTATTGTGGCTAGCTGGCCTAGTGGCTAACGCGACGGTCTGGGGTTTTGAGACTCTATGACCGCGGGTTCAATCCCGACCGGGGGTAGGGTTTGTTTGCAATCGTGCCATTACGATTTCTTGAGTCGTACATGGCTGAATGCTCTTCTTGCCGAATAAGGCAAGCGAAAATTTGTGTATGTAATAATTTCGCAAAAGTCATTCTGAACCTAACAAAAAAATATTTATAATTGTGTTTTTTTTTATCATTAAATTATTGTAAACTTATTTAAAATATATTTAGTTGGATTTATGGAAATTAATTTACACTTATTATAAGATTAGGTAAGTTTTCTTTTGGTACAAAATTAATTTTTATATTAATAAATGAAAAATTTGATCTTTAAATGTATAAGATCATTTTTTTTTAGAAAGGATTTATTTTTAAATGAGTTCTTGCTAAATGACAAATTTTACCTATTCGGCACGACATATTTATCAATTTATTTATTTATTTGTTCTAAGTGTACTTACCAATCTATGAAAATTAAGATTAAACGTGACTCACGAAATCGTGATGACACGATTGCAAACCATATCACGGGTGGGATTCGAACCCGCGGTCAGAGAGTCTCAAAACTTCAGACAGTGGCTAACGCGACGGTCTGGAGTTTCGAGACTCTCTGACCACGGGTTCAAACCCCACCCGAGGTATGGTAGGCTCAAACGTTTCATAAATAATGTACATTAATGTACATAATTAATGTACATAATGAACTTACCCGACGTTGTGCCAGTCCCAGCGCACCTTTATATGACCCATTAGGCATCTTATTAATTCCACCAGAACTCTCCAGGTTCATGGTAGTAAAGTTGAGTTTCTTCATCATGGCCTGCAACATTCCTTCCAACATTTCATCCCAGGCCTATAAAAATTTTTGCATGTTTACTCTATGTTTATTAAGGCTAAGAATATTGGCGTTGAAAAATCTTCTGTAAGAGACTTTAATTTCTCACAATGTACTGCGAGAAATGTGTCGGAAGTTGACGTTTAGTCTCTACTAAATATGTTAATGTCTTTTAAGTAACCTGATAATGGTAAATACATTCTTCTATATACATTACATGTGAGTTTGTATGTATATATGTATGTATGCATATATATATATATATATATATATATATATATATATATATATATATTATATATATATATATACAGAACAACCACTAAGAAAAAATAGCGTAATTCCAAGCGCTCTCGTGACTTCTCACATTATCAGGGAACTATAGTAATGTGAGGAGTCACGAAAGTACTTGAAATTTCGGTATTTTTTCAGAGTGGTTGTTCATTATATTTGTGATATTTTACACATTCCTTATTCCTCTCTCACCTGTTCTTAGTAATTTATACGTGGAATTTTTGGAGACAATATTGCTTAACACAATTCTTCTTAATAGACCTATGTGGTGTAATGTTGATATTTTGTGTCTTATGCCCAAAAATATAGAAATAAGCTATTTCGTCATTAAATTAAATAGTTTAACTCATTCTATATATTTTAGTGTTGAGTTTGAGGAAAATAACTCATTGCCTTTTCTAGATGTTTTAATTATTAAGGGAAATAATGAATTCAAATTTAAAATTTACAGAAAACCTACAAATAACTGTTCCTATGTCCACTATTATTCTTCCCATTAAGATAAAGTTAAACTGTCTGTTTTCTCATCAATGTTTTTGAGAGCTTTACGAATTTATAGTCCTGAGTTCATAGATGAAGAAATATCCAAAATTTATGAAATAACTAATGATCTAAAATACACAAAAAAAACTTAATTGATAAATCTTTTAAAATTGCTAGAAATACTTTTTAAAATTGCTAGAAATACTTTTTACAACCTAAAAAGGAACAACCAGCCTTATTCAACTTAAAATATGTTGGTTCTCCCTTACCATGAAAACTTGGTTGATATGCCTTCTCTTCTTAAGACTTTTAATATCAAAGTTATATTTAAAATTCTTGATAAAGAGCAGTAACTTTTGATAAAAAATCCCCCCAAAATGCTGACAGGTGTGTCTGTAAGATTCCTTGTAAAATATGTGAAAAAGTTCATTATGCACCCCTATGGGGTGCATGCTGAAGATATTGAACTAACTAAAGGGAGGGGGTATTGTTGTTGGGATGGGGGGTGGTTGTTGTGAGAATAGATCCCTCACTGTTATCAGTGTGGGCATGTGGACAGAAATAACTCCTCTAGGAGTGACAATGCGATCCAGGAATTCTTAATGTTTGTGAAGCATTACCTTAGTGAATGAAATCTTAAGCATCCTGCCTTTCAAAGAGGTTATAGGACGTAGGAGGGAAGGTGCATGAAGTAGGTGTCCTTGGTACAAGCATCCTACAGTACTCAGCACATAGTTACCACCATCAACCAGTCTGGCTTCCTTCAACACTCCTCTACACCTCCTTTTACCTTCCTACAATAACAATCATCCAAACATTAACAAAAACAGTCATTATTCAGTAAATATGTACAAGTGATTTGATAAGAAAGGATATCAGATGTGATATGTCCAAAAATATTAAATAAATAATGATCAGTAAGTATTTTGTTAGAGAACATTATACTCACCTTGTCATTATGTTCCTCTAAAACCACTAAACGTACTGCTAGTGGGATGTTAGGACACAAATGTCTTGCCAAGATGTTACCTCCCACTGGTGCCAGCATCAGTGTGTCCATCTGCGGATTAGATTAAGTAATATCCATCGTCTAGTAATTAAGTTGACACTGGAATGTACTTCTTGAAGTGTCTGAATAACAGTGATAATGTGTCATATAATTAGGTGTCGAGGATATATCAACAAGAGAAAGAAGTAATATTTTGTGAAGCGACTGATAAAAATAATAAGTAGCACAAATCTGAGTGTCATTTATATTGGACTAAGAAGTAAATAAGAACATTTATATTGGACTAAGAAGTAAATAAGAACATTTACATTGGACTAAGAAGTAAATAAGAACATTTATATTGAACTAAGAAGTAAATAAGAACATTTATATTGGACTAGTTGTAGCTACACTGAGAGTAAAAGGTAGATGGGATACAAGGAAAATAGAAGCATCAGGGAAGAGAGAGGTGAATGTTTATAAACTAAAAGATGAGGCAGTTAGGGTAAGATATAAACAGCTATTAGAGGATAGATGGGCTAATGAGAACATAGGCAATGGGGTCGAAGAGGTATGGGGTAGGTTTAAAAATGTAGTGTTAGAGTGTTCAGCAGAAGTTTGTGGTTACAGGAAAGTGGGTGCGGGAGGGAAGAGGAGCAATTGGTGGAATGATGATGTAAAGAGAGTAGTAAGGGAGAAAAAGTTAGCATATGAGAAGTTTTTACAAAGTAGAAGTGATGCAAGGTGGGAAGAGTATATGGAGAAAAAGAGAGAGGTTAAGAGAGTGGTGAAGCAATGTAAAAAGAGAGCAAATGAGAGAGTGGGTGAGATGTTATCAACAAATTTTGTTGAAAAAAAGAAAAAGTTTTGGAGTGAGATTAACAAGTTAAGAAAGCCTAGAGAACAAATGGATTTGTCAGTTAAAAATAGGAGAGGAGAGTTATTAAATGGAGAGTTAGAGGCATTGGGAAGATGGAGGGAATATTTTGAGGAATTGTTAAATGTTGATGAAGATAGGGAAGCTGTGATTTCGTGTATAGGGCAAGGAGGAATAACATCTTGTAGGAGTGAGGAAGAGCCAGTTGTGAGTGTGGGGGAAGTTCGTGAGGCAGTAGGTAAAATGAAAGGGGGTAAGGCAGCCGGGATTGATGGGATAAAGATAGAAATGTTAAAAGCAGGTGGGGATATAGTTTTGGAGTGGTTGGTGCAATTATTTAATAAATGTATGGAAGAGGGTAAGGTACCTAGGGATTGGCAGAGAGCATGCATAGTTCCTTTGTATAAAGGCAAAGGGGATAAAAGAGAGTGCAAAAATTATAGGGGGATAAGTCTGAGTATACCTGGCAAAGTGTATGGTAGAGTTATTATTGAAAGAATTAAGAGTAAGACGGAGAATAGGTAGCATATGAACAAGGAGGCTTTAGGAAAGGTAGGGGGTGTGTGGACCAGGTGTTTACAGTGAAACATATAAGTGAACAGTATTTAGATAAGGCTAAAGAGGTCTTTGTGGCATTTATGTATTTGGAAAAGGCGTATGACAGGGTGGATAGGGGGGCAATGTGGCAGATGTTGCAGGTGTATGGTGTAGGAGGTAGGTTACTGAAAGCAGTGAAGAGTTTTTACGAGGATAGTGAGGCTCAAGTTAGAGTATGTAGGAAAGAGGGAAATTATTTCCCAGTAAAAGTAGGCCTTAGACAAGGATGTGTGATGTCACCGTGGTTGTTTAATATATTTATAGATTGGGTTGTAAGAGAAGTAAATGCGAGGGTCTTGGCAAGAGGCGTGGAGTTAAAAGATAAAGAATCACACATAAAGTGGGGAGTTGTCACAGTTGCTCTTTGCTGATGACACTGTGCTCTTGGGAGATTCTGAAGAGAAGTTGCAGAGATTGGTGGATGAATTTGGTAGGGTGTGCAAAAGAAGAAAATTGAAAGTGAATACAGGAAAGAGTAAGGTTATGAGGATAACAAAAAGATTAGGTGATGAAAGATTGGATATCAGATTGGAGGGAGAGAATATGGAGGAGGTGAATGTATTCAGATATTTGGGAGTGGACGTGTCAGCGGATGGGTCTATGAAAGATGATGTGAATCATAGAATTGATGAGGGGAAAAGGGTGAGCGGTGCACTTAGGAGTCTGTGGAGACAAAGAACTTTGTCCTTGGAGGCAAAGAGGGGAATGTATGAGAGTATAGTTTTACAACGCTCTTATATGGGTGTGAAGCATGGGTGATGAATGTTGCAGCGAGGAGGGAAGGCTGGAGGCAGTGGAGATGTCATGTCTGAGGGCAATGTGTGGTTTTGAAAAAAATGCAGAGAATTCGTAGTTTGGAAGTTAGGAGGAGGTGCAGGATTACCAAAACTGTTGTCCAGAGGGCTGAGGAAGGGTTGTTGAGGTGGTTCGGACATGTGGAGAGAATGGAGCGAAACAGAATAACTTCAAGAGTGTATCAGTCTGTAGTGGAAGGAAGGCGGGGTAGGGGTCGGCCTAGGAAAGGTTGGAAGGAGGGGTTAAAGGAGGTTTTGTGTGCAAGGGGCTTGGACTTCCAGCAGGCATGCGTGAGCGTGTTTGATAGGAGTGAATGGAGACAAATGGTTTTTAATACTTGACGTGCTGTTGGAGTGTGAGCAAAGTAACATTTATGAAGGGGTTCAGGGAAACCGGCAGGCTGGACTTGAGTCCTGGAGATGGGAAGTACAGTGCCTGCACTCTGAAGGAGGGGTGTTAATGTTGCAGTTTAAAAACTGTAGTGTAAAGCACCCTTCTGGCAAGACAGTGATGGAGTGAATGATGGTGAAAGTTTTTCTTTTTTGGGCCACCCTGCCTTGGTGGGAATCGGCCAGTGTGATAATAATAATATTGGACTAAGAAGTAAATAAGAACTCTGGTGGATTTATAATATGAATGTTAATACAGAATTATCTTATTTTTGAACATAAATATCCACAAAGTTAATACTTACACTTCCAAATATTCTTCTAGAGAGAAGCTGAAAGAAAATAAATTATAAAGTATTTTACTGTTAGATATTTAATTCCAACAATGTTTATTATAGATTCAATATAATGTTTGTTAAAACATCTGTTACTTAGTGAAGACAAGATAATGTTTGTTAAAACATCTGTTACTTAGTGAAGACAACATAATGTTTGTTAAAACATCTGTTACTTAGTGAAGACAACATAATGTTAGTTAAAACATCTGTTACTTAGTGAAGACAAGATAATGTTTGTTAAAACATCTGTTACTTAGTGAAGACAAGATAATGTTTGTTAAAACATCTGTTACTTAGTGAAGACAAGATAATGTTTGTTAAAACATCTGTTACTTAGTGAAGACAAGATAATGTTTGTTAAAACATCTGTTACTTAGTGAGACAAGATAATGTTTGTTAAAACATCTTTACTTAGTGAAGACAACATAATGTTTGTTAAAACATCTGTTACTTAGTGAAGACAACATAAATGTTTGTTAAAACATCTGTTACTTAGTGAAGACAAGATAAATGTTTGTTAAAACATCTGTTACTTAGTGAAGACAAGATAATGTTTGTTAAAACATCTGTTACTTAGTGAAGACAAGATAATGTTTGTTAAAACATCTGTTACTTAGTGAAGACAAGATAATGTTTGTTAAAACATCTGTTACTTAGTGAAGACAACAAAAATGTTTGTTAAAACATCTGTTACTTAGTGAAGACAAGATAATGTTTGTTAAAACATCTGTTACTTAGTGAAGACAAGATAATGTTTGTTAAAACATCTGTTACTTAGTGAAGACTTGTTAAAACATCTGTTACTTAGTGAAGACAACATAATGTTTGTTAAAACGTCTGTTACTTAGTGAAGACAAGATAATGTTTGTTAAAACATCTGTTACTTAGTGAAGACAACATAATGTTTGTTAAAACATCTGTTACTTAGTGAAGACAACATAATGTTTGTTAAAACATCTGTTACTTAGTGAAGACAAGATAATGTTTGTTAAAACATCTGTTACTTAGTGAAGACAAGATAATGTTTGTTAAAACATCTGTTACTTAGTGAAGACAAGATAATGTTTGTTAAAAACATCTGTTACTTAGTGAAGACAAGATAATGTTTGTTAAAACATCTGTTACTTAGTGAAGACAACATAATGTTTGTTAAAACATCTGTTACTTAGTGAAGACAACATAATGTTTGTTAAAACATCTGTTACTTAGTGAAGACAAGATAATGTTCGTTAAAACATCTGTTACTTAGTGAAGACAACATAATGTTTGTTAAAACATCTGTTACTTAGTGAAGACTTGTTAAAACATCTGTTACTTAGTGAAGACAAGATAATGTTTGTTAAAACATCTGTTACTTAGTGAAGACAACATAATGTTTGTTAAAACATCTGTTACTTAGTGAAGACAAGATAATGTTTGTTTAAAACATCTGTTACTTAGTGAAGACAAAGATAATGTTTGTTAAAACATCTGTTACTTAGTGAAGACAACATAATGTTTGTTAAAACATTGTTACTTAGTGAAGACAAGATAATGTTTGTTAAAACATCTGTTACTTAGTGAAGACAACATAATGTTTGTTAAAACATCTGTTACTTAGTGAAGACAAGATAATGTTTGTTAAAACATCTGTTACTTAGTGAAGACAACATAATGTTTGTTAAAACATCTGTTACTTAGTGAAGACAAGATAATGTTTGTTTAAAACATCTGTTACTTAGTGAAGACGAGATAATGTTTGTTAAAACATCTGTTACTTAGTGAAGACAAGATAATGTTTGTTAAAACATCTGTTACTTAGTGAAGACAAGATAATGTTTGTTAAAACATCTGTTACTTAGTGAAGACAAGATAATGTTTGTTAAAACATCTGTTACTTAGTGAAGACAACATAATGTTTGTTTTAAAAAATCTGTTACTTAGTGAAGACAAATAATGTTTGTTAAAACATCTGTTACTTAGTGAAGACAAGATAATGTTTGTTAAAACATCTGTTACTTAGTGAAGACAACATAATGTTTGTTAAAACATCTGTTACTTAGTGAAGACAACATAATGTTTGTTAAAACATCTGTTACTTAGTGAAGACAAGATAATGTTTGTTAAAACATCTGTTACTTAGTGAAGACAAGATAATGTTTGTTAAAACATCTGTTACTTAGTGAAGACAAGATAACAAACTCGTTGTTGTTGGACGTTTAACTCTTTGTACATGAAATTCTTCTCTGTCCTTTACCTCTTCCACTGTTCTTTCTGGCCTCTATCCTTCCCCCTTCTCATCCTCTCCTCCCCCACTTATTCTCTCTCCTACCCTAATCCATACTCTCTCTATTATTACTATCCACCTACTATTTTATCTTACCTAAGTGTTTCCCTCTCACGCCAAAAATCAATTTTCATTCTTAAATGTTATAGAGCACACACACACACAGACACACACACACACACACACACACACACACACACACACACACACACACACACACACACACACACACACACACACACACACACACACACACACACACACAGCAAGAAGACGTTTGACACAGCAAGAAGACGTTTGACACAGCAAGAAGACGTTTGACACAGCAAGAAGACGTTTGACACAGTTCCACACAAGAGATTGGTGCAAAAACTGGAGGACCAAGCAGGGATAACAGGGAAGGCACTACAATGGATCAGGGAATACTTGTCAGGAAGACAGCAGCGAGTCATGGTACGTGGCGAGGTGTCAGAGTGGGCACCTGTGACCAGCGGGGTCCCACAGGGGTCAGTCCTAGGACCAGTGCTGTTTCTGGTATTTGTGAACGACATGACGGAAGGAATGGACTCTGAGGTGTCCCTGTTTGCAGATGACGTGAAGTTTATGAGAAGAATTCATTCGATCGAAGACCAGGCAGAACTACAAAGGGATCTGGACAAAGGTTGCAGACCTGGTCCAGCAATTGGCTCCTGGAGTTCAACCCCACCAAGTGCAAAGTCATGAAGATTGGGGAAGGGCAAAGAAGACCGCAGACGGAGTACAGTCTAGGGGACCAAAGACTACAAACCTCACTCAAGAAAAAAGATCTTGGGGTGAGTATAACACCAGGCACATCTCCTGAAGTCCACATCAACCAAATAACTGCTGCAGCATATGGGCGCCTAGCAAACCTCAGAACAGCATTCTGACATCTTAATAAGGAATCGTTCAGGACCCTGTACACCGTGTACGTTAGGCCCATATTGGAGTATGCGGCACCAGTTTGGAACCCACACCTAGCCAAGCACGTAAAGAAACTAGAGAAAGTGCAAAGGTTTGCAACAAAACTAGTCCCAGAACTAAGAGGTATGTCCTACGAGGAGAGGTTAAGGGAAATCAACCTGACGACATTGGAGGACAGGAGAGATAGGGGGACATGATAACGACATACAAAATACTGAGAGGAATTGACAAGGTGGACAAAGATAGGATGTTTTAGAGATGGGACACAGCAACAATGGGACACAGTTGGAAGTTGAAGACACAGATAAATCAAAGGGATGTTAGGAAGTATTTCTTCAGCCACAGAGTAGTCAGTAAGTGGATTAGTTTGGGAAGAGATGTAGTGGAGGCAGGATCCATACATAGCTTTAAGCAGAGGTATGATAAAGCTCACGGTTCAGGGTGAGTGACCTAGTAGCGACCAGTGAAGAGGCAGGGCCAGGAGCTTGGACTCGACCCCTGCAACCTCAACTAGGTGAGTACACACACACACACACACACCGCTAATGCACCAACATGTTAGGGACACTACCAGAGTGAAAGAATGGGGAGAATGAACCAGCAAGACTGGACCTCGTGTTTCCCCTGAGTAGCTCAGACATGGAGGACATCACATATGAGAGGCCCTTTGGAGCTAGTGATCACGTGGTTCTGAACTTTGAATACATAGTAGAGTTAGGTGTATGGAGGCAAAAACTAAGTGCACTAGAGAATGGAAAAAGTTCAGAAGGCAAAGGACTCGGGAAAATAAGGAGATCAGTCGAAGAGCCAGAAACGAGTATGCACAGATAAGGAGGGAGGCCCGCGACAGTATGAAAATGATATAGCATCGAAAGTCAAGTCTGACCCAAAACTGCTGTATAGCCACATTAGGGGGAAAAGAAAAAAGTAAAAGACGGTATAAGGCTGGGAAAAAGGGGGGGAACCACAAAAAAACAATCAAAGGTATGTAGGGGGCTCAACACGAGTTTTAAGGGAAGTATTTACGAGGAGACGGGAAAAAGACCTGGAAGACAGAAAAAGGGGGGGCACCAACAAGGATATAAAGAAGGGGTTGGAAAAAAAAAACAACTGAGGAGAGGAAAAATCTCTAAGTGACCTTTATACCTCAAAGGCATGGACTGGACAACTCTCCCCTGGGTCCTTAAGAAGGAGCAGAGATCTGTGCGTACCCTTTAACCACAATCTTCAACACATCCTTGGAACTGGGCAACTATTGAAAAGGAAACAGCAAATGATCCCCATTTTAAAAAAGGGAAACAGAAATAGGCACAAACTACAGACCTGCGTCCTGACAGTATTTGTCAAAGCCCCATGGAGAAGATTATCGGGGGAGAGTGGGGGGAACACCTGGAAGGGAACAATTATAAACGACAACCAGCACGGTTTCAGGGAAGGCAAATCCTGTGTCACAAACCTCTGATTTTTTATAACGGGGAAAAGAAGAAGACACGAAAGAGAAGGGGGGGGTTTGATTGCATTTTCTTGGACTGCAAAAGGGCCTTCGAAAAAAAACCCCTCACAAGAGTTTTATGCGAAGCGGAGGATCAGGCGCATATAACGGGAAGGACACTGCAATAGATCGAGAATACCTAACAGGAGGCAACAACGAGTCATGACATGATGAGTATCACTGGGCACCTGTGACGAGCGGGGTCCCACAGGGGTCAGTCTTAGGACCAGGCTGTTTTTTTGGTATTTTGGAAGAATGGTGGAAGTAAGACTCAGAAGTTCCCTGTTTGCAGAGATTTTAAAATTAAGAGGTAATTTAAATCAATAGATCAGGCAGGACTACAAAGAGACCTGGACAGACTGGAACCGGGTCCAGCAACGGGTTTCTCAAATTTTAAAACCCCCCCCAAAGGAAAATCGTGAAATCGGGGGGCAAGAAACCGCAGATAGAGTATACACGGGGGCCCAAAAGACGAAAACCCTGGCTCACAGAGAAAGTTCTTGGATGAGTAAACACCGAGCATGTCTCCGGAAGCACACAACAACCAGAAAACTGCTGCAGCATACGGCGCCTGAAAAAACCTGGATAGCGACCGATACTTATAAAATCTTTTCAAGACATGAACACTGGGGGTACGTCAACCCATACGGGATAGCATCACGATTTGGAACCCACACCGGGTCAAGCACTCAATATTTAGAGAAAGTGCAAAGGTTGCAACAAGGTTAGTTTCCAGATTTAAAGGGGAAATCCCAACCAAAAAGATTAAGGGAAAATCGCCTGACAACACGGGAAAGACAGGAGGATTGGGGGAAACATGATAACGACATATAAAATATTTCGGGAAAGAAAAGGGTGGACAAGACAGGAGTTCCGAGATGGGCACGAAAAAAGGGGGTCCAATTGGAACTAAGACCCAGATGATAAAAGGGATGTTACCTGGAGTTCCCGGGGAAAAGTTCCGGGGTTAACGCCCCCGCGCCCGGGTCTGTGACCACCTCCTGGTGGACAGAGCCTGATCAACCAGGCTGTTGCTGCTGGCTGCACGAAAAACCAACGACGAGCCACACCCGGGGCTAATCAGAACTGACTTAGGTCTTGTCCAGTGCCAGCTTGAAGACCCCGGGGGGTCTTTTTTGTTAGGAATTATTTCTTCAGTTTAAGTTTCAGGAAGTAATGCCTAGAAAAGTGATGTAGTGGAAGCAGGAACCAACATAGTTTTATACGAGGTATACAAACCACGGGGAGCAGAGACAGAGAGAACCACAGCGATCGTCAAGAGGCTGGGCCGGGAGCTGAGTCTCGACTCCTGAAACCCCCACAATTGGGTGATACATATATTAAGTTTAGGTTAGGAAAGGGTTTTCGTCGGGAAACAGGACAAATGTTTCCTGACGGGGGTCTTAGTCGGATGATACCCCCTTTGGGAGCTTTGGTATCGACCGAGGCTTCCGCTGGCTTACCGGTATTATTATTATTACCGATATCATCCACCAATTTCCCACACATCCAAAAAAAAAAATCCATCAAGCTCCCTTTGAATCACAAAATTTATTTAACTTCCCAAAATGTACCCATAAAAAAAATTTAACGAAATCAAACAATTCATTAAAATATATTTTCATATAAATTCACATAAATTTTTTAACTTCGGGGAAAATTTTGAATTAATTGAGTAGTGTGGGTAAAATTCCGTCCTATTTTAAAAGATTAAAAAATTACCCCTCTTCAACTAATTATAAATATTCCTCTTCAACTAATTATAAATTTTTTCTCTTCAACAAATTATAAATTATTCCTCTTTAACAAATTTTTGTATTATAATTTCTTTTTATTTTAATAAATTTTTAAATCTTGTCCCCAATTTTACGCCCGAATTCATCTTGGGAATATCTTCAGACCAGGGGTTGGAGGCAGAGACGGTGGGATTTTCGGGGAAAGAGACGGTGGGGGTGTGGGGAGGCGGAGACAGGGGGGGATGTAGGGAGACGGGGACTGGTGGGGGTGTTCGGAGACGGAGTCAGGGAGGGTGGTCGGGGACGGGGATGTGGGGGTAGAGGTGTCGGGACGGGGACAGGGAAGTGTAGAGGTGTGTCGGGGGACGAGATAGTGGAGTGTAGAGGAGGTGTGTCGGGAACGGGAAAAAGGTGGAGGTGAGAGGAGGTGTGTCGGGGGACGGAACAGGGGAGATGTGAGGTGTGTCGGGAGACGGAGATAGGTGGGATGTAGAGGAGGTGTGCGGGAGACGAAACAGGTGGAGGTGTAAAGGAGTGTGTCGGGGGAACCCCAGACAGTGGAGATGTAGAGGTTTGGGGCGGGAGACGGGGATAGGGGGGAGTGAAGGGGGTGTGCGGGGGACGGAAACATTTTGGGGAAAGTAGAGGTTGTCGGGGGACGGAATAGGGGGGATGTAAGGGGGGGTCGGAGACGGAAAAAGGTGGGGGGTGTAGAGGGTGTCGGGGGGACAGAGAAGGGGGGAGTGTAGAGAGGGGTGTCGGGAACGGGAAAAAGGTGGGGTGTAAGGTGTGTCGGGAGGGGGAATAGGTGGGAGTTTAGAGGGTTTTGGCGGAGACGGAAACAGGGAGGTTAGAGGTGTGTCGGGGGGCGGAGAAGGTGGGAGTGTAAGGAGGTGTGCGGGGGACGGAAAAAGGGGGAGGTGTAAGGTGTGTCGGGAGACGGAGATAGTTGGGAGTGTAAGGAGGTGTTCGGGGCGGAAACAGGTGGGGGTAAGGTGTGTCGGGAAGGAGAAGGGAGGGGGTTGTGTCACGTGTCACGTCCCTTGTGCTCCGGTTTTCTTGGGTTTTTCACGGCGCCTTACGTGCTAGAAATTTTAATTTGTCATCAATCCCCAACGATACCCCTCAGCGCCTGGAACCAATCTTGGGCGGGAAAAAATTTTATACTGAGTCAAAAAAGGGGAATTATGTGCACTACCTGCAGATTTACTGCCCAAAGGGGAATCATAGGCCTGTGTCCCGTGTTAAAAAAAAAAATAAAAATTGAACTTTTCGTGTCAGGGAAAAAAGTCTCCCTGATAAATTGAGTAACAATTTTTAAGTGTATATTACAGTGGGTCCCTATATATTGATGTAAAGGGTAAATTCATTTGAAAACAGGGGAATTTTAAATGAAGTGAAAGCCATAAGGCAGGTGCCAGAATCGCCAGAAACTTACCCCAGGTCAGCGTTTTAATAATCTTCCTGCCTGCTAGTGTACTCGCATATAATCTATGATACCATGAATAGCAGAATACAGTTTGTAGCAAATAACCATATTTTAAGGTACTTTTGTGGATGGGGTACTTCATTGTTTTTTTTTTTTTCTTTAAAAACGAGACGTTACTGTGAATTTTTTATAATAACCCAAATTTTCCAGCGGGCGCAATAACACAACGAAAGAAATTTTTACTACAGAAAAAAGCTCCTTCCCCAAAATTTCACCATTTAACAAAGTGATAATATAGCATTTTTTTGGTGAGCGGAAAAAAAAAAAAGAAAAGCCAGAACACGATTGATAAAAAAGGAGGGGGACCGTTTTTCCATTGTAGGGGCTCCAATATCACCGGGTCCCCTTTACACGCAAGTTTTACTTTTTTATCAGTCCCAAAAAACATATTTCTCGGGGAGTTTAATTTCCTAATCCTTTTATTGGGTTTGCTCAAATCACCGACCATATTTTTAAATAATGACCCAAATGATCAAGGGGAGATCGACTGTCCAAAACCCCTTTCTGGTCCGAACCCTTGACTGGCCGAACCCCCGGCTGTTTCAAACAGTTTTTTGGGGGGACAATAAAGCAAATGTAACGGGTGGGGTTGAGGCGCCTAAAACCAAACATAAAAATCAGACGTGACGGAAGCTTCTAATATACAAAAATTTTGAAACAGAAATACAAATTTTGCTAGAGCTTCATTTTTAAGGTTAATTTTAAAAAATTCAAGAGGTTTCTGTAAAATTTCAGTAAATCAAAACCCTTCAAATCATTATGAAGCTGTGTGTAGTCTGTGGTCATCAAACAAACGGGCTTCCACATGGATAAATTGTCATTTTGTGGAAATTGGTGTCCGCCCCTTGTGCAAAATCCCAGAACTAGCTACAAAATATTAAAAACAAGAAGTGTTTTTGGTATGCCCCAAAAGGGAAAATCGGGACTAAAATCACAATATTAAAAAGGGGCAACACAAAATGCTTTCAAGAAAACCTGGAAGCTTCTACAACAAAGGGGAAAATAAAAAAATCTGGGGTTTAAAGAAAGCCCCTTTATACTGGGCCCTGTAGTCACAAACTGTAAGGCTGGAGGGATTCCTTTATCAGTAAATTGGGCTATATGCTGTCCGGGAGACAGTAATGGTGAAGCTGGAGTGCTGTCCCCCGGGGGGACAGAAAAGGTGAAGCTGGGGGAACTGCCTGGGACAGTAATGGTGAACTGGGGATTTTGTCCAGGTATCGGGAATTAAAAAGCAGGGAAGAATACTTAAAAAGACCTCATGGGGACAGGGGCCATAGTAGGAAACAAGTGTAGTCAAAGATAAGATAAAACCAAAATTCAAACTAAATACCGCAGGAAATAGCAAACAAGAGGACTCCAATAGCAATAGTGAGGATAAATTACCAAAAACAACTGGTGGGAGCTCCATTGTTGGTGCTAGGGAGGATAGAAGTAAGACAGGAAAACATGCACCAACAGGAAATACAGTCACAGAAACCCAAGGCAAGCGGAAACCAAGCCTGTGCACATACTATGCACTTGGTATCTGCTGGCATGGGAAATCTGAAAAACAGATGGGACATGCAACTATGACCACCCTAGAAAATGCCATGCCCATATGACAACAGGAAAATGCAAACTCCCTTCCTGTAAGCTTTTTCACCCTGAAATGTGTACCTCTTCAGTACAGGAAAGACTGTGCTATAACTTAAATTGCCAGGCATACCATCTAAAGGGGACAAAAGATACAAAACATCCAGGCCATGGGAAAACCTGGGTAGCCACAGCCACTCAAGACGGAGAGGTTTTTTTAGTGCCAGGAAGGAAAAAAAACTGGCAGGAAATGGCAGAAATCGTACACCAAATCCAGTCATTCCTGGAGTGGAACCACAGTCGATGGCCTCCACTCCAAACCAACAGATACAGATACTAATGCCGGAAAAAAAATCCCCCCCCAGTACCAACAATACCACCAGTCCGATAACATTCTTCTTTGCAAATATACAGGGTCTAAAGCCAGCAACAAACAACAAAATACCTTTCATCCGTGACTGCTTGCAGAGGCAAAGGCAATGTTCGCGGCTTTCACTGAGACCCACATAAAGGATCACTTGGACAACGAAATATGGATCCCAGGTTACAACCTATACAGATGTGACAGAGTGAACAGGCAAAAGGGGGGGGTTGGCCTGTACATTGCAGAGTCACTTGTTTGCACAGAACTGCTTAATGCCTCAAATGACGTAGTGGAAGTTTTAGCAACATCCCAGCAATTCCAGGAACAGCTGTTAAAAATTGACCACTGTCTGGAAAATCTTCCAGCTCCTGCACCCAACATCTTGCTCCTGGGGGATTTCAACTTAAGGCACCTAAAATGGAGGAATATAGCAAATAATATTGTTGCAGTAATAACACCAGGAGGCAGCTCTGATGAAAACTCACACTCACACGAGCTTTTAAATATCTGCACAAAATTCAATTTAAACCAGCAAATAATAGAGCTACTAGACTGGAGAATACACTAGACCTCATCTCACTAACAATGATGATCTGATAAAAATGTCACCATATCAAAAACAATATACTCAGATAACAACATAATTGAGGTTCAGACATGTATGCGTGGAGCCCCAGACCGACAAAATGAGACTAGTCACGAGGGAGCATTCACCAAATTCAACTTCAAT
>NC_069471.1:14007061-14048016 GCF_026875155.1 Cherax quadricarinatus | reverse complement strand
TAATGGAAGTTTCCACACAGTTTCCACGTGCAGTCACTTTCTCCTTCTTCAACGTTTCTACCTTTCACATGCTATCCTTCTTGTTCGTCAACTTCTTCCCTGCTGTCCAGTCCCACTGTCCATTTTCCCTTCTTGACCTGAGGACTCAAAACAGGAAGACTGTCTACGAATCATCCTTGTTATCCTTCCTCGGTCAGTCGGCCGAATTTCCATATTCGCCAACCTCAATCCTTCCATTAATGCTGTTGGTAAAAGTTGCTCGATGGAGGCAATCTTTCTTCAATTCTAGAGAGCGCGTCAAACAAGGTCTTCAGCAGAGCCAAGTACACGGTCAACACTGCTGCGCAAAAGCCAACTCATCAGGAGCTACTGCGCCAGCACTACCGCACGGCCCAATAGCGAGTGCGAACACTGGTTGTCAGCATCAAGTCCACAGAACAAAGCAGGTAGACGGTGCTGACAGCAACAGCATTATTATATTAGAGGTTTTCATCCAGCAGCCCACAGAACACAGCAGAGACTTGGTGCTGACATCAACTGCAATATTATATTACAGATTGTCGCAGGCATCAGTCACAGAACACAACAGGTAGAAGACGGTGCTGACATCAACCAGTCATTATATATTACAGATTGTCAGCAGCAGCATCCCATAACACAACAAGTATAACTTTGGTGTCAGACATCAACTGCTTTAGAAATATAACAGGTTGTCACAGCAGCCACAGAACACAGCAGTTAACTGGGTGAGCTGACATCAACTCTGCATTCATTTGCATAACAGGATGTCAACAGCAACCACAGTTCACAGCAGTAGACATGGTGACTTGACATCAACTGCATTATTATATTACGGTTGTCAGCAGCATCCCACAGAACACAGCAGGTAACTGTGTGCTTGACATCATCTGCATTTTATATTATGACTGGTTGTCATCACAGCCAACAGAACACAGCAGGTAGACTGGTGCTGACATCAGTTGCATTATTATATTTCAGGGTTGTCAGCAGCACGAACAGAACACAGCAGGTAGACAGGGTGCTGACATAAACTGTATTATAATATTACAGGGTTTTCAGCAGCAGCCACAGAAACATCAGCAGTAACTGGTGTTGACATCAACTGCATTATTATATTACAGGTAGTAAACAGCACCAGAGACCACCACAAGGTATACCTTGAGCTGACATCAACTGCATATTGTAATTACATTGTCACCAGCAACCACAGATCAGAGCATTAGACTGGTGTTACATCAACTACATTATTATATTACAGGCTTTCAGCAGCAGCCATAGTAAACACCACAGCATGTAGAATGGTTTGAAATCACCTGCATTATTATATTACATGTTGTCAGCAGCCGACACAGGAACACAGCAGGAAGACTGGGTCCTGACAACAACTGCATTATTTACATTACAGGTGTCAACAGCAGCCACAGATCACAGCAGGTATACTGGTGCTGACAACAACTGCATTAATTATATTACAGGTTGTCAGTAGCAGCAGCCACAAGAACACAGAGTTAGACTGGTGCTGACATCAACTGAATAATTACATTAGCAGGATGCCAGCATCACCACAGAACACAGGAGGTAAACTGGTGCTGACATCAACTGCATTAGTAAATTACATGATCTCAGCAGCAGCCACAGAACATAGCATCAATACTGTTGCTGAACATCAACTGCAATATTTTATGTACAGGTTATAAGCACAGCCACAGAACACCAGCACTATACTGATGCGTCGTGACATCAACGGTATAATTAAATTATAGGTTGTCAGCAGCAGCCAGAGAACCAGCAGGGAAGACTGTGCAGACATCAAACTGATTATTATTTACAGTTGTCAAACAGCAGCAGTCACAAAACACAGCAGGTAGAAAGTATGCCTGACATCAACTGCATTATTGATATTACAGGTTGTCAGCAGCGAGTAGAGCCACAGAACACTGCCAGATAGACTGTTGCTGACATCAACTGTTATTATTATATTGCATGTTGTCCCGCTAGCAGCCACAGAACACAGCAGGTAGACTTGATGCTGACAACAACTGCTTTATATTACAAGTTTGTCACAGCAGTCACGACACAGCAGGTAGACTTGTTGCTGACAACAACAACATTATTATTTTACAGGTTGTCAGCAGCATCACAAGATCACAGCAGGTAGACTGTTATGCTGACATCAACTGCATTAATTATATTACAGGTTTTCAGCAGCAGCATAGGACACAGCAGGTAGACTGGTACTGACAGAAACAACTGCGTTATTGTATTACAGGGTGTCAGCAGCGTCACAGAACACAGCAGTTAGACTGGTGCTGGACATCAACTGCTTTATTATATTACAGGTTCAGCAGCAGTCACAGTTACACAGCAGGTAGACTGGTGATGACATCAACTGCTTATTATATTACAGGTTTGTCAGCAGCAGTCATAGACACAGCAGGTAGACTGGTGCCGACAATCAACTGCATTAATTCATTACAAGTTGTCAGCAGACAGCCACATAACACAGCAAGTAGACTTGTAACATTGACATCACAGCGTTATTGTATTACAGGGTGTCAGCAGCAGTCACAGTAACAACAGCAGGTAGACTGGTGCTGACATCAGCTGCTTTATATATTACAGGTTGTCATCAGCACCACAATAACACAGCAGGTAGACTGGTGCTGACCAACAACTGCAATTATATATTACAGGTGGTCATCAGCATCACAGAACACAGCAGGTAGACTGGTGCTGAAATCAACTGCATTATATATTACTAGGTATCAGCATCAGGAGTCGTCAGACACCTCAGGTAGACTAGGTGCAAACATCAACTGCATTATTATATACAGGTTGACAGCGAGGCACGTCACAGAACACAGGCAAGGTAGAACTGGAGCAGACATCAACGCATTATTATATTACATGTAGTCAGCAGCAGCCACAGAACACAGCAGGTAGACTGGTGCTGACAGCAACTTCATTATTATATTACAGGTTGGACCACAGTCACAGAACACAGCAGGTGAACTTGTGCAAACATCAACTGCTTTATTATATAACAGGGATGTCAGCAGCAGTCGGCAGAACACAGGCAGGTATAACTGTTTTTGCTGACAACAATGCATATTATGTTGCAGTTATACACAAAAAACCCGCACATAGCATATGAGGACTTAAGACGATTTTTCTGACCGACTTGGACCATTACAAAGCCACACATAACAAAAACGGACCGAACGTCGTCCGTATGCGTCCTCTCTTTCTATATGACCTGGTTAATTGTGTATTCGTTCCGTCCAGTTATTGGTGCCTTTATGTGTTAAAATTACAGGTTGTCAGCAGCACAGCCACAGAACACAGCAGTGTAGGACTGGCGCTGACATCAATACAAAATATATACAGGTTGACAGCATCAGCCACAGAACACAGCAGGTAACCGGTGTCTTGACATCAACAGCAATTATGTATTGCAGGTTGTCAGCAAGGAGCCACAGGAACACAGCAAGTAAGACTGGTGTTGACTTCAACTGCAAATTATAATACAGAATTGTCAACAGCAGCCACAGTACACAGCAGGTAGATTGTTGCTTACATCAACTGCATTTTCTATTACAGGTTGTCACAACAGCAAGCCACAGAACACAGCAGGTATGAATTGAGCAGACATCAACTGCATTATTATATTTCAGGTGTCAGCAGCAGCCACAGAACACAAGCAGGTAGACCTTGTTGACTTCAACTGCATTATTATATTACAGGATTGTCAGGCAGCAAGCAGATCACAAAAATAGCAGGGTATAGACTGGTCTGAGAACATCAACAGGGGCATTTGAAATCATAACAGTTGATCAGCAAGCTGCCCACAGAACACAGCTGTAACTGGTCTGACATCAACGTGACATTATTATATTACAGTTTTAAACAGTCAGCCACAGAACTCAGCATGTAGACTGGTGCTGACGATCAACAGAGCATATATTAATCATATAGGTTGTCACAGCAGCCACAGAACAACAGCGGGTAACTGGTGCTGACATTCAACTGCAATATTTATTACAGGTTGTAAACAGCAGCCACAGAACACAAGCATGTAGAGTGGTGCTGAACATCCACAGGCTAGGTTGTCATGATTTTCTTGTAACAGTCTACACTGGCAACCTGACAGCTTTCCTCTCAATTTCGTCGGTATGAACAATTACCTTCAGACGTCCAGCGAAATATGATATTAATTACGACTTTGATCATCTACGGCTTCTTCACTTAATTACAAAACTCAAGGTTAACAAAAAATTTTAATCTCCGAGCGATTTGATAGACAATTTACAAAAATACATAAAAGGATCAGACTTTATTAGTAATCTAAAAGTTTTTGAATAAAATAAGCCAGAGAGAAGATTAATGATTTAGTATATACTCCAACTACAGTGTTAAACAGGAAACATAAGTGCAAAAAGTAGTTCAAGTGATTCAAGCTGGGAGAGGTTAATTTTATTATTACACCAAGAGTCGTACCTCTCCTGGTGAGAAGAGATAAATCAATTAGGTACGACCCAAGAACACAGAACTGTCTAAGTTACGGTAGATCAGTATCACTCTCATTGATGTGAGTCCCTCATATCTTTTACAGTTATTTCGCCAAACCTCATTTTCCCTGGATCTTCGACTGAGAAAGAGGTTATTTTAAGTAGTACAACAAAATTATTTGGATGCAGAGGAGACTGCATTTAAGCTCCTTCTATAGGAGTATTAAAACTTAGTGTTTTTTTCAGCTTATTTGGGAAAAACAAGCTGCAACAAGCGTTCCTCTGTGATACACACGAGCACTGCAAGAAAAAAGTGGCAACGCTCATATATTCTGATGGCGGCCATAAACCAGAAAACTCAACCCATTGAGACAACTATCACATGCTTTTCCCCAGTAGCCTAGATCTCCGATCATGAGAACAAAGTGGGATACTGGACGGCTAAGTTCTGTGATTTTGCGTAATGTGAGGAAAAAGTTCAATATATAAGAGTAAGCGAGGGAGTGTATAGTAACAATAGTTTCATTGCCGGCTACTTGTAAGGTAGGGTAAGTCCCTTGCTCCGCTAATTCCCCCCCCCCTTATTCCCCCATCCCCGAAAGTGATAGATTGATTAGGCCGGCTGCTTGTTTAAGGTAGGTCAGTCCTAGCTCCCACTATCCCTTCCCCTCTCCGTCTTAGGCCCTCTTCCCCCCCCCCCTCGAAAGGTGACGTGTGGGGCTGCCGTTCAAACAGTAAATCACTTGTCGACTCACAGCTCCCAACACTACTGAGTAAGTACGAGAAGACGCCTGATCATATTTTAGTGGACTTATTGGTGAAGAGCTTCACTTTATTATCAATAATTAACTAAGGGTCCTTCAGTCTTTATCTGTTACATGTTTATAATAATCACCACATTCTTTTAGTTATGTGTACATATCATGGCGATGTGATGTTCTTAAGCAGGGGTAATTCGTCTCTCTTACACCATTGGAATGTACAGAGAGGGTCACCTGCCAACCAACGAGAAGAAAAAAGGTGATGACTAACGTCCCAGAGACTCCCATGTTTTAATCTAAACACCTGTAACATAAGCCGAACACAGAACCTAAACCCCTCATCATAGCAGTTGTTCGAACCTTTTACCTTACATCTGAAGTAATTACTCACAGCCATACTCTGTGAAGAACGAGCCGGTGGTGATCACCACACCTGCAACCCGCCCCACCCCCCCAACAATCATCACGGCTAAACGAATTTAAAACAACACGCGTTGTCACCACACCTGTACACTCGGAGAACCGCCATTACCACGATATACCTATAGTTAGCGTTGATTCAATGTATTTTTTTTTTCATTTCATTTCATTTTTCTTTCAATAGGAATACGTCATTCATTTATTGTTTTACATTTTCCCATTTTCTAATTAATTAAGTGTTCAACATTGTCTTTATGTTATATCTTTTTTCTATTCATAATTATCCTGTGGATGAGCCAGCCTGAAATACTGACTGAAGTGTTACAGGGCTTGAGTAAGTCTTCACACTGAACATCTGGTCCTCCCTGTGATCACTAGCACAATACTGCAGATGAACAAAGAAGGGTATGTAAACATCAACCCGGGTAGAAGCTCAGGTACAGTCTCTCAACAGCAGTCCCAACAGTTTCTTCCACGGATGTAATTTGCTCCTATGTGGTGCACTTGGCAGGTACATTAAGGGAATGTGAATCGACTTCTCAGCTCTGTAATAACTTCAGACGTATTACCAAGGCTGCTCCTCCTCAGAGAAAAATTAATGAATAGACAAAGAAAAAGAATTAACAAAGATAAACACTCAATATTTATTAAAAGCAAACATAAAACAATAAAACATGACAGGTAACATCCTATTTAAAGAAAAATGAAAATGAAAATGATAAAATACCATATGAACTCAACGCTAATATATATATGTGGTGTCTGGTGTTTGTGACACTCGTGTTGCTGAAGGATCTAGCCTTGCTGATGTTGGTGGGGGGGGTCGCAGGTGTTGTGGGTGACGGCACCACCGGCTATTTCTACTTCACAGAGTATCGCCGTGAGTATTCCATCCCAAGACAGGAAAGCAGTTTCATTAACCGCTGCAATGATTTGGGTGTTACGTCCAGCAGATTTCATACAGGTGCCTCAGTAAAATAAACCAAATGGTACTCACACAGACGTTAGTCCGTCGTCCCATCAAGTTTTTCTCTAGTTGATTGACATGTATTACCCTCCTCATCATCCAAGCTGAAAAGATAACAGGTACCCCACTGCTTAAGAAATCAATATCCATTATAAGTACAATACCTAAAAGGAACGTGTGATTATTACAACAGTCAACTTAGAAGCAAGACTGAAAGGACTAAGTTTTATTATTGTTCCAAGTGAAGCTTTCAACCAATAAATCCACTAGAATACACGGCAGGCATGTACATTACGGTATGTGGCTGGAGCTGTGAGTCTTTGAATACTGTTTGGACTGGAGCCCCACACGTCACCTTTCGTGGGGGTGGAGGGAGGGGAAGGGATAGTGGGAGTTTTGCAGACTGACCCTACGTAAATTACAGCCGGCAATCAAACTACACTTTAGTTAGGGGAGGGGAGAAAAGGCGGGAAAAGCGAGAGCTGGACTTACCCTACCATAACAAATAGCCGGCCCAATGAAATATTTTTACTATATACTCCCTCGCACTCCTACTATTGAACTTTTCCTCCAGGAAGATTCAAGACTGGTCACACAGGTTTAAGGCAAAGATTCCTTTTATGTATGTGTAATTTGTTGATTTTTTTTTTTTATTTTTAATAATACTTTCCTTAAATTTAGAACGTAAAAAAATCATGAAATATTGTTTAAAACTGAACTGTTTTGATGTGACTGAAAATAAAACCATGAATTGCAAAATGGGGGTGAATAAAATCGTCACAACTGGTGATGAAAGCGCTGCAATATCACACATCACCATGTATCACTGACAGTAACAATTGAATGTTTTTATTAATTTGATCGTCACAAGGTCAGCAACAGTTGTAAAAAAAAATGTGAGGCGGGGGCAGCGGGGGGGGGGGGGGGACTGGATGGAGGACGAGGAGGAGGGCGCTCTATAATAGTGGTGTGAGGAGGACTGGATAAATTTGCCATAGATTTCCCCATAAACTACACTAAGACCAAGGACCTTAGAGAATGCGTAGGGCCCAGGAGCCCTTTCTTTCTCAGTCTAGACTACAATAGCATAAGGCAATCTCGAAGCAAAAAACAGGAAAGGATGAGGAAGGAGAATGGGGAAAAGAAGGATGGGGAGGATGGGGCAGGGAAAAGAATGAATGGGGGGGGGTAATTAGGTACAGATTCGCTTGCCTGACATCGGTCGAGTGAGGGTTGGCACTGCACCCCTCTTCTGTTTTCACAGAGCGAGCTACCTGTATCACAGGGGCGCTGAGTGTGAGGATGCGCGTAAATACCAGTGGTATTGAGCTGCTTCGTGGGGCGATTTCACCCTCTTCAGTGCAAGCCATACTCCCAACAATCATTAGGAATACCTATGGAAATCCAGGACGATGAGGTGTATGTGTACCCTGAATGGGCTTATAGAATCTTCGTCAAACTGAATTCCACGGTCCCGTGTATGAGTCTATTGGTGACGAGGTTCCAATACGTGAGTCTTGTACGCTACTCCAGCTGTGAAGGTGCTTTGATCGACGTAATCTCGCCACTTTAACGTGGGTTAATATACGTAATGTCCCAATTTGAGGCAGATGAGGGCTGACTAAGGAGTGTTTTTTGAGAACAAATGGAACGCGTACATCTGGCACAAAAGGGCAAGTGGAAGGTAGTGCTATACATGGGGACATCCGGAGGGTCCTGTTTCCTGAAGATGACTTGAGACATCCCATACCGTCTTACGTCTGTTGGAGGACTTCAGGACGCAAGTTATGGTATCGGTCTGCTGGACAGAGACGTACGTGCAGAATATTGGTGGCGTACGAACCATATGGCGGCAAGAGTTCGTGAAGCTGAGGAAGGGCGCCAGCGCAAACTGGGTGAGCAAACCAGTATAACCACGTGAATAGCCTGTTAATAGCCCAGTGCGCATCAGGCCGGGCGCTTGTGGAGAGAAAGGTGGAGGATTTCCAAGAGGAGAATGGCATTGTGTAGGTAAGTCTGTGATGTACAAGGATCTGTTACTACACAAAGGAAAAGTACAGAATATGCCGGTACAGGAGGAAGGTGCATGCTCTAGAGGATGAGCTTCCAGGAAGTTTAAGACTATTGACACCGCTGCAGATGATGTTGTTCCCTGAGCTGGTGATAGGCACGGAGCGTTGCCTGTAGATGAATGTAGGGATAAAAAACACAGAGCAGGTTGACCGGGCCAAACTAATAAGAGAGCATTGTCGCCGTGTGTGTGGAACGGGGCGTGTGGATGGTTTGAGGTTCATCGGAGGGAACCTCAGAAGATCACATGTATTATAGGGCAACACGAGGAAGAGAGCGGCGGAGCCGTCAGACTGCAGAAGAAGTCCTGACGCCGCGCAGAGGTCCTGGGAGCAGGAAAGAGAAATGTCCGAAGCAGTCACGATTAAGAGGCATCCGCAAAAAAGGGGGGGGGCTTGATGTGTGAGCCCTTGTGCTGGCTCAGGGGCAGGACCCAGGAAATAATGAAGATAGGAGGAAGGGTTGGAAACTATAAAGAGGCCTTATGTTTATGACTGTGAACGTAATATGGACTGTGTATAATAGTGTTGAAGAAGGAATGGTATTTTCGAATGTATCTGTATAAATACAGGGTGGGATTAGATGTTCCTGCAAGAGCACAATTTCAATGAGGGGAAGAGTGCTTCGAGGAGTAGGGGTTTCAGTCATGACTCGCCATCGTGCACGTCCTGAAAGGTGGTGTGGGATAATTGATCAGTGAGGTGCAGAGACCCGTTTGTGTGGCTAAGAAGTGAGGGGGGTAGGTGGGAAGAGTATTGCCGAGCTTGATGGGTGGTGGATGGGACAAGCGTTATCTTTGTATGTGTGTAATTGCACCAGCGGAAAATGATTGTGAGGGTAAAAAGGATTTTGTATGTGAAGAACTAGTTTTTCTACTACGTGGTTTAACCTGCAGTGGCCGACGTGAGGCGTACTGAACGCGTTATTAATGATTTCTTACGTGGAACCAAAAGGGCGGGGGCACGTGGTCGGCGGCCTTGCGAGATCTATTGAGGGATATTCAGTTGCTGCGATGCGGTAGGGAGGAGGGGCGTGGGAGTGAGCACACTTTTGTACGACGGGTGTTTACGCGGCTAAGTTGGAATAGGCTAGTAAATATCTCAAGGGGTTGGGGTTTGACATTTTTCCGTACAACTAGAAGTACTAATTCGGATCATCGGGTGGTAGTATCCAGAGGTGGGCTTGGGAGTCACTAGCAGGTATATCTAGGTAGAAGTATTGGAAAATTAAATACAAGGTGTTAGGTGAAGATGAGGGGGATAGAGGTATTTGCAACGCTGTGGAGAGGTTACGTGCAGAGATAAATGTGGGTAGAGGATGTGGTATGTGGTGGGATGGAGTTGCTGAAAGAGAAACGATTAAGCAATATTACGTAAAGGAAGGGAAACGTAATCAATTCCTTTAAAATAATGGGCATGCTAACTTATTTGGAGGGAATAGAATACGGGTTTGTTAAGCGGGGGGGGGGTGGGGGGCGGTGGCTAGCCTTATCCTATGAATGGAAATTATAAGGCAATAAAGGGAGGCTGCGTGAGGTACAGGATTGAGTTTCCATAGCGGTGAGGGGTACAGGCGGGGGGTGGGAGAGGTTTATGGTGGCGATAGACCGTTCATCCGTGCGTAAAATTGCGTAGGCAGTAAACAAAGACAGCAGCAATGAACTATTCATGGTTGAGGTTCATGAATCGATAGGAGGGTACAGGGAGGTGCAGGGTCCATACAATCTACGGAAGGAATGGGGGCGTTTGGCTGACAAGTGGTATGAGAAGTACTGCAACGAGAAGGGGTAGAGGCGGGGTTTTAGAACAGGTGTGTGGAGGTGTGGTAGTCAGTTGCGTAACAGTGATAGGGAAGCACTGGTGGGGAAATAACAGAGGGGGACATACAAATGGAGGGCTTTAAGTGGAATGCCAAAGGGCAAAGCACCGGGGAATTGATGGACTCTACCCGGCAGAGTTTTATATCAGCAGCATTGGAATTAGTAAGGCATTCTGGTTAGTTTTATTTAAATTGCATGAATGAGAGAGGTGAGCTGGGTGAGAAGCATGGCAACGGCGTCGTTTGTATTGGAACCGAATGGTAAGGGGCAGCATACGCTTCGGTAATACTGGGCGATCTCGGTTGTTTATGCGCAATTATAAATAAGTTTGCGAAGATTTTGGGAAATCGGGTCAAGTGTGGGTTGGTAGGGCGGGTAGTAACAAAAACGCAGTTTGTTTGGCCAGGGGAGGTCTATGGTGGAGGGGCATGGTTACTTAGTGATGTTCGTGGAGGCAAAAGAGGGGGGGGGTAGGGAGGTAGGTTTGGTGACGCTTGAGTTGCAAGGGCATACGATAGAGTGGATCGGAAAGCATTGAAAGCCATCCCAGGGGTCAGTGTTTTGGGGAAGAAAATAGTGGCTGGGGTGAGGCGTAGTATGAGGTGGCAAATGGCGAGGGTACAGATAATGGTCGATTGGGTGGGAAGATTGTAATGGGAGGTGACTTAGGCCATGGTGTCCCCTATGTCACACTATTGTTTTGCGTTTCGAACAGGACCCCTTTTATATCGATTGATGGAGCAGCGTATGTATCACGTAGAGGGACCAGGGTGTAAGTTTCGAGGGTTTTGCCAGTTTTAAATTGGGTATGTGGATGATCAACTGTTCTGATCAGGGAGGGGATGTCAATGGACCATTTAGCGGTATAACAAATGTTGCGCGAGGGGCAACAGTAGTAGGTAAATTCAGATAAATCCATTGTCATGGGGTAAGGTTCTTGGTCAGGATAGGTTGAGATTGGGTATGGTGCAGTGTGTGGGAGTCATTTGAATTCCGTTAAAAATCTGTCGGTCTTATTTATGCAGACGATCTAACTGTGCACACGTCAAGGAAACCTCGCTTAGGATGGTAGAAAGATTCAGGGACGGCTTGGGGTGCATTGAGCCCGACCTTATCATTTTACCCCTTGTGCAGCGTCCTATTGTTAATAAATATCTTTACTGTATAGCAAAGTATGGCTCGTGCAGCCGTGTTCCATTAACGGGCCAGCAATATCGAAACATACTTAGGGAAGGTTTTTAAATTCTTGTGGGGTTCGAGCTGTGATATTGGATTTAAGAGGGATGTGGTAATGTTACCTTTAAGTAGGGATGTGTAATTTACCTGTAAAGTAAGGGGGCAGGGATAGCTGGACTTAAAGCGGAGGTCATATGTGTCTTCATTATGAACAATAAGAACATAAGAATGTAGGAACAACTGTGCAGAATGCCCCTACGGCCCATAGCGGTGCAGTCATTATCAAAACGACATCTACCTAAAGCTACTCAAGAAATAAACTCCCGTACCCCTTGACACCAATCAAGACCCAGCCCCACCACTCATATATTTGTCCAGTCTCTTCTTAAAGCTACCCAAGGTCCCTACCTCGTATCATCACCACCACTGGAAGACTGTTCCAACGCACTACAACTCTGTTAGAAAACCAGTACTTACCTATGTCCATTCTAAATCTAAATTTATCCAACCTTAAATCCATTAGTTCAGGTTCTTACCTGGTTCGACGACCCCTTCAGATACTTATATTAATGTCCTCCCTTGTTTAGGCCCTCATCCACCTATACACAACCAATGAGAGCTCCCCTTCATTCTAACGTGTAAACGCCTCTCAGAGAGTGGAGATTTAAGGGAGATTAAAGGAGTTATGAGGAAAGTGAGGGTGGGGGGGGGATTGGCCAGGAATCAATAACAGATTGCCAACGATTTATAGCAGGAGTTGAGTTGGCCATGATGAGAAACTGTGTTGGAGGGCCTGGCATGGGATCGAGAGCCAGCAAAGGTTAAAATAGTAGGTTTTTGTGATTGTTACCGGGAGGTGTTGTAGCGCCTGTAGATGGAAGTTTTCCCCATGTATGCATGGGGAAGTATATGTAATAGGTTGAGTAGATGAGGTTATGCAACCGTCGTGTTCTGGGTATGTAATGTAATCGATTTCTGCACGCATTTTTACCTGCGTCATGTATGGTTCTAACGGATGAGACGAGTCGTTGACGGGGGGAGAGTAGGGATATGACTGTGGGGGGAGAGTCGGCTTTTCCATGTAAAATTTTGTGATGATGGATTGAGAGTGTGCAAGAGGTGTTAAATAGGGTGAATAAATAGATAGGGGTAAAGGAATTTCTGTATTGAGAGCATTTATCTCGACGTGGGGTTTGTAGTAACGTGTAATCAAGCTTGTGGGATACAAGTAATGGCAGAATAAATCATGTAGTGTGGGGAATGCGGGGGGAAACATTACTGAAGTAAATGGAGGGTGTTAGGATAACGTTCTATAAACGGTATGTAGAAATAAGTGAAATTTTATGGGAGGAGGTTGGTTGAAGGAATTTTCAAGAGGTGATATAGGTCAACATTACGTTACAGGTTTTATTAGACTTGTAATATACGAGGGAGGGGAGGGGTAAAATGATTGGAAAGTGTGCTGGGGTATGGAAGTCAGTGTTGAAAACAGGGGTTGCCTCCCTGGTAATGGATAACAAATTTTGCGAGTTGTTGGACGAGTGGATGCATGAGTGACGTAATATGTGGACCAAAGGTGCTAGCACCTGTGTGAAGCTGGCCATTAATGTGACTGGACTTTACACTTATTATTACCTATATTTTTTGAGGTAATATTAATTTACGGTAATGATAATTGTAATTGGAGAATTTGCTATAATAATTGCATTAATTGCTCCAAACATGTTTTCTAGTGCCTGCACTGCATAGGTGTTTGATGCTGTGATCATGCACGGTGTCCAGATATATGCTTGATATGTATTTATTAATGTCTGTGCATTATTGTTCGTCAATGTGATCTCTATTTTCAGTTTGTTTTGAAGTAAAGAGGTTAATGCACGTCAGATAGCGTAAAGTAATGTATGTGCAACAGTGTGTGATATAGGAATGATGTGGTTTAATGCGTGCAAGGCACAGTCCTTTATTTGTTACATAATTCATGGTTATATTTTATTTTTGTATTTACTGTGTCAATATGCACTATGAAATGGAAATATAAAGCACAAATGCAGTATAATGTGATCCTTTATTGACAACGCGTTTTCAACCTCACACAGTGGGCTTTTCAAGTCATCACACGGATCTACTGGGGTTGGGAAGGTACGAGAGTATTTATATCATGATTCAAATGTGAGGTCAGTGGTGGAGAATCTGCTCTGATGATCTACCGGGTGGGGTTATAAGATCTTGGGTAGCTTGGCAGGGGTATAGGACAAGTGTGAGTAGACCTTCTGGCATTGTTTCTATGTTCTTATGTGGGATAGCGAAGAAAAAGTTTTCTTTGGCGAGTGTTCAGCTATGTTATAGAAACCATTAGTCCTGGTTGAAATTGGTTGTTGTAGAGATGACGAGATTCCAGGATTCGTTGCTTTATTGTATTGTTGTCTACTGTGGCTATAAGTCTGTGATTTTATCTGTAGTTAATTAAAAGTTTGTGTGTATTGCGATGTGTGTACACAGGCATTCCTTATATCGTCCAGTCCTGCTTGCATAATGGTGTTTCTGAGATACGGTTTTGGAGGTCTCTTGATGTTTCGCCATAAAAAGGGGGGGGGGTTTCATATAATTTGTTTCAGTCCTTACAAGGGATTATTATGTATACACCTGCAGAGGATTGAGGCTGTCCTGTCTACTACGTGGTGATTCTTGATGGTCGTTGTTTGTGGAGGTAGATACTTGGAATGATGTTTGGTAAAGTTGGAAACATGTGGCAATGGATTTGGTTGGGCGGACTATGTATCTCTCTCGGCAGTGCCCTACTCTGGGTGTGTTGAAAGATGTTTAATGCCCGCCGACTGCATCTCTGATAAAGTGACGAGGAATAGAGAGTTTAGAAAAATACTTGTTTCAATATAGTGCATTCTTCCTCAAGGAACTCATTGCTGCAGATTCCTGAGTGCACGTATGAAGAAGCCTATAATTACCCACGTGTTGTGTTTATTGATGTCGTGGTGAGAGTAAGAGTGGAGAAGATCGTTTTTGGTTGTGGGTTTTCGATAGACTTTAAAACGAAGTTCGTGGTCAGCTTTGCAGAGCAGAACATCAAGGAAAGGAAGAGTGTTGTCGACTTCTTCTTCAAGTGTGAACTGGATTGAAGGCTCGACCTGGTTGAGCTTGTCTTGGAGGGCTTGAACGTTGAAGCGTTTAGGAGTTATGAGGAGAATGTCGTCAACATAACGGAGCCAGGTGACAGACGAAGGAATAATGGTGGAGAAACGTTCGGCTTCTAGATGTTCCATTTATAGGTTCGCCAGGACTGCACTGAGTGGCGAACCCATGGGTAGTCCAAAAGTCTGCTGAAAGAGGTGATTTTCGAAAGAGAAACACGTAAGCACCGAACACATAGTATACAACAAGGTCCGATGAATCGCTGCTGCTGTGAATGGGAAGAATCAAGTCGAAATCGTCAATGTTTTGCACTGCCGCAAGAGACTCGATGGCTTGTATATATGGGTACTTTGGTGAATAGGGAATCACGTACAAGGCTGAAAGCTTCTTGTATCCTGATGTTGATGTTGCGAATGCGACTTGTGAAGAATCACCCGAGTTTGACATGTGCTGACTGAAAGTGCACAAGAGTTTAGAGAGGTGTTTATTGCGAGAATTCCTGAGAGCTGGTGGGAGACACTGCCTATTCCCCGAGCGATTGGAATTCTGACCACTTCAATAAAGGCATCCTAACCAGGACAGAATCCCAACACCCCGAACCAGTCAATGCGGCAGGAGTTTACACTAATTCCCTGTGAGGCTGTGACAGATCCTACGTATGCTGAAACAGTCAAGAAACCTCGACACACCCGCCTCAATGAAACACATATAACGCAAGAGGAATCTCAACTTAAACAACGCCTGTGTACAACACTCGAATTCTCCACCAATCATCTTATGGAAATTTCAAGACGCCCAATTATAGCGTGATCATAAAAAACTAATTTACCGCACAACGCAAGTGCCTTGAATCAGCACAGATAGATCCGCTGTGTTCAAATACATATTAAACACATAACAACGGCTAGCTTCACCATCTCCGAAGTCCTTAGCAAGAATCCTCCTGAAAAACGAGATAAACCCCTGCCATCACATAGTCTCTCCTGTTATCACACAAAGCACAGAGAGTGAAACACTCGAAACAAGCTGCCTCATTCCAGTTTATCTTTGTCCAACCTATTTTTATGTTACCCAAGTAATATCTTTTATATCCTTTTAACTCATGTAGCGACTTAATTGCTCTACCGATATGTATTACTTTTGTCCACTACCACTACTACTACTACTACTACCCACTAGTGAACAGTCGAAATGGTACCACACTAGTATTCCACTCTCACTTTGAGCCTTTATATAACCTCTTTGTCCAGTATGTTTTAATGGCTTGATAAAGCTCCTGGCGAGCGAAACGTTGCCACGAATAAATGTCACTTTTAGTTGCACTTTGTGTCCCTTTTACTTTACGTATATAAAAGTGCTTGTTCATATCAATAACTCTGTTGAGTAGCTCCAACAGGTTTTGTTAGGGAGTGATAGGATTAGGAGCAGTGAGGGGGGGGGGGGGATGTACCCACACGGAGTTTGTAAAGTGTGAGGTGTGTAATAATAGCTGTAGGGAGATTGTGTTAATTATAGCCTTAAATGAGTTTTAAAACAAATTATCTTGTTTGTCTAATGCTCACCGTTTATTAAATAAACTAAAAAAAAAAACTTTGAGTTCAATCCGAGAAGAAAAACAAAAGGAATCCAACTCCCTCAGAACAAAGAGATTCTTGTAATAAAGTTGGTAACTTACCAGACAATATGTAAAAGTAAAGAAGGACACAAGTGCCACTATGTGACATTTATTGTGGTCAACGTTTTCGCTCTCCAGGAGCTTTATCAAGCCATTACAAACAATACAAAGACACAGATATTATATAAAGCCTCAGAGTGAGGTAATACTAGTGAGGTACCAATTGATGTTCACTATGTGTAGTAGTAGTATATAGTAGTAGTAGTAGTAAGTGTAGAGACAAAAGTAATACAATATTGAAGAGGTCAATTAATTCGTAGCACGAGGTAAAAAGGATATAAAAGCTATTACTTGGGTAACAAAAATGTTGGTACAAATATAAACTGGAATGAGGCAGGAGTTGTTCCAAGTGTGTTCACGTTCTCTGTCTTTGTGTATATAAACAGGAGAGACTATGTAATTGCAGGGTTACTGTATTCATGAGGAGTCTTGCGCTAAGACTTCTAGAAATGGTGAAGCTGCGCGTTTGTTTTGTTTTAAATGTATTCGAAACAGCGCAGAATCAGTGCTGATTCGAGTGCCCTTTGCACTGATCGCAGGTTCTGCGAATACTATTAAAACAAAACAACGGCAGCTTCACCACTCCGAGAAGTCTTAGCACAATAATCGCTCCTGAAATCTCAGTAAACCCGGCCAATCACATAGTCCTCCTTTTATACAACAGACTACAGAGTTTTGTTAGGAAGAACACATATGGCAACAGTTAGGTAACTATATATTAATGAAACGTTCGCCCTACAACAGTATGCATCTTCAGTTCAAGTACAGAAAAATAAAATGAGTAAGAAAATACCGACAGGTTGTTAGGTAGATGACAACATATGCCAACAATGCCTCTCTCTCCAGACTGAAGGGGACTGACCTCCTCAAAAATTTAAGGGTGATGGACAGATTACATCGTCTTCAAGTATCTTCCTCTTTCTATCAACTTTTCTGTACTTGAGGCTGAAGAAGCCTACTGGGTAAGCGAAACGATCATAATCAAATACCTAACTGTTGCATATGTGCTTACCTAACATACCTTCGGTATTTTATACCATTTTAATGTCAATACAGCACAGAGAGTGAACACAGAAAACAAGCTGCACTCAGTCCAGTTTATAATTTGTCCAACCTATTTTTATTTACCCAAAATAGCTTTCATATCCTTTCACTCATGTACGAATTAAGAGCGCTACCATATTGGTATACTTTGTCACACACACTAACTAGCTGCCGTACTACCACTAGTGAACATCGCAAATGTACCATCTCACTAGTGATTACACCGTCACTTTGAGCCTTTAATATACCCTCTGTGTCCATGTATTGTTTGTAATGGCTTGATAAAGCTCCTGGAGGCGCGAAACGTTGCCACAATGACATGTCAAATTAGTTGCACTGGTGTCCCCTTTTACTTTACAAAGAGATTCTTTCAACCACGCAAGTGAGCTCCTTAAAGAGGTACATAACATCTAGAAGGAGAATTCTCTTCATGACAGAACTTGCATCCACTCGGAGAGGGATGAGAACACCTCTGTTTCAGCTAATAAATGTTGTCGAAATAAATGATATAAAATACCGACACAAAGGAAATATAAACACAAATGCAGGTAATAATATGAATCCCTTTAAATGACAACGTTTTCACCCCAACCGTGGGGCTTTTTTACCAAGTCACAGGCACGATCTACCTGGGTTGGAAGGTAACGAGAGTATTTATAGTCCATGTTCGAATTGTTGAGTCAGGTGAAGATGCAGCAATCTCACCTGACCTCAACAATGCCATGAACATGACTATAAATACTCTCGTCCCTTTCCAACCCCAGTAGATCCGTGTGTGACTTGAAAAAGCCCACTGTTGGGTGAAACGTTATCAATAAAGGATCAATTAGTACTGCATTTGAGTTTTATCTTTCCCATAGTTCTATATGTTGTGAGCGAGAAAAGGCAACCCACAAGCTCCATGCCACCATTGGTACCTGGGTCAAAACCACACCATTGTAGCCTGATTCATCCACACCATTGTAGCCTAGGCATTCCACAACATTGTAGCCTGGGTCATCCACAACCATGTAAGCCTGGGTCAGCACAAACATTGTAGAGTGGGTCATCCACACCATATGTAGCCTTGTCATCCCCAACATTGTGAGCCGGGGTCATCCCACACCATTGTAGCCTGAGGTCATCCACACCATTGTAGCCTGGGTCATCACCCATTCGATCGCCTGGGTCATCCCACACATTTGGTAGCCTGGGTCATCCACACCATTGTACCGGGTCATCCACAAAATTGTGTAGCCTGGGGTCCGTCCCACCATTAGTAGCCTGGGTCATCGCACAATCCATTGGAAGCCAGGTCATCCACAACCAGGTAGCCTGGGTCACCCACACCAATTGTAGCCATGGTACCTCCACAACACATTGTAGCCTGGTTATCCACGAAGGACTCATTGTAGCCTGGGTCATCCACAATGACCATTGAAGCCAGGGTCATCTCACACCATTGAAGGCCTGGGTCATCCCACACCATTGTAACCTGGTACATCTACATCCATTGAAGCCTAAAGGTGCACCCACTCCATTATAAACGCTGGGTTATCAGCACCATTGTACCTGGTATCATCCACACCATTGTAATCCTGGGTAACCCACACCATTGTAAACCTAGGGTCATCCACACCATTGTAATTTGGGTCATCCACAATATTGTAGCCTGTTCACCCACACCATTGTAGCTGGGTCAACCACACCATTGTAATTTGGGTCATCCACACTATTAGTACCCGGGTCATCCACATCATTTAAAATGAATAATAAAGATTGAAAGAAAAAGGCAGAGGGCCCAACAGGCGCATGCGACTAGTGCCAGAGTACAGCACAGCCAAAACAGAAGGCGAAGCCAAACCCATACGCAGCACGAACTGCCGAGGGACCAACGCCTCCCAATCCGCAAAGCCTGTAAGCCCGTTATGGGGTGTCATCCACACCCTTTAGCCTGGGTCATCCACACCATTGTATGCCTGGACACCACACCAGTGTAGCCTGGGTCATCCACAGCACAATTGTAGTTTGGTTCATCCACAACTATTGTACCCTGGGTCCATCCACATCATTGTATACAGCTGGGTCATCCCACACCGCTTGGAGCGCTGGGTCATCCACACCATTGAAGCCTGGTGTATCCACAACCCTTGATAGCCGTGGTCATCAACCACCATTGTAGCCTGGCCACTCCACACCATTGATAAGCCCTGGTCATGCCACAACCATTGTCAGCCTGTGTTATCCAAACCATTCTGTAGTCTGGTGTTATCCACACATTGTATCCCGGGTCATACCACACCATGCAGCCCTGTGTCATCACACCATTGTAAGACTGAGTCATCCACTCCATTGTAGCCTGGGTCATCCACACGCATCGGAAGCCTGCGTTATCCACACCATGCGGCATCGCTGGGTCAAACCACACCATTGTAGCCTAGGTCACAGTCCACAGCCATTGTACCCTGGGTCATCCGACCCATTTGTAGCCTTGTCATCCACTCCATTGTAAGCCTGGGTCATCCACACCATTGTAGGCCCCTGAGTCATCACATCCATTGTACCTAGTCATCAACAACATTGTAGTCCGGGTCATCCACACAATTGTAGTCTGGGTCATCAACACCATTGTAGCCTGAGTCATCCACTCCATTGTAGCCTGGGTCATCAACACCATTGTAGCCTGGGTCATCAACACCATTGTAGCCAGACTCATCCACTCCATTGTAGCATGGGTCATCCACAACATTGTAGCCTGGGACTTCCATACCATTGTAGCCTGGATCATCGACACAATTGAAGCCTGCGTCACCCACACCATTGTAGCCTGGGTCATCCACACCATTGTAGCATGGGTCATCCACACCATTGTATCCTGGGTCATCCACACCATTGTAGCCTGATTCATCCACACAATTGTAGCCTGGGTCATCCACACCATTCTAGCCTTGGTCATCCACACCATTGTAGCCTGGGTCATCCACACCATTGTAGCCTTGTTAGCCAAACCATTGAGTAGTCTGGTTAGTCACCACATTGTACCCCTGGTCATCCACACCAATGCAGCCTGGGTCATCCTAGCACCATTGTAAATCCTGAGTCATGACCATTCCTTTGCAGCCGGGTCCTCCACACCATTTGTAGCCGGGGTCATCCACACCCTCGTACCCTGGGTCATTTACATTAGTAGCCGGGGTCATACCACACAATTGTGAGCCTGGGTCATCCACAACATTACAGTAAGCACATATGGGTCAAACACACACTTGTAGCCTGGTTCATCCAGGCCAACCATTGTAGCCTTGGTCATCCACACAATCTTACCCTGGGTCATTTACATTATTGTAGACCGGCGTCTCCACACCATGTAGCCTTGGTCATCCAGCAACATTGTTTCACTGGGGTCAACCACACCAATGTAGCCTGGGTCATCCACACCATTGTAGTCTTTGTCATCCAAACCCTTGTAGCCTGGGTCAACTCCACAATTGTAGACTGGGTCATCCACACAATTGTAGCCTGGGTCGACTCCACACCATTGTAGCCTGAGTCATCGACACGACCATTGTAGGCTGGGTCATGCTCACACCATTGTAGCCGTGGTCATCAACACCCTTGTAGCCTGGTTCCATCCACACCAATTGTAGCCTGGGTCATCCACACGACATAGTAGCCTAAGGTCATCACACATTTGTAGTCTGGGATATCCACACCATTGTACCTAGAGTCCATCGACACCATACGTGCCTGGTCATCCACATCATAGAATCCAGTCACTCCACACCATTGTAGCCTGGTCATCCACACAATTGTAGCCTGGGTCATCAAACCATCCATAGTAGCCTTGGGTCAATCCAACAAAATTGTAAGCCTGTTCAAGCACACAACATATGTCGCCTTGGTCAACCACACCATGTAGCATCGGTCACCTCACACCATTGTAAGCTTGTGCCACTCCACACCCTTGAAGCCTAGGTCCAATCCACAACAATGTAGCCTGGGGTCATCCACTCCATTGTAGCCTGCGTCAGTCCACACCTTTGTAGCTGGGTCATTCTACCAAGCCAGTGTAGCCACGGGTCATCCACAGTACCATTGTAGCCATGGGTCATCCACACCATTGTAAGCATTGGGTCATCCACACAGCATTGACCTGGGTCATCCACATACCATTGTAGCCGATGGGTCATCACAACCATGGCTCTAGCCTGGTCATCCACACCATTTGAAGCCAGGGGTCATCCAGCACCATAAGCCTGGTCATCCACAGGGCCAGTGTAGCCTGTTCATCCACACCATTGTACCTGGGTTTTCCACACCTATGTAGCTCTGGGTCCATTGCCACAACCATTTGTAGCCCAGGGTCATCCACACCATTGTAGCCGTGGGTCATACACACCATTGTAGCATGGAGGTCTCTAACACCATTGTAGCCATAGGTCCAATCCCACACCATTATAACCTGGGTTATCAGCCATTGACCTGGTTATCATCCACACCATTGTTAGCCTTCGCACCCACACCATTGTAGCCTGGGTCATCCACAACCATTGTAGATTGGGGTCATCCACACTATTGTAGCCTGGGTACACCCACAACCTAGTAGCCTGTGGATCATCCACAGCCATTGTAATTTTCTGGGTCATCCACCACTATTGTAACCCTGCGGTCAACCCACATCATTATATACTAGCGCTGGTCATACCAGCAACGCCCTTTAGCCTGGGTCATCCACACCATTGTAGCCTGGGTCACCCACACCCATTGTAGCCTGGTGTCATTCCACACCATTGTAGTTTGGTGGGTCATCCACACTATTGTACTCATGGACATCCACATCATTGTATACAGCCTGGTCATCCACACCCTTTGTAGCCTGGTCAACACACCAAAGAAGCCTGGGTTATCCACACCATTGTAGCCTGGGTATCCATCACACCATTGTAGCCCTGGACCATCCACACCATGGTAGCCTGGCTCATACCACGACCATTGTAGCCGGGTTAATCCATACCATTGTAGTCTGGTTATACCACACCATTGTAGCCCGGTCATACCACACCATTGCGCAAGCCGGGTCATCCACACCATTGTAGACTTACCAACCACGCACCATTGTCGCCTGGGTCATCCACACCATCGCAGCCCTGTTGTTATCCAAACCATCGCAGCCTGGTTTCATCACACCTGTAGCCTAGGTCATGCGCACACCATTGTACCCTCGGTCATCCACACAATATGTAGCCTGATCATCCGAACTCCATTGTAGACCTGGGTCATCGCACACAATGTAGCCTGATTCATCCACTCCATTGTAGCCTGGCCATCCACACCATTGTAGCCTGGGTCATCACACACCATTGTAGCCTGGGTTCTATCTCAAACCATTTGTAGTCTGGTTTTCCACCCACACCATTGTAGCCCGGTCATCCACCCATTTGCAGCCTGGAGTCATAACCACACCATTGTAGACTGAGTTCAGCCACTCCATGTAGCATGGTCATCCAACCATTTCGAAGCCTGTGTTATCCTAACCATCGCCGCCAGGGTCATCACATCACATTGTAGCCTAGGTCATCCACGACCATTGTACCCTCGTCATACCAGTACACATTTGTAGCCTGAGTCATCCACTCCATTGAATCTGGGTCCATCCCACACAATTGTAGCCTGAGCATCCACACCATCGTTACCCTGGTCATTTACAATTATTGTAGCCTGGTTCATCCACACAATTGTAGCCCTGGTCATCCACAACATTTTAGCCTGGTCAAACACACAAGTTGTAGCTGGTCATATCCACGACCATTGATCCTGGCGGGTCATCCACACCATTTGTGTCTTGGTCATCCACAACCATTGTAAGCCTTGGGTCATCCACAACATTGTTTCCTGGGACGCATCCACACCATGTAGCCTTGGGTCATCCAACATCTCCTTGTATCTTGAAGGGGGGGGGGAATCCACACCCTTGTAGCCTGGGTCCAACTACACAATTGAGCCTGAGTCATTCGACACCACTTGTAGACATGGTCACACACCATTGAGCCTGGCAATCACACCCTTGTACCTGGGTCATCGCACAACCATTGGTAGCCTGGTCATCTCAGCTCGCCATTGTAGCCTATGTCATCCACACAGATTGGTAGTCTGGTATCCACACCATTAGTAACCATGAGTCATCGACACCATTGTTAGCCTGGGTCATCCACATCATAGAATCCTGGGTCATCCGACACCATTGTAGAGGCCTGGATCAACCACGAACAAGATGTAAGCCTGGGTCATCAACACCCATTGTAACCTGGGTCATCCAACAAAATATGTAGCCTGTGTCAAGCACAACATTGTAGCCTTGGTCAACCACACCATTGTAGCATGTGTCACCTGTCACATTGTAGCTTGAGCCATCCACACAATTGAGAAGCCTAGTACCATGCCACAACATTGAGTAGCCTGGGTCATCCACACCCATTTGTGCGCCTGCGGTCATCCACACCCTTTGTAGCCTGGAGTCCATCCACAACACCATTGGTAGCCCGGGTCATCCACAGCCATTTGTAGCCTGGTTCATCCACACATAGCAGCCTGGGTCATACCACACCATGCAGCCAGATCATCTATCACCAAGTTATCTGAGTCATCCACACGCATTGTAAGAGTCCTGGTCATCCACACCATTGTTGCCTGGATAAATCCACACCATTGTACATGTCATCCACACCATTGTAAAGCCTGGAATCATGCACACATTGGCTAGGCCCTAAGTCGCATCACACCAGTTGAAGCTTGGGTCATCCGCACCATTGTAGCCTGGTCATCACACCATTGTAGCCCGGGTCATCCACACCAATGTACCGAGGGTCATCCACACCAATTGCAGCCTGGGTCTCCACACCATTGCCGCCTGATCAACTACAACAATTTTAGTCTGAGTCATCCACACCCATTGTAGCGGTGTGTCATCCCACACCATTGTAGCCCTGGGTTATCCCACACCAATTGTAGCCTGGGACATCTACACCAGTAGTAGCCTGGGTCATCCACCTACATTTGTTGAGCCTGTATCATACCACTCCTTGCAGCCTGATGTCATCCACACCATTTGTAAGCCCTGATCATCCCACTCCATTGTAGCTGGGGTCCATCAACAACATTGTAGCCCGTCTCCACACCAATTGTAGCCCAGTTCATTCCACACCATTTGTACCTGGGTCTCATCAACACCATTGAAGCCTAGTCATCCACTCGATTGTAGCCTGGGTCATCAATCAACATTAGTACCCGGGTGCATCCACACCATTGTAGGCCCAGGTCATCCACAACATTGTTGCCCTTGGTCATCCACACCATTGTAACCTGGGTCGATCGACACCCATTGTAGCCTGGGTCATTCACACCATTGTAGTCCTGGGGTGAACCACACGCATTGAGATGCCGGGTCATATCCACACTATTGTAGCTTCGTCTCCACACCATTGTAGCCTGGTGTCATCATCACCATTGTAGCCTGAGTCATCCACTCCATTGTAGCATGGTCAGCCAACACATTGTAGCCTGGGCCTTCCACACCATTGTAGCCTGGAATCATCGTGACACAATTGAAGCCACCGGTCACCCACTACCATTGTACCTAGGTCATCACACACCATTGTAGCCTGGGTCATCCACACCATTGTAAGCGCTGTTATTGGGTCAGCCACACCAGCTGTAGCCGGAGTCATCCACACCATTGTAGCCACAAGGTCAGCCACACCTCCAATTTGTAGCCGTTGGTCATCCACACCATTGAAGCCTTGGGTCTTCCACACCATTGTAGCCTTGGAGTTATACTCAAACCGATTGTAGTCTGTGGGTTATTAACGAACATTGTAGCCGCGGGTCATGCCACAACCATTGCAGCCTGGTCAATCCACGCATTGTAGCCTGATGCATCGCTTCCTTTGTAGCCTGGAGTCCGTCCACACCATTGTAGCCTTCGGTCATCCACACCACGTAGCCTGGACATTTACATTCTATTGTAGGCCTGATCATGCCATCGACAATTGTATGCCGGGTCATGCCACCACAATTGTAGCATGAGGCAAACACACATTGTAGCCCATGTCATGCCACACCATTGTACCTGAGTCATACCACTACCATGTAGTCTTCTGGTCAGATTCACACCATTGAGCCTGGGTCATCGCATCACAAGTGTGTAGTCTAGGGTTATCCACACCATTGTAAGAGCAATGAAGTACCATCGAGCATGACACATTTAGCCTGCTGTCATCCACATCAAAGAATCCTGTGTTAATCCACACCAATTTAGCCTAGGGCGTTCCATCCACACATTGTAGCCTGGGTCATCACACCATTGTACCTGGGTCATCCAGCAAAATTGATAGCCTGGGATCAACCACACCATTGTACCATGGTCATGCCACATATTCAGTAAGTCCTTGTTCATCCACTCCCACTTGATAGCCTGGTCATCATACACAATTGTAGAATGTGGGTCTCCACACCATTGAGCCTGGGTCATCCACACCATTGTACCTGATCATCGACACCATTGTAGTCTGGCTGGGGTCATCCACATCATTATAGCCTGGTACATCAAGCACGTCCTGTAGCCTGGTCATCCACACCATTGTAGCCTGGCATCCACACCATTGAACCCAGGTCATCCACACATTAGAGTAGTCTGGGTTATCCACACCATGTATCATGAGAGGATCATGCGACACTCATTGTAAGCCTGGGTCATAACATCATGAGTCGGTCATCCACACCAGTTGTATCCGAGGGTCATCCACACAATGTTACCTGTCATCAACACCATTGGTAGCCTGGGTCATCCACAAAATTGTAGCCTTTGTCAACCTCACCATTGTAGCCTGGGTCAACCCACCACATTGTAGCCTGGGGTCAACCACAGCACCATTGTGCATGGGTCACCCACTACACCATCGAGCGCTGGGCCATCCACACAATTGAAAGAGCCTATGGTCATCCACAACATTGTAGCCTGGGTCATGCCACACCATTGTAGCCTGGGTGTCCACACACCCTTTGTAGCCTGGGTCATCCACACGCATGTAGACATGGGTCATCCACACCATTGATAACCTGGTGTCATCCACACCATTGTAGCCCTGGGGTCATCCACACCATTGCAGCCTGATGTCATCACACCATTGCATACATGGATCATCTACACCAAGTGTGCGTCTGCGTCATCCCCACCATTGTAGCCTGGGTCATCCACTACCATTGTAGCACGGTTCATCCACAACCATTGTAGCCTGGGTCATCCAGCGACCATTGTAGCCTTGGTTCATCCAAACCATTATAGCCTGTGCATCCACAACCATTGATAGCCTGGTCACCACATCATTGTAGCCTGGTCATCCACACCATTGTAGCCCTAGGCATAAACACCATTGTAGCCTGGGTCATCCATCACCATTGTCAATCCTTGTTATCCACACCATCTGTAGCCTGAGTCATCCACCCATTGAGAGTAGCCTGGATCTTCGCGACACAATTGATGCCTTCGTTATCCCACTAATGTAGGCCGGGGTTCATCCACACCATTTGTAGCCTTGTTCAATCCACAACAGTTGTCGCAAGGATCCTCCACAGCAGTGAGTAGCCGGGGTCATCCACACCCTGCGTAGCCTGGGTCTCCACATTATTGGAGTCTGGGTCATCCACCGCACCATTGTAGCCTGGATCATCACACAAGATGTAGCCTTGTCATCCTCACCATTGTAATCCTGTCTCCACTCCATTGTATCTCTGGGTCATCCCCACAACCATTGTAGCCTGGGTCCTTCCACAACATTGTAGCCTGGTTCATCCACACAATTTAGCCGATGACATCCACACCATTCGTACCGGGTCCATCCACACCATTGCGATCTTCTGGTTCGATTCAAAACCATTGTAGCCTGGTCATGCCACAACCGTTGTAGCCTGCGGCATCCACACAATTTGTAGCGCGATGGTCATCCAACCCCATTGAAACCCTGTGGTCATCCACACCATTGTGTCATGTTCCTCCACAGCCATTGTATGCCTGAGGGTTATCCACAACATTGTTCATCCTAAGGTGATATCCACGACCACTTGAAGCCCTGAGTCGTCCACAGAACAGCATTTACCTGGGGGTCATCCACACCATTGAAGCATTCTGATCATCGCAAACATTGAAGCCTAGGTCATCCACAACATTGTAGCCTGATCATCCACACATTGCTAGCACGGATAATCCAACAACAATGTAGCCTGGGGTCATCCACTAACCAATGTGAGCCTGGGACATCCACACACCATTGTAGCATGGGTCATCCCACATCATTGTAGCCTGGGTCATCCACACCATTGTAGACTGGGTCATCCACGCCATTGTAGCCTGTGTCATCGACACCATTCAAGCCTATGTCAACCACACCATTGTAGCCTGAGCCATCCACTCCATTGTAGCCTGGGTCATCCACACCATTGTAGCCTAGGTCATCAACACCATTGTAGCATGGAACATCAACTGCATAATAGCCTGGGTCATCCACAGCATTATAGCCTGAGTCATCCACACCATTGTAGCCTGGGTCATCCATACAATTGTAGCCTGGGTCATCCACACCATCGTAGCCTGGTTCATCCCCAAAATTATAGCCTTGGTCATCCACTCCATTGTAGCATGGATCATCCACAACATTGCAGCCTGGGTCATCCACACCATTTTAGCCTGGTTCATCCCACCATTAGGCATGGATCATCCACAAACAACTAGCCTGGTCATCCACACCATTGTAGCCTGGGTCTTCCACACCATTGTAGCATGGATCATCCACAACATTGTAGCCTGGTTCGTCCACACTATTGTAGCATGGATCATCGACAACATTGGAGCCTGGGTCATCCACACCATTGTAGGCCGGATCATCCACAACAATGTAGCCTGGGTCATCAACACCATTGTAGCCTGAGTCATCCACACCATTGTAGCCTGGGTCATCCACACCATTGTAGCCTAGGTCACCCACTCCATTGTAGCCTTGGCCATCCACACCATTGTAGCCTGGGTCATCCACACCATCGTCGCCTGGGTCACCCACACCACTGTAGCCTGGGTCACCCACACAATTGTAACCTGGATTATCCACACCATTGTAGCCCGGGTCTTCCACACCATTATAGCCTGTGTCATCCACACCATTGTTGCCTGAGTCATCCACTCCATTGTAGCCTGGGTCATCCACATCATTGTAGCCTGGATAATCCACATCATTGTAGCCTGGGTGATCCACGCCATTGTAGCCTGCGTCATCAACACCATTGTAGCATGGGTCATACACAACATTGTAGCCTTTGTAATCCACACCATTGTAGCCTGGGTCCTCCACACCATTGTAGCCTTTGTAATCCACACCATTGTAGCCTGGGTCCTCGACACAATTGTAGCCTGGTCATCCACACCATGTATCCTGCTCATCCACACCATGTATCTTTGGGTCCGATCCCACAACATTGTAGACATGGTCATCCGCAACCCATTGTTGCCTGTGTCATCCACACCATTGTATCCTGGTCATCGACACAATGTAAAGACCTTGGTCATTCACAACATTGTGTCTGGGATGATCCCCACCATTCTGTAGCCTGGGTCATCCACACCATTGTAGCCTGGGCCATCCACACTATTGTAGCTTGGTCATCCACACCATTGTAGCGTGGGTCATCCACACCATTGCAGCCTGGGTCATCCACCCCATTGTAGCCTGGGTCATCAACACCATTGTAGCCTTGTCATCCACACCCTTGTAGCCTGGGTCATCCACACCATTGTAGCCTGGGTCATCCACACCATTGTAGCCTGGGTCATCCACACAATTGTAGTCTGGGTCATCCACACCATTGTACCCTGGGTCATCCACACCATTGTATCCTGGGTCATCAACACCATTGTAGCCTGGGTCATCAACACCATTGTAGCCTGGGTCATCCACACCATTGTAGCCTGGGTCATCCACACCATTGTAGCCTGGGTCATCCACACAATTGTAGTCTGGTCATCCACACCATTGTAGCCTGGGTCATCCACACCATTGTAGCCTGATTCATCCTCATCATTGTAGCCTGGGTCATCAACACCATTGTAGCCTTTGTCATCCACAACATTGTAGCCTGGGTCAACCATTGTAGCATAAGTAACCCACACCAATGTAGTTTGGGTCATTCACACCATTGTAACCTGGGTCACCGACAACATTGTAGCCTGGATCATCCACACCATTGTAGCCTGGGTCATCCACACGATTGTAACCTGGGCATCCACACTAAGCACCATTGCAGCCTGGGTCCTCCACACCATTGTAACCCGGGGTCTTCCTCACCATTGTAGCCTGTATCATCTACACCATTGTAGCCTGGATCATGCACACCATTGCAGCCTATGTCACCCTCATCATTGTAGCTTGGGTCATCCACACCATTGCAGCCTGGGTCATCCACAACATAGTAGCACGGTCATCCACAAAACATGTAGCCAGTGGATGCATCACACCATTGTAGCCTTAGTCATCCACACCATGTAGCCAAGGCTCATCGACACCATGTGAAGCCGGTCATCCACACCATTGTAGCCTGATACAATTCCTCACCATTGTTCCTGGTCATTGAAACCATCGGAGCCTGGGTCACCCCCGGCCATAGTAGCCTGGGTCATCCACACCATTGTATCCTTGGGTTTATCCACACCATTGCAAGCCACAACATCCTTTCCATTGTAGCCTGGTCATCCACAACCATTTTAGGCATGGGTCATCCACGCAATTATAGCCTGGATCATCCACACAATTGCAGTCTGGGTCATCCACACAATTGTAGCATGGATCATCCAAAGCATTGTACCCTTGGTCATCCACGACCATTATACCTGAGTCATCCACAAACCATTAGTAGCCTGGGTCAACCACGAATTGTGCCTGGTCAAAGCCACACCAACGTAGCCTATGTCATCCACACCATTGTAGCCTGGATCTTCGACACAAATGTAGCCTGAGTTATCCACACCATTGTATCCTTGGTCATCCACACCAATGTAGCCTGGGTGACCACATCATTTAGCCTGGGTCATCCACACCAATTGTACCTACGTCCATCAACACCATTGTAAGCCTGAGTCATCGACACTCATGTAGCCTGGTCATCCACACCATTTAGCCTTGGTCATCCACACCATGTAGCCTTTGGTTATCCACACCATTGTAGCACTGTTTCATCCACACCATTGTAGTCCTGGGTCATCCAACCCCTCGTAGCATGGGGCATCCACATTATTGTAGCATGGGTCCATTAACTACTCCATTGAAGCCTGGGTCATCCACAAGATTGTAGGCTTTTTCATCCACACAACTGTAGCCAGGTCATGCAACACCATTGTATCCTGGGTCAAGCCCACCATTGTATCTTGGGTCATCCACAAACACCACGGTTTTGGTTTTGAGTCGTGGTGAGAGTAGAAGTGGAAGATCGTTTTGCGGGTTGGTGGGTTTCGATAGACTTTAAGCAACGAAGTTCGTGTCAGCTTTGCAGAGCAGAACATCAAGGAAAAGGAAAGGGAGTTGTCGACTTCTTCTATCAAGTTGAACTGGATTGAAGCTCATACCTGGTTGAGCTTGTCTTAGGAGGTGCTGAACACTTGAAGCGCTTTAGGAGTATATGAGGAAAATGACGTCAACATAACGGAGCCAGTGACAGACGAATGAAAATGGAGGAGAAACGCGCGTTCGGCATCTACAGACATGTTCCATTATAAGATGTTCGCCGGACTGCACTGAGTGCGGAACCCATGGGTAAGCCCAAAAGTCTGCTGAAAGAGGTGATTTTCGAAAGAGAAACACGTAAGCACCGAACACATAGTATACAACAAGGTCCGATGAATCGCTGCTGCTGTGAATGGGAAGAATCAAGTCGAAATCGTCAATGTTTTGCACTGCCGCAAGAGACTCGATGGCTTGTATATATGGGTACTTTGGTGAATAGGGAATCACGTACAAGGCTGAAAGCTTCTTGTATCCTGATGTTGATGTTGCGAATGCGACTTGTGAAGAATCACCCGAGTTTGACATGTGCTGACTGAAAGTGCACAAGAGTTTAGAGAGGTGTTTATTGCGAGAATTCCTGAGAGCTGGTGGGAGACACTGCCTATTCCCCGAGCGATTGGAATTCTGACCACTTCAATAAAGGCATCCTAACCAGGACAGAATCCCAACACCCCGAACCAGTCAATGCGGCAGGAGTTTACACTAATTCCCTGTGAGGCTGTGACAGATCCTACGTATGCTGAAACAGTCAAGAAACCTCGACACACCCGCCTCAATGAAACACATATAACGCAAGAGGAATCTCAACTTAAACAACGCCTGTGTACAACACTCGAATTCTCCACCAATCATCTTATGGAAATTTCAAGACGCCCAATTATAGCGTGATCATAAAAAACTAATTTACCGCACAACGCAAGTGCCTTGAATCAGCACAGATAGATCCGCTGTGTTCAAATACATATTAAACACATAACAACGGCTAGCTTCACCATCTCCGAAGTCCTTAGCAAGAATCCTCCTGAAAAACGAGATAAACCCCTGCCATCACATAGTCTCTCCTGTTATCACACAAAGCACAGAGAGTGAAACACTCGAAACAAGCTGCCTCATTCCAGTTTATCTTTGTCCAACCTATTTTTATGTTACCCAAGTAATATCTTTTATATCCTTTTAACTCATGTAGCGACTTAATTGCTCTACCGATATGTATTACTTTTGTCCACTACCACTACTACTACTACTACTACCCACTAGTGAACAGTCGAAATGGTACCACACTAGTATTCCACTCTCACTTTGAGCCTTTATATAACCTCTTTGTCCAGTATGTTTTAATGGCTTGATAAAGCTCCTGGCGAGCGAAACGTTGCCACGAATAAATGTCACTTTTAGTTGCACTTTGTGTCCCTTTTACTTTACGTATATAAAAGTGCTTGTTCATATCAATAACTCTGTTGAGTAGCTCCAACAGGTTTTGTTAGGGAGTGATAGGATTAGGAGCAGTGAGGGGGGGGGGGGGATGTACCCACACGGAGTTTGTAAAGTGTGAGGTGTGTAATAATAGCTGTAGGGAGATTGTGTTAATTATAGCCTTAAATGAGTTTTAAAACAAATTATCTTGTTTGTCTAATGCTCACCGTTTATTAAATAAACTAAAAAAAAAAACTCACACCTTTCATCCGGATCATCTACACCCTTGTATTTAGTCATCCACCCTTGTACCTGGGTCACCCCCACCCTGACCGGATCTCCCACCATTGTGCATTGCACCCCCATTGTCCCGATCATGCACACCATGTACTTGGGGCACCCACCCTTTTGCCGGTCATCCACCCTTGTAGCCTGGGGACCACCCATTGTACCTGGGGCACCCCACATTGTAACCGAGTCATCCCCACCAGTACCGGGCATCCCACCATTGTCTTGGGGCATCCACACCATTTGCCTGGGCATCCCCCATGTAGCCTGGGCATCCACACCTCGTACCCGGGTCACCCACACCATTCAGCCTGGGGCATCCCCACATTTTAGCCTGGGGTTTCCCCCCTTTTTAGCCCGGTCTTCCCACCCTTGACCTGGGCATCCAACCATTGTACCTGCACCCCTCCAGTTTTCCCGGGGCACCACACATTTTAGCCGGTCAACCACCAATTTTTGCGGATCATCCACCCAATTGCAGTCTGTGCTCCACACCATTTACATGGATCATCCACCTTTTATCCTGGGGCACCACACCATATAGCCTGAGTCACCCACCATTGTACCTTGTCACCCACATTGTTGCCTGGTCTCCACACCACAAACAGAGTCATCCACACCATTTTAGAATTGGGCACCCGCCATTTAGCATTCATCCCAACATTGTAATGGGGCATCCACACCTCGTACCTGACATCCACACCATTAAGCTTGTCATCCACCCATTGGCAGGATCATCCCCCCAAAATTTCGCTTTGGCTCCCCACCATTGAGTTTAGTCTTTCCCCACCATTTTGCTGGTCATCCAGGGCCCTTTTTACCTTCATCAAAATTGCCCTCTGCCCTCCCCCATGTACCGGGGGATCCCCACCCTCGTACCGGGTCACCACCCATTGTGCCTGGCATCCCAAAATTGAACCGGGGACCCCCAACCATTGTCCCTGCATCCAAACCATTATCCGGGCTCCCACCATTGTCCGATCAACCTCCATGTGCCTGGGTCATCTACAAATTGTACTTGGTCACCACATCATTTTAGCCGGGGCATCCAAACCTTGTACCCAGGGCATAAAAAAATTTTACCTTTATCCACACCATTGTACCGGGTTATCCCCACCTTGTACCTGATCATCCCACCTTTTTCCGGATCTTTGACACATTTAAGCCTATTATCCACACCCATTTTTTTAAAAAAAAAAGGGCAAACCCCCACCATTTTACCTTGGAATCCCAAATTGTGCATGGGTCCCCACACCAATGTGCCTGGGGCATCCACCCATCGTACCTGGGTCTCCACATATTTTAGTCTGGTCACCACACCATTGTACCTGGTCATCCCAAACATTGCAGCCGGATCACAACACAATTGACCTGGGCATCCTCACCCTTGTATCCTGGTCACCACTCCCCGTATTTTCATCCATACCATTGTACCTTTATCCACAACATTGTCCTGGCACCACACAATTGTACCGGTCATCCACACCATTGTAGGCGGGGTTCCACAACATTGTGTCTTGGTCTCCACACCCTTGAGCCGGTTTCCACACAAATTTTTGCCTGGTTACCCCCTTGACCTATCGTCCCCCCATTTTACCTGGGGTTTTCCACACCCTTGAAGCAGGATCACCACAACATTGTAGATTGGGGCATCCACAAAAATTTTAGCCTGATTCATCCCACCATTTTAGCCTGATCATCCCCACAAGTCCTGTTCTCCACACCCTTTTTACCTGGGACATCACACCTTTTAAATGGGGCTCCACCCCATTGTAGCCTGGGGCACCCCCCCTTGTAGCCCTTTATCCACACCATTTAGCCCGTTTCAGACACCCTTCAAGCCTAGGAACCCCACCTTACCTACCCCACACCCTGTACCAGGGCATCCACACTTGTAGCCTAGGCATCACACCATTGTAGCATGGAACATCCACACATTATGCCGGGGCTCCATCCATTGACCCTGGGTCATCCACACCATGTACCTGGGGCACCTCACCATTGTGCCTATGGGCCCCTCACATGGTTGCTTGGGGCATCCACCCATTGCAGCCCGGGTCACCACCCCTTTTTAGCACGGGGATCCACAAAAACGTAGCCTTACATCCCACCATTGTGCCTAGCTCCACACCATGTACATGGTCATCGCACCATTGAAGCCTGGGGCATCCACACCAGTTCCTGATTCACCTCACCTTTTTGCCTGGGGCTCCAAACCCTCGGGGCCCGGGGCACCCACCCTTTTTTGCCTGGTATCCACACCCTTTTTTAACCTTTTTTTATCCCACCAAATTTTACTGGGGGACCACACCAAAGATTTGGGGCTTCACACATTGAAAAGGGTCATCCCCCAAATTCACCGGGGGACCACACCCTTTTTGCCGGTCATCCCACCCTTGTCATGGATCACCAGACCGAGCCTGGGGATCCCCACCATTTTGCCTGGCTTCCAAACATTTTACCCGGTTTGTCCCCACTATTGGCATGATCATCGACAACATTGTCCTTCAACCACACCATGTGTACGGGTCACCACAACAATGTACCGGGTCTCCACACCATTTTAGCCTGATCTCCCCACCATTGTAGCCGGGGCACCACACCATTGGAGCCTGGGGGCCCCCTCCCTTTTACCTTTGGGCCCTCCACAACTTTTACCTGGGGCCCACACCATCGCCCTGGGACCCACACCATGTAGCCCGGTCTTCCCCAAAAATTTTACCGGGGCAACCCCCCACCATTTTTTGCCTATCTCCCCTCCATTTAGCCTGGGCATCCCATCATTTTAGCCTGGATCATCCCCATCATTGTCCCTTTATCCAACCATTGTACCGCGTCATCAACACCCTTGTACCTGGGGCATCCCCAAACATTGACCCCCGGCATCCCCAAACCCTTGTACCGGGGCTTCCCACCTTACCGGGGGGGGGGGGGGGGGGGGGGGGGGGGGGGGGGGGGGGGGGGGGGGACCCACCACTAGCCTGGCATCCACATTATCACCGGGTTTATTTAAAACCATTTAGCCTGGCATCCCAACATTTTAGCCGGGTCATCCCCAAAAATTGGCCTGGGCATCCACACCCTTTTACCTGGGTCTCCCCCATTGTTCTTGGGGCATCCACAACATTTTAGACAGGCACCACAAAATTTTTGCCGGGTCATCCACACCATTGTAGCCTGGGGCGCCACCCTTGTCCTGGGGATCCACCGTTTTCTGGGGATCCACACCCTTGTAGCCGGGCACCCACCATTGTAGCTTGGGGATCCACACCTTGTAAAACCTTGGGCAGCCACCATCGCCTGGGCATCCACACCTTGTAGTCTGTCATCAAAACCTTTTACTTGGTCACCACACCCTTTAGCCTGGGGCACCACACCATTGTCCTGGGGCCCCACACATTGACCGGGTCATCCACACAATTGTAGTCGGGGGCCTCCAACCCTTTGTAGCCTGTTTTACCACACCATTTTTTCCGGTCATCAACACCACTGACCTGATTCATCCTCTCATGTTCCTGGTCACCACACCCTTGTGCCGGGCTCCCAAACTGAAACCGGGGGCATCAACCTTTACTGGCTCCACAAAATTGCCCCCGGGGCAACCCTAAAATGTAGCATGGGGAACCCACACCAATGATTTGGGGCATTCACACCATGTAACCTGGCACCCCAACATTGTAGCCCGGACATCCACACCTTCGGGGTCACCACACATTTAAACCGGGGCACCCACCCTTTCACCTGGGCCCTCCACATCATTTTTACCCGGGGCTCCACACCATTTAGCCTGGTCATCCCACCTGTACCGTAGATCTACCCATTGTGCCGGTCTGCACCCATTCGCCATTTACCCCACCCTTTACTTGGTCTCCACCCCATTTCAGCCGGGTCACACCCATTTTGCCTAGTCATCCAACCAGAACCTGGATCATCGACACCCTTGAGCCTGGGGCATCCACCCATTGGGCCTGATCTCCTCACCTTGTTGGCCCGGGGGACCAAACCATCGAGCCTGGTCCCCACAAAATTGTACCTGGTCTCCACACCATTTAGCCTTTGGATCCCCACCTTGTAGCCTCTCATCCTTTTCCCTTGTTTCCTGGGTCATCCCAAAAATTGCAGTCTGGGCATCCCACAATTTTTGCAGGATCATCCCAAAACATTTTACCCTGGGCCCACCCATTTTCCTGATCTCCCCACCATTGAGCCTGGGGCGTCCCCCACCATTGTTGGGCATTTACACCATTTTTAATGGTCATCCCCACCATTGTACCTGGGCCATCCACCATTGTAGCTTTTCCCCAACCCTTGTAGCCGGGCACTATTCCATGCGCTTTTGGGGTCCACACCTTTTGCCTGGCCCACCCATGTAGCAGGGTCTCCACACCATGTACCTGGGCACCACACCTTTAACCTGGGGCATCAAAAACCTTGTAGCCTGGGTCTCCACACATTGTTGCCTGGGTCCTCCAACCTTGTACCTGGCATCCACAAATTGTAGCCGGGGGCATCAACACCCTTGTAAAAAGGGGCATCAAAACCCTTGGGGCTGGGCACCCCCCATTTTACCCGGGGCATCCCAACTTTTTGCCTGGGGCAACCCACATTGACATGGGGAAACCCCCACCATTGTAGCCGGGTCTCCACGCCATTTTGCCGGGCATCCACAACATTTTAGCCGGGTCATCCCACCATTTGCCGGGCACCCCCAATTGTACCGGGCACCACACCTTTAGACTGGGGCCCCCACACCATTGAGCCCGGGGCACCACACCCTTTTTTTCCTTGTCACCACACCTTTGACCTACATCTACCCATTTTAGCCTGACCACCCCACCTTTTAGCCTGGGGCATCCACAAAAAGGGAAGGGTAGATCATCCACCCATTTTACAGGGTTCATAAACACCATTTTGGGCCTGTCAGCCACCTTGTAGCCTATGTCACCCACAACATGTAGCTTGGGTTATCCACACCATTGTAGAATGGGTCATTCACACCATTGTAGCATGGATCATCCACAACAATGTAGCCTGGGTCATCCACACCATTGTAGCCTGAGTCATCCACACTCTTGTAGCCTGGATCATCGACACCATTGTAGCCTGGGTCATCCACACCTTTGTAGCCTTGGTCATCCACACCATTGTAACCTGGGTCACCCACACCATTGCAGCCTGGGTCATCCACACCATTGTAGCTTGGGTTATCCACTCCATTGTAACCCGGGTTATCCATACCATTGTAGCCTGGGTCATCCACACCATTTTAGCCTGATCATCCTCTCCATTGTTGCCTGGGTCATCCACACCATTATAGCCTGGGTCAACCACACCATTCCAGCATGGATCATCCACACAATTGCTGTCTGGGTCATCCACACCATTCCAGCATGGATCATCCACAGCATTGTTGCCTAGGTCATCCACACCATTATAGCCTGAGTCATACGCACCATTGTAGGCTGGGTCATCCACAGAATTGTAGCCTGGGTCATCCACACCATCGTAGCCTGGGTCATCAACACCATTGTAGCCTTGGTCATCCACGCCATTGTAGCCTGGGTTAACCACACAATTGTAGCCTGATTCATCCACACCATTGTAGCCTGGATCTTCGACACAATTGTAGCCTGAGTTATCCACACCATTGTAGCCTGGGTCATCCTCAAAATTGTAGCCTGGATCATCTACACCATTGTAGCCTGAGTCATCCACACCATTGTAGCCTGGGTCATCCACACCAAGGTAGGCCGGATCATCAACACCATTGTAGCATGGTTCATCCACACCATTGAAGCCTGGATCATGCACACCATTGTAGCCTATGTCACCCTCACCATTGTAGCTTGGGTCATCCACACCATTGCAGCCTGGGTCATCCACACCATTGTAGCATGGGTCATCCACAACAATGTAGCCTGAGTCATCCACACCATTGTAGCCTGAGTCATCCACACCATGTAGCCTTGATCATCGACACCATTGTAGCCTGGGTCATCCACACCATTGTAGCCTGGGTCATCCACACCATTGTTGCCTGGGTCATCCAAACCATCGTAGCCTGGGTCACCCACACCATTGTAGCCTTGGTCGTCCACACCATTGTAGCCTTGGTTATCCACTCCATTGTAACCCGGGTCATCCACACCATTGTAGCCTGGGTCATCCACACAATTGAAGGCTGATCATCCTCTCCACTGTAGCCTGGGTCATCCACACCATTTTAGCCTGGGTCATCCACGCCATTATAGCCTGGAGCATCCACACAATTGAAGTCTGGGTCATCCACACCATTGTAGCTTGTATTATCCAAAGCATTGTAGCCAGGGTCATCCACACCATTATAGCCTAAGTCATCCACACTATTGTAGCGTGGGTGATCCACATCATTGTAGCCTGGGTCATCCACACCATTGTAGCCTGGGTCATCAACACCATTGTAGCCTGAGTCATCGACACCATTGTAGCCTGGGTCATCCACACCATTGTATACTGGGTCATCCACACCATTGTAGCCTGGGTCATCAACACCATTGTAGAATGAGTCATCCACACCATTGTTGATTGGATCTTCGACACAATTGTAGCCTGAGTTATCCACACCATTTTAGCCTGGGTCATCCACACCATTGTAGACTTTGTTATCCATACCATTGTAGTCTGGGTCATGCACACCATTGTAGCCTGGGTCATCCACACCATCGTAGCATGGGTCATCCACATTATTGTAGCCTGGGTCATTATCACCATTGTAGCCTGGATCATCCACAACATTGTAGCCTTGGTCATCCACACAATTGTAGCGTGGTCATCCACACCATTGTATTCTGGGTCATCCACACCATTGTATATTGGGTCATGCACACCATTGTAGCCATGGTCATCCACAACATTGTTGCCTGGGTCATCAACACAATTGTAGCCTGGGTCGTCCACACCATTGTAGCCTGGGTCATTCACACCATTGTAGCCTGGGTCATCCACACTATTGTAGCTTGGTCATCCACACCATTGTAGCCTGGGTCATCTACACCATTGCAGCCTGGGTCATCCACACCATTGTAGCCTGGGTCATCCACACTATTGTAGCCTGGGTCATCCACAAAATTGTAGCCTGGTCATCCACACCCTTGTAGCCTGGGTCATCCACACCATTGTAGCCTGGCTAATGGACACCATTGTAGCCTGGGTCATCTACACAATTGTAGTCTGGGTCATCCACACTATTGTAGCTTGGGTCATACACACCCTTGTACCCTGGGTCATCCACACCATTGTAGCCTGGGTCATCAACACCATTGTAGAATGGGTCATCCACATCATTGTTGTCTGGGTCATCCACACCTTTGTAGCCTGGGTCTTCCACAAATTGTAGCCTGTGTCATCAACACCATTGTAGCCTGGGTCATCCACACCATTGTAGCCTGGGTCATCCACACCATTGTAGCCTGGGCCATCCACAACATTGTAGCCTGGGTCAACCACACTATTGTAGCATGGGTAACCCACACCATTGTAGCCTGGGTCATCCACGCCATTGTAGCCTGGGTCATCCACAACATTGTAGCCTGGGTCATCCACACCATTGTAGCCTGGGTTATCCACACAATTGTAGCCTGGGTCATCCACACCTTTGTAGCCTGCTTCATCCACACCATTGTAGCCTGGGTCATCCACAGAATTGTAGCCTGGGTCATCCACACCATCATAGCCTGGGTCATCAACACCATTGTAGCATGGATCCTCGACACAATTGTAGCCTGAGTTATCCACACCATTGTATCCTGTGTCATCCACACCATTGTAGCCTAGGTGATCCACATCATTGTAGCCTGGGTCATCCACACCATTGTAGCCTGGGTCATCCACAACATTGTTGCCTGGGTCATTCTCACCATTGTAGCCTGGGTCGTCCACACCATTGTAGCTTGGGTCATCCACACCATTGTAGTCTGGGTCATCCACACCATTGTAGCCTGGTCACCAACTATTTTAGCCTTGGCATCCACCCATTTTACCTGGTCTCAACAAATTTTCGCTGTCACCCACACCCTTTTACCGGGTCATCC
>NC_069471.1:13961206-14006561 GCF_026875155.1 Cherax quadricarinatus | reverse complement strand
GGGGATGCCCCATGCTCGGGGTGGGGATGACCAAGGCTCAATGATGGGGATGCCCCGGGCAACAATGGTGGGGATTACAAAGGCTAATTGGTTTGGATGCCCCAGGTTTAAAATGGTGTGGATAGCTCAGGCAAGAATTGCGTCGAAGATCCAATCTACAATGGTGTGGATGATTCAGGCTGCATTGGTGTTGATGACCCAGGCTACAATGGTGTGGATGACCCAGGATACAATGGTGTGGATGACCCAGGCTACAATGGTGTCGATGACTCAGGCTACAATGGTGTTGATGACCCAGGCTACAATGGTGTGGATGACCAAGGCTACAATGATGTGGATCACCCAGGCTACAATGGTGTGGATGACCCAGGATACAATGGTGTGGATAACTCAGGCTACAATTGTGTCGAAAATCCAGGCTACAATGGTGTGGATGACCCTTGCTTCGATGGTGTGGATGACCCAGGCTACAATTCTGTGGATGACCCAGGCTACAATGGTGTGAATGACTCGGGCTATAATGGTGTTTATGACCCAGGCTACAATGCTTTGGATGATCCATGCTACAATGGTGTGGATGACCCAGACAGCAATTGTGTGGATGATCCAGGCTACAATGGCGTGGATGACCAAGGCTAAAATGGTGTGGATGACCCGGGCTGCAATGTAGAGGATGATCAGGCTACAATGGTGTGGATGACCCAGGCTACAATGGTGTGGATGACCCGGGCTACAATGGAGTGGATAAAGAAGGCTACAATGGTGTGGATGACCCAGGCTACAATGGTGGGGGTGACCCAGGCTACTATTGTTTGGATGACCCAGGCAACAATGGTGTGGATGACCCAGGCTACAATAGTGTCGATGACCCAGGCTACAATGGTGTCGATGATCCAGGCTACATGGTGTGGATGACTCAGGCTACAATGGTGTGGATGACCCAGGCTACATTGTTGTGGATGATCCATGCTACAATGGTGTGGATGACCCAAGCTACAATGGTGTGGGTGATATAGGCTACAATGGTGTGCATGATCCAGGCTACAATGGTGTGGATGAACCATGCTACAATGGTGTGGATGATCCGGCCTTCCTTGGTGTGGATGACCCAGGCTACAATGGTGTGGATGACTCAGGCTACAATGGTGTAGATGATCCAGGCTACAATGGTCTGGATGACCCAGGCTACAATGGTGTGGATGACCCAGGCTACAATGGTGAGGATGACCCAGGCTACAATGATGTGGATGACCCAGGTTACAATCGTGTAGATGACCCAGGCTACAATGGTGTGGATGACCCAGGCTACAATGGTGTGGATGACCCTGGCTACAATGGTGTGGATGACCGAGACTGCAATGGTGTGAATGACACAGGCTACAATGGTGTGGAGGGCACAGGCTACAATGGTGTGGATGACCCAGGCAACAATGTTGTGGATGACCATGGCTACAATGGTGTGGATGACCCAAGATACAATAATGTGGATGACCCAGGATACAATGGTGTGAATGACCAGGCTGCAATTGTGTGGATGACCAAGGCTACAATGTTTTGGATGACCCAGGCTACAATGGTGTTAATGACCCAGGCTACAATAATCTGGATGACCCATGCTACGATGGTGTGGATGACCCAGGCTACAATGGTGTGGATGACCCAGGCTACAATGGTGTGAACTACAAAGGCTACAATGGTGTGGAAGACCCAGGCTAAAATGGTGTGGATAACTCAGGCAACAATTGCGTCGAAGATCCAATCTACAATGGTGTGGATGATTCAGGCTGCAATGGCGTTGATGACCCAGGCTACAATGGTGTGGATGACCTAGGATACAATGGTGTGGATGACCCAGGCTACAATGGTGTCGATGACTCAGGCTACAATGGTGTTGATGACCCAGGCTACAATGGTGTGGATGACCCAGGCTACAATGATGTGGATCACCCAGGCTACAATTGTGTGGATGACCCAGGATACAATGGTGTGGATAACTTAGGCTACAATTGTGTCGAAAATCCAGGCTACAATGGTGTGGATGACCCTTGCTTCGATGGTGTGGATGACCCAGGCTACAATTCTGTGGATGACCCAGGCTACAATGGTGTGGATGATCCATGCTACAATAGTGTGGATGACCCAGACAGCAATTGTGTGGATGATCCAGGCTGCAATGGCGTGGATGACCCAGGCTAAAAGGTGTGGATGACCCGGGCTGCAATGGAGAGGATGATCAGGCTACAATGGTGTGGATGACCCTGGCTACAATGGTGTGGATGACCCGGGCTACAATGGAGTGGATAACCAAGGCTACAATGGTGTGGATGACCCAGGCTACAAAGGTGTGGGTGACCCAGGCTACTATGGTTTGGATGACCCAGGCAACAATGGTGTGGATGACCCAGGCTACAATAGTGTCGATGACCCTGGCCTACAATGGACGACGTCTCGATGATCCAGGCTACATGGTGTGGATGACTCAGGTTACAATGGTGTGGATGACCTAGGCTGCAATGGTGTGGACGACCCAAGCTACAATGGTGTGGGTGATATAGGCTACAATGGTGTGCATGATCCAGGCTACAATGGTGTGGATGAACCATGCTACAATGGTGTGGATGATCCGGCCTACCTTGGTGTGGATGACACAGGCTACAATGGTGTTGATGACTCAGGCTACAATGGTGTAGATGATCCAGGCTACAATGGTCAGGATGACCCAGGCTACAATGGTGTGGATGACCCAGGCTACAATGGTGTGGATGACCCAAACTACAATGATGTGGATGACCCAGGTTACAATCGTGTAGATGACCCAGGCTACAATGGTGTGGACGACCCTGGCTACAATGGTGTGGATGACCCTGGCTACAATGGTGTTGATGACCAAGGCTACAATTGTGTGGATGACCCAGGCTACAATGGTGTGGATGACCCTGGCTACAATGGTGTAGATGACCCAGGCTACAATGGTGTGGATGACCCAGGCTACAATGGTGTGGATGACCCTGGCTACAATGGTGTTGATGACCCAGGCTACAATTTGTGGATGACCCAGGCTACAATGGTGTGGATGACCCAGGCAACAATGATGTGGATGAATCAGGCTACAATGGTGTGGATGACCCAGACTACAATTGTGTGGATGACCCATTCTACAATGGTGTGGATGACCCAAGCTACAATGGTGTGGATGACCCAGGCGACAAGCGTGTGGATGACCAGGCTACAATGGTGTGGATGACCCAAGCTACAATGGTGTGGATGACCCAGGATACAATGGTGTGGATAACCCAGGCTACAATGGTGTAGATGACCCAGGCTACAATGGTGTGGATGACCCAGGCTACAATGGTGTGGATCACCCAGACTACAACGGTGTGAATGACCCAGGCTACAATGGTGTGGACGACCCTGGCTACAATGGTGTGGATGACCCAGGCAACAATGTTGTGGATGACCATGTCTACAATGTTGTGGATGACCCAAGATACAATGGTGTATGACCCAGATACAATGGTGGTGATGACCAGAGTACAATGGTGCATGAACCCAGGCTACAATGTTTGTGGATGACCCTGCTACAAATGGTGTTTAATGGACTCAAGCTACAATAATGTGGATGACCCAGGATACGATGGTGTGGATGACCCAAGCTACAATGGTGTGGAGGCCCCAGGCTACAATGGTGTGGATTACAAAGGCTACAATGGTGTGGATGACCCAGGCTAAAATGTTGTGGATAACTCAGGCTAAAATTGTGTCGAAGATCCAATCTACAATGATGTGGATGACACTGACTACAATTGTGTGGATGACCCAGGCTACAATGGAGTGGATGACCCAGGCTACACTGGTGTCGATGACCCAGGCTACAAGGGTGTGGATGACCAGGCTACAATGGTGTGAATGACTCAGGCTACAATGGTGTGGATGACCCAGGCTACAATGGTGTGGATGACCCAGGCTACAATGGTGTAGATGACCCAGGCTTCAATGGTGTGGATGACAAAGCTACAATAGTGTGGATGACCCAGGCTACAATGGTGTGGATGACCGAGACTTTAATGGTGTGAATGACCCAGGCTACAATGGTGTGGACGACACAGGCTACAATGGTGTGGATGACCCAGGCAACAATGTTGTGGATGACATGGCTACATGGTGTGGGATTGACCCAAGATACAATGTGTGGATGACCCAGGATACAATGGTGTGAATTGACCAGGCTTTCAATTGTGTGGATGACCAATGCTACAATGTTTTGGATGACCCAGGCAACAATGGTGTTAATGACCCAGGCTACAATAATGTGGATGACCCATGCTACGATGGTGTGGATGACCCAGCTACAATGGTGTGGATGACCCCAGGCTACAAATGGTGTGGATTACAAAGGTCTTACACATGGTGTGGATGACCCAGGCTAAAATGGTGTGGGATAACTCAGGCAACAATTGCGTCGAAGATCCAATCTACAATGGTGTGGATGATTCAGGCTGCAATGGTGTTGATGGACCCCGGCTACAATGTGTGGTGACCCAGGATACAAGGTGTGTATGACCCAGGCTACAATGGTGTCGAAATGACCAGGCTACAATGGTGTTGATGACCCAGGCTACAATGGTGTTGGATGACCTAGGCTACAATGATGTGGATCACAGAGGCACAAATGGTTTGGTGATGACTCAGGATACAATGGTGTGGATAACTCAGGCTACAATTGTGTCGAAGATCCAGGCTACAATGGTGTGGATGACCCTTGATTCGATGGTGTGGATGACCCAGACTACAATTCTGTGGATGATTCATGCTAGAATGGTGTGGATGACCCAGCCTGCAATTGTGTGGATGATCCAGGCTACAATGGCGTGGATGACCCAGGCTAAAATGGTGTGGATGACCCCGGCTGCAATGGAGAGGATGATCAGCCTACAATGGTGCGGTGACCCAGTGCTACAAAGTTGTGGATGACCCGGCTAACATTGTGCTGGTAACCAAGGCTACAATGGTATGGATGGCCCAGGCTACAATGGTGTGGGTGACATAGGCTACTATGGTTTGGATGACCCAGGCAACAATGTTGTGGGATGACCCAGGCTCAATTAGTGTCCGATGACCCATGCTCCATAGGTTTCGATGATCAGGCAACATGGCTGGATGACTCAGGCACAATGGTGGGATGACCCAGGCCTACATGTTGTGGATGATCATGCTACATTGGTGTGGATGACCCAGGCTGCAATGGTGTGGATGACCCAAGCTACAATGGTGTGGGTGATCCGGCCTACCTTGGTGTGGATGACCCAGGCTACAATGGTGTGGATGACTCAGGCTACAATGGTGTAGATGATCCAGGCTACAATGGTGTGGATGACCCAGGCTACAATGGTTTGGATGACCCAGGCTATAATGGTGTGGATGACCCAGGCTACCAAAGAATGTGGATACCCAGGTTACAATCGTGTGGATGACCCAGGCTACAATCGTGTGGATGACCCAGGCTACAATGGTGTGGATGACCTTGGCTACAATGGTGTTGATGACCCAGGCTACAATTTGTGGATGACCCAGGCTACAATGGTGTGAATGACCCAGGCAACAATTATGTGGATGAATCAGGCTACAATGGTGTTGATGACCCAGGCTACAATGGTGTGGATGACCCACGATATAATGATGTGGATGACCCCATGCTTACAATGGTGTTGATTGACCCAGACCTAAAAACAATGGTGTGTAGACCCAGGCTTACAATGGTGTGGATGACACAGGCTACAAGCGTGTGGATGACCCAGGCTACAAGCGTGTGGATGACCAGGCTACAATGGTGTGGATGACCGAGGCTACAATGGTGATGATGACCCAGGATACAATGGTGTGGATAACCCAGGCTACAATGGTGTAGATGACCCAGGCTACAATGGTGGGGATGACCCAGGCTACAATGGTGTGGATCACTCAGACTACAATGGTGTGAATGACCCAGGCTACAATGGTGTGGACGACCCTGGCTACAATGGTGTGGATGACCCAGGCAACAATGTTGTGGATGACCATGTCTACAATGTTGTGGATGACCCAAGATACAATGGTGTGGATGACCCAGGATACAATGGTGTGGATGACCAGGGTACAATTGTGTGGATGACCCAGGCTACAATGTTGTGGATGACCCAGGCTACAATGGTGTTAATGACTCAGGCTACAATAATGTGGATGACCCAGGCTACGATGGTGTGGATGACCCAAGCTACAATGGTGTGGAGGACCCAGGCTACAATGGTGTGGATTACAAAGGCTGCAATGGTGTGGATGACCCAGGCTAAAATGGTGTGGATAACTCAGGCTAAAATTGTGTCGAAGGTCCAATCTACAATGGTGTGGATGACTCAGGCTACAATGGTGTGGATAACGAACGCTACTATGGTGTGGACGACCCAGGGTTCAATGGTGTTGATGACGCAGGCTACAATGGTGTGGAAGACCCAGGCTACAATGATGTGGATGATCCAGGCTACAATGGTGTGGATGACCCAGGCTACAATGGAGTGGATGACTCAGGCAACAATGGTGTGGATGACTTGGGCTACAATGGTGTGGATAACCCAGGTTACAATTGTGTGGATGACCCAGTCTGCAATGGTGTGGGTGACCCAGGCGACGATGGTGTGGATGACCCAGACTACAATGGTGTGGACGACACAGGCTACAATGGAGTGGGTGACCCAGGCTACAATGATGTGGATGACCCAGGCTACATTGTTGTGGATGATCCGTGCTACAATGGTGTGGATGAACCTGGGTACAATGTTGTGGATGATCCATGCTACAATGGTGTGGATGAACCAGGCTACAATGTTGTGGATGATCCATGCTACAATGGTGTGGATGACACAGGCTACAATGGTGTGGATGACCAGGCTACGTTGTTGTGGATGATCCATGCTACAATGGTGTGGATGAACCAGGCTAAAATGGTGTGGATGACCCAGGCTGCAATGTTGTGGATGATCCATGCTACAATGGAGTGGATGACCAAGGCTATAATTTTGTGGATGACCCTGGCTACGATGGTGTGGTGTGGATGACCCTAGCTACAATTGTGTGGATGACCCAGGCTACAATGGTGTGGATGACTCAGGCTTTAATGGTGTGGATGACCCAATCTATAATGCTGTGGATGTTCCATGGTACAATGGTGTTGATGACCTAGGCTACAATGGTGTGGATGACCCAGGCTACAATGGTGTGGATGGCTAAGGCTACAATGGTGTGGGTGACCTAGGCTTCAATGTTGTCGATGACACAGGCTACAATGGTGTGGATGACCCAGGCACAAGGTGTTGGGTGACCCAGGCTACAATGGTGTGGATGACCCAGGCTACAATGGTGTGGATGACCCAGGCTACAATGGTGTGGATGACCCAGGATACAATGGTGTGGATGACCCAGCCTACATTGTTGTGGATGATCCGTGCTACAATGGTGTGGATGAATCAGGCTACAATGTTGTGGATGACCCAAGGCTACAATGTTGTGGATGATACATGCTTCAATGGAGTGGATGACCCAGGCTAAAATGGTGTGGACGACTCAGGCTACAATGGTGTGGATAACCCAGGCAACAATGTTGTGCATGACCCAGGCTACAATGGTGTGGGTGACCCAAGATACAATGGTGTGGATGACCCAGGATACAATGGTGTGGATGACCAGGCTACAATTGTGTGTATGACCCAGGCTACAATGTTGTGGATAACCCAGGTTACAATGGTGTGAATGACCCAAGATACAATGGAGTGGATGACCCAAGATACAATGGTGTGGATGACCAGGTTACAATTGTGTTGATGACCCAGGCTGCAATGTTGTGGATGACCCAGGCTACAATGGTGTGGATGACCCAGACTACAATAATGTGGATGTCCCAGGCTACGATGGTGTGGATGACCCAGGCTACAATGGTGTGGAGGACCCATGCTACAATGCTGTGGATTACCAAGGCTACAATGGTGTGGATAACTCAGGCTTCAATTGTGTCGAAGATCCAGGCTACAATGGTGTGGATGACTCAGGCTACAATGGTGTGGATAACCCAGGCTACAATGGTGTGGATGACCGAGGCTGCAATGGTGTTTACGACCTAGGCTACAATGGTGTGGATGACCCAGGCTACAATGATGTGGATGACCCAGCCTGCAATCTTGTAGATGACCCAGGCTACAATGGAGTGGATTACTCAGGCTACAATGGTGTGGATGACCCAGGCTATAATGGTTTGGATGACCTGGGCTACAATGGTGTGGGTGAACCAGGTTACAATTTTGTGGATGACCCAGGCTACAATGGTGTGGGTGACCCAGGCTACGATGGTGTGGATGACCCAGGCTACAATTGTGTGGATGGCAGAGGCTGCAATGGTGTGGGTGACCCAGGCTACAATGTTGGAGATGATCCATGCTACAATGGAGTGGATGACCAAGTCTATAATGGTGTGGATGACTCAGGCTACGATGGTGTGGATGACCCAGGCTACAATTGTGTGGATGACCCAGGCTACAATCGTGTGGATGACTCAGGCTATAATAGTGTGGATGACCCAGGCTACAATGCTGTGGATGATCCAAGCTACAATGGAGTGATACCAAGGCTATAATGGTGTGGATGACACAGACTGCAATTGTGTGGATGATCCAGGCAACAATTGTGTGGATGACCCAGGATTAAATGGTGTGGATGACCCAGGCTACAATGGAGAGGATGATCAGGCTTCCATGGTCTGGATGACCCAGGCTACAATGGTGTGGATGACCCGGGCTACAATGGAGTGGATATCCCAGGCTATAATGGTGTGGATGACCCAGGCTGCAATGGTGTGGATGACCCAGGCTACAATGGTGTGGATGACCCAGGCTACAATGGTGTGGATGACCCATCCTACAATGGTGTGGATGATCCAGGCTACAATGGTGTGGATGACTCAGGCTACAATGGTGTGGATGACCCAGGCTACATTGTTGTGGATGATCCATGCTACAATGGTGTGAATGACCCAGGCTACAATGGTGCGGATGACCCAAGCTACAATGGTGTGAGTGACATAGGCTACAATGATGTGCATGATCCAGGCTACAATGGTGTGGATGAACCATGCTGCAATGGTGTGGATGATCCAGGCTACAATGGTGTGGATGACCCAGGCTAAAATGGTGTGGATGACTCAGGCTACAATAGTGTAGATGATCCAGGCTACAATGGTGTGGATGACCCAGGCTACAATGGTGTGGATGACACAGGCTACAATGGTGTGGATGACCCAGGCTACAATGGTGTGGATGACCCAGGCTACAAAGGTGTGGATGACCCAGGCTACAATGGTGTGGATGACCCAGGCTACAATGTTGTGGATGACCTAGGCTTCAATGGTGTGGATGGCCCAGGCTACAATGGTGTGGGTGACCCATGCTACAATGGTGTGGTTGACCCAGGCTACAATGTTGTGGATGACCCAGGCTACAATGGTGTGGTTGACCCAGGCTACAATTTTGTGGATGACCCAGGCTGCAATGGTGTTGATGACCCAAGCTACAATTGTGTGGATGACCCAGGCTACAATGGTGTGGATGACCCAGGATTCAATGATGTGGATGACCCAGGCTACAATGGTGTCGATGACTCATGCTACAATGGTGTGGATAACTAAGACTACAATTGTGTGGATGACCCAGGCTACAATGGTGTGAATGACCCAGGCTACAATGGTGTGGATGACCCAGGCTACAAGGGTGTTGATGACCAGGCTACAATGGTGTGGATGACCCAGGCTACAATGGTGTCGATGACTCAGGCTACAATGGTGTGGATGACCCAGGCTACAATGGCGTGGATGACCCAGGCTACAATGGTGTGGATGACCCAGGCTACAATTGTGTAGATGACCCAGGCTACAAGGGTGTGGATGACCAAGGCTACAATATTGTGGATGACCCAGAGTGTGCTTCCCTGGAGCTGGTGTTGGGGACATTGTCAACAGGCTGGATAATATCACGTCAGGTAATGGGAACAAGCCCATTATCTGTCTCAGTGCTGGTGGAAATGATATTGGGAAGGGTAGGAGAGAAGAGCTGCTAGATAAGTTCAGGTCAGCTATAGATTTCATTAAGTCTAAGGGAGGGATCCCAATCATATGTAGCATCTTGCCTGCAGAAAGGGGAGTAGGAAATGAATGGTTGTCTAGGGCAATTGGGTTTAAATTGCTGGCTAGACAGATACTGCAAGGAACTTGCAATCCATTCATTGGACAACTGGAACAACTTTTATATGGGAAACATGATATGTATGCAAGGATGGGGTACATCTCTCTGGGGCTGGGGTGGTAGCACTTGCAAGACTCATGATTGAGAAGCCATTGGTGAATGCCTATGATTTAAATCTGTGGAAGATAGAGGTATGTGTGTGTGGGAAACAAGCAGGTTGCAACACTTGGGTTGGAAACAGTAAATGTTAAAAAAGGCATACAGCATGAAGTTATAAATAAAGACAATAGATCAGGTCAGCAAACAAAGGGGGACAGCAAGGGCAGCCAAAAAAAAAAAGGGGACTTAGCTCCCTTAAGTTTACTATACTAATCGCAGGAAGTGTAAGAAATTAAGATAGATGAGCTAAGATTAATTGCAAGTGCAGGAAACATAGATATTATTGCTATAACAGAGACCTGTCTTAATCTGAAAGATAGAGAATGCCTCTGAATGTCACATACAGGCTATAAATTATTCCACACTGACAGGTCAACAGAAAGGTGTAGGAGTAGCGATGTATGTCAGAGACAATTTAAATTGTTGTGTTAGATCAAGATATTAAATTTAGAACGTTCAGCCACTGAAATCTGTTTGGTTACAGCTTCCTCGAGGGCCGAGAAAAACTAATTTGGGTGTGATTTACAGGGCCCCCCAAATCTTGATAGGGAGTGCAGTAGAAACCCTTCTATGACGAAATTCTAAGGCATCTACATAACGAAAATGTTGTGCTAATGGGAGATTTCAACTAATAACAGATTGACTGGAGCAATTTGAACAGGAAATTTAGAGTCAGGTGACTTTCTTGATACGATCCAAAGGGATTGTTTTTTAAAACAGTTTTGTGACAGAGCCCAACTAGGGGCAATAACCTCCTTGACTTGGTTCTTGCCAGTAGGGAAACACTAATTAACTAATCTTGAGGTTAATGAGAGCTTGGGGAAAGTATCACAAATCACTACTCAGTTTTAATATATCATGGAATTCCCCTAATAATGGCAAATCAAGTCTCCGTCCCTGACTTTCGCATTGGCTGATTCCATAGGACTGAAAAATTACGTAGGTGGGCAGATCTGGAATGACCTGACTAAGGGTCAGGTATGGTGGTGATGGTTGCCGATATGATGCCTTTTCCAGGGCATAGTTCAGCTGCTCAGTACAAATTTGTTCCAAATAGGGAAATCAGATCAAAACAAAAATGATCCTAAATGGATGAACAATAGATTAAAATATCTGATTGGTCATAAGAGGAGCCATATAAGGCAAATCAAAAGAGGCGAGGGCCAAATGAGAAATCGATATTATTCAGTTAAAGGAGAGAAATAAAAAAAGGGAATAGAAAAGCACAAAGAGATTATGAGGTTAAAGTGCAAGAGAAATCGAAGACTAACCAAAAGATATTCTTTACAGGTATACAAAGTAAGCTCAGGGACAAGATAGGCCCACTCCAAAAGTTTCCTCGGGTCAGCTCACTACAGTGATAAGGAAATGTGTAGAATTTTTAACACATACCCTTCCCTCTCCAGTTTTACACAGGAGGATACCAGCGATATTCCAGTAATGATAAATTATGTAGAACAGGACGATAATAAATCTGTGCACTATTAGGGTCACAAGTGAACATGGTCTTGGCAAATAATAAAATAAAACCTACAAATCCCCACCCTGATGAACTGTATGCCAGGGTCTAAAGGAATGTAAAGAGGAGCTTACCCACCTTTGGCTAAACTTTTCAACATATCACTACAAACTGGCATGGTGCCAGATCAGTGAAATGGCAAATGTGATACCTATTTTCAAAAATCAGGTGACAGGTCCCTTAGCTTCGAGCTCACTATAGACCAATAAGCCAAAACCTCCATAGTGGGAAAATTTATGGAATCAATAAAATTGCCGAGGCATATTCGTAAGCCACCTTGAAAAAGCATAAATTAATCAACGAATCTCACAAGGTTTTACAAAGGGGCGTTCCTGCCTTACAATTTTATTAACTTACTGACTTTTTCACTAAGGTATTTGAGGAGGTAGATCGATGGTTAATGAATATATATATTGTAGTATATGAACTTCAGTAAGGCTTTTGACAGGGCCCACATCAGAGACTATTGAGGAAAATTTAAAGCACTTGGAATAGGAGAGAAATTTTTTTCCTGGATAGAGGCATGGTTTACAATTGGCAGCAGAGAGTTTTGCATAAATGGGGAGAAATTAGAGTGGGGAAAGGCGTCACGAGCGGTGTTCCCAGGGGCATTGTGGGCCCCCTGCCCTGTTTCACAATCTACATAAACGACATAGATGAGGGCATAAAGAGCGACATCGGCAAGTTTGCCGCTGACAACCAAAATAGGCCCGTCGAATTCATTCTGACGAGGACATTCGAGCACTAACCAGGAAATTTGAATAGACTGATGCATGCGGTCGGAGAAGTGGCAGATGCAGTTTAATATAGATCAAATGCAAAGTTCTAAATGGTTTGGACAGGACAATAACCATGCCACATATAAACTAAATAATGTAGATCTTAATATTACTGATTGCGAAAAAAGATTTAGTAGTCTGGTTAGCAGTAATCTGAACCAAGACAACAGTGCCTATGTTCGCAATAAAGCTAATAGAATTCCTTGGCTTCATATTCAAAGAAGCAAAAATAATAAGGAGTCCTCAGGTTTTTCTTTCAACTCTATACATCTTGGGGTTAGGCCTCATTTTGGATTATGGCGCACGTTTTGTCACCGTATTACCGAATTGATATAAATTCTCAGGAAAATGACAACAGGGGAAATGACAAAGTTGATCCCATGTACTCAGAAACCTTCCTATTAGGATAGACTAAAGGCCTGAAACTGCACTTCTAGAAAGACGTAGAATATTAGGGGGATATGATTGAGGTGTAATAAATGAAGACAGGAATAAATAAAGGGGATGTAAATAGTGTGCTGAAAATATCTAGCCTAGACAGGACTCGCAGCAATGGTTTTAAGTTGGAAAAATTCAGATTACAGGAAGATATAGGAAAGAACTGGTTTGGTAATAGGTTTGTGGATGAGTGTAAACAAAGCTCCCCAAGTACCGTTATAGAGGCCAGAACGTTGTGTAGCATTAAAAATATGTTGAATAAATACATGAGTAGATGTGGTTGGGTGTGAGTTTTAGATCCTGATTGCTTGTGCTACAGGTCGGTTGGCCGTGTTCCTCCCTTAAGTCAATGTGACCTGAAACCTGACTAGGTTGGGTCATTGCTAAGCCGTAGGAGACTTGGACCCTGCCTTGCATGGGCCAGTAAGGCCTTCTGCAGTGTTTTCCTTCCGTTCTTATGTTCTATAATGACCCAGGCCTACAATGGTGTGGATGAACCCAGGCTACAAGGGTGTTGATGACCAGGCTACAATGGTGTGGATGACCCAGGCTACAATGGTGTCGATGACTAGGCTACAATGTGGTGGATGACCCAGGCTACAATGGCGTGGATGACCCAGGCTACAATGGTGTGGATGACCCAGGCTACAATTGTGTAGATGACCCAGGCTTCAAGGGTGTGGATGACCAAGGCTACAATATTGTGGATGACCCAGGCTACAATGGTGTGGATGACCAAGACTACAGTGGTGTGGATGACCCAGGCTACAATGGTGTGGACTACCTAGGCTACACTGGTGTGGATGACCAGGAAACAATGTTTGGATGACGAGGCTACATGGTGCTATGACCCTAAATAATACAATGTTTGGATGACCCAGGATACAATGGTGTGGATGATCTGGCTACAATTGTGTGTTTGACCCAGGCTACAATGTTGTGGATGACCCAGGCTACAATTGTGTGGATGACCCAGGCTACAATAATGTGGATGACCCAGGCTACGATGGTGTGGATAACCCAGGCTACAATGGTGTGGAGTACCCAGGCTACAAAGGAGTGGATGACTCAGGCTACAATGGTGTGGATGACCCAGGCTACGATGGTGTGGATAACACAGGCTACGATGGTGTGGATGATCCATCTACAATGGTGTGGATGACCTAGGCTGCAATGGTGTGGATGACCCGGGCTTCAATTGTGTGGATAACCCAGACTACAATGGTTTGGATAACCCAGACTACAATGGTTTGGATAACCCAGGCTACAATGGTGTGGATGACCCAGGCTACAATGGTGTGGATGGCCCAGGCTACAATGGTGTGGATGACCCAGGCTACAATGGTGTGGATAACCCAGGCTTCAATGGTGTGGATGACCCAGGCTACAATGGTGTGGATGACCCAGGCTGTATACAATGATGTGGATGACCCAGGGTACAATGGTGTGGATTACCCAAACTACGATGGTGTGGATGACCCAGGCTACAATGGTGTGGATGACCCAGGCTAGAATGGTGTGGATGAACCAGGCTACAATGGTACTGTTAACCCAGGCTACAATGGTGTGGATGAACCAGGCTACAATTGTATGGATGACCCAGGCTACAATGGTGCGGATGACCCAGGCTACAATGGTGTGGATGTCCCAGGCTACAATGGTGTGGATGACCCAGGCTACAATGGTGGCATGAGCATGTGGGTTGCCTTTTCTGCACAACAAATATCAGCTGAAACAGAGGTGTTAGTGGATGCAAGTTCTGTATGCAAGAGAATTCTCCTTCTAGATGTTTGTACCTCTTGAAAGGAGCTCCTTGCAGTGGTGAAGAGGCTCTTTGTCTGAGGAGTTGGATGCTTTTGTTTTCTTTCTCTGATTGAACCTAATTACCCCCCTCCCCCATTCATTCTTTTCCCTGTCCCATCCTCCCCATCCGTCTTTTCCCCATTCCTCCTTTCCCCATCCCTTTCCTGTTTTCTGCTTTCGAGATTGCCTTATGCATTGTAGTTCCTAGACCTGAGAAAGGGCTCCTGGGTCCTACGCATTCTCTAAGGTCCTTGGTGGTAGTGTAGTTTATGGTGGAATCTATGGCAAATTTATCAGTCGTCTCCACAGACGACGATTATAGAGGTTTTAGATCCATCATTGAGCCTCACCTACACTGTTAGGGCATATTTATCAGTCCTCCAGCAGACGACGATTATAGAGGGTTAGATCCATCATTGACGCCTCACTACACTGTTGTGACCTTGTAGACGATCAAATTAATAAAACATTCAATTGTACTGTCAGTGATACATTGTTATATTGGCAGCGTCTCTCATCCCCGGTGTGACGATTCATTTTGCAATACCCGGTTTTATTTTCAGTCACACCAACAGTTCATTTTAAACAATATTACATGATTTTTTTACGTTCTAAATTTAAAAAAAATTATATAACAAATTCCACAATATCATAAAAAGGAATCTTGCTAAATCTGTGTGACCAGTCTACATAACTTCCCTGTGAGGGAAAAGTTCAATAGATAGGAGTAGCGAGGGAGTGTATAGTAACAATAGTTTCATTGTCGGCTACTTGTTTAGGGTAGGTAAGTCCAGCTCCCGTATTCCCGCCTTACCTCCCCAACCCTAAAAGTGATAGTTTGATTGCCGCCTGCTTGTTAAGGTAGGGTCAGTCTAGCTCCCACTATCCCTTCCCCTCCCTCTCCCCCCCCCCGAAAGGTGACGTGTGGGGTTCTTGGTCCAAACAGTAAATCACTAACTCACAGCTTCCCAGCACTACCGTAAGTACAATGCCTGCCTTGTATTCTAGTGGATTTTATTGGTTGAAAGCTTCACTTTGTGAAGGACCATAATAAACTTAGTCTTTTTCAGTCTTGCTCTAAGTTGATTTGTTGTAATAATCACCACATCTTTTAGGTATTGTACTTATCATGGAGAGTGATTATTTAAGCAGTGGGTAACCTGTCTATCTTTTCAGCTTGGATGACAGATTGGGTCACCTGTCAATCAACGAGAAAAACTGATGGAGACGGACTAACGTCCTGGAGACGTCCCATTTTGGATTTAATTACCTGTGTACCTGTATGAAATTGCAGGACGTAACCCCACATCATTGCAGCGGTAAACAACCTGCTTTCCTGTCATCGGGATAGAATACTCACGGCGATACTCTGTGAAGAACTAGCCGGTGGTGGTCACCAACACCTGCGACCCCCCCCCCCCCACATCAGCAACGGCTAAGATTTCAGCAACACGAAGTGTCACCAACACCAGACACCGGAAGGTTGATAGAAGCAGAAGATACTTGAAGACGATGTAATCAGTCCATCACCCTTAAAGTTTTGAGGTGGTCAGTCCCTCAGTCTGGAGAAGAGCATTGTTCCGTTGTCTGAAACAATATTGTTTCAGACTATGGAACAATGCTCTTCTCCAGACTGAGGGACTGACCACCTCAAAACTTTAAGGGTGATGGACTGATTACATCGTCTTCAAGTATCTTCTGCTTCTATCAACCTTTCTGTACTCGACTGAAGAAGCCTACTGTGTAGGCGAAACGTTTCGAAATAAAGATACCTAACTGTTGCATATGTGTCTTACCTAACAATCTGTCGGTATTTCATACCATTTTAATGTTCAACACCAGACACCCCAATATATATATTAGCGTTGAGTTCAAATGTTATTTTATTCATTTCGTTTTTCATTTTTCTTTCAAATAGGATATACCTTTCATGTTTTATTGTTTTATGTTTGCTTTAATAAATAATAAAGTGTTTATCTTTGTTAATTATTATTTCTTTTTCTATTCATTAATTTTCCTGAGGAGGAGCCAGCCTTGGTAATACTGTCTGAAGTTGTTACAGGGCTGAGTAAGCCTTCACATTCCCTTATGTACCTGCCAAGTGCCCCAATAGGATCACATTATATCCGTGGAAGATCAGTAGACTGCTCTTTAGAGACTGTACCTGAGCTTCTACCCGGGTTGATGTTTACATCCCCTTCATTGTTCATCTGCAGTATTGTGCTAGTGATCACAGGGAGGACGAGAGGTTCAGTGTGAAGACTTACTCAGCCCTGTAACAACTTCAGTCAGTATTACCAAGGCTGGCTCCTCCTCAGGAAAATTAATGAACAGAAAAAGAAATAATAACAGACAATGATAAACACTTTATTATTAATAAACGGAAAATGTAAAACAATAAAACATGAATGGATATCCTAATTGAAAGAAAAATGAAAAATGAAATGAAAAAAAAAATTACATTTGAACTCAATGCTAATATAGGTATATCGTGGTAATGGGGTGTCAGGTGTTGGTGACACTGCGTGTTGTTGAAATCGTAGCAGTTGCTGATGTGGGGGGGTAGCAGGTGTTGGTGACCACCACCGGCTCGTTCTTCACAGAGTATGGCCGTGAGTAATTACTTCAGATGAAAGGAAAACAGGTTCGTTACCACTGCTATGATGAGGGGTTATGTTCTGTGTTGGCTTACATAACAGGTAATTAGATTAAACATGGGACGTCTCAGGACGTTAGTCCATCTCCTTCTATTCTCCTCGTTGATTGGCAGGTGATCCACTCTGTCATTCCAAGCTGTAAAGAGAGACAGATTACCCACTGCTTAAGAAATCACTCTCCATGATAAGTACAATACCTAAAAGATGTGGTGATTATTAAAACATTTAACAGATAAAGACTGAAAGGACTAAGTTAATTATTGGTCAAAAGTGAAGCTTTCAACCAATAAGTCCACTAAAATATGATCAGGCGTGTACTTACAGTAGTGTTGGGAGCTGTGAGTCGAGTGATTTACTGTTTGACAGGAGCCCCACACGTCACCTTTCGAGGGGGGGGGGAAGAGGGAGGGGAAGGGATAGTGGGAGCTAGACTGACCCTACCTTAACAAGCAGCCGGCAATCAAACTATCACTTTCGGGGATGGGGGAAAAAGGGGGGGGGGAATAGCGGGAGCAGGACTTACCCTACCTTAACAAGTAGCCGGCAATGAAACTATTGTTACTATACACTCCCTCGCTACTCTTATCTATTGAACTTTTCCCTCACATTCCGCAAACACAGGAACTTAGCCTTCCAGTATCACTTTGTTCTTATATGATCGGAGACTCTTGGCTACTGGGAAAAGCATGTCGATAGTGTCCTCAAAGGGTTGAGTTTCTGGTTTATGGCCGCCATCAGAGATCTAAGCGTTGCCACTTTTTTCTTGCAGTGCTCGTGTGTAATCCAGAGGCAACGCTTGTTGCAGCTTGTTTTCCCAACTAAGCTGAAAAACACTTAGTAATAACTCCTCTAGAAGGAGTTAAACTGCAGTCTCTCTGCATCCAAATAATTTTGTGGTACTACTAAAATACCTCTTTCTCAGTTCGAGATACAGAGGAATGAGGTTTGGGATACCTGTAATATATGAGGGACTCACAACAATGAGAGTGATACTGATCTACGAAACTAGACCAGTTCTGTGTTCTTGGGTCGTACCTAATTGTTTCTCACTCTCCCAGGAGAGGTACGACTCTTTGGTGTAATAATAACAATTAACCTCTCCCAGCTCTGAATCACCTGAACACATTTACACTTATGTTTCCAGTTTAACACTGTAAGATAGGAGATATATACTAAAATATTAATCTTCTCTCTGGCTTATTTTATTCAAAATTTATATTACTAATAATGTCTGATCTTTTATGTATTTTTAGTACATTGTCAATCAAATTTGAGAATAAAAAATTGTTGTTAACCTTGAGTTTGCTCATACTGTGAGAAGCCGTAGCTGATACAAAAGTCGTAGTTCATATCAATCATTTCGCTGACAGTCTGAGGTAATTGTTCAATACGAGGAATAGAGAGGAAAGCTGTCAGGTTGCCAGTGTAGACTGCCACCAGAACTATGACCACCAGCCATGTTGATTGTGCGCCTCAGAATGTGCTCAGCCGCAAAGATTCTTTTAATTAAATGAAATTGCAGGCTTAGGCTCCCTAGGACTGTATCCTGTCCTGGCCGGTCTTCTTGAGCTTCCCAAATATTCATGAATTTTCAGTTTGTGGGGTTAACAGCACGAGCCATTGTTGCAACAGGCCTCCAGCCTGTCCCAGGTACTTTTCGTAGTTCTACCTGATCCTCATCCACCTGAATTTTCCGCATTATTTTCACGTCGTCTACAAACAAGGACAACTCTGAATCTGTCCTTTCCGTCATATCATGCACATATATTAGAAACAGCACCAGCCACAACCCAGTGAACCGCCCCAACCCGCCGCGTCACAGGCACCCACTGTGACAAAACCTCCGTCACTTACGTTTCACTTGTTTGTTTCCTTCCTGTCAGGTATTCTCTGATCCATTGCAGTGCCGTTCCTGCATGCACCTCTAGTTATGTCGAGAGCCTTCTTACAGTCCAAGAAAATGCAGTTTTTTCCCCACCCTCCTTTTCCTGACTTCTTTCACCTTGTAGTAAAACTCCAGTAGGTTTGTGACACAGGATGTCCCTTCCCTTAAACTGTTCTAGTTATTGTATATAAGATCATTCTTTCTAGGTCCTCCACCAGTCTTTCCCTGATAATCATCATGACTCTACATTATACATGTCACTGACATGACGACCCAAAATAAAATAGCACCACAACTTGCAGATTTTAATTAAATCCTCGCTGAAGAATAGCAGTATGAGACACAAACCTGCAATGTATATATCTTCCACAGTAGAAAACTGTCTTCGAGGAGTTTCGGACCTTAGTATAAAACTTGACGAGGAATGATCAACCCGTCCATTCAAGTAGTCGGACGACCTGTGTCCTCGGGGAAGGCAACATTGACAGACTTGTCCATCGCTACTCCACCTCCTGAGAGAAATAAAAAATGTTTAACTTGCTAATTAACATACGTTATGGTATCTCGTTATGTATATTTAATATTGGTATCTAAAGTTACTTTGTTATGCTCACCTAGGTAACTATTTATAATATTTTATTTTTTTTAAAAAAAAATACATCTGAGTTATTAAGTTTTCTGATTACATAACTTTCGTAATAATAGTGTTATTAATTTCAGAATTTATATTTGTGGTACAAATATTTAAATTGACATATAATGATACTTAATTAAGCTTTGAGTATTTATCACACCAGTGTGAGACTTTGTCACATCAGTGTGAGGACTGTTGCCCACACAGAGTGAGACTTTGTCCACACAGTGTTGAGACTTTATCCACACAGTTGTGAGACTTTATCACACAGTGTGAGACTTTAATCACACAGTGTGAGACTTTTACACACAGTGTGAGACTTTTATCACACAGTGTGGAGACTTTATCACACAGAGTGAGACTTTTGTCCCATCGGGAGTAGGGTGTGAGACTTTATCCACACATTGTGGAGACTTTATCACACAGTGTGAGACTTTACACACAGTGTGAGACTTTGTCACACAGTGTAGACTTATATCACACAGTGTGAGACTTTATCACACAGTGTGAGACTTTTGTTCACACAGTGTGAGACTTTGGTCACACACAGTGTGAGACTTAATCACACAGTGTGAGATCTTTATCACACTAGTGGTGAGACTTTGTCACACAGTGTGAGACTTTATCACACAGTGTGAGTACATTGTCCAGACACATGTGAGTACATTTATCACGACCAAGTGGACTTTAATTCACACAGTTGAGACTTTGTCACACAGAGTGAGACTTTGGTCACACATAGTGAGACTTTATCACACAGTGTGAGACTTTTTCACACAGTGTGAGACTTATCACATCATTGTGAGACATTGTCACACATGAGTGAGACTTTATCACACAGTGAGAGACTTAGTTTGTCACACAGAGTGAGACTTTATCACACATGTGAGACTTTGTCACAACAGAGTGAGACTTTTGTCACACAGAGTGAGACTTTATCACACAGTGTGGGAGACTTTGTCCACACAGTGTGAGACTATTTGTCACACAGAAGAGGACTGTTATCACACAGGTGAGACTTTATCACATCAGTGTGAGACTTTGTCACACAGTGTGGACTTTGTCATACACAGTGTGAGATTTGTCAACAGTGTGAGACTTGTCCACGACAGTGTGAGACTGTTGTCACAACATTGAGACTTGTCACACAGTGTGAGACTTTGTCACACAGTGTGAGACTTTGTCACATGTGTGAGACTTTGTCACACAGTGTGAGACATTAAACATCAGTGTGAGACTTTGTCACACAGTGTGAGACTTTGTCACACATTGTGAGACTTTGTCACACAGTGTGAGACTTTGTCACACATTGTGAGACTTTGTCACACATTGTGAAGACTTAGTCACACTGTGAGACCTTTGTCACAACAGATGAGACGTTGTCACACAGAGTGAGACTTTGTTACACAGTGGGAGACTTTGTCACACAGTGTGAGACTTTGTCACACAGTGTGAGACTTTTTGTCACACAGTGTGAGAACTTTGTCAACAACAGTGTGAGACTTTGTCACACAGTGTGAGACTTTGTCACACAATTGTGAACTATGTCACACAGTTGTGAGGACTTTGTCACACATTGTGAGATCTTTGTCACACATTGTGAGACTTGTCACACAGAGTGTAGACTTTGTCACACGAGTGAACTTGTCACACAGAGTGAGACTTTGTCACACAGAGTGAGACGTTGTCACACAGAGTGAGACTTTGTCACAGAGTTGAGACTTTTGTCCACATTGTGAGACTTTGTCACACATTGTTGACTATTGTCACACATTGTGAGACTTTGTCAACACATTGTGGACCATTGTCACACAAAGTGAGACTTTGTCACACAGAGTGAACTTTGGTCACACAGAGTGAGACCGTTGTCACACATTGTTTAACTTTCACACATTGTGAGACTTTGTCACACAGAGTGAGACTTTGTCAATCACACTTTGTTAGACTTTGTCACACTTGTGAGACTTTGTCACACAGAGTGAGACTTTGTCACACATTGTTAGACATTGGTCACACAATTGTGAGACCTTTGTGTCATCGGCAAAAGTGAGACTTGTCACATCATTGTGAGACTTTGTCACACATTGTGAGACTTTGGTCACACAAAGTGAGACTTTTTCACACAGTGTGAGACTTGTGTCACACAAAGTGAGAGTTTGCCACTACAGTGTGAGACTTTGTCACACAGAGTGAGACTTTGTCACACAGTGTGAGACTTTGTCACACATTGTTAGACTTTGTCACACATTGTGAGACTTTGTCACACAGAGTGAGACTTTGTCACACATTGTTAGACTTTGTCACACATTGTGAGACTTTGTCACACAGAGTGGAGACTTTTGTCAACACAGAGAGGGTAGACTTTTTTGTCACAGCATTGTGAGACTTTGTCGTTCCTCACACAGTGTGAGACTTTTCACACAGTTAGACTTTGTCACACATTGTGAGACTTTGTTTTACACGAGTGAGACGTTGTCACACAGTGTGAGACTTTGTCACACAGTGTGAGACCTTTGTCACACATTGTGAGACTTTGTTACACAGAGTGAGACTTGTCACACAGAGTGAGACTTGTTGTCCCCCACACAAGTGACCACTTTGTCACACATTGTGACACTTACTTTTGTCACACAGAGTGAGACTTTGTCACACATGAGAGACTTTGACACCACAGTGTGAGACTTTGTCACACAGTGTGAGACTTTTGTCACACATTGTGAGACTTTGTCACACAGAGTGAGACTTGTCACACATTGGTGAGACTTGGTCACACATTGTGAGAACTTTTGTCACACAGAGTGAGACTTTGTCACACAGTGTGAGACTTTGTCCATATTGTGAGAAATTTGGTCACACCTTGTTTTAAACTTGTCACACAGAGTGAGACTTTGTCACACAGTGGTGAGACTTTGTCACCAGTGTGAGACTTTGTTCACACAGTGTGAGACTTTGTCAACACAGAGGTGAGACTTTGCCACGCAGAGTGGGAGACTTTGTCACACGAGTGAGAATTAGTCACACAGTGCGAAGACTTTGTCACACATGTGGACTTTGTCACACAGTGTGAGACTTTGTCACACAGTGTGGACTTTGTCACACAGAGTGAGACTTTGTCACATGGGGCAATTCTTTGAAGCAATAAGATGCCAGTCAACAGGTGATATCACAATAAGATGGCATACAACAGGTGATGTCACAGTAAGATGTCAGGCAACAGGTGAGATCACAATAAGATGGCAGACAACAGTGATTGTCACAGTAAGAAGTCAAGGCAGCATTGATATCACAATAAGATGGCAGACAACAAGTGATGTCACAGTAAGATGTCAGTCAACAGGTGATATCACAGTAAGATGGCATACAACAGGTGATGTCACAGTAAGATGTCAGTCAACAGGTGATATCACAATAAGATGACAGTCAACAGGTGATATCACAATAACATGGCAGCCAACAGGTGATATCAAAATGGGATGGCAATCAACAGGTGATATCACAGTAAGATGGCAGACGACTGGTGATGTCACAATAAGATGGCAACCAACAGATAATATCACAATAAGATGTCCGTCAACAGGTGATATCAAAATGGGATGGTAATCAACAGGTGATATCAAAATGGGATGGTAATCAACAGGTGATATCACAGTAAGATGGCAGACGACTTGTGATATCACAATAAGATGACAGACAACAGGTAATATTACAATAAGATGGCAGACAACAGGTGATATCACAATAAGATGACAGTCAACAGGTGATCTCACAATAAGATGGCAGACAACAGGTGATATCACAATAAGATGGCAGACAACAGGTGATATCACAATAAGATGGCAGACAACAGGTGATATCACAATAAGATGGCAGACAACAGGTGATATCACAATAAGAACGAACAGACAAAAAGGTATATCAAAATAAGATGGCAGACAAACAGGTGATATCACAATATGATGGCAGACAACAGGTGATATCACAATAAGATGACAGACAACAGGTAATATCACAATAAGATGACAGACAACAGGTAATATCCACAATAAGAATGACAACAACAGTAATATCACAATAAGATGACAACAACAGGTAATATCACATAAGATGACAGACAACAAGTAATATCACAATAAGATGGCAGTCAACAGGAAATATCACAATAAGAATGGCAGACAACAAGGTAAATATCAAAATAAGATGACAGACAAACATGTAATATCACAATAAGATGCAGACAACAGGTAATATCACAATAAGAATGGCAGACAACGGTAATATCACAATAAGATGGCAGACAACGAGGTAATATCACAATAAGAATGGCAGACAAAACAGGTAATATCACAATAAGATGACAGACAACAGGTAATATCACAATAAAGATGCAGACAACAGGTAATATCACAATAAGTTGGCAGACAACAGGTAATATCACAATAAGAATGGCCGACAACAGGTAATCTCACAATAAAATGACAGACAACAGGTAATATCACAATAAGATGACAGACAACAGGTAATATCACAAAAAGATGAACAGACAACAGGTAATATCACAATAAGATGACAGACAACAGGGTAATAACACAATAAGATGACAGACAACAGGTAATATCACAATAAGATGGCAGACAACAGGTAATATCACAATAAGAAGGCAGACAACATGTAAAATCAAAATAAGAAGACAAACAAACAGGTAATAACAACAATAAATGCAGACAACATGTAATAACACAATAAATGGCAGACAAACAGGTAATATCACAATAAAGGCAGACAACAGGTAATATCACAATAAGATGGCAGACAAACAGGTAATACACAATAAGATGACAGACAACAGGTAATATCACAATAAGATGGCAGACAGTACAGGTAATATCACAATAAGTTGGCAGACAACAGTAATATCACAATAAGAATGGCAGACAACAGGTAATATCACAATAAGATGACAGACAACAGTAATATCACAATAAGATGACAGACAACAGGTAATATCAAATAAGATGACAGACAACAGTAATATCACAATAAGATGAAAGACAACAGGTAATATCACAAAAAGATGACTAGACCAACAGGTAAATATACAAATAAGATGACAGACAAACATTTAATATCACAATAAGATGACAGAACAACAGGTAATATCACAATAAGATGACCAGACAACAGGTAATATTACAATAAAGATGACAGACAACAGGTAATATCACAATAAGATGACAGACACAGGTAATTATCACAATAAGATACAGACAACAGGAAATATTACAATAAGATGACAGACCAACAGGTAATATACAATAAAAGACAGACAACAGTATTATAACAATAAGATGACAGAACAACAGTAATATCACAATAAGATGATAGCAGACAACAGGTAATATCACCAATAAGATGACAGACAACAGTAATATCACAATAAGATGACAGACAACAGTAATTTTACAATAATGATGACAGACAACAGGTAAATATCACAATAAGATGACAGACAACAGGTAATAATCACAATAAGATGACAGACAAAGGTAATATCACAAATAGGAGTGACAGACAACAGTAATATACAATAAGAATGACAGACAACAGGAATATCACAATTAAGATGACAGACAACAGGTAAATATCACATAAGATGACAGACAACAGTAATATCAACAATAAGATGACAGACAACAGTAATATCACAATACGATGACAGACAACAGGTAATATCACAATAAGATGACAGACAACAGTAATATCACATAGATGACAGACAACAGGTAATATCACAATAGATGGACAGACAACAGGTAATATCACAATATGAGACAGACAAGCAGTTAATTTACAATAAGATGACAGACAACAGGTAAATTACAATAAATGACAGACAACAGGTAAATATATCAATAAGATGACAGACAACAGTAATACACAATAAGATGACAGACAACAGGTAATATCACAATAAGATGACAACAACAGTAATATCCCAATAAGATGACAGACAACAGGTAATATACAATAAGATGACAGACAACAGGTAATAACAATAAGATGACAACAACAGTAATATCACAAAAGATGACGACAACAGTAATATCACAATAAGATGACAGACAACAGGTAATATTACAATAAGATTACAGACAAACATGTAATACACAATAAATGACAACAACAGTAATATCACAATAAGATGACAGACAACAGGTAATATCACAATAAGAATGACAGACAACAGTAATATCACAATAAGATGACCAGACAACAGTAGATCACAAATAAACAAAGAAAAATTTGGGGGGGGGGACAGACACAGGTAATGTATCAAATAATATGACAGACAACAGTAATATCACAATAAGATGACAGACAAACAGGTAATATACAATAAATTGACAGACAACAGGTAAAATTACAATAAGATGACAACAACAGTAATATTACAATAAGATGACAGACAACAGTATTATAACAATAAAATGACAGACACAGTATATCACAATAAGATGACAGACAACAGGAATATCCCACAAAAGATGACAGACAACAGGTATATCACAATAAGATGTGACAGACAACAGTAATTATTACATAAGGAGACAGACAACAGGTAAGATCACAATAGATGACAGACAACAGGTATTCTCACAATAAGATGACAGACAACAGGTAATATCACAATAAGATGACAGACAACAGGTAATATCACAATATATACAGACAACAGGTAATATTACAACTAGATGACAGACAACAGGTAATATCACAATTAAGAGACAGCAACAGGTAATATTTACAAAAGATGACAGACAACAGGTAAATCACTATAAGATGACAAGACAACAGTAATATCACAATAGATGACAGACAACAGGTAATACCAATATGATGATAAGAACAACAGTAATATCACAATAAGAATGACAGACAACAGGTAAATATCACAATAAGATTGACAGACAACAGAATATTACCAATAAGATAGCAGACAGCAGGTAATTTACAATAAGATGACAGACAACAGGTAATATTACAATAAGATGACAGACAACAGGTAACATCACAATAAGTGATAATGTGAGAAGTCACAAAAGTGCTGGAAGTGTATTATTCCTCACTATTGTTACTTTGCCACATGTGTAAGATCCAATACTTATAACCGTAGTGGAACAGTCTCTCATATATTAAATAAATTGAAATTATCATTCATTTATAGCAGGCCTAAGTTTTTTGTAAATTAAGTTAGATTAAGTTAGGTAACAAAAATTAGGTTTAGATTAGATGAAGTTAGGTTATCAAAATTAGGTTAGATTAGAGAGTTAGGTATCAAAAGTAGGTTATATTAGATGAAGTTAGGTATCAGAAAATTAGTTAGATTAGGATGAAGTTAGGTATCAAAAATTAGATTAGATTAGATAAGTTAGGTATCAAAATTTTCATATTTAAGGGTAAAAGTAAACATATTTTTTAAGGACTGTTATGATCAAGTCATCATGAGATTAATTTATGTATGTATTATTCCACTCTAATATTATACTCGGGGTTTCTGTTAATATTAGCTAAATTAAAAGATTCCACTAGTATTTATAATATTATCTATTTTAAGGAATATACCCGGGAATGATGTATCTTTTGAGTAATGATTGGTATGTAGGTAACAGGTGGCTAAGAGTTGAAACAGGTATATCCCTTGGAGGGTAGTTTAGTCTACTCTTCCTCTCCCCTTTGGCGATTGATTCATGTAGGGATTAACTGGTTAATTCAGTTCACCTCCTCTGCCGACTCCTCAGTCTGCATTGACTGAGATACCCCTCTAGTACTTCCACCCTTATCTCCTTTGGATAGAGGATTGTGTTGTAGAAACTACTGAACCAGCTTGAAGGTTTATTCTGAAGTTGAGTCTAAGACAGTTTATATACTGGTTACCCTCAGTTTACGATGTGACGACCTGTGTCAAGTCCTAGAACTTTAAGTGATATTATTCCTTTATGCCGTGAGTTACTCAGTGAAAGTGTACTTCTCAATGTTTGTACTCGCGTAACAAGGGTAATGTTATTATTGAGGAAGCCGTAATTTTCCCTCTGATTCAATTAGACACGTACAAGTGTAGTGACCATAGTGACATTCTATTTAAGTGTTTTCTTATGTGAATGGAGTTTCTGACGAAGTGATATTTAATAGATATTTATGAAGATCTAAAAAGTATTTAAGAGGCATTTAAATAAAGACAAAAACTAGAAAAAAGACTGAGTAACTATTATTTGTGCCTTACATTTCTAATTGGAATTATCTTCTCATTCTACGGAAGTAATGTGTTACGGAGTGCCACTGCAACTGCTAAATAAGATTCGAACCGTAACAGGACTTTCAAATGAAAACACGATATTTAAATTATTGAACAATAGATAATTTTAAAAAATCAATTTAGTAAGGCTGTGTGCCTAATGGGGACCAATTTGGTACAATACTGTGGCGCTAATATGGCCCTGGCTAAAGAAAAAGCATAATTAGTAACCTGGGTACCGAGTTTCTTGTTACGTGTGTTCCTGAGCCGTCTGCAGCATCACTTGGGGAGATGTGTATCTTAAGAGATGTGGTTTCAAATCCTCTTTATTGAGATCGTTCTTCCTTATATATCTCCGCTCGATGGGTGCATCTGTCCTTCGATTATAACGAGAAGATTGAATAGCCTTCAGTCCCTGCTTGAGCAATTCCGTCCCTGGTTGAGGCATAAGTTCAGTCCCTGGTTGAGGCAAGTTCAGTCCCTGGTTGAGGCAAGTTCAGTCCCTGGTTGAGGCAAGTTCAGTCCCTGGTTGAGGCAAGTTCAGTCCCTGGTTGAGCAAGTTCATCCCTGGTTGAGGGCAAGTTCAGTCCCTGGTTGAGGCAAGTTCAGTCCATGGTTGAGGCAAGTTCAGTCCCTGGTTGAGGCAAGTTCAGTCCCTGGTTGAGGCAAGTTCAGTCCCTGGTTGAGGCAAGTTCATCCCCTGGTTTGAGGCAAGTTCAGTCCCCTGCTTGGGCATAGTTCAGTCCCTGCTTGAGGCAAGTTAGTTCCCTGCATAGGCAAAGTTCAGTCCCTGCTTGAGCAAGTTCAGTCCCTGTTGGGCAAGTTCAGTCCCTGGTTGAGGCAAGTTCAGTCCCTGGTTGAGGCAAGTTCAGTCCCTGGTTGAAGGCAAGTTCAGCTCCCTGGTTGAGGCAAGGGTTCAGTCCTGTGAAGGCAAGTCAGTCCCTGGTTAGGCAAGTTCAGGATCCCTATGGTTGAGGCAAGTTCAGTCCCTGCTTGAGGCAAGTTTCAGTCCCTTCTTGAGGCAAGTCAGTCCCTGCTTGAGGCAATTCGTCCCTGCTTGAAGGCAAGTTCAGTCCCTGCTTGAGGCAAGTTCAGTCCCTGCTTGAGCAAGTTTTCATCCCTGCTTTGAGGCAAGTTCAGTCCCCTGCTTGAGCAAGTTTCAGATCCTGCTTGAGGCAAGTTCATCCCTGCTTTGAGGCAAGTTCAGTCCCCTGCTTGAGGCAAGTTCATCCCCTGCTTGAGGTAAGTTCAATCCATGCTTGAGGTAAGTTCAATCCCTGCTTGAGGTAAGTTCAATCCCTGCTTGAGGCATGGAATGAACTTGCTATTCTAAAGGAAATTAGCATCAAGTATCTCCTAATAACTTATATATAAAATAAACTTACTCGACGTTGGGCGAAGCCCAGTGATCCTTTATATGAACCATTAGGCATCTTATTATTACCACCAGAACTCTCCAGATTAATTGTGGTAAAGTTAAGTTTCTCCATCATAGTCTGCAACATTCCTTCCAGAATCCCGTCATTTATGCCTGTAAAAAATGTTTATATGTAAATACATATATATATATTATATTATATATGTATATATAATATATAAATATATATACCTTCACTCATGACATACACCTGTGCACACCAGGTACACAGTCCACTTCATCTCAGTGACATACACCTGGTGCCACACCAGTTACACAGTCCACCTTCACTCAGTGACTATACACCTGGTGCCACCAGGTACAACAGGTCCCACTTCACTCAGTGACATACACACTGGTGCAACACACCAGGTACACAGTCCACCTTCGACTCAGTGAATACACCTGGCAACACCAGTTTACACAGTCCACCTTCACGTCAGTGACATACACCTTGTGCACACCAGTTTACGACAGTCCACCTTCAACTCAAGTGACATAACACCTGGTCACACTACCAGGTTACACAAGTCCACCTTCACTCATGACATACACCTGGTGCACACCAGTTTTACACAGTCCACCTTCACATCAGTGATCATACACCTGGTGCAACACCAGTTTCAACAGTCCACTTCCACTCAGTGACCAATACACCTGTGGTGCACACCAGTTTACAACAGTTCCACCTTGTTTCACTCAGTGACATACACCTGGTGCACACCAGTTACACAGTCCACCTTCAAACTAGTGACATACACCTGGTGCACACCAGTTACAACAACAGTCAAACCTTCACTCATGACACACACCTGGTCACAACAGTTACACACAGTTCCACCTTCACTCAGTGACATACACCTGGTGCACACCAGTTACACAGTCCACCTTCACTCAGTGACATACACCTGGTGCACACCAGTTACACAGTCCACCTTCACTCAGTGACATACACCTGGTGCACACCAGGTACACAGTCCACCTTCACTCAGTGACATACACCTGGTGCAACACCATACACAGTCCACCTTCACTCAGTGACATACACCTGGTGCACACCAGGTACACAGTCCACCTTCACTCAGTGACATACACCTGGTGCACACCAGGTACACAGTCCACCTTCACTCAGTGACATACACCTGGTGCACTACCAGTACACAGTCCACCTTCACTCAGTGACATACAAACTGGTGCACACCAAGGTACCAACACAGTCCACCTTCACTCAGTGACATACACCTGGTGCACACCATGTACACAAGTCCACCTTCACATCAGTGATATACACCGGTTGCACACCAGTTACACATCCCACCTTCACTCAAGTGACATACACCGGTGCACACCAGGTACACAGTCCACCTTCAATCAGTGACATACACCTGGTGCACACCAGTTACACAGTCCACCTTCACTCAGTGACATACACCTGGTGCACACCAGGTACAAACAGTCCCACCTTCACTCAGTGACATACACACTGGGCACACCAGTTACACAGTCCCACCTTCACTCAGTGACAACACCTTTGCACACCAGGTTACACAGTCCACCTCACTCAGTGACATACAACCTGTGCAACCATTACACGTCCACACCTTCACTCAGTGACATACACCTGGTGGCACACCAAGTTACACAGTCCACCTTCGACTCAGTGACATACACCTGGTGCACACCAGGTACATCAGTTCCACACCTTCACTCAGTGACATACACCATGTGCACACGCAAGTTACACAGTCCACCTTTCACCTCAGTGACATACACCTGGTGCACACCAGTTACACAGTCCACCTTCACTCAGTGACATACACCTGGTGCACACCAGGTACACAGTCCACCTTCACTCAGTGACATACACCCTGGTGCCACACCAGTTAAAACAGTCCCACTTCAACTCAGTGACATACACCTGTGCACACACATTACACAGTCCAACCTTCAATTCAGTGACATACAACTGGTACAACACCAGTTACACAGTCCACCTTCACTCAGTGACATACACCTGGTGCACACCAGGTACACAGTCCACCTTCACTCAGTGACATACACCTGGTGCACACCAGGTACACAGTCCACCTTCACTCTCATGACATACACAACCTTGTGCACACCAGTTACACAGTCCCACCTTCCACTCAGCGACATACACCTGGTGCACACCAGATACACAGATCCACCTTCACTCAATTAAATACACCGGTGCAAGCACCAGGTACACAGTCCACCTTCACTCAGTGACATACACCTGGTGCACACCAGGTACACAGTCCACCTTCACTCAGTGACATACACCTGGTGCACACCAATCTCACTGTCAACCTGGCATTTATTTAGTGCATTATATGACACAATTACAAACAAATCACTAAACACTCTGACCTGTGAGTTTTAGGACTCTCTTGCCATAGGTTTGAACCCCACCAGCTTCATGATTTCAGCATATAGTCCATGTCGTAAATTAAGCCGACTTACCCACAAAAACAGATGCTTTCAGAACAGTAGTAACAGCATTTGTTACATGTGTTGCAGTTTTGTCCTTAGTTCCAGGTTTTACATCTCCCAATGTTAAAGTTAACATCGTTAAAGATGGACTTTATCAGAAACCCACAAATTATGCACCAAGTCTGTTCAGGTTAGAATAATTTAACTAATTTTAGAACAGAATAATTTGCCAAAGCGAATATCTTATACGAGATTTTTGCCTCAACATCTTGTACAGAAGTGAAGAAAATCATTATGAGGCAGAAACACAAGCAGGTGCCACCAGTCATTAGAAATTTCTAAAATAAAATCTCTTCATACTTTGAAACAAAGATTTTTGAAATACAATGTATATAAACTAATATTAATTTTTAAATTGGAAGGCTGGTGAGCCAGTGAAGGGCTTCCGTCAGATAACCAAAAGATTTCCAATGATGGTCATCATCGTTTGATTCCTGAGGAATCTAACATAACCCTAAGATCATCTAATGATGGAGCAAAGTTTAGAAAGTCATAAAAAGTAGAGAAAATAGATGAAAAATATAAGTAATCACTGACATTCTTCACAGATCATGAAATAATATAAACCAAAATAAAACATTATATATAAAATTCCCCAAGTTAAAAATTAATTGTTTGGTTTTTGTGTAGTTAAAAGATAAATAACATTCCACATTGTTTCAACATTAATTAGAGTGAGTAATATTTGTTAAAGTTTATGTTGTGTCAGGCTAGTTAAATTGTGATGACCATACATGCAAAATAATGTAGATATACTGTATAACACTTTCCTGAGGTAAATAACTCATGTCTCTATCATAATGGAAGTGAATTATAAAAAAGTGACACGGGAAAGACGTGGTTTTTTTGAGCGAGAAAAATACTGCAATATATTGGTAGAATTACGGACGTGTTAGTAAAAGGACACACAACCAAAGGGACAATTTTTATATCAACGTTTTCCCCTCCTGGAGGTTGGCAAGTTATCCTACCACAGTGGTCTGAGTGAAAAGTAATATACTGTAACATCGTCCACTGTCTCTGAAGCTACGACCACCACAACTATCTGATACATCTTAATACTTGTAACATCTTCTGTTCTGTGAAGCCTACGACCACCACGAACTAGTCTGATACATCTTAATACTGAACATCTTCTGTCTGGTGAAGCTACGACCACCACAATCTATCCTGGATACATCCTTAATACTGTAACATCTTCTGTCTGTGAAGCTACGACCACCACAACTATCAGATACATCTAAATAGATACCATCTTTCACTGTCCTCTAAGGCTACTACCCCACCACAACTATCTGATACATCTAATTATTTGTAACATCCTTCCCACTTCTCTGAAGATACGACCATCACAACTATTTGATATATCTAAATACCTGCAACATCGTCCAAATTTCTCTGAAGCTACGACTCACCACAACTAACTGATTACATCTAAATACTGGAACATCAGTCCTTGTCTCCGAAGCTACGACCACTACAACTATCTGATACATTTTAATACTGTAACATCGTCCACTGTCTCTGAAGCTACGACCACAACAACTATCTGATACATCTAAATACTGTAACATCTTCAACTGTCTCTGAAGCTACGACCATCTCAACGAGCTGATACATTTAAATACTGTAACAACACCTTTCACTGTCTCTGAAGTTATCACCACCACAACTTTCTGATACATCTAAATACTGTAAAATTTACCACTGCCTCTGAAGCTACGACCACCACGACTATGTGATGCATCTAAATAAAGTAACATCTTCCACTCTCTCTGAAGCTACGACCACCAAACTTTCTCACATATCTAAATATTGTTAAGTGAAGCTACCACAACCCAACTATTTGATACATCTAAATACCGTAACATCGTCCACTGTCTCTGAAGCTACGACCACCACAATTATCTGACTTAAGAAATCGTAATGACACGATTGCAAATAAACCATACCCCCGGCCGGGATTGACCGCGGGTTCAATCCCGGCCGGGGGTATGGTTGACCACAATTATCTGATGCATCTAAATACTGTAACATCTTCCACTGTCTCTGAAGCTACGACCACCAAACTATCTGGCACATCTAAATATTGTTAAATCTTCCACTTTCTCCGAACCTACCACAACCCAACTATCTGATACATCTAAATACAGTAACATCTACTGTCTCTGAAGCTACCGCAATCACAACTATCTGATACATCTAAAACATCTAAATACTGTAACATCGTCCACAGTAGGAACAGAGCTTTTTGCGTGGCTGTCTGGGACTTTACTCTCTTAACTATTACTCTTTGTGTTCTATTTGTCAGTAAGTTCTAGATCCATCTTCCAACTTTTCCTGTTATTCCTTATCACGCTATTTTGTGGTGTGTGTATGTGGTGTGGTGTGATGTGTGTGTGTGTGTGTGTGTGTGTGTGTGTGTGTGTGTGTGTGTATCCTCAACCTATTGAGTTACAGAAGTCGATTCATAAGCTTCCTGGCTCTGCTTCTTCGATGATCGCTACTATGTCCACTCTCTCTCGGCTCGATGAATTTTATACCTTTTCTTAAAGCAAATGAATTGGATCCTGCCTCCACTGCACCAGTCTCTAGACTGTATTTCACACATTCACCTTCTGATAACTCCAGACTGAAGAAATGCTCTAACATCCCTTTGACTCATCTAGTTTTTCATTTTCCAACAGGTATGAACCCCTTGTAGCTGTGTCCCATCTCTGAAACATCCTGTTCCTACCCACACTGTCAATTATCTCTCATTTATTTATTATTCGTGTCCCCGTTATCCTTTTTGTCCTCCAGTGGTCCGTCAGGTCGCTTTCCCTTAACACTCTTCTCCCTAGGACATACCCAGCTCTGGGACTAAGTCTTGTTGTAAGCTTTTGGCACTTCTCTAATTCCCTTGACGTGCTTGATCCAGGGCTGAACTCCTTACAGGTGCTGCGTACTCCATATAGGCCGGAGTACACTGGTGTATAGAGGCTTGAATAATTCCTTACTAATGCGTCGACACGCATCTTGTTTGCCAGTCGCCTGTATGCTGCAGCATTATTTGGTTGATTGTGCGCCTCAGAATGTGCTCAGCCGCAAAGATTCTTTTAATTAAATGAAATTGCAGGCTTAGGCTCCCTAGGACTGTATCCTGTCCTGGCCGGTCTTCTTGAGCTTCCCAAATATTCATGAATTTTCAGTTTGTGGGGTTAACAGCACGAGCCATTGTTGCAACAGGCCTCCAGCCTGTCCCAGGTACTTTTCGTAGTTGCTACCTGATCCTCATCCACGTCTGAATTTTCCGCATTATTTTCACGTCGTCTACAAACAAGGACAACTCTGAATCTGTCCTTTCCGTCATATCTTGCACATATATTAGAAACAGCACCAGCCACAACCCAGTGAACCGCCCCAACCCGCCGCGTCACAGGCACCCACTGTGACACCTCGTCACTTACTTTCACTTGTTGTTTCCTTCCTGTCAGGTATTCTCTGATCCATTGCAGTGCCGTTCCTGCATGCACCTCTAGTTATGTCGAGAGCCTTCTTACAGTCCAAGAAAATGCAGTTTCCCCACCCCTCCTTTTCCTGACTTCTTTCACCTTGTAGTAAAACTCCAGTAGGTTTGTGACACAGGATGTCCCTTCCCTTAAACTGTTCTAGTTATTGTATATAAGATCATTCTTTCTAGGTCCTCCACCAGTCTTTCCCTGATAATCATCATGACTCTACATTATACATGTCACTGACATGACGACCCAAAATAAAATAGCACCACAACTTGCAGATTTTAATTAAATCCTCGCTGAAGAATAGCAGTATGAGACACAAACCTGCAATGTATATATCTTCCACAGTAGGAAAACTGTCTTCGAGGAGTTTCGGACCTTAGTATAAAACTTGACGAGGAATGATCAACCCGTCCATTCAAGTAGTCGGACGACCTGTGTCCTCGGGGAAGGCAACATTGACAGACTTGTCCATCGCTACTCCACCTCCTGAGAGAAATAAAAAATGTTTAACTTGCTAATTAACATACGTTATGGTATCTCGTTATGTATATTTAATATTGGTATCTAAAGTTACTTTGTTATGCTCACCTAGGTAACTATTTATAATATTTTATTTTTTTTAAAAAAAAATACATCTGAGTTATTAAGTTTTCTGATTACATAACTTTCGTAATAATAGTGTTATTAATTTCAGAATTTATATTTGTGGTACAAATATTTAAATTGACATATAATGATACTTAATTAAGCTTTGAGTATTTATCACACCAGTGTGAGACTTTGTCACATCAGTGTGAGGACTGTTGCCCACACAGAGTGAGACTTTGTCCACACAGTGTTGAGACTTTATCCACACAGTTGTGAGACTTTATCACACAGTGTGAGACTTTAATCACACAGTGTGAGACTTTTACACACAGTGTGAGACTTTTATCACACAGTGTGGAGACTTTATCACACAGAGTGAGACTTTTGTCCCATCGGGAGTAGGGTGTGAGACTTTATCCACACATTGTGGAGACTTTATCACACAGTGTGAGACTTTACACACAGTGTGAGACTTTGTCACACAGTGTAGACTTATATCACACAGTGTGAGACTTTATCACACAGTGTGAGACTTTTGTTCACACAGTGTGAGACTTTGGTCACACACAGTGTGAGACTTAATCACACAGTGTGAGATCTTTATCACACTAGTGGTGAGACTTTGTCACACAGTGTGAGACTTTATCACACAGTGTGAGTACATTGTCCAGACACATGTGAGTACATTTATCACGACCAAGTGGACTTTAATTCACACAGTTGAGACTTTGTCACACAGAGTGAGACTTTGGTCACACATAGTGAGACTTTATCACACAGTGTGAGACTTTTTCACACAGTGTGAGACTTATCACATCATTGTGAGACATTGTCACACATGAGTGAGACTTTATCACACAGTGAGAGACTTAGTTTGTCACACAGAGTGAGACTTTATCACACATGTGAGACTTTGTCACAACAGAGTGAGACTTTTGTCACACAGAGTGAGACTTTATCACACAGTGTGGGAGACTTTGTCCACACAGTGTGAGACTATTTGTCACACAGAAGAGGACTGTTATCACACAGGTGAGACTTTATCACATCAGTGTGAGACTTTGTCACACAGTGTGGACTTTGTCATACACAGTGTGAGATTTGTCAACAGTGTGAGACTTGTCCACGACAGTGTGAGACTGTTGTCACAACATTGAGACTTGTCACACAGTGTGAGACTTTGTCACACAGTGTGAGACTTTGTCACATGTGTGAGACTTTGTCACACAGTGTGAGACATTAAACATCAGTGTGAGACTTTGTCACACAGTGTGAGACTTTGTCACACATTGTGAGACTTTGTCACACAGTGTGAGACTTTGTCACACATTGTGAGACTTTGTCACACATTGTGAAGACTTAGTCACACTGTGAGACCTTTGTCACAACAGATGAGACGTTGTCACACAGAGTGAGACTTTGTTACACAGTGGGAGACTTTGTCACACAGTGTGAGACTTTGTCACACAGTGTGAGACTTTTTGTCACACAGTGTGAGAACTTTGTCAACAACAGTGTGAGACTTTGTCACACAGTGTGAGACTTTGTCACACAATTGTGAACTATGTCACACAGTTGTGAGGACTTTGTCACACATTGTGAGATCTTTGTCACACATTGTGAGACTTGTCACACAGAGTGTAGACTTTGTCACACGAGTGAACTTGTCACACAGAGTGAGACTTTGTCACACAGAGTGAGACGTTGTCACACAGAGTGAGACTTTGTCACAGAGTTGAGACTTTTGTCCACATTGTGAGACTTTGTCACACATTGTTGACTATTGTCACACATTGTGAGACTTTGTCAACACATTGTGGACCATTGTCACACAAAGTGAGACTTTGTCACACAGAGTGAACTTTGGTCACACAGAGTGAGACCGTTGTCACACATTGTTTAACTTTCACACATTGTGAGACTTTGTCACACAGAGTGAGACTTTGTCAATCACACTTTGTTAGACTTTGTCACACTTGTGAGACTTTGTCACACAGAGTGAGACTTTGTCACACATTGTTAGACATTGGTCACACAATTGTGAGACCTTTGTGTCATCGGCAAAAGTGAGACTTGTCACATCATTGTGAGACTTTGTCACACATTGTGAGACTTTGGTCACACAAAGTGAGACTTTTTCACACAGTGTGAGACTTGTGTCACACAAAGTGAGAGTTTGCCACTACAGTGTGAGACTTTGTCACACAGAGTGAACTTTGTCACACAGTGTGAGACTTTGTCACACATTGTTAGACTTTGTCACACATTGTGAGACTTTGTCACACAGAGTGAGACTTTGTCACACATTGTTAACTTTGGTCACACATTGTGAGACTTTGTCACACAGAGTGGAGACTTTTGTCAACACAGAGAGGGTAGACTTTTTTGTCACAGCATTGTGAGACTTTGTCGTTCCTCACACAGTGTGAGACTTTTCACACAGTTAGACTTTGTCACACATTGTGAGACTTTGTTTTACACGAGTGAGACGTTGTCACACAGTGTGAGACTTTGTCACACAGTGTGAGACTTTGTCACACATTGTGAGACTTTGTTACACAGAGTGAGACTTGTCACACAGAGTGAGACTTGTTGTCCCCCACACAAGTGACCACTTTGTCACACATTGTGACACTTACTTTTGTCACACAGAGTGAGACTTTGTCACACATGAGAGACTTTGACACAACAGTGTGAGACTTTGTCACACAGTGTGAGACTTTGTCACACATTGTGAGACTTTGTCACACAGAGTGAGACTTGTCACACATTGGTGAGACTTGGTCACACATTGTGAGAACTTTTGTCACACAGAGTGAGACTTTGTCACACAGTGTGAGACTTTGTCCATATTGTGAGAAATTTGGTCACACCTTGTTTTAAACTTGTCACACAGAGTGAGACTTTGTCACACAGTGGTGAGACTTTGTCACCAGTGTGAGACTTTGTTCACACAGTGTGAGACTTTGTCAACACAGAGGTGAGACTTTGCCACGCAGAGTGGGAGACTTTGTCACACGAGTGAGAATTAGTCACACAGTGCGAGACTTTGTCACACAGTGTGAGACTTTGTCACACAGTGTGAGACTTTGTCACACAGTGTGAGACTTTGTCACACAGAGTGAGACTTTGTCACATGGGGCAATTCTTTGAAGCAATAAGATGCCAGTCAACAGGTGATATCACAATAAGATGGCATACAACAGGTGATGTCACAGTAAGATGTCAGGCAACAGGTGCGATCACAATAAGATGGCAACAACAGTGATTGTCACAGTAAGAAGTCAAGGCAGCATTGATATCACAATAAGATGGCAGACAACAGGTGATGTCACAGTAAGATGTCAGTCAACAGGTGATATCACAGTAAGATGGCATACAACAGGTGATGTCACAGTAAGATGTCAGTCAACAGGTGATATCACAATAAGATGACAGTCAACAGGTGATATCACAATAACATGGCAGCCAACAGGTGATATCAAAATGGGATGGCAATCAACAGGTGATATCACAGTAAGATGGCAGACGACTGGTGATGTCACAATAAGATGGCAACCAACAGATAATATCACAATAAGATGTCCGTCAACAGGTGATATCAAAATGGGATGGTAATCAACAGGTGATATCAAAATGGGATGGTAATCAACAGGTGATATCACAGTAAGATGGCAGACGACTTGTGATATCACAATAAGATGACAGACAACAGGTAATATTACAATAAGATGGCAGACAACAGGTGATATCACAATAAGATGACAGTCAACAGGTGATCTCACAATAAGATGGCAGACAACAGGTGATATCACAATAAGATGGCAGACAACAGGTGATATCACAATAAGATGGCAGACAACAGGTGATATCACAATAAGATGGCAGACAACAGGTGAATATCACAATAAGAACGAACAGACAAAAAGGTATATCAAAATAAGATGGCAGACAAACAGGTGATATCACTATATGATGGCAGACAACAGGTGATATCAACAATAAGATGACAGACAACAGGTAATATCACAATAAATGACAGACAACAGGTAATATCCACAATAAGAATGACAACAACAGTAATATCACAATAAGATGACAACAACAGGTAATATCACATAAGATGACAGACAACAAGTAATATCACAATAAGATGGCAGTCAACAGGAAATATCACAATAAGAATGGCAGACAACAAGGTAAATATCAAAATAAGATGACAGACAAACATGTAATATCACAATAAGATGCAGACAACAGGTAATATCACAATAAGAATGGCAGACAACGGTAATATCACAATAAGATGGCAGACAACGAGGTAATATCACAATAAGAATGGCAGACAAAACAGGTAATATCACAATAAGATGACAGACAACAGGTAATATCACAATAAAGATGCAGACAACAGGTAATATCACAATAAGTTGGCAGACAACAGGTAATATCACAATAAGAATGGCCGACAACAGGTAATCTCACAATAAAATGACAGACAACAGGTAATATCACAATAAGATGACAGACAACAGGTAATATCACAAAAAGATGAACAGACAACAGGTAATATCACAATAAGATGACAGACAACAGGGTAATAACACAATAAGATGACAGACAACAGGTAATATCACAATAAGATGGCAGACAACAGGTAATATCACAATAAGAAGGCAGACAACATGTAAAATCAAAATAAGAAGACAAACAAACAGGTAATAACAACAATAAATGCAGACAACATGTAATAACACAATAAATGGCAGACAAACAGGTAATATCACAATAAAGGCAGACAACAGGTAATATCACAATAAGATGGCAGACAAACAGGTAATACACAATAAGATGACAGACAACAGGTAATATCACAATAAGATGGCAGACAGTACAGGTAATATCACAATAAGTTGGCAGACAACAGTAATATCACAATAAGAATGGCAGACAACAGGTAATATCACAATAAGATGACAGACAACAGTAATATCACAATAAGATGACAGACAACAGGTAATATCAAATAAGATGACAGACAACAGTAATATCACAATAAGATGAAAGACAACAGGTAATATCACAAAAAGATGACTAGACCAACAGGTAAATATACAAATAAGATGACAGACAAACATTTAATATCACAATAAGATGACAGAACAACAGGTAATATCACAATAAGATGACCAGACAACAGGTAATATTACAATAAAGATGACAGACAACAGGTAATATCACAATAAGATGACAGACACAGGTAATTATCACAATAAGATACAGACAACAGGAAATATTACAATAAGATGACAGACCAACAGGTAATATACAATAAAAGACAGACAACAGTATTATAACAATAAGATGACAGAACAACAGTAATATCACAATAAGATGATAGCAGACAACAGGTAATATCACCAATAAGATGACAGACAACAGTAATATCACAATAAGATGACAGACAACAGTAATTTTACAATAATGATGACAGACAACAGGTAAATATCACAATAAGATGACAGACAACAGGTAATAATCACAATAAGATGACAGACAAAGGTAATATCACAAATAGGAGTGACAGACAACAGTAATATACAATAAGAATGACAGACAACAGGAATATCACAATTAAGATGACAGACAACAGGTAAATATCACATAAGATGACAGACAACAGTAATATCAACAATAAGATGACAGACAACAGTAATATCACAATACGATGACAGACAACAGGTAATATCACAATAAGATGACAGACAACAGTAATATCACATAGATGACAGACAACAGGTAATATCACAATAGATGGACAGACAACAGGTAATATCACAATATGAGACAGACAAGCAGTTAATTTACAATAAGATGACAGACAACAGGTAAATTACAATAAATGACAGACAACAGGTAAATATATCAATAAGATGACAGACAACAGTAATACACAATAAGATGACAGACAACAGGTAATATCACAATAAGATGACAACAACAGTAATATCCCAATAAGATGACAGACAACAGGTAATATACAATAAGATGACAGACAACAGGTAATAACAATAAGATGACAACAACAGTAATATCACAAAAGATGACGACAACAGTAATATCACAATAAGATGACAGACAACAGGTAATATTACAATAAGATTACAGACAAACATGTAATACACAATAAATGACAACAACAGTAATATCACAATAAGATGACAGACAACAGGTAATATCACAATAAGAATGACAGACAACAGTAATATCACAATAAGATGACCAGACAACAGTAGATCACAAATAAACAAAGAAAAATTTGGGGGGGGGGACAGACACAGGTAATGTATCAAATAATATGACAGACAACAGTAATATCACAATAAGATGACAGACAAACAGGTAATATACAATAAATTGACAGACAACAGGTAAAATTACAATAAGATGACAACAACAGTAATATTACAATAAGATGACAGACAACAGTATTATAACAATAAAATGACAGACACAGTATATCACAATAAGATGACAGACAACAGGAATATCCCACAAAAGATGACAGACAACAGGTATATCACAATAAGATGTGACAGACAACAGTAATTATTACATAAGGAGACAGACAACAGGTAAGATCACAATAGATGACAGACAACAGGTAATATCACAATAAGATGACAGACAACAGGTAATATCACAATAAGATGACAGACAACAGGTAATATCACAATAAGATGACAGACAACAGGTAATATTACAATAAGATGACAGACAACAGGTAATATCACAATTAAGAGACAGCAACAGGTAATATTTACAAAAGATGACAGACAACAGGTAAATCACTATAAGATGACAAGACAACAGTAATATCACAATAGATGACAGACAACAGGTAATACCAATATGATGATAAGAACAACAGTAATATCACAATAAGAATGACAGACAACAGGTAAATATCACAATAAGATTGACAGACAACAGAATATCACAATAAGATGACAGACAACAGGTAATATTACAATAAGATGACAGACAACAGGTAATATTACAATAAGATGACAGACAACAGGTAACATCACAATAAGTGATAATGTGAGAAGTCACAAAAGTGCTGGAAGTGTTATTATTCTCACTATTGTTACTTTGCACATTGTAGATCAATACTTTATAACGTAGTGGAACAGTCTCTCATATATTAAATAAATTGAAATTATCATTCATTTATAGCAGGCCTTAGTTATTGTAAATTAAGTTAGATTAAGTTAGGTATCAAAATTAGGTTAGATTAGATGAAGTTAGGTATCAAAATTAGGTTAGATTAGATGAAGTTAGGTATCAAAATTAGGTTAGATTAGATGAAGTTAGGTATCAGAAAATTAGTTAGATTAGGATGAAGTTAGGTATCAAAAATTAGATTAGATTAGATAAGTTAGGTATCAAAATTTTCATATTTAAGGGTAAAAGTAAACATATTTTTTAAGGACTGTTATGATCAAGGTCATAATGAGATTAATTTATGTATGTATTATCCACTTAATATTATACTCGGGGTTTCTTTAATATTAGCTAAATTAAAAGATTCCACTAGTATTTATAATATTATCTATTTTAAGGAATATACCCGGGAATGATGTATCTTTTGAGTAATGATTGGTATGTAGGTAACAGGTGGCTAAGAGTTGAAACAGGTATATCCCTTGGAGGGTAGTTTAGTCTACTCTTCCTCTCCCCTTTGGCGATTGATTCATGTAGGGATTAACTGGTTAATTCAGTTCACCTCCTCTGCCGACTCCTCAGTCTGCATTGACTGAGATACCCCTCTAGTACTTCCACCCTTATCTCCTTTGGATAGAGGATTGTGTTGTAGAAACTACTGAACCAGCTTGAAGGTTTATTCTGAAGTTGAGTCTAAGACAGTTTATATACTGGTTACCCTCAGTTTACGATGTGACGACCTGTGTCAAGTCCTAGAACTTTAAGTGATATTATTCCTTTATGCCGTGAGTTACTCAGTGAAAGTGTACTTCTCAATGTTTGTACTCGCGTAACAAGGGTAATGTTATTATTGAGGAAGCCGTAATTTTCCCTCTGATTCAATTAGACACGTACAAGTGTAGTGACCATAGTGACATTCTATTTAAGTGTTTTCTTATGTGAATGGAGTTTCTGACGAAGTGATATTTAATAGATATTTATGAAGATCTAAAAAGTATTTAAGAGGCATTTAAATAAAGACAAAAACTAGAAAAAAGACTGAGTAACTATTATTTGTGCCTTACATTTCTAATTGGAATTATCTTCTCATTCTACGGAAGTAATGTGTTACGGAGTGCCACTGCAACTGCTAAATAAGATTCGAACCGTAACAGGACTTTCAAATGAAAACACGATATTTAAATTATTGAACAATAGATCATTTAAAAAAAAAATTTTTTAAGGGTGTGTTCCCAATTGACCAAATTTTATACGGGCGCTATAGCCCGGGGGTAGAAAAAGAATAATTAGTAACTGGGATAGTTTCTTGTTCGGTGTTGCTGAGCGGTCTGCAGCATCATTGGGGGATGTGAAACTTAAGAGATTTGGGGGTTTAAAACCTCTTTATTGAGATCTTCTCTTTATATTCCGCTTGATGGTGAACTGTCCCTTTTGTTTTTCGGAGAAGATTCAAATAGCTTCATCCCGCTTTTAGGCAAGTTCAGTCCCCGCTTGAGGGGAAGTTAGTCCCCCGCTTGAGGCAGTTCACCCTGCTTGAGGCAAGTTCAGTCCCTGCTTTGGGGAAGTTTCGTCCCTGCTTGGGCAAATTCAGTCCCTGCTTGAGGCAAGTTCATCCTGCTTAGGCAAGTTATCCCCTGTTGGGCAAGTTCAGTCCCTTTGGCAAATTCAGTCCCCGCTTGAGGC
>NC_069471.1:13940172-13958206 GCF_026875155.1 Cherax quadricarinatus | reverse complement strand
TTACCTGTTGTTGTCATCAAATGTAAATTTACTGTTTGTCTGTATTTATTGTGATATACCTGTTGTCTTCATCTTATTGTGTTTACCCTGTTGTCGTCATTTTTTTTGAAATTACCCTTTGTCTGTCATTTTATTTTGATATTTCTGTTGTCTGTCATCTTTTTGTGATATTACCTTTTGTCGTCATTTATTTTTTTTTACCTTTTTTCCATCTTATTGTGATTTCCTTTGTCTGTCTCTTATTGTGATATTCCCTTTTTCTGTCATCTTATTGTGAAAATCCCTTTTGTCTGTCTTATTGTGATATTCCCTGTGTTGTCCTTATTGTGAATTACCTGTTGCCTGCCATCTTATTGGATATACCTGTTGTCTGTATCTTTTTGTATATCACCTGTTGTCTCCCATTTTTGTGATATCCCCTGTTTCGCACTTATTGGGGGTTTTACTGGTGTCTTTTTTTATGTGAATAACTTTGTCTGCCCATTTTTTGTGTATCACCTGTTGTCTGCATCTTATTTTGAATTATGTTTCTGCATCTTATTGGGGTATCCCCTGTTGTCTGCATCTTTTTGTAAAATCCCTGTTGTCTGTAAATTTTGTGTATCCCCTGTTGTCGCTTTTATTGGATATTACCTGTTTCTGTCTCTTTTTGTGTATCCCCTTTGTCGCCCTTATTGTGAATTCCCTGTTTTCATCCATTTCAATACCTGTTGCGCATCTTATTGTGATATTACCTTTGTTTTCATCTTATTTTTGTTTTCCCTTTGTTGCACTTTATGGGATATCATTTTGTTGCATCAATTTTGATTTTACCTTTGCTGCATCTTATTGTGATTTCCCTTTTTGCTGTCACTTTTGTGATTTTCCCTGTTGCTGCTCTTATTGTATTCCCCTGTTGTTGCATCTTATTGTGTTTACTGTTGCTTTCACTTTGTGAATTTTCCCTTTGTCGAAATCTTTATTGTGATATACCTGTGCTGCATCTTATGTAATTTTACCTTTGTTGCATCTTATTGTATTTCCCTGTTGCTGCATCTTACTGTAATTTTACCTGTTTTGCTCTTTTTGTGATTTTCCCTGTTTTTGCATCTTATTGTAAAAAGTTTGCCCATTGGAAATTACCTGTTGCGTCATCTTTGGGGAAAAATTACCTTTGCGTCACTTTTGTAAAAATTACCTGTTGCGCCCACATTGAAAAAAAATTCCTGGTTGCATCTTATTGTGAATTCCTTGTCTTTCCATTGTGAATTACTTTTGGGCGTCCATTGGATATTCCCTGTTGTGCTCATTGTCTTTTTTTCCCCTGTTGTCTTTTCCCTTTTGTGAATTACCTGTTGCTTTTTCACATTGTGAATTACCTGTTGTCGTCATTTTATTTGAATTACCTTTGTGCAAAGTTCACCTGTTGCCGTCAACTTTTTGGATATTACTTTGTCTTCTCTTATTGGTATTCACCTGTTGCTGTCACATTGGGTGAAATCACTTTTGCAAGTTTTACCTGTTGGCTCTCACATTGTGAATTATGTTGTCGTCCCTTGTGTACATTTTTCTCATTTTAGTGAATTACCTGGTGCGTCATCTTTTTGACAATACCTTTTGTTGAAAATTTATTGGAAATTACCTGTTGGCTTTTCATTTTTGTGAAATTTGTTTTCATCTTGTGACAAACCTGTTGTCGTCTCATGGTTGAAAGTCTCATCTTTTGTGGATTACCTGTTTCGTTTTTATTGGGGAAACCGGTCTCACATTGTGAATTCCCTGTTGCGTCACTTTTGTATTTACCTGTTACTTCTCAAATTTTTTTCGTCCTTTTTGAAACGTTTCCCAATTGTAAAATTACCTTTGTCGTCTTTATTTGAATCAACTTTTTGCTGTCTCTTTTTTGTGAAAGGTCTTACTTTTGTGATTACTGTTGCGCCCACAATTGTGAGTCACCTTTGCGCATTTATTGTGAATTCCTTTGTTTGCATCTATTGTAAAAATTACTGTTGCGTTTTTATTGTGTAACGGGTCTGCACTTTTGTGTGCAGTTTTTTCACAATTGTGAATTACCTGTTGTCCTCCCATTGTGAATCACCTGTTTCCGTCACTTTTGTGAAAATCCCTTTGTTGCAAATTTTTTTTCCCTGTTGCGTCTCATTTTTAAAATTACCGGGTTGCGTCTCTTTGTGACAATCCTTCTGGCATCCTATTTGTGAAAATTACCTTGTCTGCATCTTTTGTGAATTACCTGTTGCCTTTCTTTTGTGACAAAGTTTCTGGCATCTAGGTGTTTAACCTGTTGCGTCTCTATTGTGACAATCCTTTTTTGCACTTTTGTGTACACCGTCTTCCCCTTTTTCAATCCCCTTTGTCTGCCTAATTGTGTTTTAAAAATTTTTTCTCCACTTTTGGGAAAATCCCTTTGTTTGCAGTTTCACCTGTTTTTTGCCATCTATTGTGAATCAACTGTTTTTGCCATTTTATTGTGAAAATTTTTCTCCACTTTGTGAAAATCACTTTTTTGAAAATTTTTGTTATCACCTTTTGTTGCATTTTACTTTGAACATGTTTTACCACTTTTGTAAATTACCTTTGTCTGTCATTTTTGTGTACAAATTTTCCATTTTTCTTTTTTTGGAACAATTTAAACACTGTTGACACTCATTGTGAAAATTTTTGTTTCCATCTTTTGTACAAAGTCTCCATTTTCGTGTTAACATTTGTTTCCTCCCATTTTGAAATTTTTCCACTTTTGTAATCACCTGTTGACTTATTTTCAACCCCTGTTACTGACAAAGTCTCACCTTTTGTATCCATTTAGTATACATGTTGTTTTATTCTCCCCTGTTGTCGTTTTATTGGTACAGTCTAATTTTGTACATCCCTTGTTTTGCCATTTTATTGTGACAAAGTCTCATTTTCGTGATCCCGGTTCACATTGTAAAAATCACCGTTGACTAAATTTTATTGTAAAAATTCCCATGTGACAAAGTCTCCCCTTGGTGACAAAGCTACCTGTGTGAAAATTCTCCCCTTGTGTGACAAAGTCCACCTGGTGACAAAGTCAACCGTGTGAAAAAGTTCACACTTTAAAAAAAGTTACCGTGTGACAAATTTTCCATCTGGTGACAAAGTTTAAAAAGTTTTGACAAGTCCCACAATGTGTAAAAAGTTTCCACTCTGTGTGAAAAAGTTTACCTTTGAAAAAGTTACATGTGGACAAAGTTCACAATGTGGACAAGTCTCACATGTGTGACAAAGTCTCACCTGTGTGAAAAAAAGTCTCACTTGTGTGACAAATCTCACATGTGTGCAAAGTCTCCCCTGTGTGAAAAAGTTCCCCCTGTGTGACAAAGTCTCACCTGTGTGACAAAGCTAAACCACTGGGGACAAAGTCTCACCTGTGTGACAAAGTCTCAAAATGTGAAAAAATTTCCCCATGTGTGACAAAGTCTCACCTGTGTGACAATGTTTCCCTGTGTACAAAGTCTCACTCTGTGTGAAAAAATTTCCCACACTGTGTGACAAAGTCTCACCTGTGTGACAAGCCCATGTGTGACAAATCTCCCCTTGTGTGAAAAAGTCTCATTGGGTGACAAAGTCTCACACTGTGGAAAAAAGTCTCCTCTGTGTGACAAAGTCTCACCTGTTGACAAAGTCTCCTCTTGTGACAAAGCCCACAGTGTAAAAGTCTACTTGGTGACAAATTTCCCACCGGTTGACAAAGCCCAAGTTGACAAATCTCACATTGTGAAAAAAGTCTCACTCTTGTGAAAGTCTCACTCTGTGTGACAAGTCTCACTGTGTGACAAATCTCACCGTGTGACAAGTTCACTTGTGAAAAGTCCACTTTTTGTGACAAAGCCCACTGTGGACAAAGTCTCACCCTTTTGTGAAAAAAGTCTCCTGTGGGGACAAAGTCTCACTTGTTGACAAAGCTCACCTTTGTGAAAAAGTTTTTCCCCTTTGACAAAGTCTCACCTTTTGGACAAAGTCTCACTGTTGACAAAGTCTCCCTTTGTGACAAAGTCTAAAATGTGTGACAAAGTCTACTTGGGGACAAAGTTACCTTTTGACAAAGTCCACCCTTGTACAAAGTCTAAAATTGGGGCAAAGTCTCACAATGTGTGACAAAGTCTCACTCTGTGTGACAAAGTTCACTCGTGTGAAAAAGTTTACTTTGGGGAAAAAAAGTCTCACTGTGTGACAAAGTCTCACTTTGGGGACAAAGTCTCCCTGTGTGAAAAATCTACTCTGTGTCAAAGTTTTACTCTGTGTGACAAAGTCTCACTGTGTGAAAAAGTCTCCCTTTTGGTTTGTGTCAAAGTCTCACCTGGTGACAAAGTCTCACTCTGTGTGAAAATTTCCCCTTTTTACCCCAAGTGTAAAAGTCTCCCTGTTGAAAAATTTCCCTCTGTGTGACAAAGTCTCACCTGTGTGAAAAAGTTTTTTTGGGTTTACAAAGTCTCACTCTGTGTGAAAAGTCCACCCCGTGTGCAAGTCTCATCTGTGTGACCCCAAAAGGGGTTTCATCTGTGGACAAAGTCTCCCCTTTTGTGTGACAAAGTCCCATTTGTGTGAAAAAGTCTCCTCTGTGTGCAAGTCTCACCTGTGTGACAAAGTTTTCCCCTGTGTGACAAAGTCTCACTCTGTTGACAAAGTTCACTCTGGTGACAGAGTCTCACTCTGTGTGACAAAGTCTCACTCTGTGTGACAAAGTCTTACTCTGTGTGACAAAGTCTCACTCTGTGTGACAAAGTCTCACTCTGTGTGACAAAGTCTCACTCTGTGTGACAAAGTCTCACTCTGTGTGACAAAGTCTCACTCTGTGTGACAAAGTCTCACTCTGTGTGACAAAGGTTCTCACTCGGTGTGACAAAGTCTCACTCTGTGTGACAAAGTATCACTCTGTGTGGACAAAAGTCTAACTGTGTGGACAAAGTCTTCACATGTGATGATAATACTCTTAGATTAATGAAGTTATCCATTATGTCAATTTATATTTGTACAAAATATAAATTCTTAATTAATAACACTATTATACGTAAATTATAATAATCAGAAAACATAATAACTCAGATGTAATAAAATATTATAAATTGTTACGTAGGTGAGCATAACAAAGTAACTTAGATACAATAAATATAATAACGAGATACATAAAGTATGTACTCAGCAAGTTAAACATTTTTATTTCTCTCAGGAGGTGGAGATAGCGATGGCAAGTCTGTCAATGTTGATTGAGAGGACACAGGTCGTCGACTACTCTGAATGGACGGTGATCATTCCTGTCAAGTTTTATACTAAGGTTCCCAGACTCCTTGAGGACAGTTTTCTACTGTGGAAGATATATACATTGCAGGTTTGTATCTCGTATTATTCTTCTTCAGAGTAGATTTAATTAAAATCTGCAAGTTGTGGTGCTATTTTACTTTCGGTCGTCATGTCAGTGACATGTTTAATGTAGAGTCATGATGATTATCAGAGAAAGATTGGTGGAGGACCTAGAAATAATGATCTTATATACAATAACTAGAACAGTTTAAGGGAAGGGACATCCTGTGTCACAAACCTACTGGAGTTTTACTACAAGGTGAAAGAAGTCAGGAAAAGGAGGGGTGGGGAAACTGCATTTTCTTGGACTGTAAGAAGGCTCTCGACACAACTAGAGGTGCATGCAGGAACGGCACTGCATTGGATCAGAGAATACCTGACAGGAAGGAAACAACAAGGGAAAGTAAGTGACGAGGTGTCACAGTGGGTGCCTGTGACGGGCGGGGTTCCACAAGGTTGTGGCTGGTGCTGTTTCTAGTATATATGCAAGATATGACGGAAAGGACATATTCAGAGTTGTCCTTGTTTGTAGACGACGTGAAAATAATGCGGAAAATTCAGGTGGATGAGGATCAGGCAGAACTACGAAAAGTACCTGGACAGGCTGGAGGCCTGTTGCAACAACTGGCTCGTGCTGTTAACCCCACAAAACTGAAAATTCATGAATATTTGGGAAGCTTAAGAAGACCGCAGACAGAGTACAGGCTAGGGAGCCTAAGCCTGCACATTTCATTCAATTAAAAGAATCTTGCGGTGAGCACATCTCCTGAGGCGCACATCAACCAAATAACTGCTGCAGCATACAGGCGACTGGCAAACCTAAGAATAGCGTGTCGACGCATTAGTAAGGAATTATTCAAGCTTCTATACACCGTGTACGTCAGGCCTATACTGGAGTACGCAGCACCTGTAAGGAGCCCACCCCTGATCAAGCACGTCAAGGAATTAGAGAAAGTGCAAAAGCTTACAACAAGACTAGTCCCAGAGCTAAGGGTATGTCCTAGGAGAAGAGGTTAAGGGAAAGCGACCTGACGACACTGGAGGACAAAAAGGATAACAGGGGACACGATAATAAATAAACTGAGAGTAATTGACAGTGTGGGTAGGAACAGGATGTTTCAGAGATGGGACACAGCTACAAGGGGTCATACCTGGAAAATGAAAACTCAGATGAGTCACAGGGATGTTAGGAAGCATTTCTTCAGTCATGGAGTTATCAGAAGGTGAAACAGTCTAGAGAATGGTGTAGTGGAGGCAGGATCCAGTCATAGCTTTAAGAAAAGGTATGATAAATTTCATCGAGCCGAGAGAGAGTGGACATAGTAGCGATCATCGAAGAAGCAGAGCCAGGAGCTATGAATCGACTTCTGTAACCACAAATAGGTGAGGATACACACATACACACACACACACACACACACACACACACACACACACACACACACACACACACACACACACACACACACACACAACACACAAACAGACAGACACACACACACACACACACACACACACACACACACACACACAAACACACACTGTGCTAGGGAATGGAAGAAGTATAGAAGGCAAAGGACCCAGGAGAATAAGGAGAGCAGTCGTAGAGCCAGAAATGAATATGCACAGATAAGAAGGGAGGCCCAACAACAATATGAAAACGACATAGCAGCAAAAGCCAAATCTGACCCGAAGATGTTACATAGCCACATCAGGAGGAAAACAACAGTCAAGGACCAGGCAATCAGGCTAAGGAAGGAAGGAAGGAGGAGAGACAACGAGAAACGACAGTGAAGTATGTGAGGAACTCAACATGAGATTCAAAGAAGTGTTCACAGAGAAGACAGAAGGGGCTCCAGAAAGACGGAGAGGTGGGGGTACACCACCAAGTGCTGGACATAGTACACACAACCGAGGAAGAAGTGAAGAGGCTTCTGAGTGAGCTAGATACCTCAAAGGCAATGGGGCCGGATAACAACTCTCCATGGGTCCTGAGAGAGGGAGCAGAGGCGCTATGTGTACCCCTAACAACAATATTCAATACATCTATTGAAACGGAGATTGCCTGAGGCATGGAAGACAGCAAATGTTGCCCCAATCTTTAAAAAAGGAGACAGACATGAAGCACTAAACTACAGACCAGTGTCACTGACATGTATAGTATGCAAAGGCATGGAGAAGATTATCAGGAGAAGAGTGGTGGAACACCTAGAAAGGAATGATCTCATCAACAGCAGCCAACATGGTTTCAGGGACGGTAAATCCTGTAAGACAAGAGAGTGAGAGGGTTGGGTGGATAGCATTTTCTTGGACTGCAAGAAGGCGTTTGACACAGTTTCACACAAGAGATTAGTGCAAAAACTGGAGAACCAAGGAGGGATAACAAGGAAGGCACTACAATGGATCAGGGAATACTTGTCAGGAAGACAGCAGCGAGTCATGGAACGTGGCGAGGTGTCAGAGTGGGCGCCTGTGACCAACGGGGTCCCACAGGGGTCAGTACTAGGACCAGTGCTGTTTCTGGTATTTGTGAACGACATGACGGAAGGAATAGACTCCGAAGTGCCCCTGTTTGCAGATGACGTGAAGTTGATGAGAAGAATTCATTCGATTGAAGACCAGGCAGAACTACAAAGGGATCTGGACAGGCTGCAGACCTGGTCCAGCAATTGGCGTCTGGCGTTCAACCCCACCAAGTGCAAAGTCCTGAAGGTTGGGGAAGGGCAAAGAATACCGCAGATGGAGTACAGTCTAGGGGGCCAGAGACTACAAACCTCGCCCAAGGAAAAAGATCTTGGGGTGAGTATAACACCAGGCACATCTCCTGAAGCGCACATCAACCAAATAACTGCTGCAGCATATGGGCGCCTAGCAAATCTCAGAACAGCATTCCGACATCTTAATAAGGAATCGTTCAGGACCCTGTACACCGTGTAAGTTATGCCCATATCGGAGTATGCGGCACCAGTTTGGAACCCACACCTAGCCAAGCACGTAAAGAAACTAGAGAAAGTGCAAAGGTTTGCAACAAGACTAGTCCCAGAGCTAAGAGGTATGTCCTACGAGGAGAGGTTAAGGGAAATCAACCTGACGACACTGGAGGACAGGAGAGATAGGGGGGACATGATAACAACATACAAAATACTGAGAGGAATTGACAAGGTGGACAAAGACAGGATGTTCCAGAGATTGGACACAGTAACAAGGGGACACAGTTGGAAGCTAAAGACACAGATGAATCACAGGGATGTTAGGAAGTATTTCTTCGGCCACAGAGTAGTCAGTAAGTGGAATAGTTTGGGAAGCGATGTAGTGGAGGCAGGATCCATACATAGCTTTAAGCAGAGGTATGATAAAGCTCACGGCTCAGGGAGAGTGACCTAGTAGCGATCAGTGAAGAGGCGGGGCCAGGAGCTCGGACTCGACCCCCGCAACCTCAACTAGGTGAGTACAACTAGGTGAGTACACACACACATACACACACAAAATGCGTGATAAAGGAATAACAGGAAAAGTTGGAAGATGGATCTAGAACTTACTGACAAATAGAACACAAAGAGTAATAGTTAAGAGAGTAAAGTCCCAGACAGCCACGCAAGAAGCTCTGTTCCTACTGTGGACGATGTTACAGTATTTAGATGCATCAGATAATTGTGGTGGTCGTAGCTTCAGAGACAGTGGACGATGTTACGGTATTTAGATGTATCAAATAGTTGGGTTGTGGTAGCTTCACTTAACAATATTTAGATATGTGAGAAAGTTTGGTGGTCGTAGCTTCAGAGAGAGTGGAAGATGTTACTTTATTTAGATGCATCACATAGTCGTGGTGGTCGTAGCTTCAGAGGCAGTGGTAAATTTTACAGTATTTAGATGTATCAGAAAGTTGTGGTGGTGATAACTTCAGAGACAGTGGAAGGTGTTACAGTATTTAGATGTATCTGATAGTTGTGGTGGTCGTAGCTTCAGAGACAGTAGAAGAAGGTATACTATTTAGATGTATCTGATAGTTGTGGTGGTCGTAGCTTCAGAGACAGTAGAAGAAGGTACACTATTTAGATGTATCTGATAGTTGTGGTGGTCGTAGCTTCAGAGACAACAGAAGAAGGTATACTATTTAGATGTATCTGATAGTTGTGGTGGTCGTAGCTTCACAGACAGAAGATGTTACAGTATTAAGATGTATCTGATAGTTGTGGTGGTCGTAGCTTCAGAGACAGTAGAAGAAGGTACACTATTTAGATGTATCTGATAGTTGTGGTGGTCGTAGCTTCACAGACAGAAGATGTTACAGTATTAAGATGTATCTGATAGTTGTAGTGGTCGTAGCTTCAGAGACAGTGGACGATGTTACAGTATTTAGATGTATCAGATAGTTGTGGTGGTCGTAGCTTCAGAGACAACAGAAGAAGGTATACTATTTAGATGTATCTGATAGTTGTAGTGGTCGTAGCTTCAGAGACAGTGGACGATGTTACAGTATTACTTTTCACTTCAAGACCACTGTAGTAGGATAACTTGACCAACCTCCAGGAGAGGGAAACCTTGCTATAAAAAATGTCCCTTTGGTTGTGTGTCCTTATACCTAACATGTCCGTAGTTCTACCAATATTATTACAGTATTATTTCTCACTCAAAAAACCTCGTCTCTTCCCAGTTCACTTTTCTAATAATTCACTTCATTGATGATAGAGACATGAGTTATTACCTCAGGAAGTGTATACAGTATATCATACATTATTTTGTCATCTATGGTCCTCACATTACTCGCCTGACACAATATAAACTTTAATAATATAACTCACTCTAATTAATGTTTGAAACAATGTGGAATGTTATTTATCTTTTAACTACACAAAAACACATATTTTTAACATGGGGAATTTTATATATAATGTTTTAATTGGTTTATAATTTATTTTATGATCTGTGAGGAATGTCAGTGATTACTTATATTTTTCTCTATTTTCTTTCCTTTTATGACTTTCTAAACTTTGCTCCATCATAGATGATCTTAGGTTATGTTAGATTCATCAGGAATCAAGATGATGACCCATCATTGGAACTTTTGGTTATCTGACGGAGTCCTTCCACTGGCTCACCAGCCTTCCATTTTAAAAATTAATATTAGTTTTTATACATTGTATTTCAAAAAATCTTTGTTATCAAAGTATGAGAGAATATATTTTAGAAAATTTCTAATAACCTGGTGGCACCTGCTTGTGTTCTGCCTCATAATAATTTCCTCACTTTTCTTACCAAGATTGTTGAGGCACAAAATCTCGTATAAGATATTAGCTTTAGCAAATTATTCTGTTCTAAAATTAGCTAAATTATTCTTACCTGAACAGACTTGGTGCATAATTTGTGGGTTTCTGATAATGTCATCAACGATGTTAACTTTAACATGGGATGTAACACCTGGCACTAAGACAACTGCAACACATGTACAAACTGCTGTTACTACTGTTCTGAAAGCATCTGTTTTTGTGAGTAAGTCTGTTTTATTTACGACATAGACTATATGCTGAAATCATGAAGCTGGTGGGGTTCAAACCTATGGCAAGAGAGTTCTAAAATTCACAGGTCAGAGTGTTTAGTGATTTGTTTGTAATTGTGTTATATAATGCACTAAATAACTGTCAGGCTGACAGTGTGATTGGTGTGCACCAGGTGTATGTTACTGAGAGCAGGTGCACTGTGTAACTGGCGTGCACCAGGTGTATGTTACTGAGAGCAGGTGCACTGTGTAACTGGCGTGCACCAGGTGTATGTTACTGAGAGCAGGTGCACTGTGTAACTAGCGTGCACCAGGTGTATGTCACTGAGAGCAGGTGCACTGTGTAACTGGCGTGCACCAGGTGTATGTTACTGAGTGAAGGTTGTGTAACTGGTGTGCACCAGGTGTATGTCACTGAGTGAAGGTTGACTGTGTAACTGGTGTGCACCAGGTGTATGTCATTGAGTTAAGGTGCACTGTGTAACTGGTGTGCACCAGGTGTATGTCACTGAGTGAAGGTGCACTGTGCAAGTGGTGTGCACCAGGTGTATGTCACTGAGTGTAGGTTGACTGTGTAACTGGTGTGCACCGGGTTTGTATGTCACTGAGTGAAGGTTGACTGTGTAACTGTGGCACCAGGTGTTTTGTCACTGAGTAAAGGTTGACTGTGTAACTGGGTGCAAAGGTGTATGTCACTGAGTGAAGGTTGGACTGTGTAAACTGGTGTGCACAAGGTGTATGTTACTGAGTGAAGGTTGACTGTGTAACTGGTGTGCACCAGGTGTATGTCACTGAGTGAAGGTTGACTGTGTAACTGGTGTGCACCAGGTGTATGTCACTGAGTGAAGGTTGACTGTGTAACTGTGTGCACCAGGTGTATGTCACTGAGTGAAGGTTGACTGTGTAACTGGGTGCCCCGGGTGTATGTCACGAGTGAAGGTTGATGTGTAACTGGTGTGCACAAGGTGTATGTCACTGATAAAGGTTGACGGGTGTAACTGGTGTGAAACAAGGTGTATGTTACTGAGTGAAGGTTTGACTGTGTAATGGTGGAAAACCGGTGTGTGTCACTGAGTGAAGGTTGACTGTGTAACTGGTGTGCACCAGGTGTATGTCACTGAGTGAAGGTTGACTGTGTAACTGGTGTGCACAAGGTGTATGTCACTGAGTGAAGGTTGACTGTGTAACTGGTGTGCACAAGGTGTATGTCACTGAGTGAAGGTTGACTGTGTAACTGTGTGCACAAGGGTATGTTACTGAGTGAAGGTTGACGGGTGTAACTGGGGGTGCCCCAGGTGTGTTGGTCACTGAGTGAAGGTTGACTGTGAAAACTGGTGTGAAACCAGGTGTATGTCACAGAGTGAAGGGGGGACTGTGTAACTGGTGTGAAACCAAAGAATATGTAACTGAGAGAAAGGTGCACTGTGTAACTGGTGTGCACCAGGTGTATGTCACAGAGTGAAGGTGGCACTGTGTACCTGGTGTGCACCAGGAATATGTCACTGAGAGCAGGTGCACTGTGTACCTGGTGTGCACCAGGTGTATGCGACTGAGTGAAGGTTGACTGTGTAACTGGTGTGCACCAGGTGTATGTCACTGAGAGCAGGTGCACTGTGTACCTGGTGTGCACCAGGTGTATGTCACTGAGAGCAGGTGCACTGTGTACCTGGTGTGCACCAGGAATATGTCACTGAGAGCAGGTGCACTGTGTACCTGGTGTGCACCAGGTGCATGTCACTGAGAGCAGGTGCACTGTGTACCTGGTGTGCACCAGGTGTATGTCACTGAGTTAAGGTTGACTGTGTAACTGGTGTGCACCAGGTGTATGTCAATGAGTGAAGGTGCACTGTGTAAGTGGTGTGCACCAGGTGTATGTGACTGAGTGAAGGTTGACAGTGTAACTGGTGTGCACCAGGTGTATGTCACTGAGAGCAGGTGCACTGTGTACCTGGTGTGCAACCAGGTGTAGGGTCACTGAGAGCAGGGTTGCACTGTGTACCTGGTGTGCACCAGAATATGTCACTGGAGCAGGTGCACTGTGTACCTGGTGTGCACCAGGTGCATGTCACTGAGAGCAGGTGCACTGTGTACCTGGTGTGCACCAGGTGCATGTCACTGAGAGCAGGTGCACTGTGTAACTGGTGTGCACCAGGTGCATGTCACTGAGAGCAGGTGCACTGTGTACCTGGTGTGCACCAGGTGCATGTCATTGAGAGCAGGTGCACTGTGTACCTGGTGTGCACCAGGTGTATGTCACTGAGAGCAGGTGCACTGTGTACCTGCTGTGCACCAGGTGTATGTTATGAGAGAAAGGTGCACTGTGTACCAGGTGTGCACCAGGTGCATGTCACTGAGAGCAGGTGCACTGTGAAACCCGGGTTTGTGCACCAGGTGCATGTCACTGAGAGCAGGTGCACTGTGTAACTGGTATGCACCAGGTGCATGTCACTGAGAGCAGGTGCACTGTGTACTGGTGTGCACCAGGTGCATGTCACTGAGAGCAGGTGCACTGTGTAACGGTGGGCACCAGGTGCATGTCACTGAGAGAGGTGCACTGTGTACCTTGTTTTGCCCCAAGGTGCATGTCACTGAGAGCAGGTGCACTGTGTACCTGGTGTGCACCAGTAGTATGTCACTGAGAGCAGGTGCACTGTGTACCTGGTGTGCACCAGGTGTATGTTACTGAGAGCAGGTGCACTGTGTACCTGGTGTGCTCCAGGTGTATGTTACTGAGAGCAGGTGCACTGTGTACCTGGTGTGCACCAGGTGTATGTCACTGAGAGCAGGTGCACTGTGTACCTGGTGTGCTCCAGGTGTATGTTACTGAGAGCAGGTGCACTGTGTACCTGGTGTGCACCAGGTGTATGTTACTGAGAGCAGGTGCACTGTGTACCTGGTGTGCTCCAGGTGTATGTTACTGAGAGCAGGTGCACTGTGTACCTGGTGTGCACCAGGTGTATGTCACTGAGAGCAGGTGCACTGTGTACCTGGTGTGCTCCAGGTGTATGTTACTGAGAGCAGGTGCACTGTGTACCTGGTGTGCACCAGGTGTATGTTACTGAGAGCAGGTGCACTGTGTACCTGGTGTGCTCCAGGTGTATGTTACTGAGAGCAGGTGCACTGTGTACCTGGTGTGCACCAGGTGTATGTCACTGAGAGCAGGTGCATTGTGTACCTGGTGCGCTCCAGGTGTATGTTACTGAGAGCAGGTGCACTGTGTACCTGGTGTACACCAAGTGTATGTCACTGAGAGCAGGTGCACTGTGTACCTGGTGTACACCAAGTGTATGTCACTGAGAGCAGGTGCACTGTGTACCTGGTGTGCACCAGGAGTATGTCACTGAGAGCAGGTGCACTGTGTACCTGGTGTGCACCAGGAGTATGTCACTGAGAGCAGGTGCACTGTGTACCTGGTGTGCACCAGGAATATGTCACTGAGAGCAGGTGCACTGTGTACCTGGTGTGCACCAGGAATATGTCACTGAGAGCAGGTGCACTGTGTACTGGTGTGCCACCGGGAATATGTCACTGAGAGCAGGTGCACTCTGTAACTGGTGTGCACCAGGTGCATGTCACTGAGAGCAGGTGCACTGTGTACCTGGTACCTGGTACCAGGTACACATCCTTGTACATTCACACATCAATGTTATGTCATTATGGTTGTATCTTCTGTGATCATTATTATTAATTATAAACACAACATTTTGCTGTTAAAATAATCAAAAGTAGTCAAGGTAATTATTAAACTTTTTAAACAATAATTTGATTATCTAAATTCAAAAAGATTATTTTTTATTTTGATTTCACTAGCAAACGTTATATACTTAAGTTATATCTAAGATAAAAAATGACATGGTTTGTTCTTGTCATAACCGTGACTGACTTGTTCACTGTCTTTAAAGTGAATTAAGAATCCAAACAAATATTTATATTTCTGCATTATTATATTACAGGTTGTCAGCAGCAGTCACAGAACACAGCAGGTAGACTGGTGCTGACATCATCTGCATTATTATATTACAGGTTGTCAGCAGCAGCCACAGAACACAGCAGGTAGACTGGTGCTGACATCATCTGCATTATTATATTACAGGTTGTCAGCAGCAGCCACAGAACACAGCAGGTAGACTGGTGCTGACATCAACTGCATTATTATATTACAGGTTGTCAGCAGCAGCCACAGAACACAGCAGGTAGACTGGTGCTGACATCAACTGCATTATTATATTACAGGTTGTCAGCAGCAGCCACAGAACACAGGGGAGGTTTGACTGGTGCGACATCAACTGCATTTTATATTTCAGGTTGTCAGCAGCAGCCACAGAACACAGCAGGTAGACTGGTGCTGACATCAACTGCATTATTTTTATACAGGTTGTCAGCAGCAGCCACGAACAAAAGCAGGTAGACTGGTGCTGACATCAACTGCATTTTATATTACAGGTTGTCAGCAGCAGCCACAGAACACAGCAGGTAGACTGGTGTTGACATCATCTGCATTATTATGTTACAGGTTGTCAGCAGCAGCCACAGGACAAGCACCTAAAGTCAGTTCCTGATCAGCCGGGCTGTGGCTCGTACGTTGGTTTGCGTGCAGCCAGCAGCAACAGCCTGGTTGATCAAGGGCTGATCCACCACGAGGCCTGGTCACAGACCGGGCCGCGGGGGCGTTGACCCCCGATACTCTCTCCAGGTAAACTCCAGGTAAACAGAACACAGCAGGTAGACTGGTGCTGACATCAACTGCATTATTATATTACAGGTTGTCAGCAGCATCACAGAACACAGCAGGTAGACTGGTGCTGACACATCTGCATTATTATATTAAGGTTGTCAGCAGCAGCCACAGAAACAGCAGGTAGACTGGTGCTGACATCAACTGCATTATTATATTACAGGTTGTCAGCAGCAGCCACAGAACACAGCAGGTAGACTGGTGCTGACATCAACTGCATTATTATATTACAGGTTGGCAGCAGGGAGCAGTCACAGAACACAGCAGGTAGACTGGTGCTGGGCTTTAACTGCATTATTATATTACAGGTTGTCAGCAGCAGCCCCCAGACACAGCAGGTAGACTGGTGCGACATCAACTGCATTATTATATTACAGGTTGTCAGCAGCAGCAGTCCAGAACACAGCAGGTAGACTGTGCTGACATCAACTGCATTTTTTATATTACGGTTGTCAGCTCAGCAGCAGTCACAGAACACAGCAGGTGACTGGTGCTGACATCAACTGCATTATTATATTACAGGTTTTCAGCAGCAGCCACAGAACACAGCAGGTAACTGGTGCTGACATCAACTGCATTATTATATTACAGGTTGTCAGCAGCAGCCCCAGAACACAGCTGTAGACTGGTGCTGACATCAACTGCATTATTATATTACAGGTTGTCAGCAGCAGCCACGAACACAGGGAGGGAGACTGTTGCTGACATCAACTGCATTATTATATTACAGGTTGTCAGCAGCAGCCACAGAACACAGCAGGTAGACTGGTGCTGACATCAACTGCATTATTATATTACAGGTTGTTTAGCAGCAGCCACAGAACACCCGCAGGTAGACTGGTGCTGACATCAACTTCATTATTATATTACAGGCGGGCAGCAGCAGCAGCCACAGAACACAGCAGGTAGACTGGTGCTGACATCATCTGCATTATTATATTACAGGTTGTCAGCAGCAGCCACAGAACACAGCAGTAGACAGGTGCTGACATCATCTGCATTATTATATTACAGGTTGTCAGCAGCAGCCACAGAACACAGGGATGTAGACTGGTGCTGACATCATCTGCATTATTATATTACAGGTTGTCAGCAGCAGCCACAGAACACAGCAGGAAGACTGTGTTGACATCAACTGCATTATTATGTTACAGGTTTCAGCAGAAGCCACCCGAACAAGCATGTAGACTGGTGCTGACATCATCTGCATTATTTTGTTTCAGGTGTTGCAGCAGCAGCCACAGAACACAACAGGTAGCTGGTGCTGACATCATCTGCATTTTTATGTTTCAGTGTCAGCAGCAGCCACAGAAGACATCAGGGAGACTGGTGCTGACATCATCTGCATTATATGTTACAGGTTGTCAGCAGCGCCACCCGAACACAGCAGGTAGACTGGTGCTGACATCAACTGTATTTATATTACAGGTTGTCAGCAGCAGCAGCCACAGAACACAGCAGGTAGACTGGTGTGACATCAACTGGGATTATTATATTACAGGTTGTCAGCAGCAGTCACAGGGAACACAGCAGGTAACTGGTGCTGACATCATCTGCATTATTATATTACAGGTTGTCAGCAGCAGCCACAGAACACAGCAGGTACACTGGTGCTGACATCATCTGCATTATTATGTTACAGGTTTTGAGCAGCAGCCACAGAACACACCAGGTAGACTGATGCTGACATCATTTGCATTATTATATTACAGGTTGTCAGAAGCAGCAGTCACAGAACACAGCAGGTAGACTGGAGCTGACATCAGCTGCATTATTATATTACAGATTCTCAGCAGCAGCAGTCACAGAACACAGCAGGAAGACTGGTGCTGACATCAACTGCATTATTACATTACAGGTTGTCAGCAGCAGTCACAGAACACAGCAGGTAGACTGGTGCTGACATCACCTGCATTATTATATTACAGGTTAACATAAGAACATAAGAACATAAGAAAAGGAGGAACACTGCAGGAGGCCTGCTGGCCCATACTAGGCAGGTCCTTTACAATTCATCCCACTAACAAAACATTTGCCCAACCCAATTTCAATGCCACCCAAGAAATAAGCTCTGATGTGAAAGTCCCACTCAAATCCAACCCCTCCCCCTCATGTACTTTTCCAACCTAGATTTGAAAAATACCCAAAGTCCCAGCCTCAATAACCCAACTAGGTAGACTGTTCCACTCATCAACTACCCTATTTCCAAACCCAAAACTTTCCTATGTCCTTTCTAAATCTAAACTTACCTAATTTAAATCCATTACTGCGCGTTCTCTCTTGGGGAGACATCCTCAAAACCTTATTTAAAATCCCTTTTTTTATACCTATCTTCCACTTATACACTTCGATCAGGTCTCCCCCCCATTCTTCGTCTAACAAATAAAGTAATTAAGAGTCCCCATCTTTTTTCCCTAAGGGGATTTTTGATGCTATGTATTAAATTTTGTCATCCTACGTGAATGTTTTCTAACGAAAAGTTTTTT
>NC_069471.1:13937158-13939672 GCF_026875155.1 Cherax quadricarinatus | reverse complement strand
ACTTTTAACTCCAGTCAAATTGTTGAGTGATAATAAGATATTCTCTTTCTGTTATGTACATGTGTATCTATAATCATTTTTTAATTTTAATATACAGTCCACAAATTTATATATTTACCAACATTCCTGGTGATGTATAATTCATTTAATAAATAGGTCCAGAGCAACTTGTGGATATAACAGTTATAGGTGTCGAAGGGGGACATTTTTTGCGACCTAGGTGTCCCAAATTCCTACTTGTGTACGAATGGTATATAATACCGACAAGATGAGATTAAGACACATGTGCAACATCTGGGTATCTTTATTGTAGACGTTTCGCCATCCAGTGGCTTTATCAATACAAATTCTAGGACATAACAGTTCTACAGTCTTCAAGTTATGTCCTGGAATCTGTATTGATAAAGCCACTGGATGGCGAAACGTCTACAATAAAGATACCCAGATGTTGCACATGTGTCTTACTCTCAAATTCCTAATTGTCTAACTGATATATAATAATTATCTATGTTCATTTATTGTTATGTACATAATGATACATACAGATAAATGCAATTTTCCACACACACACACACACCCCACACACACACCCCAAAACACACCCCACACACACACACACACACACACACACACACACACACACACAACAACACACACACACACAAACACACACACACACACAAACACACACACACACACACACACACATTATATATATATATATATTATAAAATATATATATATATATATATTTATATATAAAATATATATATATTTCAACAAGTCGGCCGTCTCCCACCGGGGCAGGGTGACCCAAAAAAGAAAGAAAATCCCAAAAAGAAATACTTTCATCCTCATTCAACACTTTCACCACACTCACACATTATCACTGTTTTTGCAGAGGTGCTCAGAATACAACAGTTTAGAAGAAATAACGTATAAAGATACACAACATATCCCTCCAAACTGCCAATATCCCAAACCCCTCCTTTAAAGGTTTCAGGCATTGTACTTCCCATTTCCAGGATCAAGTCCGACTATATGAAAAAAACCGGTTTCCCCGAATCCCCTTTACTAAATATTACCTGCTCACACTCCAACAGATCGTCAGGTCCCAAGTACCATTCGTCTCCATTTACTCCTATCTAACACGCTCACGCACGCTTTGCTGGAAGTCCAAGCCCCTTGCCCACAAAACCTCCTTTACCCCCTCTCTCCAACTCTTTCGAGGGCGACCCCTACCCGCCTTCCCTTCCCCTATAAATTTATATGCTTTCCTGTCATTCTACTTTGATCCATTCTCTCTAAAAGACCAAACCACCTCAACAAAACCCCCCTTCTGCCCTCTGACTAATGCTTTTTTTAACTCCACACCTTTTCCTAATTTCCACACTCCCAATTTTCTGCAAATATTTACACCACACAATGCCCCTTTGACAGGACATCTCCACTGCCTCCAAACCCTCCCTCGCTGCTGCATTTACCACCCAAGCTTCACACCCATATAAGAGTGTTGGTACTACTATACTTTCATACATTCCCTTCTTTGCCTCCCCTAGATAACGTTTTTTTGACTCAACATATACCTCAATGCACCACTCACCTTTTTCCCTCAATCAATTCTATGACTAACCTCATCCTTCATAAATCCATACGCCGACACGTCAACTCCCAAATATCTGAAAACATTCACTTCTTCCATACTCCTCCCCAATTTGATATCCAATTTTTCTTTATCTAAATCATTTGATCCCCTCATCACCTTACTCTTTTCTATGTTCACTTTCAACTTTCTACCTTTACACATATTCCCAAACTCATCCACTAACCTTGCAATTTTTCTTTAGAATCTCCCATAAGCACAGTAATTTAGCAAAAAGTAACTGTGTCAATTCCCATTTTGAATTTGATTCCACATAATTTAATCCACCCCTCTCCTCAACACCCTAGCATTTACTTCTTTTTCAACCCCATCTATAAATATATTAAAACAACCATGGTGACATTACACATCCCTGTCTAAGACCTACTTTTACCGGGAAGTATTCTCCCTCTCTTCTACACACCCTAACCTGGCCTCCTTTTCCCATAAAAACTCTTTACAATTTCATAACTTTTCCACCTATTCCATATACTTGCAACATCTGCCACATTGCTCCCCTATCCACTCTATTATATGCCTTTTCTAAATCCATAAAATGCAATAAAAACTTCCCTACCTTTATCTAAATACTGTTCACTATATGCTTCAATGTAAACACTTGATCTACACATCCCCTACCCACTCTGAAACCTCCTTGCTCATCCGCAATCCTACATTCTGTCTTACCTCTAATTCTTTCAGTTATAACCCTACCGTACACTTTTCCTGGTATACTCAGTAAACTTATTCCTCTATAATTTTTACAGTCTCTTTTGTCCCCTTTCCCTTTATATAAAGGGACTATACATGCTCTCCGCCATTCCCTAGGTACCTTCCCCTCTTTCATACATTTATAAACAAAAGTACAAACC
>NC_069471.1:13837158-13932158 GCF_026875155.1 Cherax quadricarinatus | reverse complement strand
AGGCAGGCAGGCAGGTAGCCAGGCAGGCAAGCAGGCAGGCAGGCAGGCAGGCAAGCAGGCAAGCAGCCAGGCAGTCAGGCAGGCAGGCAGGCAGGCAGGCAGCCAGGCAGGCAAACAGCCAGGCAGGCAGGCAGGCAGGCAGGCAGGCAGGCAGGCAGGCACGCAGGCAGGCAGGCAAGCAGGCAGGCAGGCAGGCAGCCAGGCAGGCAGGCAGGCAGGGACGCAGGCATGCAGGCAGGCAGGCAAGCAGGCAGGCAGGCAGGCAGGCAGGCAGGTAGGCAGGCAGGCAGGCAGGCAGGCAGCCAGGCAGGCAGGCAGGCAGGCAAGCAGGCAGGCAGGCAGGCAGCCAGGCAGGCAGGCAGGCAGGCACGCAGGCATGCAGGCAGGCAGGCAGGCAGGCAGGCAGGCAGCCAGGCAGTCAGGCAGGCAGGCAGGCAGGCAGGCAGGCAGCCAGGCAAGGCAAACAGCCAGGCAGGCAGGCAGGCAGGCAGGCAGGCAGGCAGGCAGGCAGGCAGGCAGGCAGGCAGGCATGCAGGCAGGCAAGCAAGCAGGCAGGCAGGCAGGCAGGCAGGTAGCCAGGCAGGCAGGCAGTCAGGCAGGCAGGCAGGCAGGCAGGCATGCAGGCAGTCAGGCAGGCAGGCAGGCAGGCAGGCAGGCAGGCAGGCAGGCAGGCAGGCAGGCAGGCAGGCAGGCAGGCAGGTAGCCAGGCAGGCAGGCAGGCGGGCAGGCAGGCAGGCAGGCAGGTAGCCAGGCAGGCAGGCAGGTAGCCAGGCAGGCAAGCAAGCAGGTAGGCAGGCAGGCAGGCAGGCATGCAGGCAGGCAGGCATGCAGGCAGGCAGGTAGGCATGCAGGCAGGCAGGCAGGCAAGCAAGCAGGTAGGCAGGCAGGCATGCAGGCAGGCAGGCAGGCAGGCAGGCAGGTAGGCATGCAGGCAGGCAGGCAGGCAGCCAGGCAGGTAGGCATGCAGGCAGGTAGGCAGGCAGGTAGGCAGGCAGGCAGGCAGGCATGCAGGCAGGCAGGCAGGCAGGCACGCAGGCAGGCAGGCAGGCAGGCAGGCAGGCAGGCAGGCAGGCAAGAAGGCAGGCAGGCAGGCAGGCAGGCAGGCAGGTAGCCAGGCAGGCAGGCAGGCAGGCAGGCAGGCAGGCAGGCAAGAAGGCAGGCTGGCAGGCAGGCAAGAAGGCAGGCAGGCAGGCAGGCAAGCAGGCAGGCAGGCAAACAGGCAGGCAGGCAGGCAGGCAAGAAGGCAGGCAGGAGCGGACGAGCAGGAGGTGACTCACAGCAGATGAAATAAAGTACAGTCGCCCCATGTGGTGTTTTTTTTGTATATATGCTGTAGATATTTTGCTAGTATTTATGAGCTATTATTTATTTAACTCACTAGTAGCGGTGTACTAGTCAGCTAATGTGCACTGGAGTGAAGGTAATGTTGTAGTGGAGAAGATTAAGCTGTATTTAACTTACTATTAATATTTTTGTGTCCTTTTTTATAACAATAATTAATATTTCCCATGTAAAATGTTGGTACCAGCTGCCCTAGAGGATCTATTCTTTAGTCAATGTTTAATAATATTACCCCTAGATAGCAGCCTCCAGGAGCCACGACATTTAAGTTACGAGTCATATAAACTAGTAGCAATTAGTCCCTTTTGGGCTGGGATGGCAGACCAGAGAGGCCTAGCTTGTGGCTAGGCCTGGGGACAGTTGGCCCCAAAGATGAGAGGTACTTGTGCCTCCTCCCATGGGAGACTTAGGTCTCAAACACTCCCTCAAGAGGGAGCCAAGGCCGGGCCACATTTGGAAAAGGCCCGGGCCGGGAGAATACCGGCGAGTCTTTAATAATAACAATAATAACTAGTAACAATTTTCTAGACCACTCAGCAACACTTGTAACAAGAAGCTAGGTACCCTGGTTACTACTTATGCTTCTTCTTAGCCCCGGCAGTACTAGTACCTATTATGCCAAATTGGCCAATTAGGCAACACAGCCTTTTTTTCAATTTTCTAATTTTTAATATTTTAAGTATTTCTTTTAATTGTAAGTGGTTTAAAAATAATTATTTTTTCCTCCAAACTGAATCTAGATACCTAACTTCAACTAACCCAACGTAATTTAGTTTAGATAAGTTCTACTGTAACCATCTGATAATTTTAATGTATGTTATATGAGAGAGACGGTTTCACTTTGTTATTGGGTGTTGTTATCCTGCAATAGGCAAAATTACCAGAGTTAAAAATAAGGCATTTTCCAGCACTTTCGTGTTTTCTTACATTATAGCTTTTTGTGATGTCACCTGTAGACTGTCATCATATTGTGATGTCACCTGTTGACTGTTATCTTATTATGATATTTCCTGTTGACTGTCATCTTATTGTGATGTCACTTGTTGACTGTCATCTTATTGTGATATCACCTGTTGACTGTCATCTTATTGTGATATTACCTGTTGTCTGTCATCTTATTGTGATATTACCTGTTGACTGTCATCTTATTGTAATATTACCTGTTGACTGTCATCTTATTGTGATATTACCTGTTGTCTGTCATCTTATTGTGATATTACCTGTTGTCTGTCATCTTATTGTGATATTACCTGTTGTCTGTCTTCTTATTGTGATATTACCTGTTGTCTGTCATCTTATTGTGATATTACCTGTTGTCTCTCATCTTATTGTGATATTACCTGTTGTCTGTCATCTTATTGTGATATTACCTGTTGTCTGTCATCTTATTGTGATATTACCTGTTGTCTGTCATCTTATTGTGATATTACCTGTTGTCTGCCATCTTATTGTGATATTACCTGTTGTCTGTCATCTTATTGTGATATTACCTGTTGTCTGTCATCTTATTGTGATATTACCTGTTGTCTGTCATCTTATTGTGATATTACCTGTTGTCTCTCATCTTATTGTGATATTACCTGTTGTCTGTCATCTTATTGTGATATTACCTGTTGTCTGTCATCTTATTGTGATATTACCTGTTGTCTGTCATCTTATTGTGATATTACCTGTTGTCTGTCATCTTATTGTGATATTACCTGTTGTCTGTCATCTTATTGTGATATTACCTGTTGTCTGTCATCTTATTGTGATATTACCTGTTGTCTGTCATCTTATTGTGATATTACCTGTTGTCTGTCATCTTATTGTGATATTACCTGTTGTCTGTCATCTTATTGTGATATTACCTGTTGTCTGTCATCTTATTGTGATATTACCTGTTGTCTGTCATCTTATTGTGATATTACCTGTTGTCTGTCATCTTATTGTGATATTACCTGTTGTCTGTCATCTTATTGTGATGTCACCTGTTGACTGTCATCTTGTTAGGTAAGACACATATGCAACAGTTAGGTATCTTTATTTCGAAACGTTTCGCCTACACAGTAGGCTTCTTCAGTCGAGTACAGACAAGTTGATAGAAGCAGAAGATACTTGAAGACGATGTAATCAGTCCATCACCCTTAAAGTTTTGAGGTGGTCAGTCCCTCAGTCTGGAGAAGAGCATTGTTCCGTTGTCTGAAACAATATGAAGTTGAAGTGACAGAATGGGGCCTTATATAGTGCTTCTATCAACTTTTCTGTACTCGACTGAAGAAGCCTACTGTGTAGGCGAAACGTTTCGAAATAAAGATACCTAACTGTTGCATATGTGTCTTACCTAACAATCTGTCGGTATTTTATACCATTTTAATGTTCATTCTGTCAGACACTGCAACACAAGGGTATCTTGGGACAGACCATCAACTTCGACAACCTCTACTAGTGAGAACGGCTGGGTTTGAGAGGGACCTGACCTCCCAAAGCAACCTACGTCTCACCTCCTGGCACTATATAAGGCCCCATTCTGTCACTTCAACTTCATATTGTTTCAGACAACGGAACAATGCTCTTCTCCAGACTGAGGGGCTGACCACCTCAAAACTTTAAGGGTGATGGACTGATTACATCGTCTTCAAGTATCTTCTGCTTCTATCAACTTTTCTGTACTCGACTGAAGAAGCCTACTGTGTAGGCGAAACGTTTCGAAATAAAGATACCTAACTGTTGCATATGTGTCTTACCTAACAATCTGTCGGTATTTTATACCATTTCAATGTTCAGACTGTCATCTTATTGTGATATTACCTGTTGACTGTTATCTTATTGTGATATTACCTGTTAACTGTCATCTTATTGTGATATTACCTGTTAACTGTCATCTTATTGTGATATTACCTGTTGACTGTCATCTTATTGTGATATTACCTGTTGACTGTCATCTTATTGTGATATTACCTGTTGACTGTCATCTTATTGTGATATTACCTGTTGACTGTTATCTTATTGTGATATTACCTGTTAACTGTCATCTTATTGTGATATTACCTGTTGACTGTCATCTTATTGTGATATTACCTGTTGACTGTCATCTTATTGTGATATTACCTGTTGACTGTTATCTTATTGTGATATTACCTGTTGACTGTTATCTTATTGTGATATTACCTGTTGACTGTTATCTTATTGTGATATTACCTGTTGACTGTTATTTTATTTTGATGTTACCTGTTGACTGTTATCTTACTGTGATATTACCTGTTGACTGTTATCTTATTGCTTCAAAGCCTCACTCTGTGTGACAAAGTCTGACTCTGTGTGACAAAGTCAGACTCTGTGTGACAAAGTCTGACTCTGTGTGACAAAGTCTGACTCTGTGTGACAAAGTCTCACTCTGCGTGACAAAGTCTTACACTGTGTGACAAAGTCTTACACTGTGTGACAAAATCTGATTCTGTGTGACAAAGTCTCACACTGTGTGACAAAGTCTTATACTGTGTGACAAAGTATCACACTGTGTGACAAAGTCTTACACTGTGTGACAAAGTCTGACTCTGTGTGACAAAGTCTCACACTGTGTGACAAAGTCTTACACTGTGTGACAAAGTCTCACTCCATGTAACAAACTCTCACACAGTATGATATACACTCAAGCATTAAGTCAACCTGGTTTTAGTACAAAATATAAATTCTGAATTAATAACACAATTATTCGCAAGTTTTAATAATCAGAAACATAATAATTCAGATCCAGTAAATGATTAAAATTTGTTAAGTAGGTGAACATAACAAAGTAACTTAGACACAATAAATATAACAGCGTAATACTTAGAGGATGTACCGAGTAAACAAGTTAAACATTTTTATTTCTCTCAGGAGGTGGAGATAGCGATGGCAAGTCTGTCAATGTTGCCTGAGAGGACACAGGTCGTCGACTACTCTGAATGGACGGTGATCATTCCTGTCAAGTTTTATACTAAGGTTCCCAGACTCCTTGAGGACAATTTTCTACTGTGGAAGATATATACATTGCAGGTTTGTATCTCGTATTATTCTTCTTCAGAGTAGATTTAATTAAAATCTGCAAGTTGTGGTGCTATTTTATTTTGGGTCGTCATGACAGTGACATGTATAATGTAGAGTCATGATGATTATCAGGGAAAGACTGGTGGAGGACCTAGAAATAATATTTTTAATACAAAAACTGAACATTTTAAGGGAGCGACCCCTGTGTCAAAAACCCTATGGATTTTTTACTAAAGGTGAAAAAAAGTCAAAAAGGGGGGGGGGAAACTGCATTTTCTTGGACTGTAAGAAGGCTTCGAACAACTAAAGGTGCAGCAGGAACGGCCTGCAATGGATCAAGAATACCGCAGGAAAGGAAACAACAAAAAGTAAGTGACGAGGGGTTTTACAGTGGGTGCCCCTGACGGGGGGGGTTCCCCTAGGTTGTGGCGTGCTGTTTTTTTAATAAATTGTGCAGATATGACGGGAAAGGACAGATTTAGAGTTGTCCTTTTTGTAGACGACGTGAAAATAAAAGCGGAAAAATTTAGGGGGATGAGGATCAGGCAGAACTACGAAAAAAACCCGGAAGGGGAGGCCTGGTTTTTACAAAATGGCTGTGCTTTAAAATCCCAAAAATGAAAATTCATGAATATTTTGGGTAATTTAAAGAAGACCGCAGACAGAGTACAAACTTGGAACTAAGACGAAACCTCAATCAAGGAGAAGAATTTGGGGGGACAATTTCCTGAGGTGCCTCAACCAAATAACTGTTGCGTTACGATAATTATAAGGAATTATTTTAAGCTTTTGTACACATGCAGTCAGGCCCCAATGGAGAACCCGTACCATTTGGAACCCACACCTGGTCAAGCCGTCAAAAAATTACAGAAAATGCTAAAGTTTACAACAAAGCTAGTCCCTGAGCTAAGGGGATGTATTACGAGAATAGGTTATGGGAAAACGACCTGACGATACTTAAGGACAGGAGAGATAACGGGGGACACGATAACACATAAACTGAGAGGAATTGACAGTGTATCAGATAGTTGTGGTGGTCGTAGCTTCACAGACAGAAGATGTTACAGTATTTAGATGTATCAGATAGTTGTGGTTGTCGTAGCTTCATAGACAGTGGGCGATGTTACAGTATTTAGATGTATCAGATAGTTGTGGTTGTCGTAGCTTCAGAGACAGTGGGCGATATTACAGTATTTAGATGTATCAGATAGTTGTGGTGGTCGTAGCTTCAGAGACAGTAGAAGAAGGTATACTATTTAGATGTATCTGATAGTTGTGGTGGTCGTAGCTTCAGAGACAGTAGAAGAAGGTATACTATTTAGATGTATCTGATAGTTGTGGTGGTCGTAGCTTCACAGACAGTAGAAGAAGGTAGACTATTTAGATGTATCAGATAGTTGTGGTGGTCGTAGCTTCAGAGACAGTAGAAGAAGGTATACTATTTAGATGTATCAGATAGTTGTTATGGTCGTAGCTTCAAGGACAGTAGAAGAAGGTACACTATTTAGATGTATCTGATAGTTGTGGTGGTCGTATCTTCAGAGAAAGTGGACGATGTTACAGTATTTAGACGTATCAGATAGTTGTGGTGGTCGTATCTTCAGAGAAAGTGGACGATGTTACAGCATTTAGATGTATCAGATAGTTGTGGTGGTCGTATCTTCAGAGAAAGTGGATGATGTTACAGTATTTAGAAGTATCAGATAGTTGTGGTGGTCGTATCTTCAGAGAAAGTGGATGATGTTACAGTATTTAGAAGTATCAGATAGTTGTGGTGGTCGTAGCTTCAGAGACAGTGGACGATGTTACAGCATTTAGATGTATCAGATAGTTGTGGTGGTCGTAGCTTCAGAGACAGTGGATAATGTTACAGTATTTAGATGTATCAGACAGCTGTGGTGGTCGTATCTTCAGAGAAAGTGGACGATGTTACAGTATTTAGATGTATCAGATAGTTGTGGTGGTCGTAGCTTCAGAGACAGTAGAAGAAGGTATACTATTTAGACGTATCTGATAGTTGTGGTGGTCGTAGCTTAAGAGACAGTAGAAGAAGGTATACTATTTAGATGTATCAGATAGTTGTGGTGGTCGTAGCTTAAGAGACAGTAAAAGAAGGTATGCTATTTAGATGTATCAGATAGTTGTGGTGGTCGTAGCTTAAGAGACAGTAGAAGAAGGTATACTATTTAGATGTATCAGATAGTTGTGGTGGTCGTAGCTTCACAGACAGAAGATGTTACAGTATTAAGATGTATCAGATAGTTGTGGTGGTCGTAGCTTCACAGACAGAAAATGTTACAGTATTAAGAAGTATCTGATAGTTGTGGTGGTCGTAGCTTCACAGACAGAAGATGTTACAGTATTAAGAAGTATCTGATAGTTGTGGTGGTCGTAGCTTCACAGACAGAAGATGTTACAGTATTAAGATGTATCTGATAGTTGTGGTGGTCGTAGCTTCACAGACAGAAGATGTTACAGTATTAAGATGTATCTGATAGTTGTGGTGGTCGTAGCTTCACAGACAGAAAATGTTACAGTATTAAGAAGTATCTGATAGTTGTGGTGGTCGTAGCTTCACAGACAGAAGATGTTACAGTATTTAGATGTATCTGATAGTTGTAGTGGTCGTAGCTTCAGAGACAGTGGACGATGTTACAGTATTACTTTTCACTTAAAGACCACTGTAGTAGGATAACTTGACCAACCTCCAGGAGAGGGAAACCTTGCTATAAAAAATGTCCCTTTGGTTGTGTGTCCTTATACCTAACATGTCCGTAGTTCTACCAATATTATTACAGCATTATTTCTCACTCAAAAAACCTCGTCTCTTCCCAGTTCACTTTTCTAATAATTCACTTCATTAATGATAGAGACATGAGTTATTACCTCAGGAAGTGTATACAGTATATCATACATTATTTTGTCATGTATGGTCCTCACATTACTAGCCTGACACAACATAAACTTTAACAATATAACTCACTCTAATTAATGTTTGAAACAATGTGGAATATTATTTATCTTTTAACTACACAAAAACACATATTTTTAACATGGGGAATTTTATATATAATGTTTTTATTTGGTTTATAATTTATTTTATGATCTGTGAGGAATGTCAGTGATAACTTATATTTTTCTCTATTTTCTCTCCTTTTATGACTTTCTAAACTTTGCTCCATCATAGATGATCTTAGGTTATGTTAGATTCCTCAGGAAACAAGATGATGACCCATCATTGGAACTTTTGGTTATCTGACGGAGTCCTTCCACTGGCTCACCAACCTTCCATTTTAAAAATTAATATTAGTTTATATACATTGTATTTCAAAAAATATTTGTTATCAAAGTATGAGAGAATATATTTTAGAAAATTTCTAATAACCTGGTGGCACCTGCTTGTGTTCTGCCTCATAATAATTTCCTCACTTTTCTTACCAAGATTGTTGAGGCACAAAATCTCGTATAAGATATTCGCTTTAGCAAATTATTCTGTTCTAAAATTAGTTAAATTATTCTTACCTGAACAGACTTGGTGCATAATTTGTGGGTTTCTGATGACGTCATCAACGATGTTAACTTTAACATGGGATGTAACACCTGGCACTAAGACAACTGCAACACATGTACAGACTGCTGTTACTACTGTACTGAAAACATCTGTTTATGTGGGTAAGTCTGAGATTAAGACACATGTGCAACATCTGGGTATCTTTATTGTAGACGTTTCGCCATCCAGTGGCTTTATCAATACAAATTCCAGGACATAACTTGAAGACAGTAGAACTGTTATGTCCTAGAATTTGTATTGATAAAGCCACTGGATGGCGAAACGTCTACAATAAAGATACCCAGATGTTGCACATGTGTCTTAATCTCATCTTGTCGGTATTATATACCATTCGTACACAACTTGTGGGTAAGTCTGCTTTATTTACGACATAGACTACATGCTGAAATCATGAAGCTGGTGGGGTTCAAACCTATGGCAAGAGACTTCTAAAACTCACAGGTCAGAGTGTTTAGTGATTTGTATGTAATAGAGGTATATAATGTACTAAATAACTGCCTTGGTTATAAATACAAACTTAAGTTAGACATACATAATACATCATGACTAAAGAACACTGTTTTAAAACTCGGTCAAGTGGCTGAGTTGTTAGCGCACTGACCTGTGTATTTTACCACACATCTGCTATATAATCGAGCCTCTGACTCTTGTGTTTGCAGTAATTTCGAAAAAATCATTCCGAAATTAATGAAAAAAAATAGATTTCACTGTGTTTGGTTATTATTAAATTATTGTAAATTTATGAAAAATAAATTTAGTTGGATTAAGTTAAGTTTACAATAATTTAATAATAACCAAACACAGTGAAATCTATTTTTTTTCTTTACATTCATAATTATCTTTGCGAAATTACTGCCAAAAAAAATTTTCGCTTGCCATATTCGGCAAGAAGAGTGTTGCTAATTAAGCCAAAATCGAAACTTTTTCCTATTCGGCACGACATATATATATAGGTATTATAGGTAGTAGGTTGGTAGACAGCAACCACCCAGGGAACTACTACCGTCCTGCCAGATGACTGTGAAACAGAAACTTGTAACTGTTTTGCATGATGGTAGGATTGCTGGTGTCTTTTTCTGTCTCATAAACACGCTAAGATAACAGGGATATCTTGCTACTCCTACTTACACTTTGGTCACACTTCACAGACACGCACATGCATATACATATATATATACATACATCTAGGTTTTTCTTCTCCTTTTTCTAAATAGCTCTTGTTCTTCTTTATTTCTTCTATTGTCCATGGGGAAGTGGAAAAGAATCTTTCCTCCGTAAGCCATGCGTGTCGTATGAGGCGACTAAAATGCCGGGAGCAATGGGCTAGTAACCCTTTCTCCTGTAGACACTTACTAAAAAAGAGAAGAAGAAAAACTTTATAAAACTGGGATGCTTGAATGTGCGTGGATGTAGTGCGGATGACAAGAAACAGATGATTGCTGATGTTATGAATGAAAAGAAGTAGGATGTCCTGGCCCTAAGCGAAACAAAGCTGAAGGGGGTAGGGGAGTTTCAGTGGGGGGAAATAAATGGGATTAAATCTGGAGTATCTGAGAGAGTTAGAGCAAAGGAAGGGGTAGCAGTAATGTTGAATGATCAGTTATGGAAGGAGAAAAGAGAGCATGAATGTGTAAATTCAAGGATTATTCGGATTAAAGTAAAGGTTGGATGCGAAAAGTGGGTCATAATAAGCGTGTATGCACCTTGAAAAGAGAGGAATGTAGAGGAGAGAGAGAGATTTTGGGAGATGTTAAGTGAATGTATAGGAACCTTTGAACCAAGTGAGAGAGTAATTGTGGTAGGGGACCTGAATGCTAAAGTAGGAGAAACTTTTAGAGAGGGTGTGGTAGGTAAGTTTGGGTTGCCAGGTGTAAATGATAATGGGAGCCCTTTGATTGAACTTCGTATAGGAAGGGGTTTAGTTATAGGTAATACATATTTTAAGAAAAAGAGGATAAATAAGTATACAAGATATGATGTAGGGCGAAATGACAGTAGTTTGTTGGATTATGTATTGGTAGATAGAAGACTGTTGAGTAGACTTCAGGATGTACATGTTTATAGAGGGGCCACAGATATATCAGATCACTTTCTAGTTGTAGCTACACTGAGAGTAAAAGGTAGATGGGATACAAGGAGAATAGAAGCATCAGGGAAGAGAAAGGTGAAGGTTTATAAACTAAAAGAGGAGGCAGTTAGGGTAAGATATAAACAACTATTGAAGGATAGATGGGCAAATGAGAGCATAGGCAATGGGGTCGAAGAGGTATGGGGTAGGTTTAAAAATCTAGTGTTAGAGTGTTCATCAGAAGTTTGTGGTTACAGGAAAGTGGGTGCGGGAGGGAAGAGGAGCGATTGGTGGAATGATGATGTAAAGAGAGCAGTAAGGGAGAAAAAGTTAGCATATGAGAAGTTTTTACAAAGTAGAAGTGATGCAAGAAGGGAAGAGTATATGGAGAAAAAGAGAGAGGTTAAGAGAGTCGTGAAGCAATGTAAAAAAAGAGCAAATGAGAGAGTGGGTGAGTTGTTATCAACAAATTTTGTTGAAATAAGAAAAAGTTTTGGAGTGAGATTAACAAGTTAATGAAGCCTAGAGAACAAATGAATTTGTCAGTTAAAAATAGAAGAGGAGAGTTATTAAATGGAGAGTTAGAGGTATTGGGAAGATGGAGGGAATATTTTGAGGAATTGTTAAATGTTGATGAAGATAGGGAAGCTGTGATTTCGTGTATAGGGCAAGGAGGAATAACATCTTGTAGGAGTGAGGAAGAGCCAGTTGTGAGTGTGGGGGAAGTTCGTGAGGCAGTAGGTAAAATGAAAGGGGGTAAGGCAGCTGGGATTGATGGGATAAAGATAGAAATGTTAAAAGCAGGTGGGGATATAGTTTTTGAGTGGTTGGTGCAATTATTTAATAAATGTATGGAAGAAGGTAAGGTACCTAGGGATTGGCAGAGAGCATGCATAGTTCCGTTGTATAAAGGCAAAGGGGACAAAAGAGAGTGCAAAAATTAAAGGGGGATAAGTCTGTTAAGTATACCTGGTAAAGTGTATGGTAGAGTTATTACTGAGAGAATTAAGAGTAAGACGGAGAATAGGATAGCAGATGAACAAGGAGGCTTTAGGAAAGGTAGGGGGTGTGTGGACCAGGTGTTTACTGTGAAACATATAAGTGAACAGTATTTAGATAAGGCTAAAGAGGTTTTTGTGGCATTTATGGATTTGGAAAAGGCGTATGACAGGGTGGATAGGGGGGCAATGTGGCAGATGTTGCAGATGTATGGTATAGGAGGTAGGTTACTGAAAGCAGTGAAGAGTTTTTACGAGGACAGTGAGGCCCAAGTTAGAGTATGTAAGGAAGAGGGAAATTATTTCCCAGTAAAAGTAGGCCTTAGACAAGGATGTGTGATGTCACCGTGGTTGTTTAATATATTTATAGATGGGATTGTAAAAGAAGTGAATGCGAGGGTCTGGGCAAGAGGCGTTGAGTTAAAAGATTAAGAATCACACATAAAGTGGGAGTTATCACAGTTGCTCTTTGCTGATTACACTGTGCTCTTGGGTGATTCTGAAGAGAAGTTGCAGAGATTGGTGGATGAATTTGGTAGGGTGTGTAAAAGAAGAAAATTGAAAGTGAATACAGGAAAGAGTAAGGTTATGAGGATAACAAAAAGATTAGGTGATGAAAGATTGGATATCAGATTGGACGGAGAGAGTATGGAGGTGGTGAATGTATTCAGATATTTGGGAGTGGACGTGTCAGCGGATGGGTCTATGAAAGATGAGGTGAATCATAGAATTGATGAGGGAAAAAGGGTGAGCGGTGCACTTAGGAGTCTGTGGAGACAAAGAACTTTGTCCTTGGAAGCAAAGAGGGGAATGTATGAGAGTATAGTTTTACCAACGCTCTTATATGGGTGTAAAGCATGGGTGATGAATGTTGCAGCGAGGAGAAGGCTGGAGGCAGTGGAGATGTCATGTCTGAGGGCAATGTGTGGTGTGAATATAAGGCAGAGAATTCGTAGTTTGGAAGTTAGAAGGAGGTGCGGGATTGCCAAAACTGTTGTCCAGAGGGCTGAGGAAGGGTTGTTGAGGTGGTTCGCACATACAGAGAGAATGGAGCGAAACAGAATGACTTCAAGAGTGTATCAGTCTGTAGTGGAAGGAAGGCGGGGTAGTGGTCGGCCTAGGAAAGGTTGGAGGGAGGGGGTAAAGGAGGTTTTGTGTGCAAGGGGCTTGGACTTCCAGAGGGCATGCGTGAGCGTGTTTGATAGGAGTGAATGGAGACAAATGGTTTTTAATACTTGACGTGCTGTTGGAGTGTGAGCAAAGTAACATTTATGAAGGGATTCAGGGAAACCAGCAGGCCTGACTCGAGTCCTGGAGATGGGAAGAACAGTGCCTGCACTCTGAAGGAGGGGTGTTAATGTTGCAGTTTAAAAACTGTAGTGTAAAGCACCCTTCTGGCAAGACAGTGATGGTGTGAATGATGGTAAAAGCTTTTCTTTTTCGGGCCACCCTGCCTTGGTGGCCACCCTGCCTTGGTGGCCACCCTGCCTTGGTGGTCCACCCTGCCTTGGTGGCCACCCTGCCTTGGTGGTCCACCCTGCCTTGGTGGTCCACCCTGCCTTGGTGGTCACCCTGCCTTGGTGGTCCACCCTGCCTTGGTGGCCACCCTGCCTTGGTGGTCCACCCTGCCTTGGTGGCCACCCTGCCTTGGTGGTCCACCCTGCCTTGGTGGGAATCGGCCAGTGTGATAATAGATAATAAAATATATATATATATATATATATATATATATATATATATATATATATATATATATATATATACATATATATATATATACATACATATATATATATATATATATATATATATATATATATATATATATAATATATATATATATATATATATATATATATATATATATATATATATATATATATATATATATATATATATATATATATATATATATATATATAAGTTATAAGTGACAGTATTAACAGTTCTCTTATGAAAACTAGAATATCAATATTTTATAAATCAAGTTAATAATTATCCTCTAAGGATATAAATACTGAGAATGAAAAAATAATGGATCAAAATATGAGAAATTAAATCTAACTGATACAAAATACAAGAAAAATAAATTACGATGACCACAGTCAATAATGGATAAGTTTGTGGGATGAAGGTAGGATCTGGTGTCCTGGAAGCTGAGAGGAATGTTGACGTATGTGGAATGTGGAAGGTGTCTTGACACTCAGATTTTGACAGTTGTGAGCACAGCTTGACAGTCTGATTGGTGGCCACCAGGTGTATGTTACTGAGAGCAGGTGGACTGTGTACCTGGTGGCCACCAGGTGTTTGTTACTGAGAGCAGGTGCACTGTGCACCTGGTGTGCACCAGGTACACATCAATGTTATGTCGTCATGGTTCCATCTTCTGTGATCATTATTATTAATTTTGACCACAATATTTTCCTATTAAAATAATCAAATAATAACCAATGCAATTATCAAAATTTTAAACAATAATTTGATTATCTTAATTCAAAAAGATTATTTTTTAATTTGCTTTCACTGTAGGAAGCATAGTTATTTAATGAAGGTGTCTTCTATATTGCCATATGAATTAACATGCAAGTGTTATATCTGGGCTCTGGTGGCCTGGTGGTTAACGCTCTCGCTTCACACGGTGAGGGCCTGGGTTCGATTCCCAGCCAGAGTAGAAGCATTGGACGTGTTTCTTTCCACCTGTTGTCTATTTTCCCCATCAGTAAAATGGGTACCTGGGTGTTAGTGGACTGGTGTGGGTCGCATCCTGGGACACTGACCTAAGGAGGCCTGGTCACAGACCGGGCCGCGGGGGCGTTGACCCCCGGAACTCTCTCCAGGAAAACTCCAGGTAAAAAAATAACATGGTTTGTTCTTGTCATAACCGTGACTGACTTGTTCACTGTCTTTAAAGTGAATTAAGAATCCAAACAAATATTTATATTTCGGCATTATTATATTACAAGTTGTCAGCAGCAACCACAGAACACAGCAGGTAGACTGCTGCTGACATCAACTGCATTATTATATTACAGGTTGTCAGCAGCAGTCACAGAACACAGCAGGTAGACTGGTGCTGACATCAACTGCATTATTATATTACAGGTTGTCAGCAGCAGTCACAGAACACAGCAGGTAGACTGGTGCTGACATCAACTGCATTATTATATTACAGGTTGTCAGCAGCAGTCACAGAACACAGCAGGTAGACTGGTGCTGACATCAACTGCATTATTATATTACAGGTTGTCAGCAGCAGTCACAGAACACAGCAGGTAGACTGGTGCTGACATCAACTGCATTATTATATTACAGGTTGTCAGCAGCAGCCACAGAACACAGCAGGTAGACTGGTGCTGACATCAACTGTATTATTATATTACAGGTTGTCAGCAGCAGCAGCCACAGAACACAGCAAGTAGACTGGTGCTGACATCAACTGCATTATTATATTACAGGTTGTCAGCAGCAGCAGCCACAGAACACAGCAGGTAGACTGGTGCTGACATCAACTGTATTATTATATTACAGGTTGTCAGCAGCAGCAGCCACAGAACACAGCAGGTAGACTGGTGCTGACATCAACTGTATTATTATATTACAGGTTGTCAGCAGCAGCAGCCACAGAACACAGCAAGTAGACTGGTGCTGACATCAACTGCATTATTATATTACAGGTTGTCAGCAGCAGTCACAGAACACAGCAGGTAGACTGGTGCTGACATCAACTGCATTATTATATTACAGGTTGTCAGCAGCAGTCACAGAACACAGCAGGTAGACTGGTGCTGACATCAACTGCATTATTATATTACAGGTTGTCAGCAGCAGCCACAGAACACAGCAGGTAGACTGGTGCTGACATCAACTGTATTATTATATTACAGGTTGTCAGCAGCAGCCACAGAAACAGCAGATAGACTGGTGCTGACATCAACTGCATTATTATATTACAGGTTGTCAGCAGCAACCACAGAACACAGCAGATAGACTGGTGCTGACATCAACTGTATTATTATATTACAGGTTGTCAGCAGCAGCAGCCACAGAACACAGCAGGTAGACTGGTGCTGACATCAACTGTATTATTATATTACAGGTTGTCAGCAGCAGCAGCCACAGAACACAGCAAGTAGACTGGTGCTGACATCAACTGCATTATTATATTACAGGTTGTCAGCAGCAGTCACAGAACACAGCAGGTAGACTGGTGCTGACATCAACTGCATTATTATATTACAGGTTGTCAGCAGCAGTCACAGAACACAGCAGGTAGACTGGTGCTGACATCAACTGCATTATTATATTACAGGTTGTCAGCAGCAGCTACAGAACACAGCAGGTAGACTGGTGCTGACATCAACTGTATTATTATATTACAGGTTGTCAGCAGCAGCCACAGAACACAGCAGATAGACTGGTGCTGACATCAACTGCATTATTATATTACAGGTTGTCAGCAGCAACCACAGAACACAGCAGATAGACTGGTGCTGACATCATCTGCATTATTATATTACAGGTTGTCAGCAGCAGCAGCCACAGAACACAGCAGGTAGACTGGTGCTGATATTAACTGCATTATTATATTACAGGTTGTCAGCAGCAGCCACAGAACACAGCAGGTAGACTGGTGCTGACATCAACTGCATTATTATATTACAGGTTGTCAGCAGCAGCCACAGAACACAGCAGGTAGACTGGTGCTGACATCAACTTTATTATTATATTACAAGCTGTCAGCAGCAGCAGCCACAGAACACAGCAGGTAGACTGGTGCTGACATCAACTGCATTATTATATTACAGGTTGTCATCAGCAGCCACAGAACACAGCAGGTAGACCGGTGATGACATCAACTGCATTATTATATTACAGGTTGTCAGCAGCAGCAGTCACAGAACACAGCAGGTAGACTTGAGCTGACATCAACTGCGTTATTATATTACAGGTTGTCAGCAGCAACCACAGAACACAGCAGGTAGACTGGTGCTGACATCAACTGCATTATTATATTGCAGGTTGTCAGCAGCAGCAGCCACAGAACACAGCAGGTAGACTGGTGCTGACATCAACTGCATTATTATATTACAGGTTGTCAGCAGCAACCACAGAACACAGCAGGTAGACTGGTGCTGACATCAACTGCATTATTATATTACAGGTTGTCAGCAGCAGCAGCCACAGAACACAGCAGGTAGACTGCTGCTGACATCAACTGCATTATTATATTACAGGTTGTCAGCAGCAACCACAGAACACAGCAGGTAGACTGGTGCTGACATCAACTGCATTATTATATTACAGGTTGTCAGCAGCAGCCACAGAACACAGCAGGTAGACTGGTGCTGACATCAACTGCATTATTTATATTACAGGTTGTCAGCAGCAGCAGCCACAGAACACAGCAGGTAGACTGGTGCTGACATCAACTGCATTATTATATTACAGGTTGTCAGCAGCAGCAGCCACAGAACACAGCAGGTAGACTGGTGCTGACATCAACTGCATTATTATATTACAGGATGTCAGCAGCAGCAGCCACAGAACACAGCAGGTAGACTGGTGCTGACATCAACTGCATTATTATATTACAGGTTGTCAGCAGCAGCAGCCACAGAACACAGCAGGTAGACTGGTGCTGACATCAACTGCATTATTATATTACAGGTTGTCAGCAGCAACCACAGAACACAGCAGGTAGACTGGTGCTGACATCAACTGCATTATTATATTACAGGTTGTCAGCAGCAGCAGCCACAGAACACAGCAGGTAGACTGGTGCTGACATCATCTGCATTATTATATTACAGGTTGTCAGCAGCAGCAGCCACAGAACACAGCAGGTAGACTGGTGCTGACATTAACTGCATTATTATATTACAGGTTGTCAGCAGCTGCCACAGAACACAGCAGGTAGACTGGTGCTGACATCAACTGTATTATTATATTACAGGTTGTCAGCAGCAGTCACAGAACACAGCAGGTAGACTGGTGCTGACATCAACTTTATTATTATATTACAGGCTGTCAGCAGCAGCAGGCCACAGAACACAGCAGGTAGACTGGTGCTGACATCAACTGCATTATTATATTACAGGTTGTCAGCAGCAGCCACAGAACACAGCAGGTAGACTGGTGCTGACATCAACTTTATTATTATATTACAGGCTGTCAGCAGCAGCAGCCACAGAACACAGCAGGTAGACTGGTGCTGACATCAACTGCATTATTAAATTACAGGTTGTCAGCAGCAGCAGCCACAGAACACAGCAGGTAGACTGGTGCTGACATCAACTGCATTATTATATTACAGGATGTCAGCAGCAGCAGCCACAGAACACAGCAGGTAGACTGGTGCTGACATCAACTGCATTATTATATTACAGGTTGTCAGCAGCAGCAGCCACAGAACACAGCAGGTAGACTGGTGCTGACATCAACTGTATTATTATATTACAGGTTGTCAGCAGCAGCAGCCACAGAACACAGCAGGTAGACTGGTGCTGACATCAACTGTATTATTATATTACAGGTTGTCAGCAGCAGCAGCCCAGAACACAGCAAGTAGACTGGTGCTGACATCAACTGCATTATTATATTACAGGTTGTCAGCAGCAGTCACAGAACACAGCAGGTAGACTGGTGCTGACATCAACTGCATTATTATATTACAGGTTGTCAGCAGCAGTCACAGAACACAGCAGGTAGACTGGTGCTGACATCAACTGCATTATTATATTACAGGTTGTCAGCAGCAGCCACAGAACACAGCAGGTAGACTGGTGCTGACATCAACTGTATTATTATATTACAGGTTGTCAGCAGCAGCCACAGAACACAGCAGATAGACTGGTGCTGACATCAACTGCATTATTATATTACAGGTTGTCAGCAGCAACCACAGAACACAGCAGATAGACTGGTGCTGACATCAACTGTATTATTATATTACAGGTTGTCAGCAGCAGCAGCCACAGAACACAGCAGGTAGACTGGTGCTGACATCAACTGTATTATTATATTACAGGTTGTCAGCAGCAGCAGCCACAGAACACAGCAAGTAGACTGGTGCTGACATCAACTGCATTATTATATTACAGGTTGTCAGCAGCAGTCACAGAACACAGCAGGTAGACTGGTGCTGACATCAACTGCATTATTATATTACAGGTTGTCAGCAGCAGTCACAGAACACAGCAGGTAGACTGGTGCTGACATCAAACTGCATTATTATATTACAGGTTGTCAGCAGCAGCTACAGAACACAGCAGGTAGACTGGTGCTGACATCAACTGTATTATTATATTACAGGTTGTCAGCAGCAGCCACAGAACACAGCAGATAGACTGGTGCTGACATCAACTGCATTATTATATTACAGGTTGTCAGCAGCAACCACAGAACACAGCAGATAGACTGGTGCTGACATCATCTGCATTATTATATTACAGGTTGTCAGCAGCAGCAGCCACAGAACACAGCAGGTAGACTGGTGCTGATATTAACTGCATTATTATATTACAGGTTGTCAGCAGCAGCCACAGAACACAGCAGGTAGACTGGTGCTGACATCAACTGCATTATTATATTACAGGTTGTCAGCAGCAGCCACAGAACACAGCAGGTAGACTGGTGCTGACATCAACTTTATTATTATATTACAAGCTGTCAGCAGCAGCAGCCACAGAACACAGCAGGTAGACTGGTGCTGACATCAACTGCATTATTATATTACAGGTTGTCATCAGCAGCCACAGAACACAGCAGGTAGACCGGTGATGACATCAACTGCATTATTATATTACAGGTTGTCAGCAGCAGCAGTCACAGAACACAGCAGGTAGACTTGAGCTGACATCAACTGCGTTATTATATTACAGGTTGTCAGCAGCAACCACAGAACACAGCAGGTAGACTGGTGCTGACATCAACTGCATTATTATATTGCAGGTTGTCAGCAGCAGCAGCCACAGAACACAGCAGGTAGACTGGTGCTGACATCAACTGCATTATTATATTACAGGTTGTCAGCAGCAACCACAGAACACAGCAGGTAGACTGGTGCTGACATCAACTGCATTATTATATTACAGGTTGTCAGCAGCAGCAGCCACAGAACACAGCAGGTAGACTGCTGCTGACATCAACTGCATTATTATATTACAGGTTGTCAGCAGCAACCACAGAACACAGCAGGTAGACTGGTGCTGACATCAACTGCATTATTATATTACAGGTTGTCAGCAGCAGCCACAGAACACAGCAGGTAGACTGGTGCTGACATCAACTGCATTATTATATTACAGGTTGTCAGCAGCAGCAGCCACAGAACACAGCAGGTAGACTGGTGCTGACATCAACTGCATTATTATATTACAGGTTGTCAGCAGCAGCAGCCACAGAACACAGCAGGTAGACTGGTGCTGACATCAACTGCATTATTATATTACAGGATGTCAGCAGCAGCAGCCACAGAACACAGCAGGTAGACTGGTGCTGACATCAACTGCATTATTATATTACAGGTTGTCAGCAGCAGCAGCCACAGAACACAGCAGGTAGACTGGTGCTGACATCAACTGCATTATTATATTACAGGTTGTCAGCAGCAACCACAGAACACAGCAGGTAGACTGGTGCTGACATCAACTGCATTATTATATTACAGGTTGTCAGCAGCAGCAGCCACAGAACACAGCAGGTAGACTGGTGCTGACATCATCTGCATTATTATATTACAGGTTGTCAGCAGCAGCAGCCACAGAACACAGCAGGTAGACTGGTGCTGACATTAACTGCATTATTATATTACAGGTTGTCAGCAGCTGCCACAGAACACAGCAGGTAGACTGGTGCTGACATCAACTGTATTATTATATTACAGGTTGTCAGCAGCAGTCACAGAACACAGCAGGTAGACTGGTGCTGACATCAACTTTATTATTATATTACAGGCTGTCAGCAGCAGCAGCCACAGAACACAGCAGGTAGACTGGTGCTGACATCAACTGCATTATTATATTACAGGTTGTCAGCAGCAGCCACAGAACACAGCAGGTAGACTGGTGCTGACATCAACTTTATTATTATATTACAGGCTGTCAGCAGCAGCAGCCACAGAACACAGCAGGTAGACTGGTGCTGACATCAACTGCATTATTATATTACAGGTTGTCAGCAGCAACCACAGAACACAGCAGGTAGACTGGTGCTGACATCAACTGCATTATTATATTACAGGTTGTCAGCAGCAGCCACAGAACACAGCAGGTAGACTGGTGCTGACATCAACTGCATTATTATATTACAGGTTGTCAGCAGCAGCAGCCACAGAACACAGCAGGTAGACTGGTGCTGACATCATCTGCATTATTATATTACAGGTTGTCAGCAGCAGCAGCCACAGAACACAGCAGGTAGACTGGTGCTGACATTAACTGCATTATTATATTACAGGTTGTCAGCAGCTGCCACAGAACACAGCAGGTAGACTGGTGCTGACATCAACTGTATTATTATATTACAGGTTGTCAGCAGCAGTCACAGAACACAGCAGGTAGACTGGTGCTGACATCAACTTTATTATTATATTACAGGCTGTCAGCAGCAGCAGCCACAGAACACAGCAGGTAGACTGGTGCTGACATCAACTGCATTATTATATTACAGGTTGTCAGCAGCAGCCACAGAACACAGCAGGTAGACTGGTGCTGACATCAACTTTATTATTATATTACAGGCTGTCAGCAGCAGCAGCCACAGAACACAGCAGGTAGACTGGTGCTGACATCAACTGCATTATTAAATTACAGGTTGTCAGCAGCAGCAGCCACAGAACACAGCAGGTAGACTGGTGCTGACATCATCTGCATTATTATATTACAGGCTGTCAGCAGCAGCAGCCACAGAACACAGCAGGTAGACTGGTGCTGACATCAACTGCATTATTATATTACAGGATGTCAGCAGCAGCAGCCACAGAACACAGCAGGTAGACTGGTGCTGACATTAACTGCATTATTATATTACAGGTTGTCAGCAGCAGCCACAGAACACAGCAGGTAGACTGGTGCTGACATCAACTGCATTATTATATTACAGGTTGTCAGCAGCAGCCACAGAACACAGCAGGTAGACTGGTGCTGACATCAACTTTATTATTATATTACAGGCTGTCAGCAGCAGCAGCCACAGAACACAGCAGGTAGACTGGTGCTAACATCAACTGCATTATTATATTACAGGTTGTCATCAGCAGCAGTCACAGAACACAGCAGGTAGACTTGAGCTGGCATCAACTGCGTTATTATATTACAGGTTGTCAGCAGCAACCACAGAACACAGCAGGTAGACTGGTGCTGACATCAACTGCATTATTATATTGCAGGTTGTCAGCAGCAGCAGCCACAGAACACAGCAGGTAGACTGGTGCTGACATCATCTGCATTATTATATTACAGGTTGTCAGCAGCAGCCACAGAACACAGCAGGTAGACTGGTGCTGACATCAACTGCATTATTATATTACAGGTTGTCAGCAGCAGCCACAGAACACAGCAGGTAGACTGGTGCTGACATCAACTGCATTATTATATTACAGGTTGTCAGCAGCAGTCACAGAACACAGCAGGTAGACTGGTGCTGACATCAACTGCATTATTATATTACAGGTTGTCAGTAGCAGCCACAGAACACAGCAGGTAGACTGGTGCTGACATCAACTGCATTATTATATTACAGGTTGTCAGCAGCAGTCACAGAACACAGCAGGTAGACTGGTGCTGACATCATCTGCATTATTATATTACAGGTTGTCAGCAGCAGTCACAGAACACAGCAGGTAGACTGGTGCTGACATCAACTGCATTATTATATTACAGGTTGTCAGCAGCAGCCACAGAACACAGCAGGTAGACTGGTGCTGACATCAACTGCATTATTATATTACAGGTTGTCAGCAGCAGCCACAGAACACAGCAGGTAGACTGGTGCTGACATCAACTGCATTATTATATTACAGGTTGTCAGCAGCAGCCACAGAACACAGCAGGTAGACTGGTGCTGACATCAACTGCACTATTATATTACAGGTTGTCAGCAGCAGCCACAGAACTCAGCAGGTAGACAGGTGCTGACATCAACTTCATTATTATATTACAGGCTGTCAGCAGCAGCAGTCACAGAACACAGCAGGTAGACTGGTGCTGACATCAACTGCATTATTATATTACAGGTTGTCAGCAGCAGCCACAGAACACAGCAGGTAGACTGGTGCTGACATCAACTGCATTATTATATTACAGGTTGTCAGCAGCAGCCACAGAACACAGCAGGTAGACTGGTGCTGACATCAACTGCATTATTATATTACAGGTTGTCAGCAGGAGCCACAGAACACAGCAGGTAGACTGGTGCTGACATCAACTGCATTATTGTATTACAGGTTGTCAGCAGCAGCCACAGAACACAGGAGGTAGACTGGTGCTGACATCAACTGCATTATTATATTACAGGTTGTCAGCAGCAGCCACAGAACACAGCAGGTAGACTGCTGCTGACATCAACTGCATTATTATATTACAGGTTGTCAGCAGCAGCCACAGAACACAGCAGGTAGACTGGTGCTGACATCAACTGCATTATTATATTACAGGTTGTCAGCAGCAGCCACAGAACACAGCAGGTAGACTGGTGCTGACATCAACATGGCTGGTGGTCATAGTTCTGGTGACAGTCTACACTGGCAACCTGACAGCTTTCCTCTCTCTTCCTCGCATTGAACAATTACCTCAGACTGTCAGTGACATGATTGACATGAACTACGACTTTTGTATCAGCTACGGCTTCTCACAGTATGACAAACTCAAGGTTAAGATTATGTTATGCTCTAATTTGATTTACAATTAACTAAAAATACGTAAAAGATCAGACATATTTGGTAACACAAACTTTGCATAAAATAAGCCAAAGAGAACACAGTTCAGGAAGATTAATATTTTAGTATATATCTCCTATCTTACAGTGTTAAACTGGAAACATAAGTGTAAATGTGTTCAAGTGATTCAGAGCTGGGAGAGGTTAATTGTTATTATTACACCAAAGAGTCGTACCTTTCCTGGGAGAGTGAGAAACAATTAGGTACGACCCAAGAACACAGAACTGGTCTAGTTTCGTAGATCAGTATCACTCTCATTGTTGTGAGTCCCTCATATATTACAGGTATCCCAAACCTCATTCCTCTATACCTCAAATTGAACAAGAGGTATGTTAGTAGTACCACGAAATGCTTTGGACGCAGAAAGACTGCAGTTCAACTCCTTCTAGAGGAGTTATTACTTAGTGTTTTTCAGCTTAGTCGGTAATGAGTTCTGGTCACAGACCGGGCCGCGGGGGCGTTGACCCCCGGAACTCTCTCCAGGTAAACTCTCCAGGTACTCAAGCTGCAACAAACGTTTCCTCTCTGGATTACACACGAGCAAGAAAAAAGTGGCAACACTCAGATCTCTGGTGGCGGCCATTAACCAGAAACTCGACCCTTTGAGGACACTATCGACATGCTTTTCCCAGTAGCCAAGAGTCTCCGATCATGTAGGAACAAAGTGATACTGATGGGCTAAGTTCCTGTGTTTGTTGAACCTCTCGTCCTCCCTGTGATCACTAGCACAATACTGCAGATGAACAATGAAGGGGATGTAAACATCAACCCGGGTAGAAGCTCAGGTACAGTCTCTAAACAGCAGTCAACTGTTCTTCCACGGATGTAATGTGATCCTATTAGGGCACTTGGCAGGTACATAAGGGAAGTTATGTAGTCAATGTTTTTATCTCGACTGGTCACACAGATTTAGCAAGATTCCATTTTATGATATTGTGGTATTTGCTGTATAACTTTCTTGAAATTAGAATGTAAAAAAATCATGTAATATTGTTTTAAATGAACTGTTGGTGTGACTGAAAATAAAACCGGGTATTGCAAAATGAATCGTCACACTGGGGATGAGAGACGCTGCCAATATAACAATGTATCACTGACAGTACAATTGAATGTTTTATTAATTTGATCGTCTACAAGGCCACAACAGTGTAGTGAGGCCTCAATGATGGATCTAACCCTCTATAATCGTCGTGTGCTGGACGACTGATAAATATGCCCTAACAGTGTAGTGAGGCCTCACTGATGGATCTAACCCTCTATAATCGTCGTGTGCTGGACGACTGATAAATATGCCCTAACAGTGTAGTGAGGCCTCACTGATGGATCTAACCCTCTATAATCGTCGTGTACTGGAGGACTGATAAATATGCCCTAGAAGCAGAGTTCAGTGAGATATTGCGATTATTTTGACAACGAAATATGGATCCCAGGTTATATCCTGTTCAGATACAACAGACTAAACAGGCAACAAGGAGGAGGTTGGCCTGTATATCACAGAGTCACTCATTTGCTCAGAACTACTAAACGCCTCAAATGATGTGCTTGAAGCTTTGGCAGTTAAGATCGAAAACCAAAATCTTGTCATTGTGGCAGTATACAAGCCTCCAGATGCAACTTCCCAGCAATTCCAGGAACAGCTTTTAAAAATTGACCACTGTCTGGAAAATCTCCCAACTCCTGCCCCAAACATCTTGCTACTGGGAGATTTCAACTTAAGACATCTAAAATGGAGGAATGTAGCAAATAATATTCTAGCAGAGGTCACCCCAGGAGGCAGCTCAGAAGAAAATTCACACACACACAAGCAATTAAATATCTGCCCTAAATTCACTTGAAACCGGGAAATATTAGAAATCTAACCGTATCAAAGACAACACTCAGATCACAACATAACAGAGATACAAACATTTATGCACCGGGCTCCTGACCAGCAAAATGTGACCAGTTATGGGGGTGTTTTCATAAAATTCAACGTCAGTAATAAAAACTTACAATGGGATCAAGTCAACCAAGTAATAAATGAAACAATCTCGGAAGATATCCTAATCAACAAATAACTCTGTGCAAATAACTCTGTGGCACTTGAGGTCTGTTCAAGCCACATTTCACTGCGAACAAGAAAGAGAAGATGTAAGAAAGAGACGCTCCCTATACAGACGAAGGCGAAGAATCATGGAACTGCTGAGAGGAGCCAATATATCTGAAATATAAAGGGTGGCACTGTTCAGAGAAATACCTGGAGTATACCTGGAGAGGGTTTCGGGGGGTCAACGCCCCCTCTGCGCGGTCTGTTACCATGCCTCATGGTGGATCAGGGCCTGATCAACCAGGCTGTTACTGTTGGCCGCACGTATCCCGACGTACGAACCACAGCCCGGCTGGTCTGGAGTTTACCTGATTTTAGGTGCCTGTCCAGCTGCTTCTTGAAGACAGCCAGGGGTCTTGAAGACAGCCAGGGGTCCATTGGTAATTCCCCTTATGTATGCTGGGAGGCAGTTGAACAGTCTCGGGCCCCTGACACTTATTGTATTGTCTCTTAACGTGCTAGTGACACCCCTGCTTTTCATGGGGGGATGTTGCATCGTCTGCCAAGTCTTTTGCTTTCATAGGGAGTGATTTTCGTGTGCAAGTCTGGTACTAGTCCCTCTAGGATTTTCCAAGTGTATATTATCATGTATCTCTCCCTCCTGCATTCCAGGGAGTACAGGTTCAGGAACTTCAAGCGTTCACAGTAATTGAGGTGTTTTATCTCCGTTATGCGCGCCGTGAAGGTTCTCTGTACATTTTCAAGGTCAGCAATTTCACCTGCCTTGAAAGGTGCTGTTAGTGTACAGCAATATTCCAGCCTAGATAGAACAAGCGACCTGAAGAGTGTCATCATGGGCTTAGCATCCCTAGTTTTGAAGGTCCTCATTATCCATCCTGTCATTTTTCTAGCAGATGCGATTGATACAATGTTATGGTCCTTGAAGGTGAGATCCTCCGACATGATCACTCCCAGCTTAAGGAATCATACAGGAGACAAGAATCTCAGGAAGAACTGAAAGCCATAAAGGAAATTGAAAAAATAAACAAAATACTTCTTCTCTTATGCCAAATCTAAGGATAAAACAACATCCAGTATTGGATCCCTGCTTAGGCAGGATGGGACATACACAGATGACAGCCAAGAAATGAGTGAGATACTAAAGTCCCAATGTAACTCAGTTTCAGCGAGCTGCTGTCCAGACTAAGGGTCGATAATCTAAATGAATTCTTTATGACCGAGGCCCAAAATCTCTGATATTATCTTAACACCACAAGACTTTGAAAAAAATAGTAAATGACTTGCCCATGCACTCTGCTCCAGGCCCAGACTCACTGAACTCCTAGATCATCAAGAACTGCAAGAAGCTCCTGTCTCGTGCCTTCGTAATTCTATGGAGAGGGACCGTGGACACAGGGGTCATCCCACACACACTAAACACAACTGACACAGTCCCACTCTACCGAGGTGGCAGTAAAGCAATTGCAAAGAACTGTTAACTATGCTAAAGTCATGAAGGCTTCGAGTTTTGAGTTTCGAGCTTCCTTCGTTCCAGAAGGCTGTTCGATTTGAACTTCCTTCGTTCCAGAAGGCTGTTCGATCTGAATTTCCTTCGTTCCAGAAGGCTGTTCGATCTGAACTTCCTTCGTTCCAGAAGGCTGTTCGATTTGAACTTCCTTCATTCCAGAAGGCTGTTCGATCTGAACTTCCTTCATTCCAGAAGGCTGTTCGATTTGAAACTTCCTTCGTTCCAGAAGGCTGTTCGATCTGAACTTCCTTCGTTCCAGAAGCCTGTTCGATCTGAACTTCCTTATTCCAGAAGGCTGTTCGATTTGAACTTCTTCGTTCCAGAAGGCTGTTAAATTTTAATTTCCTTTTTTCCAGAAGGCTTTTTCGGTCCCGTTCCCAAACAATTTGTTTCAATGGAAAATATTGAAAATTAGTTAGTCCATTCAACCCCCAAAAAATCATTTACAAAAGCACAAAATAAAATTTAAAAGGGCGATTGGGGACATTCGAACCGGGGTACCACTGTATTTGAATCCTTAATTATTGATAATAAAAACATTCCACAGGTTTTTTCCTGTTTCACCCCCACAAAATACACCCATATATTTTTTTATTATTTTTAAAAATTTATATTTTTTTAAATAATTTAGTAAGAAATAAACTTTAATCAATCACAATTTCTTTATCAAGTATCGTCAAAAAATTTTTATTAAATTTTTAAAGACCCCTGGGAAGCATTTGTCTTTTTCCTGGGGATCTCATCTCCTGTAAAAGTTTTTTTATTTATTTATGTATTTTTTTATTTTTTATTTTTTTATTTATTGAACAAATAATAAAGTAGAAGAAAACAAGGTTAAGGTAAATCCAAAGCCCCTTGAAGTAAAAAAGGGGCATTTTAAAATTTAATTTAAAAATTAAAAAGCAATGAATACAGGGGTAAACATTTTTTGTAAACAGTTAACAATAAGCACAAAAGTATTAAAAGACGGTCAAGGTCATTTACTGTTTTTCGAAATTCAGTAGAATGAGATTATGGTAGGTAATGTAATTAAAAAATAAAGTTTATTGGGTCACGTTAAACATTTCTGGATAAAATTTAAAATTCAGTATTTTTTTGTTTGAGTGAAAAGTGATTTTTAAGACGGAAGTTGAATTTATAAACTGAAGTTTTTCTTTTAAATTCCGGAAAATTCCAGATTTTTATGTGCATTGAGTTTTTGCATAGTGTAGGGGACTCGAGGAAAAAACAAAGAGGATCTGTGCCTTGTTTATGTCAGGGTTTTCTTTTGAGGTTGGAAAGGGAGAGTTTGGGGGGGGGTTATATCAGAGTTAAGTTCATGATGTAATAGGTGCAGAAAAAGTATGGATTTTTGTTGTAGTAGGTTTAGTGATTGAATATTGGAGTGGGCCTATAGTGAGAATTTTTTATCATTCTGACTGCACCTTTTGTTGGGTAATTAAGGGTTAGATGGTTAATTGTTGTTTAGCCCCCTGCACAATTCCTAAAGATAGGGGGAAATAATGAGTGATATACCAGGAGGGCTGACTGTGGGAAAATATACCGATCTTCGATAATTCTACGGCTTGGGTTTAATTTTTTTGGAAAAATTTTTTGGGTTTTGTGTTTGAAATTTGAGTCTATTATCAAGGTGATTCCTAAGAATTTTCCTCGTGCTGTGTGAAGGTGAGCCTTATCATTAGTTAAAGAGAAAATGTACTTGTTTTCCAAACGAAAGAATTTTTGGTTTTTTTTCAATGTTTTAAGAAGTTTGTTAGTCATCATCCGGGAGATATTTTTTGTAATTCGTATTTACAGTATGCTAACGAATGGGGCCGGGGGGGGAGAAAGTATGTAGTGTCATCTGCAAAAAGTGTGGGGTTTGGAATTTGTGAACAAAATTGGTTCTGTTTTCGAGGGATGACTTTAGTAGAAGGAGTGGCTTTTTATACCATAGTGGATAATTTTATGTGGACAAGTCAGGTCAAATTACAAAAACTTTTCGAAAGTCAAGAAAATCCCCAAAAGGACTGTTTTTCTCGAGTGCATGTATATATTTTTAATGGTATAATACATCATTATATTTTTTTTAAAACCTGAACCCCAAAATTTACAGGGGTTGAGTAGTTGGGGAGATGGGTGGAATAGATTTGCTATGGGGTTTAATTTTTTGAAAATTTGGAGAGAGGGTGTAAATTGGATTTGGCCTATAGGTTTCAAGTCTTTGGGCTCCTCCTTTATGGATCGGGTTCCACATTACAAATCGTTTGATTTTCGATTCAGCTTCAATTATAGTGAAGACTACTGTTTATTGACAAAATTTTCAAAAATTGTGTTGTGCTTTTCAACATCACCTAACAAGGGGATAAGATACTTTTTCAAAGACATCTTCCTCAGGACAAGTTTTATTCCTGAAGCAAGTCATGAAGATACTTTCACACGCGCATCTTCTTTTACATTCACTGATCTCACAGCAAACCTCTTGTAGGTCAGTTTTACATGACTACACAGCACATCTCTCTTTAGTCAGTTCACATGATCTCAAGCACCTCCTTGTAGGTCGTTCACTGACCACCGCACATCTCTCACAGGTCATTCACATATCCACACAGCACTCCCTCACAGGGGCAGTTCACGGGGTCCACACAGTCATCTCTCTCAAGGTCAGTCACGTGATCCACACAGCACATCCTCTCACAGGGCATTCCGTGATCCACACGCACACTCTCTACAGGGGATTCACTGATCTACACGCGCATCTCTCCCCAAGGGCAGTTCACGATCCACACAGACATCCTCAAAAGGTCAGTTAAATGATCCACACGGCCACCTCTCTCTAAAGGGTTTTTTTCACATGGAACCCACACGCCCCCCAAAATCTCTCCAACGGGTCATTTCCCGTATCCCACACCGAAATCTCTCTCACAGGCGGGTTCCCGTGATCCAAAACAGCGAAAACCCTCACAGGGCAGTTCACGTGATCCAACGCGAAATTCTCTCTCAAGTCAGTTCACTAAACCAACAGCGCATCTCTCCACGGGGCAGTTCTTTTTAAACCACACGGGCGCATCCTCTAAATTTTTGCCCCAACCCCCACAACCCCAAACAGGAAATTTCCCCCAAAAAATTTTTCCCGTTAAATGATCCAAAACAGGATCCTTAAACAGGGTCCAAGTTTCCCCCAGTTTTTTCCACCAGTCCGATCCTCTTTTTCACGGGTCATTACATGATCCCGAAACAGACGCCATTTAAACCGGGTCATTTTTCACGAAACCCAAAGGGATTCTCTCCCCATTTTTCATTTCCACTTTTTGATCCCACATCGATCTCTCACACCAAGGTTCAGAAAAAAGGCACGATGTCCCAAAGGCATCTCTTTAACAGGTAAATTACTGTTTTCCACATCGATCTCTTAAAACCAATTTTTTCCCATTTTCACGGGGAACCCACCCCAAGGTTTTTCTCTCCCAGATTTGCCCACTTGCCCCAAATCCTCAGCAAATGAATCCCTTCAAATAATTTTTAATCTCTGAAAAATACTTTTCATTCCCATTGAACCTGTAAATAGATCACTGAAACCTTATAAACCTGGGTCATTTTTAAATACTGTCACTGTACCATAGAATACCTCAGTCTTTGTTATACTACTGTCACTGTACCATAGTATTTCCTCACATGTTAAATACTTTTCACTGACCATAGTTTTCCCTAAATCATTTTTTATATTTATCACAAATACCATAGTTACCTCATCTTTCATTTTATACTACTGTCACCTGTAAAAAATTTATACCCGGGTCATTTTTATACTACGGGTCCGTACCATAGTTTTCCCAGTCATTTTAACTACTGTCACGAAACCAATAACCTAAAGTCTTTGTTATACTACTGTCACTGTGCCATAGTAAAAACCTTTAAGTCTTTTGTTATACAAACTTTCACGTCCATAGTATGTCTCAGTCATAAAGTTATACTACTGTCATTTAAAACCATAATTTTCCTCAGTTTTTTGTTATAACTGTCACTGAAACCAAAATATACCTCAGTTATTTTAAAAATACTACACACTGTCCCATAGTTTTCCTCATTCATGTTATACTACTGCCCACTGTTACCATAGTATTTTTAGTCACCATTTTTAAAACTACTGTAAACTGAACATAAAAAAACCCTCAGTCATTTTAAAACCAACCCCCATGTATTTTAGCCCTTTTATTAAAGCCAAAAACCAGATCATGTTTATACTACTGTCACTGCCCATAGAAAACCCTCTTTCATCATGTTATACCCCTTTTTCCACGGGTCCCCTTTGTATTTCCCAGTCACCATTTTAATACTACTGTCACTGAACCATAGTATGCCAGTAAACATTTATACTACTGTCACTTTTACCATAGTTACCCTCGGGTCATCATGTTTTTACTACTGTCCTGTACCATATATTCTAAATCACCATGTTATACTACTGTCATTTGTCCCATAGAATACCCCCTTTTCATTTTTATATACTGTCATTTGAAACCAAATGTTTTCCCTCATCACCATGTTATACACTGTCACTGAACCATAGTATGTCTCAGACATGTTATACTACTGTCACGTACCATAGAAATACCTCAGTCATCATGTTATATACTTTCATTTGTACCATTTTATTCTCAGTCACCATTTAAATACTGTCACTGTCCCCATAGTAAAACCTCAGTCTTTGTTTTTACTACTGTCACTGTCCTTTAGATACCTCAGTCATGTTTATACTTTTGTCACTGTACCATAGTATGCCCATTTCATGTTATATACTGTCACTTTTCCATAGTTTTCCTCAGTCTTTGTTATATTTACGTCACTGTACCATGTAACCCAGTCATTTTTTAAACTACTGTCACTGTACCATAGTTTTCCCAGTCACCTGTTTTTTACTACTGTCACTGTCCCATAGTAACCTCACCCATTTATACTAGGGGCACTGTCCATAGTTTTCCTCGCCCTTAAATGTAAAACTACTGTCATGTACCTTTGTAACCTCGTCTTTGTTATACTACTGTCACTGAAACCGTTTTCCCTTTCAGCCCTTCATGTTATACTACTGTCACTGTACCATAGTTACCTCAGCCCATGTTAAAAATTTACTGTCATGTCCCCATATTTTCCTCAGTCATCATGGAATCCAAAAGCCCATGTACCTAGAATGTCTCAGTCATCATTTTTATTTCTTCACTTTCCATAGTAAAAACCTCATCATCATGTTAAAACTACGCACTGTCCCCAAAAGTATTTTTCAGTCATTGTTATACTACTGTAAACTTACCATAGTTTTCCCCCAGTCATCATTTTAAAACCGTCACTGTACCATGTATCCCCAGTAAACCTTGTTTTTCCCTACTGTCACTGAAACCAAGTATCCTCATTCATGTTATACTACTGTCACTGTACCATGGAAACCCTTAGTCAAAATTTTTATACTACTGTCACGGTACCATAGTATCCCTCAGTCATCATGTTATACTATTTCACTGTCCTTAGTTTTCCTCGTCTTTCAGTTATACAACGGGTCACGTCCCATGGTATACCTCATCATTTTTTTAACTCTGTCATTTTCCATAGTTTTCCTCAGTCTTTGTTATACTACTGTCCGGGACCAAAAAAAATCCTCAGTCTTTGGTTATACTACTTTTCACTGAACCATAGTATACCCCCTACATGAAATACTACTTCACTGTACCAAAAGTATACCCTCAGTCATCATGTTATACAAAGTCACTGTACCATAGTTTTCCTCATTAATGTTATACTACGTCATTTGTACCATAGTAAAACCTCAGTCATTATGTTATACACTTTCACTGTACCATAAAAAATTCCCTGTCTTTATGTTATACTACTTCACTGTCCCATAGATCCCCTCAGTCATGTTTACTACTGTCCCCCTGTACCATAGTTTTCCTCAGTCTTTGTTATACTATGTCACTGAAACCATGTATACCTCAGTCTTTGTTATACTACTGTCACTGTACAAAGTAAAACCTCAGACATGTTTACATTTGTCACGGAAACCATAGTATACCTAAAGTCCCATGTTAACTACTGTCCTGTACCATAGTTTACCTAAAAGTCCATGTTAAAACTACTTTCACTGTACCATAAAATACCCGGGACATGTTAAAACAACTGCCCACTTTTACCATAGTATGTTTTCAGCCCATGTTATACTACTGTCACTGTACCATTTTTTCCTCATCAGGGTTATACAAAATTTTCACTGAAACCTTTATATACCCATCTTCATTTTAATACAAAAGTCACTGTACCATAGTATTCTCATTCACCATGTTATCTCCCTTCCCCACTGTACCATAGTTTTCCTCAGTCATCATGTTATCAAAAGCCTGAAACCATAGAAATTCCTCAGTTCAGGGTTATACTACTGCACTGTACCATAGTTTTCCTCAGTAACATTTTATACAAAATGTCAAAAAAAACCATAGTTTTCCCATCACCATGTTTACTACGTCATTGTACCAAGAAAACCCCCAGTCATTTGTTTTTACTACTTCACGACCATAGTTCCCTCAGTATATTTTTATATACATTTCCCCTGTCCCATAGTTTTCCCTCAGTCATTTTTAATACTACTGTCACTGTACCATAGAAATACCTCAGTCTTTGTTATCCCTACTGTCACTGTACCATAGTTTTCCTCAGTCTTTGGTTATTTTACTATTTTCCACTTTTTACCATAGTAAAAACCCCCCGGGTCTTTGTTATACTACTGTCACTGTAACCATAGTTTTCCTCAGTCACCAGGGTTAAACAAACGTCACTGTCCCCATAGTAAAACCTCAGCCCATGTTAACTACTGTCACTGAAACCAAAGTTTTCCTCATTCATGTTAAAACTACTGTAAACTTTTACCATAGAAATCCCCCAGTCTTTGTTATACTACTGTCACTGTCCCTTTAGTTATACTCTACCAGGGTTTAAACTACGTCACTGAAACCATGGGAAATTCCTCAGTCTTTGTTAACCCCGTCATTTGTACCATAGTTTTCCCCCGTCTTTAGTTATACTAGTCACTTACCATATTAAAACCTCATTTCATTTTATAAAAGTCACTTTCCATAGTATGTCTCAGTCTTCTTTTTATACTACTGTCACTGTCCCTTTAGTATACCTCAGTCTTTTGTTATACTACTGTCACTGTACCATGGGTATGTCTCAGTCTTTGTTAACTACGTCACTTACCATATTTATACCTCATTTCCTGTTATACTACTGTCACTGTACCATGTATTCTTCATCATGTTATACAAACTTTCACTGTCCATAGTATCCCTCAGTCATTTTTTTAATTTCTGTCACTGTCCATATTTTAATTTTTAACCCTTTTCATTTTCATTTTTTCCATAAAAACTGTCACTGAAACCATAGTTTTTCCTCGGGTCTTTGTTATACAACTGTCATTTGTACCATAGTATGTTCTAGCCCTTTGTTATACTACTTTTAAAAGTCCCATATTTTTCCTCAGTCATGTTAACTATTTGTCACTGTACCATAGTATACCACATCATGTTATACACGTCCGTACCATATTAGTCTCAGTAAATGTTATACTACGTCACGTACCATAGTTTTCCCCCAAGTAAATTGTTATATTTACTTCACTGTACCTTTAAGTATACCTCATTCATGTTATACTTCTTCACTTTACCATAGTTTTCTCAGTAAATGTTATACTACTTTTCACGTACCATAGTTTGTCTCATTCATCATGTTATATACGTCCTGTACCTTTAGTTCCCTTTCAGTCTTTGTTAAACTACTGTCACTGAAACCATAGAAACCCAGCCCTTTTGTTATACAAACGTCACTGACCTTAGTATATCCTTCTTTCATGTTATACTACTGTCACTGTACCATAGTATACCTCAGATCATGTTATACTACTGCACTTTTCCCATAGTATGTCTCGGGGCCATTTTATAAACTGTCACTGTACCATAGAAATACCTCAACATGTTAACTACTGTACTGTCCCATAGATATGCCCCCACATTTTTACAAACTTTTCATTTGTACCATATTTATACCTCAGTCATCATGTTATACTACTGTCACTTTTCCATTTAAAACCTCAGTAAATCATGTTATACTACTGTCACTGTCCCATAGTTTTCCTCAGTCTTCATGTTATCCACTGTCACTGAAACCTAGAAACCTCAGTAAACATTTTTTAAAAACAAACTGTCATGTCCCTATTAAACCTCAGTCATCATGTTTTTCAACTTTCACTGAACCATAGTTTTTCCTCATTTCATGATAAAACTACTGTCCCTGAAACCAAAAAAAAACTCAGTCATCATGTTTACTACTGTACTGTCCATAGTAGCCCTCATCATATGTTTTTACTATTTGTCACGTACATAGTATACCTCAGTCATCATTTTAAACAACGCACTGTACCATAGTTTTCCCCCAAGTCACCATGTTATACTACTGTAAACTGTCCCATAGTTTTAACCCCAGTCACCCATGTTATACTACTGTCACTGTACATAGTTTTCCTCAGCCCATCATTTAACAACGTCACTGTCCCATAGTATTTTTAAATAAACATGTTATATACTGTCACTTTTACCATATTTATACCTAAACTTTCAGTTATACTACTGCCCACTGAAACCATAGAAAACCCCCAGTCACCGTTATACTACTGTCACTTTTACCATAGTATGCCTCAGTCATCATGTTATACTACTGTCACTGTACCATAGTATACCTCAGTCATCATGTTATACTACTGTCACTGTACCATAGTATACCTCAGTCATCATGTTATACTACTGTCACTGTTCCCATAGTAACCTCAGTCACGGGAAAAACACGTCACTGTCCCAAATAGTTTTCCTCAGTCATCTTGTTATACTACTGTCCTGTCCCATAGAAAACCCTCAGTCATTTTTTATACTACTTCACTGTCCCATAGTATTCTCATTCATCATTTTTAATTTACTGTCACTGAAACCAATAGTTTTCCTCAGTAAAGTTATACTTTTTGTAAACTGTACCAAAAGTATGTTTTTGCCCATCATGTTATACTACTGTCACCTGTACCTTTAGTTTTCTCACATAATGTTAAATACTGTCACTTTTACCATATTATGTCTCAGACCCATGTTTTATTTATTTTCACTTTTTTAAAAACCCCATAGTATACCTCAGTCTTTGTTATACTACGGGTCACTTTTACCATATATACCCATCATCATTTTTATACTACTGTCACGGGAAAACCAAAAGAAATACTCAGCCCTTTGTTATCCCTACTGTCACTGTACCTTTAGTATTTTTCAGTCATCTTGTTTTTACTACTGTCACGTCCATAGAAAATTCCTCAGTCATCATGTTATAAACTGTCACTGTACCATAGTATACCTCAACTAAATTTATACTATGTCACTGTACCATAAAATTTTTCTCAGCCCAATGTTATACTACTGTCACTTTTTCCCCCCCATAGTATGTCTCGTAAAGTTATACTACTGTCACTGAAACCATAGTATTCCAGTCTATGTTTACTACTGCCCACTGACCATAGAAATACCACATCATTTTAAACTACTGTCACTGTACCATAGTATACCTCAGTCATCATGTTATACTACTGTCACTGTACCATAGTATACCTCAGTCATGTTATACTACTGTCACTGTACCATAGTATACCTCAGTCATCATGTTATACTACTGTCACTGTACCATAGTATACCTCAGTCATGTTATACTACTGTCACTGTACCATAGTATACCTCAGTCATTTGTTTTTACTACGTCACTGTACCATAGTATACCTCAGTCATCATGTTATACTACTGTCACTGTACCATAGTATACCTCAGTCATCATGTTATACTACTGTCACTGTACCATAGTATACCTCAGTCATCATGTTATACTACTGTCACTGTACCTAGTTTTTCCCTTTCAGTCATCTTTTTTTTAAAACTATTTCCCATGTACATATTTCCTCAGTCATCATGTTATACTACGGGTCACGTACCATAGAAATACCCCCAGTCATTTTAACTACTGTCCACTGTCCATAGTTTTCCTCATAAATCATGTTATATACTGTCACTGTCCCCTAGAAATTCCTCAGTAATTGTTTTCCCTACTTCACTGACCATAGAAATCCCTTCGTCATAAATGTTATACTATGTAAATGTACCTTAGAAAATGCCTCAGTCTTTGTTATACTACTGTCACTGTACCATAGTATTCTAAAGCATCATGTTATACTACTTCACTGTACCATAGTATACCTCAGCCCAAGGTAAAACTACTTTCACGTACCATAGAAATTACCTCATTCATCATGTTTCTACTGTCACTGTAAATAGTTAAAATACCTCAGCCCAATCATGTTATACTACTGTCACTGTACCAATTTTTCTCAGCCCATCTGTTATACACTGTATGAAAACCTTTAGTATCCCTCAGTCATCATTTTTATACTACTGTAAACTGTACCAAAATATTTTTCATTTAAAATTTTAACACGTCACTGTACCTTTGTATACCTCGGTCTCATTTTATACTATTTGTCACTGTACCATAGTATTTCAGTAAACCATGTTATACAACTGTCCTTTTAACCATTAAAACCTCAGTCTTTGTTATATTTATGTCACTGTACCATAGTTTCCTCAGTATCTTGTTATATATGTCACTGTAATAGTATACCTCAGTCTTTGTTAAAACAAAGTCACTGTACCATAGTTTTCCTCAGTCTTTCATGTTATATTTAATGTCACTTTTACCTTAAAATACCTCAGTAAAGTTATATTACTGTCCTTCCTGGGTATACCTCAGTCATTTTTTTACCTTACTGTACTGTCCCATAGTTTTCCTAAATCTTTCATGTTTTTACTACTGTCACTGTCCCAAATAGAAATTCCCTCATTCATCTGTTATACTACTGTCACTTTCCTTAGTATACCTCAGTTTTCATGTTTTTTCTACTGCATTTTAACCATATTTTTCCTCAGTAAATCATTTTAATACTACTGTCACTGTACCATAGAAAACCCTTAGTATCTGTTAAAACTACTGTCACTGTACCATAGTATGTCTCAGTCCCATGTTTTACTCTGTCAAGAAACCATGGTTTCCCAGTCACATGTTATACTATTTGTCACTGACCATAGAAATACCTCAGTCATAAAGTTATACTACGGCACGGGCCCCCCATAGTATACCTCAGCCATTTGTTTTTACTACTGTCCGTCCATAGAAATGTTTTCAGTCTTTTCTGTTATACTACTGTAAATGTACCAAGTATGTCCCCAGCAAAATTTTTAAAATTTACTGTCACTTTTACCAAAAGTATCCCTTCAGTCATCATGTTTATACTGCACTGTCCCAAAGGGGGTATGTTCAGTAAACATTTTTATACTATGTCACTGAACCATAGTTTTTCTCAGTCATCTGTTATACTACGTCACTGTACCATAGTTTTAACCTCAGCTTTTCATGTTAAAATCCCGGGTCACTGTCCATAGTATTTTCCCAGCCCACCATGTTATACTACTGTCACTTACCATAGTATTCCTCAGTCATCAGTTATACTACTGTCACTGTACCATATTTTCCTCAGTCATAAAGTTATATTTACGGGTCACTTTTAACCATAGTTTTCCTCAGTCCCCAGGGAAATACAAAAGTCACTGTAACCATAGTTTTCCCTCAGTCTTTGGTTATACAACTGCACTGTACCATAAAATACCTCAGTCATCATTGTTAAAATACTGTCACTGTACCTTAGTTACCTCAGCATCATGTTATACTACGTCACTGTAATAGTTTTTCCTCATTTATAAAAGTTAAAACAAATGTCAGACCAAGTAAAACCTCAGTTCATGTTATACTACTGTCACTGTACCAAAAAAAATTCCTCAGCCCATCCAGGTTATACTACTGTCACGTACCAAAATAAAACCTAAAGCTTTTGTTATACTACTGTCATGTCCCTTGTATGTCTCAGTCACCATGTTATACTACTGTCACTGAAAACCAAAAGTTTTCCTCAGTCTTTGTTATACTACTGTCACTGTCCCATATTTAACCTCAGTCATCATTTTATACTACTGTCATTTGTACCATAGTATGTTTTCAGTATCATGTTAACTACTTTTCACGTCCCATATTATTTCTCAGTCAAAAGTTATACTACTGTCACGTACCATAAAAATTCCTCAGTCAAAGTTTATACTACTTTCATTTGTTACCATAGAAATTGTCTCAGTCTTTGTTATTATACGCCCACTGTACCATAGTATACCTCAGTCACCCTGTTAACTATGTCACTTTTACCATGTTTCTCAGCACGGTTAAACTACTGTCACTTACCATATTTTTCCTCAGTCACCCAGTTATACTACTGTCCTGTACCATGGGTTTTTCCCCCAGTAAACATGTTATACAACGCCCTTTGTACCATAGTTTTCCCAAAAGTCATCATTTTATACTACTGTAAACGACCATAGAAAATTTCATAAAATTTTGTTATACTACTGTCACGCCCCATAGTATGGCTCAGCCCATCTTTTTAAATTCCCAACTGTCACTTCCCATATATACCTCAGCATCATGTTTTTACTACTGTCACTGCCCCCCAAATAATTATTTCTAAAGGCCCAAACCCCAGTTATACTACTTTTCATTTGTCCCATAGTAGTCTAAAGTCATAGTTATACTACTGCCCACTGTACCATAGTAACCTATCATATGTTAAACTACGTCACTGTCCCAAATAGTATCCCTCAGTCATCTGTTAACTACTGCCCACTGTCCATAGAAAGTCTCAGTAAACCCAGTTTTTACTACTGTCACTGCCCATATTATACCTCAGACATGTTATACTACTGCACTTACCATGAATGTCCCCCAGTCTTTGTTTATACTACTGCCCACTGTACCATAGTAATTCTAAATCTGTTAACTAACTGTCACGTCCATAGTATGTCCAGGCATTTAAATACTACTGTCACGAAACCATGGGTTATACCTCAGTCTTTGTTTTTACTACTGTAAACTGTCCATAGTAAAACCTCATTATATGTTATACTACTGTCACTGAAACCATATTTATCCCTTTTCAGGTCTTTTGTTATAACTACTGTCACTGTACCATAGTAAAAACCTCAGTCATCATGTTATAATTTTACTGTCCACTTCCCCATAGAAAATCCCCCCCCCCCCCAATTTTTCCATCAATTTATACAAATGTCACTGAAACCATAGTATACCCAGTCCAGTTATACTACTGTCACTTTTACCATAGTATGTCCCCCAGTCTTTGTTATACTACTGTCACTGTCCCATAGAAATTCCTCAGTCATTTTTATACTACTGTCACTGTCCCCATAGTATTCTCATCATGTTATACTACTGTCACTGAAAACCATATTTATCCCCTCGGGAAATTTTAATACTACTTTCACTGTCCCCAAAAGTAAACCTCATTCATATGTTATACTACTGCACTGTACCATAGATACCTCAGTCATTTTTATACCTATTTCACTGTACCATAGTTTTCCTCAGTCATCATGTTATACTATGTCACTGTCCCAAATAGTTTTCCAAGTCATTTTTTATACTCCCCTTCATGAACCATAGAAATCCCTCATAAATCATGTTAAAATACTGTAAATGACCATAGTATGGCCTCATTTCAATTTTAATACAACTGTCACTTTTAACCAAAAAAAAACCTCAGTCATAAAGTTTTACAACTTCACGTACCAAATTTAAAAACCTAAAGTCATCATTTATACTACTGTCACTGCCCATATTTTAATACCTTTTTAGTCCATTCCCAAAAAAATTTTTAAAAACACTGTCCTGTACCATGTATGCTCGTCATCATGTTAAAAAAAACTGTCACGTACCATAGTATACCTCATTCATGTTATACCTTTCACTGTACCATAGAAAATACCTCAGTCATCATGTTTATAAAAGGGTCACTGCCCATAGTATACCTCAGTCAGGTTTTTTAACCCAACGTCACGTCCCATAGTATCCCTCAGTAAACTTTTAAATTCAACTGCCCACTGAAAACCATATAAACCCATAAAATGTTATACAACGTCACTTTTACCATGAAATTCCTCAGTCATCAGGGTTAAACTACTGTCACTGTACCTTTGTATACCTCAGTCATTTTTATACTACTTTCCTTACCAATATTCCTCAGTAAACATTTTTTTACTACCACTGTACCTTAGAAAACCTCAACATCATGTTATACAACTGCCCATGTACCATATTATACCTCAGCCCAATCATGTTTTACACTTTTTCACGAACCAAAAGTTTTACCTAGTCATCATTTTTATACTACTGTCACGTACCATATTAAAACCTCAATCATTGTTAAACAACTGTCCCCCTGTACCATAGTATCCTTCATTCATCATTTAAATACTACTGTCACTGTACCATATTTTGTTCATTCATCTTTTTTATACTACTGTCACGTCCCAAAAGTAAAAGCCATAAATAAAGTTAAATTACTGTCACGTCCCAAATTTTCCTCAGTCATAAATTTTAAATACTACGCCCATTTGAAACCATAGTTTTCCCTCAGTCATTTTTTACTACTGTCACTGTCCCTTTATTTAATACCTCGGGTCATCATTTTTATACCCCGTCACTGTCCCCAAAAGTTTTCCTCAGTCTTTGTTATACTATTTGCCCACTTTTACCATAGTAAAACCTCAACATCATGTTATACTTACGGGTCATTTGTACCATAGAAAAACCTCAGCATAAGTTTATACTACTGTCACTGTAAAAAAGAAATTCCCCCTTTCATCATGTTATACTACTGTCACGTACCATGGGTAAATACCTCTTTTTTTTCATTTCATAATAGATAAAAAACTACTGTCACGGTACCATAGTTTTCCTCATTCATCATTTTTACTCCCTGTCACAGTCCCCATAGTATACCTCAGTCATCTTGTTATATTTATTTGTCACTGTCCATGGGAAATGGTCCAGTCATCATGAAATAAAAACTACTTCACTGTACCATAAAAAACCTCAGTCACCTTTTATCCAAATGCACGTACCATAGTAAAAACCTCAGTCTTTGTTATACTACTGCCCACGGGTACCAAAGAAATACCTCATTCATCATGTTATATTTACTGTAAATGTCCCATAGTAAACCTCAGTCATCATTTAAATACTACTGTAAACTTTAACCATAGTATGCTCAGTCACCATGTTATACAATGTCACTGTACCTAGTATACCTCATTCAGTTATACTACTGTCACTGTCCCTTTATTATACCTCAGTCATCATTTTAATAAAATTTCACTGTACCATAGTATTCCTCAGTCATGTTAAAACTACGTCACTGTCCCATAGTTTTCCTCATTCATTTTTCCCTACTTTCACTTTGTATACGATAGTTTTTTGTTTCCAAGAGCCCACCATGTAAACTACTGTCATTCCCCTTTAACCTTTTATTATGCCCTTCCTTTTCATCTTTTGTTATACTACTGTCACTGTACCTTTAAGTATGCCCCAAATCATCATTTTATACAAACTGTCACTGTACCATAGTATGTTTCATTTCATCATTTTATACTCTCTAGGTTATGTCTTTTAAAATAAAAATTCTTTTTGTACATTTATCTATATATTTTTCGTACCAAAAATTTTCCGGGTAAATCATGCTATCTCCCTTTAAAAAACCCATCCGGGACTTTAAATGTAGTCTCCTGTTAAAAAAGGTTATCTGCCAGTCATCATGTTATTATGCCCAAAACTCTTCTAAATTTAAATAAAACATAAGAAAACATAAGAAAAAAGAAAGGAGGAACACTGCAGCAGGCCTTTTGGGCCCCTACTGGGCGGGTCCTTTACAATTCATCCACAAACCCAAACATTTGCCCCCCCAAATTTTTAAATTTCCCCCCAAGAAAAAAGCTCTGATGGGGCCCCCAAAAAACCCCCCCACTCATTTTTTTTTAAACCAACCAAAATTTGAAACTCCCCAAAGTCCTAGCCTCAATAACCCAACTAGGTAGACTGTTCCACTCATAACTACCCTATTTCCAAACCAATACTTTCCTATGTCCTTTCTAAATCTAAACTTATCTAATTTAAATCCATTACTGCGGGTTCATCATGCCATCATGCAATACTTCTCTTCAAACCATAATGTATCTGTATCTTCCCAAACTATAAATGGTCTGAAGGAACATTTATTCTCACACCTCACAAAGCTTCTGGGACTGTTGAAAGAGACAACAGAATCACAGTTGCTGTCGTTGATACTGTCACAGAAGTGATATTTATAACATAATGGTACTGTGAGCGTCATGACTCAGTGGTACAACATTGGGTCTGTTATTTACAGAGAGAACTGTTAGTGTTCCCGTACATTCTTCTGTTTCCTGGAGATGGGAAGTACAGTGCCTGCACTCTGAAGGAGGGGTGTTAATGTTGCAGTTTAAAAACTGTAGTGTAAAGCACCCTTCTTGCAAGACAGTGATGGAGTGAATGATGGTGAAAGTTTTTCTTTTTCGGGCCACCCTGCCTTGGTGGACCACCCTGCCTTGGTGGTCCACCCTGCCTTGGTGGACCACCCTGCCTTGGTGGACCACCCTGCCTTGGTGGACCACCCTGCCTTGGTGGTCCACCCTGCCTTGGTGGTCCACCCTGTCTTGGTGGTCCACCCTGCCTTGGTGAAACCACCCTGCTTGGTGGTCCACCCTGCCTTGGTGAACCACCCTGCCTTGGTGGACCACCCTGCCTTGGTGAACCACCCTGCCTTGGTGGTCCACCCTGCCTTGGTGAACCACCCTGCCTTGGTGAACCACCCTGCCTTGGTGAACCACCCTGCCTTGGTGGTCCACCCTGCCTTGGTGGACCACCCTGCCTTGGTGAACCACCTGCCTTGGTGTCCACCCTGCCTTGGTGAACCACCCTGCCTTGGTGGTCCACCCTGCCTTGGTGAACCACCCTGCCTTGGTGGTCCACCCTGCCTTGGTGAACCACCCTGCCTTGGTGGTCCACCTGCCTTGGTGGACAACCCTGCCTTGGTGGACCACCTGCCTTGGTGGTCCACCCTGCCTTGGTGGACCACCCTGCCTTGGTGGACCACCCTGCCTTGGTGGACCACCCTGCCTTGGTGGACCACCCTGCCTTGGTGGACCACCCTGCCTTGGTGGACCACCCTGCCTTGGTGGACCACCCTGCCTTGGTGGACCACCCTGCCTTGGTGAACCACGCTGCCTTGGTGAACCACCCTGCCTTGGTGGATCACCCTGCCTTGGTGGACCACCCTGCCTTAGTGAACCACCCTGCCTTGGTGAACCACCCTGCCTTGGTGAACCACCCTGCCTTGGTGAACCACCCTGCCTTGGTGGACCACCCTGCCTTGGTGGGCCACCTTGCCTTGGTGAACCACCCTGCCTTGGTGGACCACCCTGCCTTAGTGAACCACCCTGCCTTGGTGAACCACCCTGCCTTGGTGAACCACCCTGCCTTGGTGGACCACCCTGCCTTAGTGAACCACCCTGCCTTGGTGAACCACCCTGCCTTGGTGGACCACCCTGCCTTAGTGAACCACCTTGCCTTGGTGGGAATCGGCCGATATGGTAATCTGTCAATTAACTAACAATTGATCGTTATAACGTTTATCGGTTATATTAAACTGAGGTATATGCACAGATATACAGTACCATGAAAGGGTTTGATGCTATCAGAGAAGCAATTAGCGTCACAACACTTGCTACCACCACTAATATTAACATTTATATTACAGAAAGATCCTTTGTAATATCTTCCTATTGTTTGTGTTTTGTCTCAGTGGTACAAGCAAGAACAACGCTCCACTTAACAACTTAGGAAATTTTATTAATGTCTGGCATCATATTTTCATTAATATCTTGACACATCACATAGGTCATTTTACTGGATTTATAATAGTCTACATTATTCTAGTTAATAGTGTATTCCTCCATATTCATCCTGCCATAATTCCTTTAATACTAGACTCATTTTGCTTCTCATAATCTTGTTAATTCTCAGATTATCATGTTAGTCTCCTCTAATAACTGTATTCTTAGTCTCATGATAAACAGGTCTATGACACATTGTTTACCTCAGTCATCATGGTATACTCGCTAGGTTATGTCTACTCAATACAATTAGCGTCACATCACTTGCTACCACCACTAATACATTTATATTACAGAAAGATCCTTTGTAATATCTCCCTATTGTTTGTGTTTGGTCTCAGTGGTACAAGCAAGAACAACGCTCCACTTAACAACATTTAGATCTATATCTGCAGTTGATTCATCTGTTGGAAGCAAATTAGGAAATTTTATTAATGTCTAGCATCATATTTTCATTAATATCTTGACACATCACATAGGTCATTTTACTGGATTTATAATAGTCTACATTATTCTAGTTAATAGTGTATTCCTCCATATTCATCCTGCCATAATTCCTTTAATACTAGACTCATTTTGCTTCTCATAATCTTGTTAATTCTCAGATTATCATGTTAGTCTCCTCTAATAACTGTATTCTTAGTCTCATGATAAACAGGTCTATGACACATTGTTTACCTCAGTCATCATGGTATACTCGCTAGGTTATGTCTACTCAATACAATTAGCGTCACATCACTTGCTGCCACCACTAATACATTTATATTACAGAAAGATCCTTTGTAATATCTTCCTATTGTTTGTGTTTTGTCTCAGTGGTACAAGCAAGAACAACGCTCCACTTAACAACATTTTGTCTCAGTGGTACAAGCAAGAACAACGCTCCACTTAACAACATTTTGTCTCAGTGGTACAAGCAAGAACAACGCTCCACTTAACAACATTTTGTCTCAGTGGTACAAGCAAGAACAACGCTCCACTTAACAACATTTTGTCTCAGTGGTACAAGCAAGAACAACGCTCCACTTAACAACATTTTGTCTCAGTGGTACAAGCAAGAACAACGCTCCACTTAACAACATTTTGTCTCAGTGGTACAAGCAAGAACAACGCTCCACTTAACAACATTACACTGACGATCAAGATTCATAATTCCACAACATTACTGTCTTAGATTAAGCTTGTCCAGCTTATACATAATTCATCAAGTAATGTTTTTATCAGTAGTAACATTACTGTCTTAGATTAAGCTTGTCCAGCTTATACATAATTCATCAAGTAATGTTTTTATCAGTAGTAACATTACTGTCTTAGATTAAGCTTGTCCAGCTTATACATAATTCATCAAGTAATGTTTTTATCAGTAGTAACATTACTGTCTTAGATTAAGCTTGTCCAGCTTATACATAATTCATCAAGTAATGTTTTTATCATAGTAACATTACTGTCTTAGATTAAGCTTGTCCAGTCTTATACATAATTCATCAAGTAATGTTTTTATCAGTAGTAACATTACTGTCTTAGATTAAGCTTGTCCAGCTTAAACATAATTCATGAAGTAATGTTTTTATCAGTAGTAACATTACTGTCTTAGATTAAGCTTGTCCAGCTTATACATAATTCATGAAGTAATGTTTTTATCAGTAGTAACATTACTATCTTAGATTAAGCTTGTCCAGCTTAAACATAATTCATCAAGTGATCCAATATTGCCGTCAATTATATTCTGATTCTTTATATCACTCAAAATGTCTGTCAACTGAATGAAAATGTCCGCTTTTATAAGTGTGAAAATTGTGTAAATAAATATTAAATTGTATAAATAAATATTAAATTGTGTAAATAAATATTGAATTGTGTAAATAAATATTGAATTGTGTAAATAAATATTGAATTGTGTAAATAAATATTGAATTGTGTAAATAAATATTGAATTGTGTAAATAAATATTAAATTGTGTTTAATAAATATTGAATTGTGTAAATAAATATTGAATTGTGTAAATAAATATTGAATTGTGTAAATAAATATTGAATTGTGTAAATAAATATTGAATTGTGTAAATAAATATTGAATTGTGTAAATAAATATTGAATTGTGTAAATAAATATTGAATTGTGTAAATAAATATTAAATTGTGTAAATAAATATTGAATTGTGTTAATACATATTTTGCAATAAAAATATATTTCTAGGAACATTAAGAAATATATGACAAAATATTTTATGTTATCAAAAATACCATGGTACCATAACACAAATATTATGGTACCATAACACAAATATTATGGTACCATAACACAAATATTATGACCATAACACAAATATTATGGTACCATAACACAAATATTATGGTACCATAACACAAATATTATGGTACCATAACACAAATATTATGGTACCATAACACAAATATTATGGTACCATAACACAAATATTATGGTACCATAACACAAATATTATGGTACCATAACACAAATATTATGGTACCATAACACAAATATTATGGTACCATAACACAAATATTATGGTACCATAACACAAATATTATGGTCCCAAATAACACAAATATTATGGTACCATAACACAAATATTATGGTACCATAACACAAATATTATGGTACCATAACACAAATATTATGGTACCATAACACAAATATTATGGTACCATAACACAAATATTATGGGACCATAACACAAATATTATGGTACCATAACACAAATATTATGGTACCATAACACAAATATTATGGTAAGATAACACAAATATTATGGTACCATAACACAAATATTATGGTGCCATAACGCAAATATTATGGTAACATAACACAAATATTATGGTACCATAACACAAATATTATGGTACCATAACACAAATATTATGGTCCCAAATAACACAAATATTATGGTACCATAACACAAATATTATGGTACCATAACACAAATATTATGGTAAGATAACACAAATATTATGGTACCATAACACAAATATTATGGTGCCATAACGCAAATATTATGGTAACATAACACAAATATTATGGTACCATAACACAAATATTATGGTACCATAACACAAATATTATGGTACCATAACACGAATATTATGGTACCATAACACAAATATTATGGTACCATAACACAAATATTATTGTACCATAACACAAATATTATGGTACCATAACACAAATATTATGGTACCATAACACAAATATTATGGTACCATAACACAAATATTATGGTACCATAACACAAATATTATGGTACCATAACACAAATATTATGGTACCATAACACAAATATTATGGTACCATAACACAAATATTATGGTACCATAACACAAATATTATGGTACCATAACACAAATTATGGTACCATAACACAAATAATATGGTACCATAACAAATATTATGGTACCATAACACAAATATTATGGTACCATAACACAAATATTAAATGGTACCATAACACAAATATTATGGTACCATAACACAAATATTATGGTACCATAACACAAATATTATTGTAACATAACACAAATAGAAATTCCCTTATTAATAATATTATATTGTTGATGATAATAATAATAATAATAAAATAATAATAATAATAATAATAATAATAATAATAATAATAATAATAATAATAATAAAATAATAATAATATTATTATTATTATTATTATTATTATTATTATTATTATTATTATTATTATTAACTAGTAATAACTGTGGTGATATATTAAATAATCAATATTATCCACACAGTGTAGATGACTGGTAGTTAACTTGTATGTTTCAGTAACTGGTCAAGCATCATTCATACTTCAGGATCTTTATGCTGAATCAGGTGAGATCATCACTACATTCTTAGTTTTTCATTTACTACTAAATAATTAAATTTAACTTTCATTTATTTGACATTCTGGTCATTTATCTGTAAATCTCACTGAACTTAAGCAAGTTTTCGATTTGTCTCAGTTTTCTTTTTAAAGTTTTCTCGGATTTAAATTCTTTACAGTCTAAATAAATTAGATGACTGTGTTTAGACAAAGTCCAGTTTGATCAGTAAAATACAATAATTCCAATATTTCTGAAAAATACATCAGCCATTAAATACTGAAATCATTCATACTTGAAGAAACGGGAATCAAAATTCAGATTAATATATACAAAAATCGTACAACCCCACATGATTTTCCCCTCTGTCCTCTTTTTTTTACGCTTAAGCTGAGTCACTGAAAATTTTTTTTACAGCATCCGGGGATTATGATGCGGGGAACTGAGAGTTTTTTAAGATCCGAGTGATTCACTGATGCGGGAACTGAAAATTTTTTACAGCATCCGAGTGTTTCACTGATGCGGGAACTGAGAGTTTTTTAAGCATCCGATGATCCTGATCTGGGAAGAGGATTTTACACTCCGAGTGATTCACTATGCGGGAAACTGAGAGATTTTACAGCATCCGAGTGATTCACTGTTTGGGGAACGGGGAAGTTTTTTACAGCATCCGAGTGATTCACGATGCTGGGAACAAAGATTTTACAGCATCCGAGTGATTCACTGATGCGGGAAGAGAGATTTTACAGCATCCATGATTCACTGATGCGGGGAACTGAGAGATTTTACAGCATCCGAGTCATTCACTGATGCGGGAACTGAAATTTTACAGCATCCGAGTGATTCACTGATGCGGGAACTGAGAGTTTTTTCAGCCCCGAGTACCCCACTGATGCGGGGGAACGAGAGTTTTTACGGGCATCCGGTGATTCACTGATGGGGGAACTGGAGATTTTACAGCATCCGAGTGTTTCACTGATGCGGGAACTGAGAGATTTTCAGCATCCGGTGTTCATATGCGGGGGAACTGAGAGATTTTTACAGCTCCGAGTGATTCACTGAGCGGGAATGAGAGTTTTTACACCCGAGTGATTCACTGATGCGGGGGAACTGAGAGATTTACAGCATCCGAGTAATTCACTGACGGGAAAATGAAAATTTTTACAATCCGAGTGATTCACTGATGCGGGAACGAGATTTTTTACAGCATCCGAGTAAACATGATGTGGGAACTGAGAGATTTTACAGCATCCGAGGATTCCTGATCCCGGGAACTGAGAGTTTTTACAGCATCCGAGTGATCCTGATGCGGGGAACTGAGAGTTTTTTACGCATCCAGTGATTCCTGATGCTGGGAACTAAGATTTTACAGCATCCGAGGATTCACTGATCCCGGGGAACAGAGATTTACGCATCCGAGTGATTCACTGTGCGGGAAACTGAGAGTTTTTTACAGCACCATGATTCACTGATGAGGGGAACTGAGAGTTTTTAACGCACCGAGTTTTTTCACTGATGCGGGAACTGAGGATTTTACAGCATCCGATGATTCACTGATCGGGGAAAACTGGGGAATTTTACAGCACCGAGTGATTCACTGATGCGGGAACTAGAGATTTTACAGCATCCGAGTGATTCATGAGCGGGAACTGAGAGATTTTACAGCATCCGAGTAATTCACTTGTGGGAACTGAGAGATTTTACAGCACCATGATTCACTGATGCGGGGAACTGGAGTTTTAAGCATCCATAAACACTGATGCTGGGAACTGGGGAATTTTACAGCATCCGGTGTTATGATGCGGGGAACTGAGAGTTTAACGCATCCGAGTGATCACTGATGCGGGGAAAATGAAATTTTACAGCATCCGAGTGATTCACTGATCGGGGAAACTAGAGATTTTACAGCATCCGAGTGATCACTGATGGGAACTGAGAGATTTTACCACCCGATATTCACTGTGGGGGAACTGAGAGTTTTTTACAGCTCCGAGTGATTCACGAGCGGGAACAGAGTTTTTACAGCATCCGAGTGATTCACTATCGGGAACTGAGAGTTTTACAGACCGAGTGTTCACGATGAGGGGAACGAGATTTTTTACGCATCCGAGTGTTCATGAGCGGGGAACTGGAGATTTTACGCATCCGATGATTCACGATGCGGGGAACTGAGAGATTTTACACACCGAGTGTTCACTGATGCGGGGAACTGAAGATTTTACAGCACCGAGTGATTCACTGATGCTGGGAACTGAGAGTTTTTTACACATCCGAGAAATTTCACTGTCTGGGAACTGGAGATTTTACGCATCCGAGTGTTTCACTGATGCGGGAACTGAAGTTTTTTCAGAACCGAGTGATTCCGATGCGGGGAACAGAGATTTTACGAAACCGAGTGATTCCTATGCTGGGAACGGGAAGATTTTACGCATCCGAGGGGATTCACTGATATGGAACTGAATTTTTTTTACAGCATCCGAGTTTTCCTGATGCGGGAACTGGAGATTTTACGCACCGGTGATTCACTGATGCGGGAACTGAGAGATTTTACGTCCAGGATTCCTGATCTGGAACTGAGATTTTTAAGCATCCGGTGTTTCACTGATGCTGGGAATGAGAGATTTTACAGCATCCGAGTAATTCATGATCGGGGAAAACGAGAATTTTACAGCATCCGAGTGATTCACTGATGGGGGGAACTGAAGATTTACAGCATCCGAGGAACATGAGCGGGGGAACTGAGAGATTTTCGCATCCGATGATTCACTGATGCGGGAACTGAGAGATTTTAACAGCATCCGAGGATCATGACGGGGAACTGAGATTTTTTCAGATCCGAGTGTTTCCCGATGCTGGGAACTGAGAGTTTTTACAGCACCCGAGTGATCACTAGCTGGGAACTGAGAAAATTTACAGCATCCGAGTGATTCCTGTGCTGGGAACGAGAGTTTTTACACACCCGAGTGTTCATGATGCTGGGAAAGAGTTTTAAACAGCACCGAGTGATTCACTGATGCGGGAACTAGAGTTTTTACGCCCCGGTGTTTCACGATGAGGGGAACTGGAGATTTTACGCACCCGGTGATTCACTGATGCTGGAACTGAGGTTTTTTACAGCATCCGAGTGTTTCACTATGCGGGAACGAGAGATTTTACAGCATCCGAGTGATTCATGTTTGGGGGGAACTGAGAGATTTTACAGCATCCGAGGATTCACTGATGCTGGAACTGAGAGATTTTACAGCACCCGAGTAATTCACTGAGCGGGGAACTAAAGGATTTTACGCATCCGAGTGATTCACTGATGCTGGGAACTGAGAGATTTTACAGCACCGAGGATTCACTGATGCTGGGAATGAGAGATTTTTACGCCCCGAGTGATCACTGAGCGGGAACTGAGAGATTTTACAGCACCGATTGATTCATGATGCGGGAACTGAGAGATTTTACAGCATCCGAGTGATTCCTGACTGGGAACAAGATTTTACGCACCCGGGTATTCATGATGGGGAACTAAAAGGTTTTTTCAGCATCCGAGTGTTTAAATATGCGGGGAACTGAAGATTTTACACATCCGATGATTCACTGAGGGGGAACTGAGAGATTTTACAGCATCCGAGTAATTCATGTGCGGGAAAATGAGAGTTTTAAAAACAGCATCCAGTGATTCACTGAGCGGGGAAACTGAGAGTTTTTTACAGAAAACCGGTAAATTCATGATGCTGGGAACTGAGAGTTTTTACAGCATCCGAGTGATACTGTCTGGGAACGAGAGTTTTTTACAGCTCCAGTGATTCACTGATCTGGGAACTGAGAGATTTTACAGCACCGAGTGATTCCGATGCTGGGGAAAGAGATTTTACGCTTCCGAGTGATTCACATGCTGGGAACGAGAGATTTTACAGCATCCGAGTGATTCACTGATGCTGGGAACTGAGAGTTTTTTACAGCACCGAGTGATTCACTGATGCTGGGAACTGAGGTTTTTTACAGCATCCGATGATTCACATGCGGGGGAACGAGAGATTTTACAGCATCCAGGGGTTTCCTGATGCTGGGAACGAGAGATTTTACAGATCCGAGTAATTCACTGAGCGGGGAAAAACGAGAGATTTTACAGCACCGATTTTTCACTGTGCGGGAATGAGATTTTTTACAGCATCCGATGAACACTGAGCTGGGAACTGAATTTTTTTACAGCTGATGTTTCAGAGCGGGGAACTGAGAGATTTTACAGCTCCGAGTGTCACGATGGGGGAACTGAGAAAATTTTACAGCACCCGATGATTCACTGATGCGGGAAACTGAGAGTTTTACAGCACCGAGTGATTCACTGAGCGGGAACAGAGATTTTACACATCCGAGTGATTCACGATGCGGGGAACTGAAGATTTTACAGCTCCGAGTATTCACTGATATGGGAACTGAGAGATTTTACAGCATCCGAGTGATTCACTGATGCTGGGAACGAGAGATTTTACAGCATCCGAGTGTTCACTGATGGGGAACTGAGGTTTTACAGCACCCGGTGATTATTTTGGGCGGGATGAGAGATTTTACAGCATCCGATGATTCCTGATGCTGGGAACTGAGAATTTTACAGCACCGAGAAATTTTCATGATGCTGGGAACTGAGAGTTTTTACAGCACCCGGGTGATTCACTGATCTGGGAACTGAGGATTTTACAGCTCCGATGAACCTGATGCTGGGAACTGAGAGATTTTACAGCACCGAGTGATTCCTGATGCTGGGAACTGAAGATTTTCAATCCGAGTGATCACTGATGCGGGAACTGAGGATTTTACAGCATCCGAGTGTTTTCACTGATGCGGGGAAAGAAGATTTTACACATCCGGTATCACGATGCGGGGAACTGAAGATTTTACAGCATCCGATGTTTCACTGATGGGGAAAACGAGAGATTTTACAGCATCCGAGTGATTCACTGTGCTGGGAACAGAGATTTTACAGCACCGAGGATTCATGATGCGGGAACTGAGAATTTTACAGCATCCGAGTGATTCAGATGGGGGGAACTGAGAGATTTTACAGCATCCGAGTGAACACTGAGCTGGGAACTGAAGATTTTCAGCATCCGAGTGTTCACTGATGCGGGGAACTGAGAGATTTTTACAGCATCCGATTTTCATATGGGGGAACGAGAGTTTTTACAGCCCCCGAGTGATTCACTGATCGGGGAACAGGGAAAGATTTTACAGCTCCGAGGATTCCGATCGGGAAACAAAAATTTACAGCCCGATATTCACCTATTCAACAAAATTTTAAAAAAACACCAACAACCCCACCTAAATTTTACACCCCCCAATTCCCTTTCAAACTAGATTTTCACATCCAGCTTCACGGCTAACTGGAGTTTTCCGCCCCGGGACCCCACCTAAAATTTTACAGCATCCGAGTGTTCACTGATGCTGGGAACTGAGAGATTTTACGCACCGAGTGTTCACTGTGAGGGGAACTGAGAGATTTTACAGCATCCGAGTGATTCACTGATCTGGGAACTGAAAATTTTTACAGCATCCGAGTGATTCACTGAGCGGGGAACTGAAATTTTCAGCATCCGAGTGATTCACTGATGCGGGAAACTGAGAGATTTTAAGCTCCGAGTGATTCACTGATGCTGGGAACGAGAGATTTTACAGCTCCGAAAATTCACTGATGCTGGGAACTGAGAGTTTTTAAGCATCCGAGTGTTCAGATGCTGGGAACTGAGAGATTTTACAGCATCCGAGTGAACACTGATGCTGGGAACGAAATTTTACAGCATCCGAGTGATTCACTGATCGGGAACTGAGAGTTTTTTACAGCACCGAGTGATCATGATGTGGAACTGAAAATTTTTTACAGCTCCATGTTTACTGATGCGGGGAACGAAGATTTTACAGCACCGAGTGATTCACTGATGCGGGAACAGAGATTTTAAGATCCGAGTTTTTCACTGATGCTGGGAACTGAGAGTTTTAACGCATCCGAGTGATTCACTGAGAGGAAACGAGAGATTTACAGCACCCGAGTGATTCATGAGCGGGAACTGAGAGTTTTTTACAGCATCCAGTGATTCACTGATGCGGGGAACTAAGATTTTACAGCACCAGGATTCACTGATGCTGGGAACTGAGAAAATTTTACAGCATCCGAGTGATTCCTGATGCTGGGAACTGAGAGATTTTACAGCACCGAGAAAATTCACTGATGCTGGGAACTGAGAGTTTTTACAGCATCCGAGGATTCACGGATGCGGAAAATGAAGATTTTACAGCATCCGAGTGAACCTGATGGGGGAACTGAGAGATTTTACAGATCCTAGTGATTCACTGATGGGGAACTAGGATTTTACAGCTCCGAGTGTTTCACTGGCTGGGAACTAGGATTTTACAGATCCGAGTGATTCACTGAGGGGAATGGAGATTTTACAGCACCCGAGTGACACGATGCTGGGAACGGGAAAAGGTTTTACAGATCCATGATTCACTGATGGGGGGAACTGAGAGATTTTTCAGCACCGGTGTTTCACTGATGCTGGGAAAAAGGATTTTACAGCATCCAGTGATTCACTGATGCGGAACTAGAGATTTTACAGCATCCGAGTGATTCAGATGATGGAACTGAGAGATTACAGCATCCGGTGATTCACTGATGTGGGAATGAAAATTTTTACCACCGAGTGTTCACTGATGCGGGACTGAAGATTTTACGCACCGAGTGTTTCCTGAGGGGGAAACTGAAAATTTTTTACAGCACCCAGTGATTCACTGATGCGGGGGAACTGAGAGATTTTCACATCCGAGGATTCATGAGCGGGGAACGAAATTTTTACAGCATCCGAGTGATTCACTGAGCTGGGAACTGAGAGATTTTCAGCACCGAGAAATTTCCCACTGATGCGGGAACTGAGAGATTTTACAGCATCCGATTTTTTCACTGATGCGGGGAATGAAGATTTTACAGATCCGAGTGAACATGATGCTGGGAACTGAGAGATTTACAGCATCCTAGTGATTCACTGATGCTGGGAACGAGAGTTTTTACAGCACCGGTGATCACTGATGCGGGAATGAGAGATTTTACAGCCCCGAGTGTTCACTGATGCGGGGAACTGAGAGATTTTACACACCCCGAGTGTTTCATGTGCGGGAACGGATTTACAGCACCGAGTTTTCACTGATGCGGGGAAACTGAGAGTTTTTACAGCTCCGAGTGTTCACTGATGCTGGGAATGAGAGATTTTCAGCACCAGTGATTCACTGATGCTGGGAATGGGTTTTTTTTAAACAGCACCCGATGTTCCGATGGGGGAACTGAGAGATTTACAGCATCCGAGTGATTCACTAGCGGGAACTGAAGATTTTACAGCACCGAGGATTCACGATGCTGGGAACGGAGATTTTACGCACCGAGTGATTCACTGATGCGGGGGAACGAAGTTTTACAGCACCGAGTGTTTTCCAGATCGGGAACTGGAGATTTTACAGCATCCGAGTAATTCACGACGGGGAACTGAAGATTTTACAGCACCCGAGTGATTCACTGATGCGGGGAACTGGAGATTTACAGCATCCGAGTCTTCATGTCTGGGAACTGGAGTTTTTACAGCACCCCGAGGGTTTCATGATGCTGGAACTGAGGTTTTTTACAGCATCCGAGTGATTACTGATGCTGGAACTGAGAGATTTTACAGCACCAGTATTCATGATAGGGGAACTAAAGTTTTTTACGCATCCGAGTGTTCACTAGCGGGGAAAACTGAGAGATTTTACACATCCGAGTGATTCACTGAGTGGGAACTGAGAGTTTTTTACACACCAGTGATTCACTGATGCGGGAACGAAGATTTTACGCATCCGAGTGATTCATGATCTGGGAACTAGAGTTTTTACAGCATCCGAGTCATTCACTAGCTGGAATAGATAAATTTTTTCCCCAATATTTTATACACTTGTCAGTTTTCCAGGAATCTACGAAAAATTACCACACATAAATCTTAAACATTTATATTCGACGGGTGTTGGATTCTCGAGTTATGACAGAAAGTGGGGGAAGCTGGAAGGAAAAAACCACGTAAATCCTCCCATTCGTGACGCAGCCACTTAAACATTACCTTCCAAAATCTTAGAGTAATAATTTGCGACTAAAACAAAAGTTTTCTTTTTTTATCAACTTCAAAGTTTTAGAGCGAGCAACGAAATCTTTCACATTTTATTTACTTTTATAGTGAAAATCTTAAATTTCACAGAAACTTTTAAAAACTAAACTTAGAAAACTTGGAATAAAATCCTAGAGACGAATAAAATTATTAGGATTGTCAATCTGTCGGGAATGATATATTTTAAAATATAGTTTAGTCTTTATTTTGAGCTATAACATATTAGTGAAGGTTCACCTGGAACACTGGAGTGTGTTTATTGTGGAGTTAACGAGAGTCTGACAGAGTAGACTTACATGTTACTAGCAAGACTTACATGTTACTAGCAAGACTTACATGTTACTAGCAAGACTTATATGTTACTAGCAAGACTTATATGTTACTAGCAAGACTTACATGTTACTAGCAAGACTTATATGTTCACAAGACTTAATGTTATGCAAGACTTACTGTTACTAGCAAAATTTTTATTTACTACAAACTAAATGTTCTAGAAGACTTACATGTTTCTACAAGACTTATATTTACACAAGACAAAATGTTACTAGCAAACTTATATGTTACAGCAAGACTTTATTTACTAGCAAGACTTTTCATGTTACTAGCAAGACTTATATGTTACTAGCAAGATTATTGTTACTAGAAGACTTTCATGTTACGCAAGCCCTTTTAATGTTTCTACAAGACTATATGTTACTAGCAAGACTTTTCATGTTTTTAGCAAGACTTACAGTTACGCAAGACTTCATGTTACACAAAACTTACATGTTACTAGCAAGATTATATGTTACCAAGACTTACATGTTATACAAGACTTCATTTACTAGCGATATATGTTATAGCAAGACTTATATGTTACTAGCAAATTTCATGTTACTAGCAAGACTTAAGTTACTACAAGACTTTTATTTTATACAAGATTACAAGTTACTAGCAAGACTTATTTTTACTAGCAAGACTTACATGTTACTGCAAAACTTATTGTTACTAGCAAGACTTTTATGTTACTAGCAAGACGTACATGTTTCTAGCAAGACTTATATGTTACACAAAACTTATATGTTACTAGCAAACTTTTATTTTAACAAACTTATATGTTACTAGCAAACTTTTATGTTATAGCAAAACTACATTTTCAGCAAGACTTACATGTTACAGCAAGACTTTTCATGTTACAGCAAGACTTTCATGTTTCTAGCAAGACTTAAGTTTCTACAAGACTTAAAAGACTAGCAAGACTTACTGTTTTAAACAAAACTTATATGTTACTCAAGATTTCATGTTACTACAAGCTTAATGTTATGCAAGATTAAATGTACTAGCAAGACTTAATGTTATAGCAAGACTACATGTTACTAGCAAGATTACATGTTTTCTAGCAAACTTACAGTTTTCAGCAAACTTTTAAAGTTACTAGCAGACTTACATGTTACTACAAACTTCATTTATAGCAAACTTTTATTTACAGCAAGACTTTATGTTACAGCAAGACTTACATGTTACTACAAAACTTTCATGTTACTAGCAAGATTATAGTTACTACAAGACTTATATGTTTCAGCAAGACTTTCAGTTACAAACAAGACTTATTGTTACAGCAAAACTTTTAAGTTCTAAAGATTACGTTCTAGCAAGACTTTTATGTTACTAGCAAAATTATATTTACAGCAAGACTTATATGTTACTGCAAGATTACATGTTATAGAAACTTATATGTTACTAGCAAATTTTATGTTTTCGCAAGACTTATATTTTCTAGCAAGACTTTTTTTACTGCAAGATTTCATTTAACTAGCAAAACTTACTGTTACTTCAAAATTTCATGTTACTAGCAAACTTTATGTTCTAGCAAGTCTTTATTTTTACTAGCAAGACTTAAAATGTTATAGCAAACTTTTCATGTTACTAGCAAGATTATATGTTTCTAGAAGCTTTCATGTTTTAGAAAACTTACATGTTACTACAAGATTATATGTTACTACAAAACTTACATGTTACTACAAGACTTATATGTTACAGCAAGACTTACATGTAAAACAAGACTTAATGTTACTAGCAAGACTTATTGTTACTACAAACTACATTTACTACAAGACTTACATGTTACTAGCAAGACTTTAAAGTTTCTAGCAAAATTATATGTTCTAAAATTATATGTTACTAGCAAGACTTTAAAAGTTACTAGCAAGACTTTTAAAGAACTGCAAGACAAGTTACTAGCAAGACTTTTTATTTAAGCAAGACTTACTTTACTAGCAGATTACAGTTACAGCAAGACTTCAGACTAGCAAGCTTATATGTTTTTGCAAGACTTAATGTTACTAGCAAGACTTTAAAATTTTCTAAAAACTTACATGCAAATAGCAAGACTTACTGTTTTTAGCAAATTACTGTTACTAGCAAGACTTACTGTTATAGCAAACTTTCATGTTCCGGCAAAACTTTCTGTTACTACAAACTTACATTTATAGCAAGACTTACATGTTATAGCAAGATTATATTTACTACAAGACTTAAGTTTAGCAAGACTTTAGTTACTACAAGACTTACATTTTTCTAGCAAACTTACATGTTACTAGCAAGACTTTAAATTTTAGCAAGACTTTTCATTTACGGGAAAACTTACATGTTGCAGGAAGACTTTTATTTCTAGCAAGACTTACATTTTACTAGCAAGCTTATATGTTACTACAAAACTTTTATGTTACTAGCAAGACTTACAGTTACCGGCAAGACTTACTTTACTAGCAAGACTTATATTTACTAGCAAGACTATATGTTACTACAAAATTATATGTTACTAGCAAGACTTAAAATTTTACTGCAAAACTTAATGTTACTAGCAAGACTTACATGTTACTAGCAAGACTTACATGTTACTAGCAAGACTTACATGTTACTAGCAAGACTTACATGTTACTAGCAAGACTTATATGTTACTAGCAAGACTTACATGTTACTAGCAAGACTTACATGTTACTAGCAAGACTTACATGTTACTAGCAAGACTTATATGTTACTAGCAAGACTTACATGTTACTAGCAAGACTTTTCAGTTCTAGCAAGACTTTCATGTTACTAGCAAGACTTACATGTTACAAGCAAGACTTACATGTTACTAGCAAGACTTACATGTTACTAGCAAGACTTATATGTTACTAGCAAGACTTACATGTTACTAGCAAGACTTATATGTTACTAGCAAGACTTTTCATGTTTCACAAAACTTAATTTACTGCAAAACTTTCATGTTTATAGCAAGACTTAATGTTTTAGCAAGACTTTATGTTACTAGCAAGACTTTATGTTACAGCAAGACTTTATGTTTTCTAGCAAGACTTTAAAATTACTAGCAAAACTACATTTAAGCAAACTTTCATGTTCTGAAACTTAATGTTACTAGCAAGACTTACATGTTACTACAAACTTTTTGTTTTACAAAACTTAATGTTACGCAAGATTATTGTTACAGAAAAACTTATGTTTTCTAGCAAGACTTATATGTTACTAGCAAGCTTATATGTTACTACAAGACTTTTTTTTTACTACAAAACTTACCTTTTCTACAAGACTTTATGTTTCTAGCAAGATTACATGTTACTAGCAAAACTTTATGGGTTCTAGCAAACTTTATTTCTAGCAAGACTTTTATTTACTAGCAAGACTTATATGTTTACTACAAGACTTAATGTTAACAAACTTATATGTTTTCTAGCAAACATATTTACTAGCAAAACTTACATGTTACTAGCAAGACTTATAGTTACTAGCAAGACTTTAAAAATACTAGCAAGACTTTTATGTTTCTAGGAAGACTTATAGTTACTAGCAAAACTTTTTGTTATAGCAAGACTAATGTTACTAGCAAGACTTTTATTTACTAGCAAGACTTACATGTTACTAGCAAACTTAATGTTACTAGCAAAAACTTACATTTCTTTCAAGACTTATATGTTACTACAAGACTTAATGTTACTAGCAGACTTTTTGTTACTACAAACTTACATGTTACTACAAAACTTTTAATTTTTCAGCAAACTTACTGTTAAGCAAGACTTTTTGTTTTTAGCAAAACTTACATGTTACTAGCAAAATTTCATGTTACAGCAAGACTTTTTAAAAGTTACTACAAAACTATATGTTTTACTAGACTTAATTTCTAGCAAGACTTACAAATTACTAGCAAGACTTACATGTTACTACAATTATTTTGCTAGCAAACTTACTGTTACTACAAACTTACGTTTCTAGCAAAACTTAATTTTACTAGCAAGACTTTCATGTTACTAGCAAGATTACATGTTACTACAAGACTTACTGTTACAGAAGACTTATATTTGCAGAAGACTTATATGTTTCAGCAAGACTTTTAAAGTTACACAAGACTTAATTTACTAGCAAGATATATGTTACAGCAAGACTTACATGTTACTACAAGACTTACATTTACACAAACTTACATGTTTCTACAAAACTTACATTTACTAGAAGACTTTCATGTTTCAGCAAGACTTACATGTTACTAGCAAGACTTAATGTTACTCCAAACTTACATTTACTAGCAAGACTTACATGTTACTAGCAAGACATACATGTTACTAGCAAGACTTACATGTTGCTAGCAAGACATACATGTTACTAGCAAGACTTACATGTTACTAGCAAGACTTACATGTTACTAGCAAGACTTTTAAAGTTAAGTAAAGACTTATATTTACTAGCAAGACTTACTTTACACAAAACTTATATGTACTAGCAAGACTTTCATGTTACTAGCAAACTTACATGTTACTACAAGACAACATGTTTCTACAAGATTAATGTTTCAGAAACTTACTGCTACTGCAAACTTACAGTTACTACAAACTTAAATGTTACTACAAGACTTACATTTTAGCAAGACTTACATGTTTTCTAGCAAGAATACATGTTCTAGCAAGTTACTGTTGCTACAAGATTTCTGACTACCAGATTACATGTTATACAAAACTTACATGAAATAGCAAGACTTACATGTCTACAAGACTTACTTTACTAGCAAGACTTACATGTTCAGCTGACTTACAAGTTACTAGCAAGACTTACATGATAGCAAGCTTACATGTTACTCAAACTTCATTTTTTAGCAAACTTACATGTACTAGCAAGATTAAAGTTATAGCAAACTTTCATGTTGCTAGCAAGACTTACATGCTACTAGCAAGACTTACAGTACTAGCAAACTTACATGTTGTACAAGACTTTCTGTACTACAAACTTTCATGTTGCTACAAGATACTGTTACAGCAAGACTTTCAGTTTCTAGCAAGACTTCTGTTGCTAGCAAGACTTCCATCTACACAAGCTTACATGTTATTTTTTTTGGGTTTTGTTTGGTTTGTTTTTTTTTTCTAGCAAACTTCATTTTATAGCAAACTTATATGTTACTAGCAAAACTTACTGTTCTACAAACTTAATGTTTTTACAAGACTTACTGTTACTAGCAAGACTTACAAGTTACTAGCAAGACTTACATGTTACTAGCAAGACTTACATGTTGCTAGCAAGACTTACATGTTACTAGCAAGACTTACATGTTACTAGCAAGACTTACATGTTACTAGCAAGACTTACATGTTACTAGCAAGACTTACATGTTCTACAAGACTTACATGTTACTACAAGACTACTGTTTCAGCAAGACTTACATTTACTCAAACTTCATGTTCTACAAGACTTACATGTTCTAGCAAGACTTTCATGTTCAGCAAGACTTTATGTTACTAGCAAGACTTACATGTTACTAGCAAGACTTCTGTTACTAGCAAACTTTTAAAGTTTTTCTCAAGCTTAATGTTTACTACAAGACTTACATTTACCAGCAAGACTTTCATTTACTGCAAAAACTTAATGTTACTAGCAAACTTACATTTATAGCAAGACTACAAGTTACAGCAAAACTTTAAGTTACTAGCAAACTTAATGTTTCTACAAGACTTCATGTTACTGCAAGACTTCAGTTCCCCAAGACTTCTGTTTTCTGCAAAAACTTTAAAAATTTTACAAGCTACTTTACTAGCAAGATTACATGTTTTCCAGCAAACTTACTGTTAAGCAAGCTACAAGTTTCTAGCAAGCTTACATGTTACTACAAGACTTTCATGTCAAAATTTCGTTACTACAAACACAGTTCTAGCAAGACTTTCAATTACTAGCAAGACTTTCAGTTTTCAGCAAGACTTACATGTTCAAAGACCACTGTTTCAGCAAGACTTTAAGTTACCCGCAGACTTACATGTTACTAGCAAGACTTTCATGTTCCCCAAGCTTTTAAGTACTAGCAAGACTTACATGTTACCAGCAAGACTTACAGTACTAGCAAACTTTCATGTTACCAGAAGACTTACATTTCTACACAAGCTTACAGTACACAAGATTACATGTTACCAAAGACTTAAATGTTACAAAACTTACATGTTTTCAGCAGACTTACATGTTCTAGCAGACTTACATTTCCAGAAGACTTCATGCACTAGCAAGCTACAAGTTCAGCAAGACTTACATTACTAGCAAGACTTACATGTTCCAGCAAGACTTACATGTACTACAAGATTACGTAAGCAAGACTTACATGAATTCAAGACTTACTGTTCAGCAAGACTTTCATTTTCTAGCAAGACTTACATGTTACTAGCAAGCTTACTGTTTTTTAGCAAGACTTCAGTTACTACAAAACTTAAAAAGTTACTAGCAAGACTTACATGTTACTAGCAAACTTACATGTTACCAAAACAAAAAAATTTTCTAGCAAGACTTAAAGTTACTACAAGATTACATGTACGCAAGACTTACATTTTACTGCAAGACTTTCAATTACAGCAAGACTTAAGTTACTAGCAAAACTTTCAGTTACTGCAAGACTTTCAAATTACACAAACTTTCGTTACTGCAAGACTTATGTTTTAGCAAGACTTACATTTTCAGCAAGACTTCAGTTACTACAAAACTTTCATGTTACCCGCAAGACTTTTGTTTCCAGAAGATTACAATTACTAGAAGACTTACATGTTCTAGCAAAACTACATGTTCACAAGACTTAATGTTTTCAGAAGACTTTCAATTTACTAGAAAGACTTACATGTTACTGCAAGACTACATGTTAAGCAAGACTTACATGTTACTAGCAAGACTTTCAAGTTACTAGCAAGACTTCCCTGTTACCAGCAAGATTAAGTTAAAGCAAACTTACATGTTACTAGAAGACTTAAAACAAGTTAATTTAAACAAGACTTCATGTTACAGCAAGACTTAATGTTATAGAAGCTTACTGTTATAGCAAACTACAGTACTAGCAAGACTTACATTTACACAAACTTACTGTTTTACTTTTTCAAACTTACGTTACTGCAAGACTTACATGTTACTGGGAAAACTTAATGCTACAAGACTTACATGTTACTAGCAAAAACTTACGTTTCTGCAAGATTACAGTTTCTACAAGACTTACAGTTACAGCAAGACTTACATGTTACGCAAGACTTTCATGTTACTAGCAAGACTTACGTTACACAAGACTTCTGTTTCTAGCAAAATTACATGTTAATAGCAAGACTTACATTTTACTAGAAGACTTACATTTACAGCAAGATTTACAATTTTCTACAAAACTTACAGTTTCTTGCAAGACACATGTTACAGCAAGACTTACATTTATAGCAAAACTTACTGTTACTACAAGACTTAGAACAAACAAAAAACTAGCAAAAGACAAAATCGCAGGGGGAAAAAAAATATGCAAAATAAAAGCAGCAAACTACAAAGTACTGCAAAAAAAAGTAGCAACAAAACAACATAACACAATAAAAACATAGCAGAATAACAAGAGCCAATAACGCAGCAACGCAATGAACATAGCGCAATAACAACAGTAGCAGAAAACAAAAAGTAAAACAATAACACAGTAGCAGCATAAAAGCAGTAGCAGCAATAACAGCAGCAACAGCAAAGTAACTACGCAAAACAACAGTAAGGCAATAAAACGTAACGCAATAAACAAAAAATAAAACCGTTAACAATTTCACAACAAAAACCCGGGAATAAAAAAAGGGGGGTGGGGGGGGGGGGGGTGGGGGGGGGGGGGGGGGGGAAAAAAAACAACAAATGAAAAAAACAGTAGCCAAAACAAACGAACCCCAAAAAAACCTGCAGCAAAACCCAACAGGCAGCCCAGTTCAGCAATTAAAAAAAAAACGCTAAAAAAAAAGTCACCCCCCGACCCCATCCCCCTACAATAAAAACCGTAGCAAATAACCCCCCTAAACCCTAACCTAGCCCAAAAACCATACAACAATAAAAAAAGTAGCAAAAAAAAAGACAGAATAAAAACAGACAAAAATAAAACATAACACAATAACAACAGAAACAAAAAAATAACAAAACAATAGAGAAAATTTAAAAACAGACAAATAACAACGTAAAAATAAAACAAAAAAAATAAACAAACAAAAAAACAACAGAGCAAATAAAAAACCCAAAACCCCAACAAAAAAACAAAGTAAAAAAATAAAAACAGGACAAAAAAAAAAAGGCAAAAAACAACAGTAAAAATAAAAAAACATAGAAAAATACAACAGAGAAAATGAAACAGTAGGAATACAAAAAAGCAAAACAAAAAAAAATAACAGGGCAATAAACAAAAGACAATAATAAACGTAAAATACAACAGAGAAAAAACACAGTGAATAATACAACAGAGAAAAAAGACAACAGTGAAATGACAACAGTAGAAACAATAACAACAGAATAATAATGACAACAGGACAATAAGACCAACAGAGCAATAATGACAACGTATAATAATGACAACGAAATAATAATGACACAGTGTAAAAATGACAACATAGAATAATAAAAATTGTTAAAAGACAAAAACAGCAAAAAAACAAATAAAATGCAACAGAAACAAATACAAAAGAGCAATAATGACAAAAGAAAATTACAAAAAGAAGAATAAACAATTGGAAAAAAAACAGTAAAAATACAACGTAAATACAACAAACATCAACATAAAAAATCAAAAAGAGCAAATACAAAAGACAATAAAAGACAAAAAGAAACTAAAACAAAAGAAAAGAAACAAGAGAAAAAAACGAAAACAATAACCAGGGCAAAAACAACAAGCACAAAACAAAGACAGCAAAAAAAACAGTACAGCAATAAAAACATGCAAATAAAAAAAGAAAAAAGAAAAACAACATAGAATAAACAGTACACATAACAACAGAGCAAATAAAAACAGTAACAGCAATAACAAAGTAGCAAATAAAAAACAGTACAAATAACAAAAGAGCAATAAAAACAAAGGGAAATAAAACAACAACACAATACAACAGTAGGAATAAAACATAACAGCAATAACAACAGGAAATAAAAACGGCAATAACCCATAAAAGCAAAAACAACTAAAATAACAAATAGTAAAAACCCAGCAATAAAAACAGAAGCAATTAAACAAATAAGCATAATAAAAACAGTAGAAAATACACAGTACAGCAATAACAAAAAAGTTAAAAAACCCAGCAATAACAAAAGCAAAAATAAAAACATAATTATACAACAGTAAATAATACACAGTGAATAATACAACGAGAAAATGACAACAGGAAAAAAAAGCAACAGAGCCAAAACAACGTAAAATAATGACAAAAAAACAATAAAACATTAAAAAATGACAACGAAATAATTTCCAAAAAGAAAAATGACAACAGTAATAATATGACAAAAGTAGAAAAATACACGTGGGGAAAAAGACAACAAGAAAATGACCCCAATTAAAATCAACGTCAGCAATAAAAAGTATTTTTAAGAAACAGAGCAAAATAAAACAGAAAAATACAACAGGAGAATAAACAACAGAAAAAAAACACAGAAATAACAACAGTAGAATAAACATTTTGGAAAAAACAACAGAAATAACAAATTTAAAAATGGCAACATACAGCAATAACAACGAAAAATGCAACAGACTAAAACAACAGTAAAAAATAAACAAAAAAAAACAACAAAAAGAAAACACAGGGAAAAAAACAAATTAAAAGCAATAAACATCTTGCAATTAAAAACAAACACAATAAAAAAGGCAGCAATCAACAGTAAAAAGCAATAAAACAGTAGCAAAATAACAAAAGAAAAAAAAATCAACATAGGTAAAAAACAGAACAGCAAAAACAAAGTGCACAAAACAACAGTAAAGAATAACAACATACACAAAAACAACAGTACAGCAATAAAAACAGTCCCGAATACAACATGCGCAATAAAAAATAACAGAATAAAAACAAAACACAATACAACAGAAAGCAATAAAAAACAAGCCAAAAAACAACAGTAAACAGAAAACAACATAGCAGCAATAAAAATTAACACAATAACAACAGAAAAACAAAGAATAACAACATTAAGCAGAATAAAACAGTACGCAAACAAATACGCAAAAAACCGTACAGAATAAAAAACAGAAGGAATACAACAGTAAAAAAAAAAAAATAAACCCAAAAGGGGAATAAACAACAAAAAATAAAAACAAAAAATAACAACAGGTTAGCAGAATTAAAAACCCGTACAGCAATAAAAACGTTTTTGCAAAACAATAACAACATAAAAACAAAAAAAACAACAGTAAAATATACAACGAGAATAAAACAGGCCCTAAAAAAAGTAAACAGAAAACAACAGTAGAAAAATCAAAGTGAATAAACAACAAGATAATGACAACAGAAAAATAAACAACATTTAAATAATGAAACAGGAGAATAATGCAAATGAATAAAACAACAGTAATTATTAAAAACAGAATAATAAGACAAGGGCAAAATGCAAAGAGCAAAATGACAACAGTAAATAAAGGAACAGTAAAAAAATAAAAACAGCAGTCAAATTGAAAAAAAAACAGAGCAGCATCAAAATTAAAAAAACAACAGAGCAAAAAAAAAAAAATACAACAAGCAAATAACAAATAAAATAATGACAACAGAAAAAATGAAAAATGAATAATGACAACAGAAATAAGACACAGTAGTAATAAGAACAGTGGCAACAAACAACATAAAAAAGCAATACAACAGTAGAAATGCAAAAGAAAGAATAACAACATAGCCAAAAACAAAAAGCAAAATACAAATAGCACAATACAACAGTAAAATAAAACAACAGGGGCAAAAGAAAAACAGAAGAATAAAACAAGGAAAAAAACAACGTAGAAATCAAAAAGTGGAAAAAGACAAAAAGTAGAATAAAATGACAAAAAAAAAGAGTAAAAATGACAAAAAAGTGGTAAAATAATGACACAGGAGCAAAAAACAAAGTACAAAAAGACAACAAAAAATAAAACAGAAGTAAAAACAATAGCGCAATACAACAATCAGCATAAACAAAGTAGCACAATGACAACAAGGGGAATAAAAACAGAAGAATACACATAGGAATAAAACGGGAGCAATACAACAGTAGCACAAACAACAGTAGAGCAATGCAACAGTAGCGCAATACAACATCAGCAATAAAAAAAGTAGAGCAATAAAACATAGAAAGACAAAGTAGCAGAATGACAACATAACAGCAATGACAAAAAGTAGCAAATCAACAGAAGAATACACATGGAATAAAAAATAGCAAATAAAAACAGTAAGCAATAAAAAACTAGCAGCAATGACAAAAGTAAAAAGGAATACAAAGAGCAGCAATACCCCTTTAAAAAATAAAACAAGCACCAATTACAACATTAGAAATAAAACATCGAATGGCAAAAATAAGAATGACAAGTAGAGCAATGAAAAGTGTGCAAACCCCAAACCAAGAAACAGGACAATGAAAAATAACCCCCTAAAATAGAAATTACAAAAGTAGCAGCAAAACAAACATAGCACAAAACAAATGCCTTTAAAACAGTTTGTAAATTTTTACAAAATAACGCAATGACACGAGCAAAAAGAAACGTAGAGCAATAACCGTAGTAAATGACAGCGTACAGCAATAACAACATAGAGCAAAAATAAAAACAGTAGCGCAAGGGAAAAAACAGAAACCAGAAGAAATTTTAGAAAGGAAATTGGAAAACAGCACCTTTAATTTCTTTCTTTTTTCAATAAAAAACATTTACTGTTTAAAAAAATTTATCAAAACATTGTAAAACTTTTTAAATTAAAAAACTTTTCCCTTTTTTCCGATAGGGGGACCTTTAAAAAATTCTTTTGACTGAGCGAGGAAAAAGGGTTCTTTTTTATGGATATTTTTGGGGTATGGGCCTACCCCAAAAAACTCACCCTCTGAAACCCGGTTTGACAAGGGTAAGTAACCCTTTGTTTTTTAAAATACTAGAACTTTTTCCCCAGGGAAAAGAAGCAGAAAAAAGTCAATCAACCCCCCTTTGGGGAAAAATAAAATTCTTCTTATATTTGCCCGGTCGTTAAAAATGATTCAGTTGTGGTAATGTTTTCCCCAACGTTTTTAAAGTAACGTTGTTTTAAATTTTTTTTTTAAATTTGTGTTTCTTTCTTTTTGGAAAAAATTTCGGGGTGAAAACCTTTTTGGAGGTTTTTATTTCCGGGTCGTGATGTTTTAAAAAAAAAAAACCCAAAAAAAACCGTTTAATTTTTAGGTTCCGTGATGATACAACAAGTATTTTTACTGGGAAGATGGTGAAAATTATTGTTACAACGAAAGAGTTGACCCCCCCACCCAATCAAAATGTGTTGACACAGAAAGAGTTGCCCAAAAACCACTTTCCATTTGTTGACACATTAGATTTGGGCAAAACCAGTCATCACATGTTTTGACAGTGAGAGTTGACACATCAGTCTTTTCAAAATGTTTTTGACCAAAAGTAAGTTGGACACACCCCGTCATCCCCATGTGTTGACCCTTTTTGAGTTGCCCACATCGCCCTTTAAAAATGTGTTGAAAAACATTGAGTTAAAACCCCATCCGTCATAAACATGTTTTACACTTTTTGGTTGACAAAATCAGTCATCACATGTGTTGCACATTTAATTGACACATGTAATCCCCCATGTGTTGACACTTTTAGAGTTGAAAAAAAAATTTTTTTTTCACACATTTTGTTGAAAGGGTTTTAGATTTTGAAAACCCCAAAGTCTTCACATGTGTTGGGAAAATGTAATTGACCTTCAGTCATCACATGAGGTTGCCCAAAAGTAATTGGGACACACAGTCTTCAAATGTGTTGCCTGTAGATTTTGACCCACCAGTCATACATGTGTTGAAAATTTTTGATTTGGACAAATAGTCTTCACATTTTTTGTTAAAAACAGTAGGGGTTGGGGAAAAACATCAGTAAACCCTTTTGGTTGCCCACTTTTGATTTGACACAAAGGATAAATACTGTGTTGACCAGTGGGTTTTGACACCCAGTAAACATGTGTTGACACGTAGGGGTTGACACATCAGTCATCAAATGTGTTAAACACGAAAGGGGTTGAACATCCGTCATCACATGTGTTGACCCCTGTAAAATTGACCCCCAGTAAACCCCCAATTGTTGACACGGGTAGATTTTTGACACATCGTCATCACATGTGTTGACACGGTAGAGTTGACCACCAGTAAATCACATGTGTTGACACTGTAAGTTAAACACTTTCATTTTCACAGGGTTTGGGACACAGTGAGTTGCACTTTCTGTATCCAGGGTTTTGAAAATGTAGAGTTGACACACCATTTAAATCCATGTTTTTTGACAATGTGAGTTGACACATCATAATAAATTTGTTTTTTGAAAACGTAGGTTAAATTTTTCCGTATCCATGTTTTTGAAACTTTTGATTTGGACAAAAACCCAGTCACCCACATGTTTTGACACATTAGAGTTGACACACCAGTCATCACATGTGTTGAAACAGAAATTTGGGACCATCAGTCATAACATGTGTTGAAACAGTAAGTTGACAAATAAAGTCAACATGTGTTGACACGTAGAGTTTGACAAATCATTAATCACATGTTTTGGGACCATTTAAAGAGTTGCCCAACCCTGTCATCAAAATGTTTTTGGCACAGTAGAGTTGACCCATCAGTCTTTTCAAAAATGTTGAAACTTTTGGGTTAAAAAACACACCCAGTCTTAACATGTTTTGCCCACGGGAGAGTTGCCCCAAAACCCCATTAAATCACTTTGTGTTGACCCCAGTAGATTTGGGAAAACAAAAAACCGGTCATCAAATTTTGTTGAACAGTAGAGTTGACAACCCCAGTCACAAAATTTGTTGGAAACAGTGGGTTTTTGAAAACCCCCCGTCATCACATGGGTTGACACGTAGTTTTTGGGCCCAAAAACCAGTCATAAAAAAAAATGTGTTGGAAACATTTTTGGGGGTTGACACCCAGTCTCACATGTGTTTGACCAGGGGTAGTGGGGGGATTAAAAATCAGTCTTCAAAGGGTTTGGGACACAGAAATTTGGGGCCAACCCGCCCTTCACATGTGTTAAACCCTTAGAAGAGGTTGAAAACACCATCATCACTTGTGATGACACATTTAGAGTTGAAAAACACCACCAATCAAAAATGTTTTAAACACATTTGGGGTTTTGGAAACCCCACCTTTTAAAAAAAATTCCAAAAAAAATGGTTGAAAAAGTAGAGTTCCCACATCAGTAAATACATGTGATGACACAGTGGGTTTTGAAAAAAACCAAAATCATCACTTGTTTTGGGACAAAAGTAGAGTTGAAACACCAGTTTTCACATGTGTTGAACATTTAAGAGTTGACAAAAACCGGGGTCTTTCACATTTTTTTGGGCCCACAGAAAGGGGTTTGCCCAACATCAGCCCTCAAAAGTGTTAAACCAAAAGTAGATTTGGACAAAAAACCAATCAGTCATCAAAAGGATGAAAAATTTAGGTTGACACTTCAGTCTTTCCCTTGTTTTAACACAGTAAGTTGACCATCAGTCATCCTTGTGTTGACCATTTAAGTTGACAACCCCCATTTCCAAAAACATGTGTTACCAGTAGATTTGAAAACCCGGGAAAAATTAAAAAAAATTCCCCTGGATGCACAGTAGAGTTGACACAAAAACAGGCCTTCACTTTGTGTTGAACAGTAAATTGCCCCAAAAAACCAAAAAGGGTCCATCTCTTTGTGTTGAAAAAAAAGTAAGTTGAAAACCAAAAAACCCCCCCATGTGGTTTGACACATTTAGTTAACACCCGTATCAAATGGGGAAGGAAAGGTGTGCATCTTTAAGACTTATAAATCCCCCCAGTCCCCTTGACAAAAAAAATACAACAGACGAAAAAAAAAGACTGAAGAAAAAATTTTTGGGGGTAACAAGTGTGAAAGTGGAAAAACAGGGGGTTCATTTTCTGTGGGTCGGATGAATCAAGCCCAAATTTTTTTAAACCTCCAAAGAGCCCAGTTGTAGTTTTGGATGAATAAAAGACCAATTTTTTTCCCTCGAAAGAGTCGAAAATGTATCGGATGAATAAATACCACATTGTTTCCCCTCGCCTTAAGAGTCAGTTGTGTCTTGATGAATCAAAAAACATTTTTTTAACCCCTGGCAAAGAGTCGTTTTAAAGCTTGATGAAAAATACCACATTTTTTAAACCCCCCGGCAAAAGAGTCAGAACTGAAATAGTGATGAATAAAGACCCCCCTTTTTTCCCCCTTTTAAAAAAGTGCCCGTCCCTTTTCCCCCCGGGATGAATCCAAAGACCCCACATTTTTCCCTCGAAAAAGAGTAAAGTCGGGGTTAGTCGTCATAAATCAAAAAATCCACATTTTTTTTTAACCCCCGCAAAGAGTCAGTACTTTGTCGTTGATAAATCAAAAAACCACATTTTTTTCCCGCTAAGAGCCCCGGGTTGAAAGTCTTGTGAATCAAGACTAAATTTTTTTACCTCGCAAAGAGTCAGTTTGTAGTTTTGGATGAATAAAGCCCAAATTTTTTTACCTCGTTAAAGCCCCAGTCTTTTAGTTTTGGGTGAATAAAGGGCCCCACTTTTTTTACCCGAAAGAAGTAAGTCGGGTAGTCTTTTTTTAAAATAAGGCCCAAAAATTTTTTTCCCTCGCAAAAGGTTTAGTCGGGTTGTTTTGATGTTTAAAACCACAATTGTTTACCTCGTAAAAAGCAGTTGTATCTTGTTGAACCCAAGGCCCACATTGTTTCCCCTCCCCTAAGAGTAAGTTGTTTTTCTTGATAAAATCGAGACCACTTTTTTTCCCTCGTAAGATCGTCTGTAGCCCGTGATGAATAAAAGAAAAAATTTGTTTCCCTCGTAAGGCGTTGTAGTCTTGATGAATAAAGGGCCCCAAATTTGGTTTAAAATCGCAAAGAGTCAGTACTTTAGTTTTGAGGGAATAGCCAACTTTGTTTCCCCTCGCTAAGAGAAGCCCTGTGGTCTTGGAATAAAAGACCCACTTTGGGTTTCCCTTTCCCCTAAGATCAGTCTTAGTCTTGATGAATCAAAAACCCATTTTTTAAACCCCTCGCTAGGTCAGCCCTGAAAGGTTTGTTTAAATCAAGAACCCATTGTTTACCCCCCCTAAGGTAAGTCTGTAGTCTTGAGGGAATTTAAGGGGCCCCACTTTTTTTTAACCATCGCTAAGGTCAGTCTGTTTCTTGATAAAATCAAGCCCCCATTTTTACCTCGTTTAAGAGCATTTGTATCTTGATAAATAAAAGACCAAATTTTTTTCCCTCGTTTAAGAGTCATTTACTGTAGTTTTGTTGAATAAAGGGAACCTTTGTTTCCCCTCGCTAAGAGTCAGCCCGTAGTTTATGTTTTCAAGAACATTTTTTAACCCTCGCTAAGAGCAGTCTGTATTTCTTGATGAATCAAGCCACATTGTTTACCTCCCCTTAAAAAGTCAGTCTGTATCTTGAGGGAAATAAAAGCCCCCTTTGTTTACCTCGCTAAGAGTCAGTCTGTAGTCTTGATGAATCAAGCCACTTTTTTAAACCCCCAAAGGATTAGTCTGTAAGTTTTTGTTAAAAATCAAAAACCCCTTTGGGTTTCCCCTTCGCAAAGGGAGTAAGTCTGTATCTTGATGAATAAAAGCCACATTGTTTCCTCGTTTAAGGGAGTCAGCCTGTAGTCTTGTGAATCAAGACCCATTGTTTCCCCCTCGTAAGAGAAAGTTTTTTGTTTTGATGAATCAGACCCTTTTGTTTCCCTCCCCTAAGAGTCGGTACTTTTGTCTTGATGAATCAAGACCAATTTTTTAACCTCGTAAGAGTCGTCTGTAGTCTTGATAAATAAAAGGAACCAACATTGTTTACCTCGCAAAGAGTCAGAAATTTGTGTCTTGATAAATTTCAAGCCCAACATTGTTTCCCCCAACAAAGAGTCAGAAACTGTAGTCTGATGAATAAAGGGGCCCCAACCTTGTTTCCCTGCAAAGAGTCAGTTGTAGCCCTTGATGAATCAAGACCACATTGTTTTCCCTCGCAAAGGGGGTCATCTGAGTTTGTTTGAATCAAAGACCCCCTTTGTTCACCACGCAAAGGTTTCGTACTGTAGTCTTGTTGAATCAAGACCACATTTTTTTCCCCCAAAAACGTCTTATTAAGGGGTAACCCCTTTTTTTCCCCTTGTCGAGTTTTTAGTCAAAAAATTTTTTTTACCATCGTTTGGGGAGCTTTGGTAGGGGTTGTTTAAAGACCCCATTTTTAAATCGCTAAGAGTCAGTCTTTGTTTTGAAAAATCAAGCCCAACAATTTGTTTCCCTCGTTTAAAAAGGAATTTCTGTAGTTTTTGTGAATCAAACCCCACATTGTTTTCCCTCCCCAAAGGAGTCAGCCCCGTAGCCCCTTGATGAATAAAACCCCAAATTGTTTTTTACCCGTTTGGGTTTCATTTCGTAGTTTGTTGAATCAAGCCCAATTTGTTTACCTCTTTAAGAGTCATTTTTAGTCGGTTAAAATCAAGACCACATTTTTTTACCTCGTTTAAGAGTCAGTAGTAGTCGTGATAAAATTCAAGACCAACATTTTTTTCCCTCGCAAAGGGATCATTTTTTTTTTTTTTTTTTTTTTTTTTTTTTAAGGTTTCTGTAGTCGTGATGAATCAAGACCACATTGTTTCCCTCGCTAAGAGTAAGTCTGTAGTCTTGATAAATTCAAGCCCACATTGTTACCCCTAAGGTCAGTCGTAGTCGTGATAAATTTCGAAAACTTTGGTTTCCCTTCCCCAAAGGTCATCTGTAGTCTTGATGAATCATGCCCACATTGTTTCCCCGAAAGGGTCAGTCTGTAGCCCTTGATGAATCAAAAACCACATTTTTTTTACCTCGCAAAAGGTCAGTCTGTATCTTGTTGAACCCAAGCCCAATTTTTTTACCTCGTTTAAGAGTCAGTCTGTAGTCTTGTTTAATAAAACCCAACCCTTTGGTTTACCCCCAAGATATTTATTTTGGTAAAAATTTTTTACTGAAAGGTCGTTGAAACCCATGAAAAAACCAATTGTTTCCCCCTCGCAAAGGTTTTCATTTCTGTAGTCTTAGGGAATAAAGGACCCCCATTTTTTTCCCTCGTAAGGTCATCGGTAGCCCTTGATGAATCAAACCAAATTTTTTCCTCGCTAAGAGTCAGTCTGAAAGTCGTGATGAATCAAGACCACATTGTTTCCCCTCGCTAAGGGGTCAGCCCTGTAGTCTTTTTGAATCAAGACCACTTTTTTTTTTTTTTCGCTAAGAGTAAAGTCGTGCCCTGTTGTTTTCCAGACCCATTTTTTTACCTGCTAAGAGTCAGCCCTGAAGTCGGATAAAATAAAGGGCCAAATTGTTTACCTCGCAAAGAGTAAGGGGGGGTTGGGGGGGGGGGGGGTTGTTTTTGATAAATTCAAAACCCCCATTTTTTTCCCCCCTCGTTTAAGGGCAGTCGAGGTCTTGTTGGCCAGAAAAAAATTTTTAAAACCGCTAAGGCCCGCTGAGTCTTGATGAATAAGCCCACTTTATTTACCCCCGGCAAAAGGGAGCAGCGAAGATTGAAGGAACCCAAAAAAAACCCCCCATTGAACCCAAATAAAACCCAGTCCGATTTTTTTCCCCCAAAAAACCCCTTGGTTTCCCCGGGCCTAAGGGTCGGTCTGGGCCCCCAGGGGGATACCCCCCTAAAACACAATTTTTTAATTTCCCCCGATAAAATTCTGTTGCCGGGAGTTAAAGTCCCAACTTTGTTTTATGAAAACCCAATCTGTGCGGAATAAAAGGGCCCCTTGTCTTACCTGGGGGGCAAAGTTAAAGCTTAGTCCTTGGGGGGAAAATCAAGCCCAATTGTTCCCCCCTCCCCCCCTAAACCCCGGCCGGGGGGGTACCCCCGGGGTTAAAACCACTTTGAACTCGCGGGGGGTCAGCCATTTTGGAATTAAAGCCCCCGGGCCCGGGGGCAAGCGTATTCTTTTAAACCAAGCCCCTTTTTACCCCCCCCTAAAGCAGTCCCCTTGGGGGCGTTTAACCAAACCCAAATTTTTAACCCCCCCAAAAAGGCCCCGGGGGCCTTTGGTATAGTTGAGAACAGCCCAACTTTTTTTAATAACCCCCCCCCAAAAAGAAACCCTGTTGCATGTTGTTTCCCCCATGGGCCCCAAAATTTTTTTAACCTCCCCTTGGGGGGCCCCCCGTAGGGGGTGAAACCTAAGGGACCTAATTGCCCCCCCCCCCTTAAACCCCGGGGGTACTGTTCCCTTTAATTAAATTCAAAAACCCCCCCGGGGTTTAAAAAACCCCCGGGAGGTAAGCGTTTTTTTAATAATTCCTATCCCCCCATTGTTTAAAATTCCCCGGCTAAGAGGTAGCTTTTTTGGTTAAAAAAGAAAAACATACGAAAGTCATCCACCCCCCGGGGGGGGTAATCCCCCTTGCCCTTCAGTTTTCACCGAATAAACAAGTCTTACCCTGAAAATAAAAAAACCCCCATTTGGTTACCTCCTAAAGTGTCACCCCCTGAAAGAAAAAGGGGAAAATCAGCCTTTTTTTCCCGCTTAAAACCCAGTATTTTAAATATTATGGACAAACCTTTTTTCCTTTCGTTTAAAAAGAAGATGACTGAGAATCAAGAAAATTTTTTTAAACCTCGCTAAAGAAAGTCTGTAGTTTTTGATAAATCAAGACCACTTTTTTTTTCCCCCTCGAAAAGAGCCCCATTTAACGTATCGTAAAGGGAATAAAGCCCAACATTTTTTTCCCCTCGTATAAACCTAGCCCTGTAGCCCGTGATGAATCAAGACCAAAAATTGTTTACCCGCTAAGAGTCATTTTCATTTGTCGTTAAATAATTTTAAAGACCCCCTTTTTTTCCTCGCTAAGGTCGCCCTGAGTCGGATGAATCAAGCCACATTTTTTACCTCGAAAAGGTTTCAAAATGTAGCCCCTTGATGAATCAAAAACCCAATTTGTTTACCTCGCAAAGAGCCCGGTTCTGTATTTTGTAAATTTCCGACCTTTTTGTTTTCCCCCCTAAAAGCCCCAGTCTGAAAGTCTTGTTTGAATCAAGACCCATTTTTTTCCCCTCGCAAGGGTCAGTCTTTTAGTCTTGATGAATCAAGCCACATTGTTTAAACCCTGCTAAGAGTCGTTGTTTCTTGATAAAATCGCCCAACATTGTTTACCTCGCAAAGGCAGTCTGTAGTCGTGATGAATCAAGACCACTTTTTTTTCCCTGTAAAAAGGTCTTTATGAAAGTTTGATGAATCAGACCCCCATTTTTTCCCCCTCGTAAGAGTCAGTTGTAGTCGTAAATAAATTCAAGACCAATTGTTTTAACCCGAAAGAGTCAGCCCTGTACCCTTGATAAATTTAAAGACCCTTTGTTTCCCTCGCTAAGGAAAAAAGTACTGTAGTCTGATGAATCAAGACCACATTGTTTCCCCTCGCTAAGAGTAAAGTACTGTAGTCGGATGAATCAAACCCTTTTTTTAAACCTCGCTAAGAGTCATTTACTGTAGTCGGAAAAATAAAAAGCCCAAACATTTTTTTCCCTCCAAAGATTCTTTACTTTTGTCTTTAAATGAACCCAAGACCCCCTTTTTTTTTCCTCCTAAGATTTCGTACTGAGTCGTGAGGAATCAAGACCAATTGTTTACCTCGCTAAGGAAGTACTGTACGGTTAAATCAAGACCACATTGTTTACCTCGAAAAGGGGTCAGTACGGGAGTCTTGTTGAATAAAGGAACCCACATTGTTTTACCTGCTAAGAGTCAGTTGGTGAACTAATTCGGGAGTAAATTGTATTTTTTTTAAAACATGATGGGGCCGGGTCTAAAAGGGGCCGGGGGGGGCGTTGACCCCGGAACTCTCCCGGGTGGGTTAACTCCAGGAAATTAAAGTTTTCCCCGGGTCAAAATTTAAGTTTTTGGGTTGGAAGTGGCTTTACACTGGTAATAAAGTGTTCCGGGCCCACCCAAACCCCTCAGTGAAATTTAATGGTAGTGAGCATTTACCTGGTAAAAAAGGTGTTCCTGGTCACCACCTCAGTGTAGTTGGTAGTGAGCTTTTCCTGGAAATTAAAGTTTCCTGGCCCCCCTCAGTGTATTTTGGGTTTAGTGAGCTTTACACGGGAAAAAAAAGTGTTCCTGGTCACCCCCTCGTGTAGTATGGAATTTGGAGCTTTTAAAATGGTAAAAGTTTTTCCTGGTCACCACCTCAGTTTTAGAAATTGGTAGTGAGCTTTAAAACCTGGTAAAAAAGTTTTCCCGGGTCCCCCTAAGTGTATATGGAGTGGCATTAAAATTTTTAAAAAAGGGTTTTCCCTGGCCCCCTCAGTTTTTTGTTTGGGTAGGGGAAAAAAAACACTGGAAATAAAGTTTTTCCGGGTCCCCCACCCAGTGAGTATGGTAGTGAGCATTACACTGGAAATTTAAAGTGTTCCGGGTAACCACCTCATTTGATTTTTGGTTTAGTGAGCATTCAGGGTTTTTTTAAATGTTTCCTGGTCAAAACCCCTCAGTGTATTTTGGTATGAGCTTTAAAATGGAAAATAAAGTGTTCCTGGTCACCAAACCTCGTGTATATGGTAGTGAGCATTACACGGGGAAAAAAAGTGTTCCTGGTCACCACCTCGGGGAAGTTAGGGTTTTGTGAGCATTACACATGCAAAAGCTTTTGTTTTACAAAAAAAACATGTGTATCCCAAATTAAATTGCAGAGGGAAACAAAAGAACAATTTGGAAAAATAGGGGGGGAAAAATATCTTTTCGTGGTTGTGGAACTCAAGGGTTTGCCTTTTAATTGAAAATTTTTCCTGGGCAGCCCACACTGGCCACAGAAATATTTTCTTGTCCTGTTTAAACAAAAAAATTCAGTCCCCCAAAATTTATAGTTATAATTTTTTATTAGTTTTTGTTTATGTCTAAATAATAAACACCGTGTGGTAAAATTAAATTTTTTTTTGAGCTTTCTTTGGGGTATCCGGTAATTTCTGTCACTTGAAAAAGCTCGGTTGAAACCCCCCTATTTGTTTAAAAACACAAACACAAACCCAAAACCAACCCACAACGGGTTTTTTTTCCAGTCACAAACGAGCAGAATTTGTAGCAGGGGAAAGGAAGATTAAATTCATTTTCACCCCCGGGAGACTTTAGTTTTTTAAGGGGGTTTCCCCCCTCAGCCGGGAAGAAAAATGGTCCCAATTTTTTTTAAAATGTATTTTTTCCCCAAAAGGGACGGTTCGGGCCCCCGGGCCCCTTCCCCCCCTTTGGTGACGAGCAGTGGCAACCGGAAGGAGGGGTGGAGGGTTTTTAACGTTTTGAAACCTTTTACACCCCTTTAGGGGGGGACACCCAATATGAAAAAGGGTTTCGGGTGACTTTTTCAACTCATCTGAGCCTTTCCTGATCCCTAAAAGCCGCAGCGGATTTATAAGAAGGGACCCCAGTAGATACTCTTGATTTCCCTGGAGAGGGGTTGAACACCTGGTTAAAGCACAGAATATTTGTCTTAAAAAAAGGTTCCTTAAGGTGTTTGTAAGAAAATTTGGAAGGGCGTTCCGGGGAAAGGGTTTCCCTAAAAGGGGGAAAGGAAGGGAAAGGGTTTCCCTCCTTTTTCCAAAAAGCAAAAATTTTGTAGGGCTTTTCCTTTTTGTAACAAGATCCCGGGGTTGTGTTGCAGTGTCTGAAAATTTTATGTTGACAATGGAAATAAAATACCTACATATTCCCTCACGAGTCACAAGAAAAACAGTTCCAAGCACCATCCGGGCCCATGATATAAAAAATGGAGCGAAGTTTTGGTGAAAAAAACGGAGACCACCACTGATCGTGGTAGAGCGAGGAAAGGGTAAAAATCAGCCGGGCCACTAATATGGGCCCATAGATGAAGAAATGCCCTTTTCCAACCAAAACAAATACCGTATGGGGAAAGTTGGAAAGGAAAATTTCCCTCTTCAAAGTCCAAAGGGGAAAGGGACCCCGTGTTTTCTTTGGGAGAACAATCAAGCTAAACCATCCTGACAACAAATTTAGGCCCCGTCAAAAAGGGAAAATTTATGACAACCCCCATTTTAATTTTTTTTTAATTTTTTATCACATGGCCCATTCCACCAAAAGGGAGGGTTTTGGGCCCGGAAAAAAAGAAAAATTTTTACCATCAATTCCCCCCCCTCCGTCTTGCCAGAAGGGTTTCTTTTTTAACCCACAGTTTTTTTAAACTGCAACATTAAAAAACCCCCCCTCCTTCAGAGTGCAGGCACTGTAAATTCCCAAACTCCCGGGCTCAAGTCCGGGCCTGCCGGTTTTCCCCGAAACCCCCTTTAATATGTTATTTGCTTTACACTCCAAAAAGCATGTTCAAGTATTAAAAAACCCTTCGTTCCCTTCACTCCTATCAAACACGCTCACGCACGCCTGCTGGAAGTCCAAGCCCCGCACACAAAACCTCCTTTACCCCCTTTCCCCCCAAACCCTTTCCCCAGGCCGCCCCCACCCCGCCTTCCTTCCATACCCGAATGATACCCCCCTTTTAAGTCAATTTTTTTTCGCTCCATTCCCTTTACATGTCTGAATCCCCCTCAACAACCCCTTCCCCAGCCCCCGGACAAAGTTTTTGGTTTAAACCCGCAACCCCCTCCCTTAAATTCCAAACCAACCGGAAATTTTCCCGAAAACTGTTATAATTTTACCCCTCGAAAAAATAATTCGGGTTGAAAGATGTCAGTTTTCCCCAAAACTGGAAAAGGAAAAGTTTTTTTCTCACTCCCCCAAAACAGTCCTTTTGAGATTTCGAGGTGAACACCTTGGGGGAATTTTTTCCCCCTCATTTCCAGGCAAAAATCCATAGGTGGGGTGACCAAAAAGGGGTTTTTAAAAGGCTAGGGCCCCTCAGCCCCAAGGGGGGGCAACGTTCCCATAAAATCAGGGTTTTTGATCCCCCATAAAGGGATCTCTCCCCGCTTTAAAAGATCCCCAAATTTTTTGGGGAGGAAAAAAACCCGGTTTGGAATTTTCAACCCCGAACCTTGAGGTACTTCAGGTTTTACAGAATTTCAACCAGCTCAATGCCCGAAAGTAGGGTTTTAAAAAAGTTGAGGCAATTCTCAGCGGGTTCGCCCCCACCCAAGGGCTATTTGGATGAACTAAAAAAAAAGGGGGGGCCCATTTGAAACTTGGGGTCAAAACTGCGACCAAAAAGCATTTTGTGCCTGGGGGCCTTTAATGCCAAGGGGGAGGCTCCGTCTGTTCAACGGGATAAAAAGGGAAAAAACCCCCTTGTCTAGCCCTCAGCGTAAATAAAAAACCCCTTTCCCCTAAGCAGCAGGCCCCGTAAAAGGGGGGGCTACAATAAAAAAAGAAACCATCACAACTTTTCCCAGCCCCCAGGACGAAGGTCGCCGGGAAACATAGCGACCGGAACGCGGCCCCTTTGCCAGTGACTTTCCCTTTTTTCTGCTCAAACCCCCCAAAACAAAGGACCCCAAAAAGTGTTCCCGCAAAGGGGAAAGGCCCTTTGCCCAAGCGTCCAAAAAAAATCCCCAAAAAAGTCCCCAGTGAGGGCACTGTAGCCCCCCAAAAATGAAAAAGACATCAAAAGTGTCAAATAAAGGTTTCTTCACCCCAAATTATATCCGAAAATTATAGACTAAGAAGAAAACAAAGAGAAAATTTTAGAAAAATATTAAGAAGACCTTCCGGGGGAAAATTTTATGCGTGATGGGAAAATTTTAAAAGGGCAATTGGTTTTTTCTGGGAAATTTTTCCCCGGGCACCCCAAAACGGGCCCAGAAAACAAAAGAAGGGGGGAAGGGGATTTTAAACCCCGGTAAAATTTTTGTACTTTAAAAAATTTTATGTACAAGAATGGTTACAAAACCGACAAGATGGGGAAATGAGAACAAGTGGGAAAACCTGGGTAGCTTTATTGTAGAAGTTTTCGCCATCCCGCGGCCCTTTTTCAAAAACAAAATTTTCCCGGGCCCTAACTTTTAAGACAGGGAGAATATTTACAGTAATGAGATAATTGGCCCCAGCCTTGGAGTTGGTGTGTGAGCACCCTTTTGTGAAGATTTTGAAGCAGATGCCCAAAAAGACTGGGGCTTTTAACTAACGCCAGGTGGATTTGGGGCGGGGAAACAGGGAGGGCAGTCCCTGGTAGGGGGATTTTTCCCGTGGGTAGTAGGTCATTAAAAAGGGATGGGTAAAATTTTAAGTTGTAGTAGTTGTTGTAGCCGTGAAAAAAGGGTTTTGTAGATGTCATTTGAACCCCCGATCGTTTGGGCCAAAAGGGAAAAATTGAATTAAAGTTGACATCTTCAAGATCCTTTAAAACTGGTCCTCCTAGGGTTTTTTGCCCAAGGGCCCAAGGGCTTTGTTCCTGACGAAACAATTTTTCTAAACAATGCTTTTGTTCAGACCAATTTCCCGACCATGGAAATTTCACCCCTTTTCCAAGTAAAAATGACTAACCACCTCAAATATTACTTTTTCCAAGGGTTTAAAGGGGCTGATTAAACCAAACTTTTTTTTTAGTACACATCGCGCCTCCGTATCTGACTGAAGAAACCTACTTGGGGAGGCAAAAAAAATTTTCAAAAAAAAAAAATACCCAATTTTCGGGAAAATGTGTCTTAAACATCAAATTTTTTGGTATTTTTTCCCAAAAATTTTTAACCCGGTTTGTAAGTTTTTCAATGTTTTTAAAAAATTTAATGTTGTAGAAGTTGCCTTTAAAACTCACATTTTTTAAATTTTTTCCTACCGAAAGGGATGGCGAGAATTTCCTTAAAATTTTTTAAAGGGTTTTCCCCCCACCAAAGTGTTTTTTCAAATTTTTGAGGGAAAAAAAAAACTGAAGCCGCTTGGTTTTGGGTTTAAGGTGGGCGGGTGTTTTTGGGGGTGTTTGGGGGGTGGGGGTTGTGCTTTGGGAAGCATCCCCTTTCCCCACCCGGGTATTAAACTTAAAAATCAAATTTTGGTTTTTTATTTGCAACCCTCATCTTTTCCCCAATGGGGATATTATTTCTTCAAGACTCACCTGTGTTGTACTAGCAAGCATCAAACTTTCTACCCGAATATTATACTTAAAGGAAATCAAAAAGTTTTGTACTTAAACAAAGGGATCACTTTCCCCACTGAAAATTTATACTTCAAGACTCACCTGTGTTGTTCTAGCAACATAAACTTTCTCAATGAGGGGTATTTTAATTAAAAACTCACCTTTATTTTTACTAGCAAGCTTTTCTTTCTCACTGAAAATTTTATACTTTTAAGACTCCCCCTGTGTTGTACTAGAAAACATCATTTTTCCTGGATTTTTATACCCTTTAAGACTCCCCCTGTGTTTTTAAACAACCTCTTTTTTCTCACTGAGATTTATACTTCAAGACCACCTGTGGTTTTAAATAGCAAGATCTTTTTTTCAAGGATATTTTTCTTTAAACTCACTGTGTTTTTTCTAGAAAACTCATCTTTCCCCATGAGTTTTTTAATTCAAACTCACCGTTTTTGTAATAGCAAGCTTCCTTTTTTCTCAATGAGATATTATTCTTCAAGACCCCCATGTGTTGTACTAGCAAGCATTTATTTTCTAAATGAGATATTTTTACTTAAAGGAAAATCAAACCCGTGTTGTAATAGCAAAACATCCCTCTTTCTCACTGAGATTTTAAAACTTCAAAAACCCATGTGTTTTTAAAACAAGCATCATCTTTCCCTGAGATATTATACTTAAAAACTAAAAAGTGTTGTAATAGCAAACATCATTTTCTCACTGAGTATTATAATTCAAAAAACTCACCTTTTTTGTACTTTGCAAGCATCATCTTTCTTTACTGAGATATTAAACTTCAAGACTCACCTTTGTTGTACTGCAAGCCCTCATCTTTCTCACTGAGATATTATAATTCAAGACTCAAAAACCTTTTGTTGTACTAGCAAAAACCATCTTTCTCACTGAGATATTATACTTCAAGGGCTCACCTGTGTTTTTTACTAGCAAGCATCACTTTTTTCAAGAGATATTATACTTCAAGGGCTCCCCCTGGGTTGTTCAAACAAGCTCATCTTTCTCACGGATATTATACTTTAAGACTCACCTGTTTGTACTAGCAAGCATCATCTTTCTCCGAGAATTAAAACTTCAAAAGAACCACCTGCGTTTTAAAGGGCCCGGGCTTGAAGACCAACTATTATATAAAAAACATAAGAACTCCAGCCGACCTAATAGCCCATGTTGGGGGGAAAAAATAAACCCACCCCCAAAACCCCCCTAATAAGATGGAAAAAAGCATGCATCAGACCTAATGGCCCCAAAGGTTAAATCATTCCTTTTCCCAAAAAATAGCATTTTTTTATTTATGTTTTAAAATTTTTAAAATTTTCCTGTTGATAAGGGTTTTTTTGAAACCCCAAATTTAAAAAATTGATTTAAAAAAGCAAATTTTTGGCTTTAAAATTTTTGTGTCGGTATTTTATACCTTTTATCTCTATTCCAAAAATGTTTGTTTAAACCCGTTTTTGATTTATTAACCCTTTTTGTTTTTGAATATTTTTTTAAAAACCCCATTGTTCCTCTGACCCCTGGCCGGTGGCCCCAAACTCCCGTTTTTAAAAACCCGGAGGGCCCGGGGTTGTTCCGGGGGGGTGGAAACCCTTTTTGAACCGTTTTCCCTTTCAAAAAGTTTTCCTGTTTAACCCAGCAAACAAATAGGTACCTGGGTGTTAGTCCCACTGGGGTGGGTGCAAAACCCGGGGGAAAAAATTAAGGGGCCAAAAATGGAAATTTTGACAAATCCTCGATGACGAACTGACTTTTTGGGTTTTCCTGGGTGGCTTTAACCCCCCGGGGTTTTAAAAAAACCCACGAAAAATTTTCTTTTCTATTTTTTCTTGATTTTAAGGGCACCCCCTTTTTTTTTCGGTCACTTTGTTTTGCAAGCCCGGTTTTACAATTTACAAGATGGGGCTTTAAAAAAATGTGGCAAAATTTTGTTTTCTTTTTTGCCCGACCCTTTTCCCCCCAGGGGCTTTATCCCAAAAAAAAATTCTTTGAACATTTAAATTTGAAACAGTTTTTTTCTGTTTTTAAAGGTTTTCCCAAAAAAATCTACAAAAAGGGGTTTAGGTGGGGGAATTCCCCGGAAGTTGAATTTGAGTTGGGGCCTACAAAGGGATGGGGAAATTTGTAAAGTTGTTATGTTGGATAACATGAAGAACTTTCGATAAGAGGTTCCCAAATTTGTTTTTAAAAATGTTGTTTGGTTGAAATTGGGTTTGAAAATACAGAAAGTGGTTTATTTTCCCGGAATTTTTGCAGTACTGAATTTTCTTTTTCCTGGCGTTTAGTCTTGTGTTTCTGTAGATGTTTAAAAATTGTTGATGTAGAAAAACGGATTCTTCAAATCGCCCCCTTTTTGCCCGCGTGTTGGTGTTCTAAAATACGTGTTTGGAATCCGGAAATGACGCCCACTAAAAATTGGTTGTAGTCAATTTTAAAGGATTATGTTTTCCCCTGCAGAGGAAATTTAACCTTGTGGGGGCTCTTACTGGTGAAGGAATTTGGTTTGGGGGTTGGGGTGTGGAATTTTGGTATTGGGGAAAAAAAGGGTTTGGGGGTTAAAATTTTTAGCATGGGGGAAACAAGTGGGGGAGGGCATGTTCCCCCCTTTTCGTTTAATTTTTGATCCTTTATTGACAACGTTTCCCCCCACCAAAAGTGGGGTTTTTCAAGGGCCCACACGAAACCCAAACCCTTTTGGGGGGAAGGTTCGTGAGTTTTTTATAGTCGGTTTTGAAAGTTTAAAGGGCGGTGGAGGAATGCTGCTTTGAAAGGGTCCCACCCGGGGGGGGGTTTTTTTTTAAGTTTTGGGTGCTTGGCAGGGGGGAAATTGGGACAAGTTGTGAGTAGAATTTCTGTTTTGTTCTTATTCCCTTTTTTTGGGATAGCGATGGAAAAAATTTCTTGGCGAGTGGCCCCGTATGTTTATAAAAACCCCCTTTGTTTGGTTTGAAATTTTTTGGGTTTTTGAGATAAGCGATGATTCCAGGATTCTTCTGTATTGAGTGTTGTCTTCTATGGCTAAAGTCTTGAGTTTCTGTAGTTAATTAAAGGGTTTTGTGTAATTGCGATGTTGTACACAGGCATTCCTTGTATCGTCAGTCCTTCTTGCGTATTGGTGTTCTGAAATATGTGTTTGGAGGTCTCTTGATGTTTCGCCCACGTATAATTTGTTGCAGTCATTACAAGGGATTATGTATACCCCTGCAGAGGATGGAAGCTTGTCCTGTCTACTACTGGTAATGTCCTTGATGGTCGTGGTTGTGGAGGTAGATACTTGAAATGATGTATTGGAAAAGATGTTGGAAACATGTTTGGCAATGGAGTGTCTTCTCTGGGTGTGTTGAAGATGTTTAATGCTCGCCGTCTGCAGTCTCTGATGAAGTGACGAGGATAGTGGAGTCCCAACAGAAGAGCCAGAATTTCTCTTCTCAATATCTGTCCCACGATCGCCTTAGCTGCTGGGTTAAGCCCTGGCTCTATTTCTACGACTAAGAACATTCCTCTCCAGCACTATTCTTCGTCTGTCCCGCCTTCCCCGCTCATCCCATTTGGGATCTTACCTGAACTTTCGTTCGTTCGTTAGTTCGCTTGATCTTCAATATTTTCCTTTGACAGGAACTAAAACCTTCTCCAGGCTGAGAGACTGACAACCTCAAATTCTACGACTTCAAGGGTGATGGACTGATTACATCGTCTTCACATCTCTACTGTTCCTGCCTTCTTTCTGTATTCGACTGAAGAAGCCTACTGTGTAGGCGAAACGTTTCGAAATAAAGTTGCCTAACTGTTGCCTATGTGTCTTACCTACCAACCTGTCGGTATTGTATACCATTTTGATGTTCACCTTCAGCAGAAACTGCAGACACCTTGCATATAACTACTTCAACTCACGCAGACAAGATACTGCAGACACCGTGCATATAACTTCTTCAACTCACGCAGACAAGATACTGCAGACACCGTGCAATATAACTTCTTCAACTCACGCAGACAAGATACTGCAGACACCGTGCATATAACTTCTTCAACTCACGCAGACAAGATACTGCAGACACCGTGCATATAACTTCTTCAACTCACGCAGACAAGATACGCAGACACCGTGCATATAACTTCTTCAACTCACGCAGACAAAATACTGCCGACACCGTGCATATACCTTTTTCAACTCACGCAGACAAGATACTGCAGACACCGTGCATATAACTTCTTCAACTCCCCGCAGACAAGAAAAGCAGACACCCTGCATATAACTTCTTCAACCACGCAGACAAGATACGCAACACCGTGCATATAACTTCTTCAACTCACGGCAGACAAGACAGCAGACACCGTGCATATAACTTCTTCAACTCACGCAGACAAGATACTGCAGACAACCCTGCATATAACTTCTTCAACTCACGCAGACAAGAACAGCAGACACCCTGCATATAAACTTTTTCAACTCACGCAGACAAGATACTGCAGACACCGTGCATATAACTTCTTCAACTCACGCAGACAAGAACAGCAGACACCGTGCATATAACTTCTTCAACTCACGCAGACAAGATACTGCAGACAAACCCTGCATATAACTTCTTCAACTCACGCAGACAAGAACAGCAGACACCGTGCATATAACTTCTTCAACTCACGCAGACAAGATACTGCAGACACCGTGCATATAACTTCTTCAACTCACGCAGACAAGATACTGCAGACACCGTGCATATAACTTCTTCAACTCACGCAGACAAGAACAGCAGACACCGTGCATATAACTTCTTCAACTCACGCAGACAAGATACTGCAGACACCGTGCATATAACTTCTTCAACTCACGCAGACAAATACTGCAGACACCGTGCATAATAACTTCAACTCACGCAGACAAGATACTGCAGACACCGTGCATATAACTTCTTCAACTCACGCAGACAAGATACTGCAGACACCGTGCATATAACTTCAACTCACGCAGACAAGATACTGCAGACACCGTGCATATAACTTCAACTCACGCAGACAAGATACTGCAGACACCGTGCATATAACTTCAACTCACCCAGACAAGATACTGCAGACACCGTGCATATAACTTCTTCAACTCACGCAGACAAGATACTGCAGACACCGTGCATATAACTTCTTCAACTCACGCAGACAAGATACTGCAGACACCGTGCATATAACTTCTTCAACTCACGCAGACAAGAACTGCAGACACCGTGCATATAACTTCTTCAACTCACGCAGACAAGATACTGCAGACACCGTGCATATAACTTCTTCAACTCACGCAGACAAGATACTGCAGACACCGTGCTATAAAATTCTTCAACTCACGCAGACAAGAACAGCAGACACCGTGCATATAACTTCTTCAACTCACGCAGACAAGATACTGCAGACACCGTGCATATAACTTCTTCAACTCACGCAGACAAGAACAGCAGACACCGTGCATATAACTTCTTCAACTCACGCAGACAAGATACTGCAGACACCGTGCATATAACTTCTTAACCACGCACACAAGATACTGCAGACACCGTGCATATAACTTCTTCAACTCACGCAACAAGATACTGCAGACACCGTGCATATAACTTCTTCAACTCACGCAGACAAGATACTGCAGACACCGTGCATATAACTTCTTCAACTCACGCAGACAAGATACTGCAGACACCGTGCAAAATAACTTCTTCAACTCACGCAGACAAGATACTGCAGACACCGTGCATATAACTTCTTCAACTCACGCAGACAAGATACTGCAGACACCGTGCATATAACTTCTTCAACTCACGCAGGGCAAGATACTGCAGACACCGTGGGATATAACTTCTTCAACCACGCAGACAAGAAACTGCGACACCGTGCATATAACTTCTTCAAAATCACGCAGACAAGATACTGCAGACACCGTGCATATAACTTCTTCAACTCACGCACACAAGATACTGCAGACACCGTGCATATAACTTCTTCAACTCACGCAGACAAGATACTGCAGACACCGTGCATATAACTTCTCCTCCACATTAACTCCACAGCCAAGCACAAATCCTACATATTTCTAGTTCCACATTCCAAATATCTACCTCCACATCCACCACAACAAATATCTACCTCCACATCCACCACAACAAATATCTACCTCCACATCCACCACAACAAAAGTAATCACCAGTAAGAGACACCACAATGTTCATCCTCTTCTACACAATCTTCTGCGAAGAAATTTCAGTCACTTTTCGAGGGGCGAAACAAAAAAGACATCCGAACACATAATCGGAAACCAATCGAAGGAAGAATGGATGGTTTTGATGAATCCTTTTTCTACACCAAAACTTCCACAATCATTTAACATCTCAGAGACAAAAAACCCAAACACCGGGGAAAAACACTCAGTGCGTAGGATCTGGAATCTCATCATCAAAATCTAACTTTTTAAACCAAACAACGACCGTAAAACATAACTGAACCACTTACCGGGTAAACCCCTTCCCCAACATAACAGTTAAACCTACTCGCACATTTCCGGCAGGCTGATCCAAACCATCCTGCCCAAAACATCTTCACCTGCTCTCCCCCAAAAAAACCATACTCTTTGCCCGGGAATTTTTGGGGCTTGAAAAACCCCCCTGTACTCACCTAGTTGTGGTTGCAGGCGATTCACAGCTCCGCCTCCCCTCATCACGGCGCACAAGGTCACTTTTCCCTTCTCCATAAACTTATCATACCTCTTTTTAAAAGCTATGTATCGTTTCCTGCCCCACAAAAACCCTTCCCAGACTGTTCCACATCCTACAACACGTGTTGAAGAAATTTTCTTAACCCCTGTGACACAGTTTTTCAACTTTCCAATGTGCCCCCTTGGGCTGTGTCACATCTCGGGAAACATCCTGCTCTGCCATTTTGTTGCTGTTCACATTCTGGAACATCCTGTCTCTGTCCACCTTTTTTCTGTTCCTCTCTGAACATCCTTCCTACCACCTTGTTGATGTTCCCATCTCGGGAAACATCCTTCCTGTCCACCTTTATGTGTCCCACTCGGAACATCCTGTCTCGTCCACCTTTTTTGATGGTCCCACTCTGGAACATCCGTCTCTTCCCCTTGTTAGTGTCCCATCCTGGAACTCCTGTCTCTACCCCTTTTGATGTTCCCACCCCCGGAACACCGTCTCATCCCCTTGTTGAGTTCCCATCCGGGAACATCCTGCTCACCCAAACCTTTTTGATGTGTCTCATCTCTGGAACATCCGCTCTATCCACCTTTTTGCTGTGTCCCATCTCTGGAACACCCTTCCTATCCCCTTGTTGATGTGTCTCATTCGGAACATCCTGCCTATCCACCTTGTTGCTGTGTCCCACCCGGGAACATCCTGTCCTCATCCACCTTGTTATGGTCTCATCTCTGGAACACTGTCTCTATCCACCTGTTTCTGTTTCCATCTCGGGAGCATCCTGTCTCTATCCCCCTTTTAAAGTGTCACATCTCTGGAACATTCCTTCTCTATCCACCTGTTCTGTGTTCCATCTCGGGAGCATCCGTCCTATCCCCCTTTGGGTTGCGGGTCCCATCTCTGGAACATCCTGTCTCTGCCACCTGTTGATGTGTCACCCATCTCGGGAACAACCTGTCTCAACCACCTGTCGCGGGTTTCCCAAAAATTTTTTGGAGCATCCTGTCTCATCCACCTTGTTGCTGTGTCTCCATCTCTGAACACCCTTTCTCTGTCCCCTGTTGCTGTGCTCATTTTCTGGAACATCCTGTCTCTGTCCACCTTTGCTGTGTCCTCACTCGGGAAAACACCTGTCCTATCCCCCTTTGTTGCTGTGTCTCATTTTGGGAAAACATCTGTCCCCTATCCCCCCTTGTGTGTGTCCATCTCTGGAACATCCTTTCTGTCCACCCCCCTGTTGGCCCTGCTGTGCCCTCATCTCTGAAAAAACCTGTCTCTATCCACCTTTTTTGCTGTGTCTCATCCTGGAACATCCGTCTCTATCCACCTTGTGCTGGGGTCTCACTCGGGAAATCCTGTTCGTCCCACACTTGTTGCTGGTCTCATCTCTGGAACAATCCGTCTCAAATCCACCGGTGCGTGTCTCATCTCTGGAACATCCTGTCTCATCCAACTGTTGCTGTGTCTAAACTCTGGAACATCCCTGTCTCTATCCACCTTGTTGCTTTTCTCACCCTCTGAAAAACTTCTCTATCCACCTTGTTGCTGTGTTCATCTCTAAACCCATCCTGTCTCTATCCACCTTGTTGCTGTTCCATCTCGAACACCCTGTCTCATCCACCTGTTGCGTGTCTCATCCTGGAAATCCTGTCCAAATCCAACTTGTTGGCTGGGGGTCTCATCCCCGGGAACACCTCCCTATCCACCTTGTTGCTGGCTCATCTCTGGAAACATCCTGCCCTTCTGTCCACCTGTTCTGTGTCTCATCTCTTGGAACATCCTGTCAACCCCCTTGTTGCGGTTCTCATCTCTGGAACATCCTGCCCTCAATTCACCACCTTGTTGCTGTGTCTCATCTCTGGAACATCCTGTCTCTATCCACCTTGTTGCTGTGTCTCATCTCTGGAACATCCTGTCTCTATCCACCTTGTTGCTGTGTCTCATCTCTGGAACATCCTGTCTCTATCCACCTTGTTGCTGTGTCCCATCTCTGGAACATCCTGTCTCTATCCACCTTGTTGCTGTGTCTCATCTCTGGAACATCCTGTCTCTGTCCACCTTGTTGCTGTGTCTCATCTCTGGAACATCCTGTCTCTGTCCACCTTGTTGCTGTGTCTCATCTCTGGAACATCCTGTCTCTGCCCACCTTGTTGCTGTGTCCTCATCTCTGGAACATCCTGTTCTGTCCACCTTGTTGCGGGTTGTCCCATCTCTGGAACATCCTGTCTCTATCCACCTTTTGCTGTGTCCCATCTCTGGAACATCCTGTCTCTGTCCACCTTGTTGCTGTGTCTCATCTCTGGAACATCCTGTCTCTATCCACCTTGTTGCTGTGTCTCATCTCTGGAACATCCTGTCTCTATCCACCTTGTTGCTGTGTCTCATCTCTGGAACATCCTGTCTCTGTCCACCTTGTTGCTGTGTCTCATCTCTGGAACTTTCCCTGTCTCTATCCACCTTGTTGCTGTGTCTCATCTCGGGAAACATCCTGCCCTCTTCCACCTTGTTGCTTGTGTCTCATCTCTGGAACATCCTGTCTCTATCCACCTTGTTTGCTGTGCCCTCATCTCGGGAACATCCTGTCTCTTCCACCTTGTTGCTGGTGCTCATCTCTGGAACACCCCTGTCTCTATCCACCTTGTTGCTTTTGTCTCATCTCTGGAACATCCTGTCTCTGTCCACCTTGTGCTGTTTTCTCATTTTCTGGAACATCCTGTCCTATCCACCTTGTTGCTGTGTCTCATCTCTGGAACATCCTGTCCGTCCACCTTGTTGCTGTGTCTCATCTCGGGAAAACATCCGTCCTCTATCCACCTTGTTGCTGTGTCCCATCTCTGGAACATCCTGTCTCTGTCCACCTTGTTGATGTGTCTCATCTCTGGAACATCCTGTCTCTATCCACCTTGTCGCTGTGTCCCATCTCTGGAACATCCTGTCTCTTCCACCTTGTTCCCTGTGTCTCATCCTGGAACATCCTGTCCTCGCCACCTTGTTTGCCTTTTCTCATCTCTGGAACATCCTGTCTCTGTCCACCTTGTTACTGTGTCCTCATCTCGGGAACATCCTGTCTCTGTCCACCTTGTTGCTGTGTCTCATCTCTGGAACATCCTGTCTCTGTCCACCTTGTTACTGTGTCCCATCTGGAACATCCTGTCTCTGTCCACCTTGTTGCTGTGTCTCACTCTGGAACATTCCTTGTTCTCTGTCCACATGTTCGATTCCTCTTGGGTATTATATAGGGGAAATTTGCAACACAAATTTGAAAGGGTAACAAAAAAATACTCCTATTAAGATACACAAACACTGGATTTGATGCCGAATCGGAAGAGACATTCTCTAGTTATTATAGATCACCAAGTTTCATAATAGTAGCCCTGTGAAACTATCCGGTACTTTTCCCTGTGTACTATCCGGATAATACCCGGGGGTACTATCCTGTGTACATCCTGGTAATATACTACTTGTACTGTCCTGGGTACTATTCTAATACTGTCTTGGGTACTATCCTGGAAAAGTCCTGTGATTTTTGTGGTGTATCCCGGAAACTATCCGGGAACTATTCTGGGTAGTGTCCTGATTACATCCTGTGTACTATCCTGGTTACACCCTTTTTAAAAACCTGGGAAACATCCTGGTTAACAGACCTAGGTACTCTCTCTAGGTACTATCCTGGGTATTTACCTGGGTTACTAATCCCGGAAATTACCCCTTTGAACTACCTGGTGCTATTTTGTGTACTATCCTAGAAACTATCCTGCACACACCTTGGACTATTTCTTGGTACTATTTCGGGAACCTGTCCTTGTACATCCTGGGACATTCCTGCATACAATCCGGGGGTATATCCTGGTTTCTTTCCCTGGGAACTATCCTGGGTACCTTCTGGGTACTATTCCCTAGGAACTATCCTTCATCTAATCCAGGACCTATCCTGGGTACTTTCGGGAACCGCCTTTTGTACTACCACCTGGTAAAATCCTGGTTACTTCCTGGGTTTTACTATCCTGGATACTATCCTGGACACTATCCTTTTGTACTATCCTGGGAACTATCCTGGTACTGCCCCTGGGCACTATCCTGGACTGTCCTGATACTACCCTTTGGGTTACTATCCTGGAACTGTCCGGAACCTGTCCTGGGCTTTATCCGGGGTACTCACCCCTCTATACTATTTCCTGGGTATTTATCCTGGGTACATCCTGGGAACTATTCTGGGAACAAATCCTGAACTATCCGGGGTACTATCCTGGTACTTTTCTGATACTGTTTTTTTTTTTTTTTTTTTTTTTTTTTTTTTTTTTTTTTTTTTTTTTTTTTTTTTTTTTTTTTTTTTTTTTTTTTTTTTTTTTTTTTTTTTTTCCGGGGCCCTTTCCTGGGACAAAACCCCCTGGAAAAAGGACCCG
>NC_069471.1:13774699-13836658 GCF_026875155.1 Cherax quadricarinatus | reverse complement strand
GGTACCATAACACAAAATTTTATGGTACCATAACACGAATATTATGGTACCATAACACAAATATTAAGGCCCCATAACACAAAAATATTATTGTACCATAACACAAATATTATGTACCATAACACAAATATTATGGTACCATAACCCCAAATTTTAAGGGTCCAATAACACAAATATTATGGTACCATAACAACAAAATTATTGTACCATAACACAAATATTATGGTACCATAACACAAATATTAAGGTACCATAACACAAATATTGTGGTACCATAACACAAATATTATGGTACCATAACAAAATATTATGGTACCATAACACAAATATTATGGTACCATAACACAAATATTATGGTACCATAGCACAAATATTATGGTAACATAACACAAATATTATGGTAACATAACACAAATATTATGGTACCATAACGCAAATATTATGGTAACATAACACAAATATTATGGTAGCATAACACAAATATTATGGTACCATAACACAAATATTATGGTAGCATAACACAAATATTATGGTACCATAACACAAATATTATGGTAGCATAACACAAATATTATGGTACCATAACACAAATATTATGGTACCATAACACAAATATTATTGTACCATAACACAAATATTATGGTAACATAACACAAATATTATGGTACCATAACACAAATATTATGGTACCATAACACAAATATTATGGTACCATAACACAAATATTATGGTACCATAACACAAATATTATGGTACCATAACACAAATATTATTGTAACATAACACCAATAGAAATTCCCTTATTAATAATATTATTATTGTTGATAATAATAATAATAATAATAATAATAATAATAATAATAATAATAATAATAACAATAATAATATTATTATTATTATTATTATTATTATTATTATTATTATTATTATTATTATTATTATTAACTAGTAATAACTGTGGTGATAAATTAAATAATCAATATAATTCACACAGTGTAGATGACTGGTAGTTAACTTGTATGTTTCAGTAACTGGTCAAGCATCATTCATACTTCAGGACTTATTATTATTATTATTATTTATTATTATTATTATTATTATTATTATTATTATATTATTTTATTATTATTATTGTTATTATTATTATTATTATTATTATTATTATTATTATTATTATTATTAACTAGTAATAACTGTGGTGATATATTAAATAATCAATATTATTCACACAGTGTAGATGACTGGTAGTTAACTTGTATGTTTCAGTAACTGGTCAAGCATCATTCATACTTCAGGATCTTTATGCTGAATCAGGTGAGATCATCACTACATTCTTAGTTTATCATTTACTACTAAATAATTAAATTTAACTTTCATTTATTTGACATTCTGGTAATTTATCTGTAAATCTCACTGAACTTCAGCAAGTTTTCGATTTGTCTCAGTTTTCTTTTTAAAGCTTTCTCGGATTTAAAATTCTTTACAGTCTAAATAAATTAGACGACTGTGTTTAGACAAAGTTCAGTTTGATCAATAAAATACAATAATTCCAATATTTCTGAAAAATACATCAGCCATTAAATACTGAAATCATTCATACGTGATGAAACAAGAATCAAAATTCAGATTAATATATACAAAATCTGTACTAACCCACATGACTTTCCTCTGTCCTCTTTCTTTTACGCTTAAGCTGAGTCACTGAGAGATTTTTACAGCATCCGAGTGATTCACTGATGCTTGGAACTGAGAGATTTTACAGCATCCGAGTGATTCACTGATGCTGGGAACTGAGAGATTTTACAGCATCCGAGTGATTCACTGATGCTGGGAACTGAGAGATTTTACAGCATCCGAGTGATTCACTGATGCTGGGAACTGAGAGATTTTACAGCATCCGAGTGATTCACTGATGCTGGGAACTGAGAGATTTTACAGCATCCGAGTGATTCACTGATGCTGGGAACTGAGAGATTTTACAGCATCCGAGTGATTCACTGATGCTGGGAACTGAGAGATTTTACAGCATCCGAGTGATTCACTGATGCTGGGAACTGAGAGATTTTACAGCATCCGAGTGATTCACTGATGCTGGGAACTGAGAGATTTTACAGCATCCGAGTGATTCACTGATGCTGGGAAACTGAGAGATTTTACAGCATCCGAGTGATTCACTGATGCTGGGAACTGAGAGATTTTACAGCATCCGAGTGATTCACTGATCCTGGGAATATGATCAACTTTTCCCAATAGTTTATACACTTGTCAGATGTTCAAGGAATCTACTGATAATTACCACACATAAATCTTGAACATTTATATTCGACTGGATGTTGGACTCTCGAGTTATGACAGAAAATCGGGAAGCTGGAAGGAAAAAATCCACGTAAATCCTCCCATTCGTGACGCAGCCACTTAAACACTTACCTTCCAAAATACTTAGAGATAATAATTTCGCGACTAAAACTAAAGTTTTCTTTATTTATCAACTTCAAAGTTTTAGAGCTGATGCATTACGTAAGATCTTTCACACTTTATTTACATTCTTATAGTGAAAATCTTGAATTTCAAAGAAACTGTTTAAAACTACAACTTAGAAACATTGGAATTAGAATTCCTAGAGACGAATAACATTATTTCGATAGTTGTCAATCTGTCGGTAATGATATATTTATTAAAATATAGTTTAGTCTTTATTTTGAGCTATAACATATTAGTGAAGGTTCACCTGGAACACTGGAGTGTGTTTATTGTGGAGTTAACGAGAGTCTGACAGAGTAGACTTACATGTTACTAGAAACTTCAGCTAGCAAGACTTTTATGTTACTAGAAGACTTATTGTTACTACAAGACTTACATGTTACTAAAGACTTAATTTACTACAAACTTTTAAAGTTACTACAAGACTTTAAGTTTCTCAAAACTTTCAGTTACTAGCAAGACTTATAGTTTACTACAAACTTTTATGTTACTACAAGACTTATATGTTACACAAGACTTAATGTTACAGCAAACTTATATGTTACTAGCAAGACTTATATTTATACAAACCCCATTATTTTCTAGCAGACTTCATTTACAGCAAGACTTACATTTTACTACAAGATTACATGTTACTAGCAAGACTTATAGTTTACAAGACTTACATGTTGCAGCAAAACTTTACATGTTTCTAGCAAGACTTTCTGTTCTACAAGACTTACAGTTTCAAAACAAGACTTATATTTACAGCAAGACTTATAGTTACTGCAAACTTAATTTTTCTACAAGACTATAGTTACAGCAAAACTTACATGTTACTAGCAAAACTTCAGTTACACAAACTTTCTGTTTCTAGCAGACTTTTAAATTTACAGCAAGACTTACTTTTCTACAAACTTACATGTTACTAGCAAACTTACATGTTTCAGCAAACTTACATGTTTTCTACAAGATTTTATTACTAGCAACTACATGTTACTAGCAAACTTACAGTTACTACAAGATTACATGTTATACAAGACTACTTTTTTCTAACAAACATACATTTTACACAAGACTTCATGTTACAGCAAGACTTAATTTACTACAAACTTAATGTTCTAGCAAGACTACAGTTATAGCAAACTTCATGTTACTACAAGACTTAATGTTTCAAAAAAAACTTACAGTTACAGCAAAACTACAGTTACTAGAAAACTTACGTTGCACAACATACATTTACTACAAACTTACATGTTTCTACAAGACTTACATGTTACTACAAGACTTACATGTTACTAAACAAGCTTTTATTTTACAAACTTTAAAATGTTCTAGCAAGACATAATGTTACAGCAAGACTTACATTTTACTACAAGACTTACATGTTATACAACTTACATGTTCAGCAAGACTTATATTTTTCAGCAAGACTTTCATGTTGCAAACAAGACATACAGACTAGCAAACTTCTGTTACTACAAACTTACAGTTTCTACAAACTTACATTACTAGCAAGACTTACTGTTACTAGCAAGACTTACATTTCTACAAAACTCATTTACTGCAAGCTACATTTACGCAAGACTTACAGTTACTAGCAAGAATACATGTACTAGCAAGACTTACATGTTACTACAAGACTTACATGTTACAGAAACTTTCATGTATAGCAAGACTTACATGTTTCTGCAAACTACATGTTTCTAGCAAGACTTTCATTTTACTAGCAAACTTACATGTTACTAGCAAGCTTACTGTTACTAGCAAGACTTACATGTTACTGCAAAACTTACATGTTTCCTGGCAAACTTACATGTTGCTACAAAAATTACATGTTACAGCAAGACTTACATTTACTACAAACTTACTGTTACTAGCAAACTTACATGTTTTCTGGCAAACTTTTCATTTGCTAGCAAGACTTACATGTTTTCTAGCAAGACTTTCATTTACAGCAAACTTTCATGTTACAGCAAGACTTACATTTACAAAATTACATTTTAGCAAAAATTCTGTTTTAGCAAGACTTTTCATGACTAGCAAGACTTACATGTTATTAGCAAGACTTACATGTTACTAGCAAGACTTACATGTTACTAGCAAGACTTACATGTTACTAGCAAGACTTAGCAGCAACTACAACAGTAGCAGCAATGACAACATCAGTAGCGAGAATAACAATAGTAACAACAATAACAACATTTGCAGCAATAACAACAGTAGCGCAATTTAAAAACAGCAGCAGCAATAACAACAGTAGCAGCAATAACAGCAGCAGCAGCAATAGCAACAGTAGCTGCAATAACAACAGTAGCAGCAATAACAACAGAAACAACAATAACAACAGTAGGAGCAATAACAACAGTAGCAGCAATAACAACAGCAGCAGCAATAACAACAGTAACAGCAATAACAACAGTAGCAGCAATAACAGCAGCAACAGCAATAGCAACAGTAGCTGCAATAACAACAGTAGCAGCAATAACAACAGTAGCAGCAATAACAACAGTAATAGCAATAACAACAGTAGCAGCAATAACAACAGTAACAACAATAACAACAGTAGCAGCAATAACAACAGTAGCAGCAATAACAATAGTAGCAGCAATAAAAACAGTAACAGCAATAACAACAGTAGCAGCAATAACAACAGTAGCAGGAATAACAACAGTAACAGCAATAACAACAGTAGCAGTAATAACAACAGTAGCAGGAATAACAACAGTAGCAATAATAACAACAGTAGCAATAATAACAACAGTAGCAACAATAACAACAGTAGAAATAATGTCAACAGTAGCATTAATGACAACACCAGCAGCAACGACAACAGTAGCAGCAATAGCGACAGTAGCAGAAATAACAACAGTAACAGCAATAACAACAGTATCAATAATAAAAACCCGTAGCAATTTAAAAATTTAAAAGTAGCAATAATAACAAATAGCAATAACAACAACAGGACAAAAAAAGACAACATAGCACAATGACAAAATTTGCACATAACAAAAGCATAATTTAATTTAAAAATAGACAAATAATAACAACAGTAGCATAAAAAAAACAGTAAAATAAAAAAAGGAGCAATAAAGACAACAAAGCAATAATGACAACAAAAGCAGCCAAAGACAACGTTTTCAGCTATGACAACAAAAAACAGCAATGACAAAAGTACAGCAATAGCAACAGTACAATAATAACAACAATACAGTAAAACCGTAAACATAAACAACAGGCAAAACAACCCAAAATTAAAATAATAACAGTAAACAAAAAATAAAAAACAGTAACCCAAAAAAACAACCGGAAACAATAATGACAACAGAAGCAATAAAGACAACAATGTCATAATGACAACTATAAAAAATTGGGCAACAATTGGGAATTATGCAGCAGTAAGGCAATAACAACAGTAGGAAAAAGGGCAAACGGGGACAAAAAAGACCACAAAGCAAAAATGACACCGTTAAAAATATACAAAAGTTGTAATTAAAGACCATTTGGTAAAAATGAAAAAAACCGTTGTAATAAAGAAAACTACCAATAAAAAACCCAAAAATAATGGCAACAGGAAACAAAAATGACAACAGAAGCAATAAAGACAACATTTTTAATAATGACAACAGTTCAGCCCAAAAACAAAAGTAATAATAATTTTACACAGGAGCAATAAAAAACAAAAGAATCAATAATGACAAAAAAATTTAATAATCCCAAAAGTTAAACACAATTAAAAAACATAAAATAAATAACAGGGGAAAAATAATTGGGCAACAGAAAAAAAAATGAAACCCGTAATTTAAAAATGACAACAGTCAGCAATAACAAAAGTAATAATAATGACAACAAAACAATAACGACAACAGTAGCAAAAATGACAACAAATTCAGGGAATGGGAACAGTACAGCAATGACAACAGTACATTAATGACAACAGAAACAGTAATACAACATAAGGGGAAATAGAACAGTAGCACAATAAAAACAGAAGCGAAATAACAACATAACAGCAAAAACAAAAAGTACAGCAATAACCCAACCGTAACGCAATAACAAAAATGCAGCAATTTTAAAAAAATCGCAGCAAAAACAACTTTTAAAAGCAAAAAGCAACAAAGCAGCAATAACCCAAAAGTTTAAAAGCAATAACAACTAGCACAAATTAAAAACAGTTAAAAGCCCAAAAAAAACCCCTTAAACAGCAATAAAAACAGTGCACAATTTAAAAAACAGGGAACACCAAAAACAAAAGAAGCAGCAATAAACCCAAAAGTAACAAATTAAAAAAACCCTAAACACAATTAAAAATAGCGCAATGACAAAAGTAAACAATAACAAAAGACCGGGCAATAACAACAGCACAAGAATTAAAAACATAACAGCAAAAACAAAAAGTAGAAAAAAATAGCAAATAGCCCGGAATAACCCAAAAAGTAACGGCAATAGCAACATACAATAATAAAAAACTTATGCAATAACCAAAGAGCCAATAAAACGTAACGAATAACAAAAGTACACACTAAAAACCGAACACCCAATTTAAAAACATACAGCCAAAAAACAACATCGCAGCAAAAACAACAGTTAAAAAGAAAAAACAACAGAAGAAAAAAAAAAAAAAAAAACAATAACAACAGTAACACAATAAAAAACAGTAAACAGCAAGACAAAATAAACACAATGACAAAAAAACAAACAATAACAACCCTTTCCCACCCAAAAACAAAAAGCACAAGAAAAAACAACATAAAAGCAATAACAAAAGTACAACAATAGCAACAGTAGAGGGGAAAAAAAACAACATAACGGCAATAGCAAAAAGTTCAATAATAACAAAAAGTAGGGTGCAATAACAAAATAACAGGGAAAAAACAACTTAAAAGCAATAACAACATACAGCAATTTTAAAAAAAGTAATCATAAAAAACGTAGCAGCAATTTAAAAACAGTAACAGCAATAACAAAGTTCAGCAATAAAAAGCAGCAACAGCAATAACAACAGTAGCTGCAATTAAAAACGTAAGCACAAAAGAAAAAAGTAGCAGCAATAACAACGTAGCCCGCCCAAAAACAAAAAATAACCAAAAAACAAAAGTAGCCCGCATTAACAACAGAAACAGCAATAACAACATAAACAGCAATAAAAAAAAGTTAAAAGCAATTTTCAACAGTAGCAAAAAATTTAAAAACATTGCAGGAAATTTAAAAACAGTAAAAGCAATAACAAAAGTAACATAATTAAACAACGGAGCAGGGGAAAAAAAACATAGCAACAATAACAAAAGTTTCAATAAAAACAACAGTAGCAATAATAAAAACCCGTTTCAAAAAAAACAACAGTAGAAATTTAAATTTAACAGTAGTTTTAAAGACAACAGCAGCACAAGACAACATAAACACAATACGGGCAGTAGCAGAAAAAAACAACAGTAACAGCCCAAAACAAAAAAATCAATAATAAAAACAGTAGCAATATAAAAACATACAATTAAAAAAAACAATAGCAATAAAAAACAAAGGGGCAAAAATTACAACCCTTGCAGCAATACAACCTAGCAACAATGACAACATACAAATAATGACAACAGAAACAAGGACAAAAATAAGGTAAGTAAAAAAGTAGAGCAAAAACAACAATAGCAAACAATAAAAACAGTACAGAATAACAACAAAAACAGCAATGACAAAAGTACGGGGAATAACAAAAAGTACAGCAATAAAAACTTTGCAGCAATAAAAAACAAATTGCACAAAGACAACATAAACAGCAAAAAACAAAAGTACCAATTTAAAAACAGGAGCCAATGACAAAAGACAAATAAAAAGGGCATCGTTTGCAGCAATGACAACAAATACAATTAAAGAAAAACAGAAACAGTAATGACAAAAGAAGGGGAAAATAAAAAAAAGTACAGCCCAAAAAACCCCAGTAGCCCGCAATAACAACATACAGCAATGACAACTTAAACGGGAATAAAAAAAAGTACAGCAATTTTAAAAACAGTCAGAACAAATAAAAAACAGTAGCAGCAATGACAAACAGTACCCGGAATTTACATCGTAGCAGCTGGGCAACAGTTTCATTTAAAAGACCCAAAAAACAATAATTTAAACAGTAAAGGGGGGTAAGTTTGAACAAAAAAAGGGAATAACAACCGGGATCACAATAACAAAAAAGTACAGCAATTAAAACAACATAGCCAATAACAACAAAAAGGGAAAACAATGACAACTCGCGGGAATAAAAACAGACAGCCCAAAAAAAACCCGTAGCACAATAAACAACAGTTTGCACAATGAACAACAGTAGCAGTAAAAGACCCTCAGTAGCACAATGACTAAAAAGTTAAACCCAAAAAAAATTTTTAAATGGACAATAGAAACAATAATACAACAGTAAGGGGTAAGAGAACATAACAAAACAAAACCCAAAAGTTTCAGCAAAACAACCAGTTGCAGCAATAACAACAGTTGGGAGCAATAAAAAAACCCGTTTCAGCAATGAAAAACAGGGCCAGCGATGAAAAAACATAGCAGCAATGCAACATAGCAGCCCAAAGACAACAGTTAGCGCCAAAGAAAAACCCGTAAACAGCAAAAGCAAAAATAGCAAACAAAAACAAAATTTCAGCCCAAAAACACAGTAGCAGCAATAACAAAAAGTAGCACAATAACAAAAAGTACAGCCCAATAAAAACAGGCAGCAATGACAACAGTAGCACAATTTACCCAAAAGTAGCAGCATGACAACAGTTTGTAGCAAGGGCAACCAGTACCAATAACAACAGATAAACAATGACAGCAGTGCCGCCTTAAAAACAGTACCAAAGTTAAAAATAGCAGGAAAGAGAAAAAGCACCTATATTTTCTCTTTTACTAATATAAAAAGTAAATGATTAACAACAAATTTTATCAATTTTCTCTTGTAAAATTTAAAAAATCTTCTTTCTTCCCGATAAATTTACCATTAAAGATATGTAAACCTTTTAAAGCTAGTTCAGAAGTTCTTTATATGGATATTGTTGGGATCGCCAAACCAAAAAACTCACCCCTGAAGCCCACTGTTTGACAAGGGGGTAAGTAACCCATTGTTTTAATTTCTAGGGGAAAATAATTCACACAAAGTAGCTAGAACAAATCACTCTAAAACCCCGTTTTTTTGGGTTTAAAACCCTTTATTATATTTGTCGGGCTTATAATGGTTAAATTGGTTTATAATGTTTTGGGCCCCGATAAAAATAACAGTTTTGTTTTAATTTTTTACTGTGGGTCTTTCTGTTGAGAAAATTTTTTGGTGGTGGGTAACCTATGGAGGGAATATTCGGGGTGATGTTTAAAAAAATGACCCCAAAAAAACCTTTTAATTTTAGGTTTTCCGTGATAAAAACAAAACCAAGGGATTTTTTAGAAAAGGAAAATCATTTTTTGACACAGTAGTTTGGGCAATCGTAAACACATGGTTGACACAGTAGAGTTGCACATCATCATCACATGTGTTTTACACAGAAGGGGTTACACACCCTCCAACACTTTTTAAAAACAGTAGAAATTGAAACCAAACCTTTTATCACTTTTTTTTACAAAGTTGTTGAAACAAACCCGTCCCTCACATGTGATTTACACAGTAGAGTTGACACTTTAGTCATCACAGTGTTGACAAGTAGAATGACACACCACATCACATTGTTTTACCCCAGTTGAAAATGAAACACCATCCCTCACATGTGATGACACGTAGAAAATGCCCCACCTTTTCACATGTGTTGACACAGGAGTTTTCACACCAGTCCCTCCAGGGGTTGCACAAATAATTGACACACCATCATCCAAATTATGGGCCCGTAGAGTTTAAACCAGGTTTAAACACATTGTTGGGCCCACAGTAGATTAAAAACAAACTCACCAAGTGTTGACACGTAAATTGACACAGCAGTCATCACTTGTGTTGCACAGTAAAAGTTTAATTACCCCCCCCCCCAGTTCACACATGTGGGTTTACACAGTAGGTTGACACACCCCCTCCCTCACAGTATGCCCCAGTAAGTTGACACACTTCATCACATGTGTTGACACAGTAGAATTGACACACCATATCACATGTGATTGGACACATTTGGGGAAAAAACAAACCCCGTCATCCCCATTTTGATACACCCGTAGAGTTGACCAAAACATCACACATTGTTGACACCGTTTTGAGTTTTACCCCACCAGTCAATCACATGTGGTTGACACAGTAAGGTTTTTCACCCTCCCCTTTACATGTGTTGCCAGTGGTTTTACACACCAACCCTAAAATTTTAAAATTTTAAAACAGTAGAGTTACCCCACTTTATCACATGGTTGCACATAGAATTACACAGACAGTCATCACATGTGTTGACACAGTAGAAGTTTGGGCCCCACAGTCATCAACAATTGGGGGTTGACCAGTAAGTTGACACACCCGCCATCACATTTTGACACAGTAGAGTTGGAAAACCCCCAAACCCGACTTTACATGTTTGACCGTAGAGTTGACACACCATCATCCATGTGTTGAACAGTAAGGGGGGGTTGAACACCACCCAACCCCATTGTTGACACAGCCAAGTTGACACACCCGACATCCCCATGTGTTTACAAAAGTAGAGTTGACACACCGACATCACATTGTTACACAAAAATAAACTACACACCCTCATCACATTTTTGGACACGTTTGAGTTTTACCCACCATCATTTACATGTGTTGACCAGTAGAGTTTGGGCACCCCATCACCCTTTTTGACAATGTAGAGTTGACACACCAGTCATCACAAGTGTTGACCCCAGTAAAGGGGACACAACCCCGGACATCACAAAGTTTTGACACAGTAATTGACCCCTTTAGTTTATCACATGTTTGACAAAAGTAGATTGACACACGGGCCCTCACAAGTGTTGGGCCAAAAGTAGAGTTTACAAAACCAGTCATCACATGGTTGACACGTAGGGGTTTACAATTTGTATCACATGTTTTTTGACACAAGGGGAGAGTTGACACACCCGTCATCACCATGTGGGTTTACACAGTAAGTTTACACTCAGGCATCACATGGTTGACCCAGTATAGTTAAAACACCCGTCATTACATGTGTTGACACCGTAATTTGACACACCCCTTCCCCACTTGTTACACAGTAAGTTGACACACCCAAATCATCACTTGTGATGAAACAGTAAGTTTACACAATTTATCATCACATGTGTTGACACAGTAAATGACACACCCTCATCACAAAGTGTTGACACAGGAGAAAACACAAAACCCGTCATCCATGTGTTTACACCGTTTTGGAAGACACCCCCTCTCCACATTGGTGTTACACAGTAGAGTTAAAAACCCAGTCAAACATGTGTTTTACACCGTAGAAATTACACACCAATCACACTGGTTTTACACTTTTAGAATTGACACAGCAGTCATCCAGTGTTGACACGTAAATTTACACAGCATCATCACATGTGTTTTTACACCGTAGAGTTTTTACACACCAGCCATCAAATTGTTTGACAAAGTAGAGTTGACAAAACCAGAAAAATTCAAAATGTTTTACACAGTAGAGTTGACACACCCTCATCACAGGTTTTGACACAGTTTTGAGTTTAAAAACAAACCCGCCATCACATGTGTTGGGCACAGTAAGTTGACACACCAACATCACATGTGTTGACAAAAAAAATTGGGCACACCCCAAAATTAAAAGGGGTTTTTAAGTAAGCTGACACAAACCCTCATCACATGTGTTTTTACACCCTTTTGAGTTTACACACCATTTTATCATTGTGATGCAAGTAGAGTTGGGCCCCACCAGTCATCACATGTGTTGACACGTAAGGGTTTTTACACCAGTTCACTGTTTTTGACACAGTAATTGAACACCCGACATCCCATTTGGGTTACACGTAGAGTTGAACACATTTATCATCACATTTTTTTACACAGGAGAGTTGACCCCACAGTCACACATGTGATGACACCCGTTTGAGTTAAAAACACCCCTCATCACATGGTTTTTTTCCCTTTGAGTTGACACATTTAGTCCCCCACCTTTTGTTGAAAACCCGTAAGTTGGGCACACAGTCACCCCATTGTTTTAACAGTAGGTTAACCCCTTCAGGAAAAACATGTGGTTGACACAGTAACTTACACACATCATTTACTTTTTTGATGACAAAGAGGGGTTGACACACAGCCCTCAAAGTGTTGAAACAGTAGAGTTGACAAAACCCGTCATTTACCTTGTTGACACAGTTGAGGTTTAAAACACCCCCATCACATGTGGTTTTACACAGTAAGTTTGACACACCAGATATCAAATTGTTTGACAAAAGTTTTGGGTTTACAAACCAGTCTTTACAGTGTTGACACAGTAGAGGTTTAAAACACCCGTCATCACATGTGTTGCACGTGGTTTACCACACCCTTCCCTCACAAGGGGTTAAAAAAAGAGTTGACACACCACATCACTGTTTTGCACAGTAGAGTTTTACAAAAAATCCCTCACTTTTGTTTGACACAAATTGAGTTGACCCCACAGGTCATCACATGTGATACCCCCTAATGGGGCACTACCAGTCATCACATGTGAGACACTAGATTGACACACAGTCATCAATTGTTGACACAGTAATTTTACACACCGTCCTCACATGTATGACACAGTTTAAGGGGTTGACAACCACCATCACATGGGATGGAAATTGTGAAACGAAATTTGACTTATCACAAACCTTTTAAAATTTTATCAAAAAAATAAACAGACAAAAAGAAGACTGAAAGAAAATTTTGGAGGTAAAAATGGAAGTGTGGCAACAGGGGTTCATACTGTAGTTTTGTGATGAAACCAAAACGACATTGTTTTAAAATGTAAGAGTCTACTGTAGTCGTGATGAATCAACCACATTGTTTACCTCCCTAAGTCATACTGTAAAATTCCCTGATGAAACAAGACCCCAATTTTTTACCTCCTAAAAGTCAGTCTGTAGTCCTGATAATTCCCAAACCCCATTGTTTTCCCCGCCCAAGAGTCGTCTTTATCGTGATGAATCAAGACCCCATTGTTTACCCCGGGTAAAGTCAGTCTGTAGTCTTTATGAATCAAGACCACCCTTGTTTTCCTCGCCAAAAATCGTACTGTAGTCTGGTTGAATTTAAAAACCACATTGTTTACCTCGCTAAGAGGCAGTCTTTTAGTCTTTAGGGAAACAAAGCACATTGTTTTCCCTTTGCAAGGTCAGTCTGTAGTTCTTGTGAATCCAAGACCACATTGTTTTTCCTCGCAAAAAGTCCCCTTTGCCCTTTTTGAACAAACCACATTTTTTACCCCCCTAAGATCATCTGTAGTCTTTATGAATCAAAACCACATTTTTACCCCCGCCTAAATCATCTTTTTCTTTATGAACAAGACACATTGTTTTTTTTTACCTCCCAAAGAGTCATACTTTTAGTCTTGGGTAATCAAGACCAAAATTTTTTACCTCGCCCAAGAGTCCTTTTGGGAGTCTTGATGAAACAAAACCAATTTTTAAACCCCCTAAGATCCCGCTTAGCTTGATGAATTTTAAAAACCACATTTTTTACCTTTCCCAAAGTCAGTCTGTATTTTTGATGAATCAAGGGCCACTTTTTTACCTCCAAGGGGGTCATCTGTAGTCTTGATGAATAAACCACTTGTTTACCCCCGCTAAGAGTCAGTACTGAAGTCGTGATAATCAAAAACCACATTGTTTACCCCCGCTAAATCAGTCTGGGAAATTTTTGATGAATCAAGAACCAAAAAGTTTTCCCCCCGCTAAGAAATCTTTTTCCCAGTCCCGGGTGAATCAAACCACATTTTTTACCTCGTTTAAAAGTCATACTGGGATCGTATAATCAAGACCACCTTGTTTTCCTCGCTTAAAAATCTTTTTTGTAATCTTTGGGTGAAACCAGAAAAAAAAAATTGTTTTCCTCCTAAGAGTCATCTGTATCTTTAAAGAATTTAGACCACATTGTTTACCCTCTAAGAGTCAGTACTGTTTGTCGTGATGAATTCCCAAAAACCACATTGTTTTCCCCCGCTAAGAGTCATCTGTAGTCTTGTTTAAACAAGAAACCCCATTTTTTTACCCTCGCTAAGATCATCCCGTAGTCTTTTTGAATCAAGACCAAAATTTTTACCTCGCAAGAGTCATTTTGTAGCGTGATGGGTTTTAAGACCCCATTTTTTTACCTCCCTAAAAATCAGTCTGGGAGTCTTGATAATCAAGGGCCCACATTGTTTTTCCTCGCAAATTTATCTGTAGTTTGATGAATAAAGACCACATTGTTTTAATTCGCTAAGATCAGTTTTTTGTATCTTGATGAATCAAGAAACCCCATTTTTTACCTCGCTAAGAGTTTATCTGTAGTCTTTATGAAAAAGGGCCACATTGTTTTCCCCCCCCTAAGATCATTTTGTAGTCTTTTTGAATTTAAGACCACTTGTTTACCCCCGCAAAGTCATCCCGGTTTTTTAATTTAAGACCACATTTTTTTACCTCGCTAAGATTTGTACTGTTTCCCTTTATGAATCAAAAAGACATTGTTTTCCTCGCTAAGAGTCAGTCTGTTGTCGTATGAATCAAAACACATTGTTTTCCTCGCTAAGAGTAATTTTTAGTCTTTTTGAAAAAAAACCAAAATTGTTTACCTCCTAAGAGTCTTTTTGTAGTCGTGATTAATCAAAACCCACATTGTTTACCTCGGGTAAGAGTTTAGTTGTAGGTTTTATGAATCAAGAAACCCATTTTTTACCTCGCTAAGGTCTCTTATCTTGATGAATCAAACCACATTGTTTACCCGCTAAGAGGCATTTCTGTAGTCCCTTTATGAATCAAGACCCACATTTTTTTACCTCGCTAAAAAGTTTATCTTTTCCTGATGAATTTAAGACGACATTTTTACCTCGCTAAAAAGTCATATGTTGTCTTGATGAACAAGACCCCAATTTTTTTCCCCGTAAGGTCATCTGTATCGTGTTGGGAACAAACCCCATTTTTACCCCCCTAAAATTTATCTTATCTTGATTTAAAACAAGACCACATTGTTTACCTCGCTAAGAGCAAATCTGTATCCCTTTATGAATCAAGAAACCCCAAATTTTTTTCCCCCGTAAGAGGCAGTCTGTAGTCCCCTTTATGAATCAAGACCACTTTTTTTACCCCCCGCTAAGATCATCTGTAGTCGTTAAAGAATCAAACCAATTTTTTTCCCGCTAAGGTCATACTGTAGTTTTTTATGAACCAAGACGACATTGTTTACCTCGCTAAAAGTCAGTCTTATCGTGATAAACAAGCCCCTTTTTTTACCCTTTGCCCCAAGAGTCATTTTTATTTTGATGAATAAAAACCACTTTTTTTTACCCGTAAGAGTAGTCTGTAAAACTTATGAATCAAACCACATTGTTTACCCGCTAAGGTTTAGTCTGTAGTCTTTTATGAATCAAGACCACATTGTTTCCTCCTTAAAAGGGCATCTGACCTGATGAATCAAGACCACATTTTTTACCTCGCTAAAAGCAGTACTGTATCTTGATGAAACAAGACGCATTGTTTTCCCGCTTAAAAGGGCCCTCTTAGTCGTGAGAATCAAAAACCCCATTGTTTTTCCTCGCTAAATCAAATCTGTTTGTCCTTGATGAATCAAGACCCACCAAAAAAAAAGGTTTTTCCTCCTAAAGTTTAGTTGGGAGTCTTTAAGGAAACAAAACCCATTTTTTACCCCCGCTAAAAGCTTTGGATCTTGATGAATTTAAACCACATTGTTTACCCGCTAAAGGGCAGTCTGTAGTCTGATGAATCAAACCCCATTTTTACCCGCTAAGGGGTCCCCTCTGGAGTTTGATGAACAAGACCACATTTTTTCCCCCCTAAGATCGCCCGTAATCGGAGAATCAAGCGACATTTTTTTACCCCCTAAGGGGTAGTCTGAGTTTAACTAATTGCTGAATAAAAAGTTTTTTGTTTTAAAAATGACTGGGATATTAAAAGGGTTTTGGGCACCACCCAGTGTTTAGTATGGTAGTGACTTTTTCCCCTTGGGGAATAAAGGTTTTTTCCCCCCCCTCTTGTATATGGGAGTGGGGCATTAAATGGGAAAAAAAAATGTTCCTTTAAACCCCCTCGTTGTAAGGGGGGGGACCCTTTTCCTGGTTTTAAAAAAGTTTCCTGGGCACCAAACCCCTGTATTTGGGAGTGACATTACACTGGTTAAAAAAGTGTTCCTGGTTTACCCCCTATGTAGTATGGTAGTGAGCTTACACGGGAATAAAGTTTTTCCCGGCACCCACCTCAGTGTATTTTGGAGTGACCAAATTTCCTTTTTAAAAAAGTGTTTCCCGGTCACCCCTCATTGTTGTATTTGGTAGTTTTGGTTTAAAACCCGGTAATTTAAAATGTTCCTGGGCCCAAATCAGTTTTAATGGTATTTTAGCTTACACTGGAAAAAAGTGTTTTCCCGGGCACCACCTCATGTATATGGGAGTGAGCATTACCTGGGAATAAAGTGTTCCGGGGGACCACCTCAGGTAGGTTTTGGGAGTGAGCATTACACTGGGGATTTAAAATTTCCTGGTCACCACCCATTAGTATGGTTTGGAGCATTACACTGGTAAAAAAATGTTTTCCCGGCACCACCTCATGTAGTAAGGGGTGAGCAAATTTTCACGGGGAATAATGTTTTCCGGGCACCACCCCCGTGTAGTATGGGATGAGCATTACACTGGTAATTTAAATTTCCTGGTCACCACCTCAGTGTAGTATGGGAGTAGCTTTTCACTGGTTAAAAAAGGTTCCCGGGCACCACCTCAAATGTAGTTTGGGATTAGCATTACATGGTAATAAAGTTTCCTGGGCACCACCTCAGTTAGTATGGGATGGAAATTTAAGGGAATTTTAAATGTTCCGGGCACCACCTCAGTTTTAGTTGGTAAGAACATTACCCCATGCAAAAACATTTGGGGTTTCACAACAACATGTGTATACAAATCTCATTGCAATGGAAAAAACACATACTTTGGGAAAAAAGGGGTAAAATTTTCTTTTTTTGAGGTTTTTGTGAACTCAATGTTTGACCTTCATTTAATTTTCCCGGTGCAGTCACACTGGCCCCCAAAAAAAATATTCTTGTCCGGGTTACTAAAATCAGTACCAAAATTATGTTATTGTTTTTAGTTACTTTTGTTTATGTCTAAAAAAATAAACCCTCGTGTGGTTTTAAAAACCGTTTTTTGAGCATATCTTTGGGGATCCCGGTAATTTTGGGCCTTTCTTAGCTCTCGTTGTAACCATTTGTTTCCCCACACACCCAAACAAAAAACTACCAACACCTTTTTTAGTCACAATACCCGAGGGGAACAGTTTTTTACGTGAAAGGAAGAAACAATCACTTCCCCCACCTTGGGACATTATTTAAGGGGGGTGGGCATCCCTCCCCCTGGAGAAGACTGAGCTTGGGAATAGTTTAAAGGAGGTTTTCCAGGGCCCAGGGTTTGGCCCGGGGCCCCCTTTTCCATTTGGTGACCCAAAACAGTGGGTCCCGAAAGGGGTGTCGGGGGGTGTTTACAAGTTTTTTTACCTTTCAGCCCTTTGGCGGGGGGAGGGCCCTATGACAAGGGTACGGTGACTTTTTCAACTCATCTGAGCCATTCCTGATACTCAAGCCGCAGCGCGAGTATCAGAACGACTCAGTAGATACTCAGTAGATTTCCTGGAGATGGGTTGAACACCTGGCTGAAGCACGAGAATGGTGTCTTAAATAATGTCTAAGGTGAGGTGAGAGATCTGGAAGACGTTCCAGGGGACGGGATTCACTAGAAGTGAGAAGAAAGGTTCCTCCTGAATCCAACGCGAAGTGTAGAGGCTGTCTTCTGTAACAAGATACCGTTGCGTTGCAGTGTCTGACAGTTACGTTGACAATGGTATAAAATACCTACATATTGCTGCACGAGTCACAAGCACACATGGTTTCTTCTGATAGAAAGAAACCACAATGTTCCAAGCACACATCCGAGGACCCTGATATAAAATATGGAGCGAAGTTCTGGTGAAGAAACTGAGAGACCACACACTGACTCGTGGTAGAGGGAGGCAAGTGAAATCAGCCTGGCCACTAATATAGGCATAGATGAAGAAATGCCCATTCCAACCACAGAAATACCGTATGGGGAAAGTTGGCAGGAAATTCCATCTTCAAAGTCCAAGGGGAAGGCACAGTGTTTCTTTGCAGATCAATCAAGCTAAACCATCCTGAGGCAACAAATTCAGGCTCGTCAACAAAGAACATCAAGACACCCTCATTTTATTTTTTATTATTTATTATAACACACTGGCCGATTCCCACCAAGGTAGGGTGGCCCGAAAAAGAAAAACTTTCACCATCATTCACTCCATCACTGTCTTGCCAGAAGGGTGCTTTACACTACAGTTTTTAAACTGCAACATTAACACCCCTCCTTCAGAGTGCAGGCACTGTACTTCCCATCTCCAGGACTCAAGTCCGGCCTGCCGGTTTCCCTGAACCCCTTCATAAATGTTACTTTGCTCACACTCCAACAGCACGTCAAGTATTAAAAACCATTCGTCTCCATTCACTCCTATCAAACACGCTCACGCACGCCTGCTGGAAGTCCAAGCCCCTCACACACAAAACCTCCTTTACCCCCTCCCTCCAACCTTTCCTAGGCCGACCCCTACCCCGCCTTCCTTCCGCTACAGACTGATACACTCTTGAAGTCATTCTGTTTCGCTCCATTCCCTCTACATGTCCGAACCACCTCAACAACCCTTCCTCAGCCCTCTGGACAACAGTTTTGGTAATCCCGCACCTCCTCCTAACTTCCAAACTACGAATTCTCTGCATATACTGTTATAATTCACATGGAAAGATAATACGGCTTGAAGATGTCAGTTTTCCCAAATCTGAAAGGAGAGTTTATTCTCACTCCCCGAAACAGTCCTGTGAGGTACTGCAGGTGAACGACCTGGAATCACCACTCATTCTCACAGAGCTAAAATCCATAGTGTGGGTGACAAAAGGTGTATTAAAAGGCTAAGCCACTCCTAGCCAAGGGCGGCAACGTTCCTATAAGTCAGGTCTTGATCCAGCATAAGGTATCTCTCCCAGCTTAACTGGATCTCAGTTTAGGGCAGAAAATACCAGGTTAGGACATACAACCCAGAACCTTCGAGGTACTTCAGGTGACAGAGATACAACCACCTCAGTGCCCGATGTCAGTTATAAAAAGTATGAGGCATCTGCAGCGGGTCTCGCCCGACCAAGGACTATTTGGATGAACTAAAAAGAGGAGAGGCTATAGAAACTTGGTGTCAAAACTGCGACAAGAAGCATCGTGCCTGGAGCCTGAATGCCAGGAGAGGCTCCGTCTGTTCAAGGCATAACGGAAAACCCCAGTTGTCTAGCCTCCAGCGCTAAATAAATCCCTTACCGCTAAGCAGCAGCCTCGTACAGAGGGGCTACAATAACACAGAATCCATCGCAACTTTCCCAGCCACAGCGACGAAGGTCGCCGAGGAAACATCAGCGACAGGATCGCGCCCTTGCTCAGTCGACTTCCGATTCTTCTGCTCAAACTCCCACACAACAATGGCATCCAACAGTGTCTGCAGGAACAGGCTGTAGCCAAAGCGTCAAACCTAGCATCACAATAGTCACCAGTGAGGAGCACTGTAGCCCAACAAATGATAAGACATCAAATGATGTTAACCATCAGGTGCTTCACCGAAATTATATCCGACCTTATAGACTAAGAAGAAAACAAAGAGACATTGAGAACTATTATGAAGACCTTCGTGAATATCTGCGTGATGGACAATACAGAGTCAATTGGTTTATCTGCAAATTTACCCGGTCACCCAACACAGGGCTCAGAGACAATGATGGAAGGAGTGATAACCTCGGTAAATTGTTGTACATAAAAGATTTCTATGTACAAGAATGGTATACAATACCGACAAGATGAAAACTGAGACACATGTGCAACATCTGGGTAGCTTTATTGTAGACGTTTCGCCATCCAGTGGCTTTATCAATACAAATTCCAGGACATAACTTGAAGACAGTAGAACTATATACAGTAGATGAGATAATCAGTCCCTCAGCCTTGGAGTTGGTGTGATGAGCACCGTAGTTGTGAAGATTCTGAAGCAGATGCAAGAAGACTGGCGCTTATATACTAACGCCAGGTGGATTGGGACGGGTAGCAGAGGAGGGCAGTCACTGGTAGGCGGGATTTTCCAGTGGGAGTAGGTCATATAAAAAGGGATGGGTAAATTGTAGTAGTAGTAGTAGTTGTTGTAGCCGTGAAGAAGGTTATGTAGATGTCATTTGAACCCTGATCGTGGCCACAGAACAATTGAATTATGTTGACATCTTCAAGATCCTAAGACTGGTCATCCTAGGATTTAGACCCATGTCAAGACGTAGTTCCTGACGAATCAATTTGCTAATCATGCATTAGCTTCAGACCGTTCCAGACCATGGAACTGCACTCTTCTCCAAGCTAAGGGACTAACCACCTCAAATATTACTTCTCCAAGGTTAATGGACTGATTACACCATCTTTATTTTAGTACTACATCTGCTGCCTCCGTATCTGACTGAAGAAACCTACTGGGTAGGCAAAACTTTTCAACAATAAAAATACCCAATTACTGAACATGTGTCTTAATCATCAATTTGTTGGTATTTTACAAAATTTTCAACCTGGTTTGTACGTTTATCAATGTTTTAAAAACATTTAATGTTGTAGAAGTTGCCTTTAACACGTCACATTTTCTCACTTTTCCTACAGAATTGTATGGCTGAGAAGTTCTCAACTTATAGGTTTTCCCACCACCAAATGTGTTTTTGCAAATCTGAGGAATGAAGAACTGAAGCCGCTTGGTATGGTGAAGGTGGGCGGTGTTATGGTGGTGTGGGCGGTGGGCGTTGTGCTAGCAAGCATCATCTTTCTCACTGAGATATTATACTTCAAGACTCACCTGTGTTGTACTAGCAAGCATCATCTTTCTCACTGAGATATTATACTTCAAGACTCACCTGTGTTGTACTAGCAAGCATCATCTTTCTCACTGAGATATTATACTTCAAGACTCACCTGTGTTGTACTAGCAAGCATCATCTTTCTCACTGAGATATTATACTTCAAGACTCACCTGTGTTGTACTAGCAAGCATATCTTTCTCACTGAGATATTATACTTCAAGACTCACCTGTGTTGTACTAGCAAGCATCATCTTTCTCACTGAGATATTATACTTCAAGACTCACCTGTGTTGTACTAGCAAGCATCATCTTTCTCACTGAGATATTATACTTCAAGAACCACCTGCGTTAAGGCCAAGGTCTAGTAGACCAGGCTATTATATAATAACATAAGAACTCCAGCAGATCTAATAGCCCATGATGGGAAGGAACAACATACCTACCCACACCCACTAATAAGATGGAAGAAGCACTGCATCAGACCTACTGGCCACGAGTAACTCATTCCTAACCACACTAACATTGTTTATTTATGTTGTATATTAATTCTCGTTGATATGTTCTTTTGAAACCCAAATAATAAATGATAAAATTGCAAATCTGGCTTATATGTTGTGTCTGTATTTTATACCATTTATCTCTATACCAAAATGCTGCACAAGTTTCTGATTTATTACCTTGTCTGTTTTCTGAACTACTTATTTAAAACCTCATTGTTCCTCTGACCTCATCTTAGATAAGTCACAGTTGTATTTTTCAGGTCACTATGTTGTGCAAGACAGGTATACAATACTGACAAGATGAAAGTTAAGACACATGTGCAACATCTCGATATCTTTATTGCAGACGTTTCGCCATCCAGTGGCTTTATCAATACAAATTCTAGAACATAATTAGAAGACAGTAGAACTATATACAAAGGATGGCCAAACTTCTACAAAAAAAGAGAGTCAGGTGGAGAATGCTCAGGAAGTTGAATTTGAGATGGACCTGCACGGGATGGGCAAGTATGTATGTAGTTATGTAGGATAACGATGAAGAACTTTCTGATAAGAGGTTCAAGTTTGTTGTAAAAGTCGTTGTTCTGGTTGAAATTGTTAGATATACAGATAAGTGATGATTCCAGGATCCTGCAGTACTGAATGTCTTCTTCCTGGCGATGAGTCTTGTGTCTCTGTAGTTGATTAAATAGTTGTGCGATGTAGAACACAGGAATTCTTCAAATCGACCATTCTGCCTGCGTGTTGGTGTTATAAAATACGTGTTTGGAGATCACTGGATGTGTCACCCACATATAATTGGTTGTAGTCATTGTAATGGATTATGTATTCCCCTGCAGAGGATTGAACCTTGTGGTGTCTCTTACTGGTGATGGATTTGATGGTGGTGGATGTGGAATGTGGTATTGGAAAAGATGTTGAATAAGTGTCTGGCGGTGGAACTAGTAGGAAGTATCTTGTCTGGGGAGTTAAAGAAGTTATTTGCTCAGTGTCTGTAGTCTCTAATGAAGTTACGAGGATAGTTAAAACACTTGTTCAAAGAAAGACCATTCTTCCTATACTGAGCATTTTCTTATTGTAGTCGTTAGTGTTCAATATTACATCACTGCACTTAAAACTGTAACAGAAAACACGAGCATAAGAGTCACCAGCTCTGATAAAGAGGGTGGCGTCGTAATTATCAACACTGACGACTAGGAGGAACAAAATAATCAATCTACTTAATCACTCACAAACCTACAAACCTCTCAAACCAAGTGGACAACCTAACCAAAACCTTTCTTTGCAAGACTCATTATTCTGCGAGATTCAGAACAAGATAAGAATCTTTAGCACATCATTCCCAGCAACCCCAGACCCGCCAGAATGTACCAACTGCCCAAAAGCTCACAAACTAGGAATGCCACTGAGGCCCATCTCCTATAGAAGAGGCAGTGATCCCCAGCAACTATCAGGTGTTCTTGTAATGTTGACGACATTCTCATCATAATTCCCAGAAGCTGCAGCATTAATAATTTCCATCACAAGCTTCACCAGGTCAAGCCCTCAATAGTTTCCACCAGAAGAAGAAGTTGACAACACTCTTCCCTCCCTTCTTCTCTACAGTGATAACCACGAACTTCTTTTTAAATATGTATCGAAAACCAATCAACCAACACGATCTTCCCCACTTCTGCTGTCACAACCCTGGCAAACCTAACCTGGTGTAATCATAGGCCTCTTACTTAGTGTACTGCCAATATGTAGCAATGAATTCTTTCAGGAAGAATGTTCTTTCTTCGATCAAGTATTTTCCAATCTTTGCTATCCTTGTAACTTCATCAGATACTGCAGACACCGTGCATATAACTTCTTCAACTCACCCAGACAAGATACTGCAGACACCGTGCATATAACTTCTTCAACTCACGCAGACAAGATACTGCAGACACCGTGCATATAAGTTCTTCAACTCACCCAGACAAGATACTGCAGACACCGTGCATATAACTTCTTCAACTCACCCAGACAAGATACTGCAGACACCGTGCATATAACTTCTCAACTCACGCAGACAAGATACTGCAGACACCGTGCATATAAGTTCTTCAACTCACGCAGACAAGATACTGCAGACACCGTGCATATAAGTTCTTCAACTCACGCAGACAAGATACTGCAGACACCGTGCATATAAGTTCTTCAACTCACGCAGACAAGATACTGCAGACACCGTGCATATAACTTCTCAACTCACGCAGACAAGATACTGCAGACACCGTGCATATAAGTTCTTCAACTCACGCAGACAAGATACTGCAGACACCGTTGCATATAAGTTCTTCAACTCACGCAGACAAGATACTGCAGACACCGTGCATATAAGTTCTTCAAAATCACGCAGACAAGATACTGCAGACACCGTGCATATAACTTCTCAACTCACGCAGACAAGATACTGCAGACACCGTGCATATAAGTTCTTCAACTCACGCAGACAAGATACTGCAGACACCGTGCATATAAGTTCTTCAACTCACGCAGACAAGATACTGCAGACACCGTGCATATAAGTTCTTCAACTCACGCAGACAAGATACTGCAGACACCGTGCATATAACTTCTTCAACTCACGCAGACAAGATACTGCAGACACCGTGCATATAACTTCTTCAACTCACGCAGACAAGATACTGCAGACACCGTGCATATAACTTCTTCAACTCACGCAGACAAGATACTGCAGACACCGTGCATTTTAACTTCTTCAACTCACGCAGACAAGATACTGCAGACACCGTTGCATATAACTTCTTCAACTCACGCAGACAAGATACTGCAGACACCGTGCATATAACTTCTTCAACTCACGCAGACAAGATACTGCAGACACCGTGCATATAACTTCTTCAACTCACCCAGATAAGATACTGCAGACACCGTGCATATAACTTCTTCAACTCACGCAGACAAGATACTGCAGACACCGTGCATATAACTTTTTCAACTCACGCAGATAAGATACTGCAGACACCGTGCATATAACTTCTTCAAAATCACCCAGATAAGATACTGCAGACACCGTGCATATAACTTCTTCAACTCACGCAGACAAGATACTGCAGACACCGTGCATATAACTTCTTCAACTCACGCAGATAAGATACTGCAGACACCGTGCATATAACTTCTTCAACTCACGCAGACAAGATACTGCCGACGTAAGATACATATTCCTCCACATCAACTCCACAGCCAAGCACATATCCTACATATTTCTAGTTCCACATTCCAAATATCTACCTCCACATCCACCACAACAGAAGTAATCACCAGTAAGAGACACCACAATGTTCAGTCCTCTACTACATAATCTTCTGCAAAGATTACGATCACTTGTACGAGGTCGAAACATACAGAGACATCCGAACACATAATTCGGAACACCAATACGTAGGCAGAATGGACGGTGTGATGAATGCCTTATTCTTCACCAAAACTTCCACAATCATTTAATCATCTACAGAGACACAAGACTCATCACCAGGGAAGAAGACACTCAGTGCTGTAGGATCTTGGAATCATCACTCATCTAAATATCTAACAATTTCAACCAGAACAACGACCGTAACAACATAGTTGAACCACTTACCAGGTAAATCCTTTATCCTACATAACAAGTTACCTACTCGCCCATTCCGTGCATGTCCGATCCAAATCCAACCTGACCAACAGTCTCCACCTGACTCTCCACCCTATACTCGAGTACTCTTTGCCCAGGTATATTTGGGACTTGATGAAACCCACTGTACTCACCTAGTTGTGGTTGCAGGGGTCGATTCACAGCTCCTGGCCTCGCCTCATCACTGGCTGCTGCTAGGTCACTCTTCCTTCTCCATGAACTTTATCATACCTCTTCTTAAAGCTATGTATGGTTCCTGCCTCCACTACATCACTTCCCAGACTGTTCCACTTCCTGACAACACTGTGATTGAAGAAATACTTCTTAACATCCCTGTGAGTCATCTGAGTCTTCAACTTCCAACTGTGTCCCCTTGTTGCTGTGTCACATCTCTGGAACATCCTGTCTCTGTCCACCTTGTTGCTGTGTCACATCTCTGGAACATCCTGTCTCTGTCCACCTTGTTGCTGTGTCACATCTCTGGAACATCCTGTCTCTGTCCACCTTGTTGCTGTGTCCCATCTCTGGAACATCCTGTCTCTGTCCACCTTGTTGCTGTGTCACATCTCTGGAACATCCTGTCTCTGTCCACCTTGTTGCTGTGTCACATCTCTGGAACATCCTGTCTCTGTCCACCTTGTTGCTGTGTCCTATCTCTGGAACATCCTGTCTCTGTCCACCTTGTTGCTGTGTCCCATCTCTGGAACATCCTGTCTCTGTCCACCTTGTTGCTGTGTCACATCTCTGGAACATCCTGTCTCTGTCCACCTTGTTGCTGTGTCACATCTCTGGAACATCCTGTCTCTGTCCACCTTGCTACTGTGTCCCATCTATGGAACATCCTGTCTCTGTCCACCTTGTTGCTGTGTCCCATCTCTGGAACATCCTGTCTCTGTCCACCTTGTTGCTGTGTCACATCTCTGGAACATCCTGTCTCTGTCCACCTTGTTGCTGTGTCACATCTCTGGAACATTCTGTCTCTGTCCACCTTGTTGCTGTGTTCTATCTCTGGAGCATCCTGTCTCTGTCCACCTTGTTGCTGTGTCCCATCTCTGGAACATCCTGTCTCTGTCCACCTTGTTGCTGTGTCACATCTCTGGAACATTCTGTCTCTGTCCACCTTGTTGCTGTGTCCCATCTCTGGAACATCCTGTCTCTGTCCACCTTGTTGCTGTGTCACATCTCTGGAACATCCTGTCTCTGTCCACCTTGTTGCTGTGTCACATCTCTGGAACATCCTGTCTCTGTCCACCTTGTTGCTGTGTCCCATCTCTGGAACATCCTGTCTCTGTCCACCTTGTTGCTGTGTCCTATCTCTGGAACATCCTGTCTCTGTCCACCTTGTTGCTGTGTCCCATCTCTGGAACATCCTGTCTCTGTCCACCTTGTTGCTGTGTCACATCTCTGGAACATCCTGTCTCTGTCCACCTTGTTGCTGTGTCACATCTCTGGAACATCCTGTCTCTGTCCACCTTGCTACTGTGTCCCATCTATGGAACATCCTGTCTCTGTCCACCTTGTTGCTGTGTCACATCTCTGGAACATCCTGTCTCTGTCCACCTTGTTGCTGTGTCACATCTCTGGAACATCCTGTCTCTGTCCACCTTGTTGCTGTGTCACATCTATGGAACATCCTGTCTCTGTCCACCTTGTTGCTGTGTCACATCTCTGGAACATCCTGTCTCTGTCCACCTTGTTGCTGTGTCACATCTCTGGAACATTCTGTCTCTGTCCACCTTGTTGCTGTGTTCTATCTCTGGAGCATCCTGTCTCTGTCCACCTTGTTGCTGTGTCCCATCTCTGGAACATCCTGTCTCTGTCCACCTTGTTACTGTGTCCCATCTCTGGAACATCCTGTCTCTGTCCACCTTGTTGCTGTGTCACATCTCTGGAACATTCTGTCTCTGTCCACCTTGTTGCTGTGTCCCATCTCTGGAACATCCTGTCTCTGTCCACCTTGTTGCTGTGTCCCATCTCTGGAACATCCTGTCTCTGTCCACCTTGTTGCTGTGTCCTATCTCTGGAACATTCTGTCTCTGTCCACCTTGTTGCTGTGTCCTATCTCTGGAACATTCTGTCTCTGTCCACCTTGTTGATGTGTCCCATCTCTGGAACATCCTGTCTCTGTCCACCTTGTTGCTGTGTCCCATCTCTGGAACATCCTGTCTCTGTCCACCTTGTTACTGTGTTCCATCTCTGGAACATCCTGTCTCTGTCCACCTTGTTACTGTGTCCCATCTCTGGAACATTCTGTCTCTGTCCACCTTGTTGCTGTGTCCCATCTCTGGAACATTCTGTCTGTGTCCACCTTGTTGCTGTGTCCCATCTCTGGAACATCCTGTCTCTGTCCACCTTGTTGCTGTGTCCCATCTCTGGAACATCCTGTCTCTGTCCACATGGTCGATTCCTCTTGGTATTATATATGGGAAATTTACAACACAAATTTGAAAGGTAACATAGAAATACTTCCCATTAAGACACAGAAACACGTAGAGTTTGATGCCGATCAGAAGAGACATTCTCTAGTTATTATATATCAACCAAGTTGCTTAATAGTAGTCCTGTGTAATATCCTGGGTACTATCCTGTGTACTATCCTGGGTACTATCCTGTGTACTATCCTGTGTACTATCCTGGGTACTATCCTGTGTACTATCCTGTGTACTATCCTGTGTACTATCCTGGGTACTATCCTGGGTACTATCCTGTGTACTATCCTGGATAATATCCTGGGTGCTATCCTGCGTACTATCCTGGGTACTATCCTGTGTACTATCCTGGATAATATCCTGGGTACTATCCTGCGTACTATCCTGGGTAATATCCTGGGTACTATCCTGTGTACTATCCTGGATAATATCCTGGGTACTATCCTGTGTACTATCCTGGGTAATATACTGTGTACTGTCCTGGGTACTATTCTATTACTGTCTTGGGTACTATCCCGGATAGTAGTCCTGTGTATTTTTGTGGGTGGTATCCCGGGTACTATCCTGGGAACTATTCTGGGTAGTAGTCCTGATTACTATCCTGTGTACTATCCTGGGTACTACCCTTGTTAAAATCCTGGGTACTATCCTGGGTAACAGACCTAGGTACTCTCCTAGGTACTATCCTAGGTACTACCCTGGGTACTATCCAGGGAATTAGTCCTTTGAACTATCCTGGTGCAAACTTGTGTACTATCCTAGTACTATCCTGCACACTATCCTGGGAGCTATTCTGGGTACTATTCTGGGAACCGTCCTTGGTACTATCCTGGGTACATTCCTGCATACTATCCTGGGTACTATCCTGGATACTTTCCTGGGAACTATCCTGGGTACTCTCCTGGGTACTATCCTAGGAACTATCCTGCATACTATCCAGGGACCTATCTTGGGTACTATTCTGGGAACCGTCCTTTGTACTACCCTGTGTAAAATCCTGGTTACTATCCTAGGTACTATCCTTGATACTATCCTGGACACTATCCTGTGTACTATCCTGGGTACTATCCTGGGTACTGTCCTGGGCACTATCCTGGGTACTGTCCTGGATACTATCCTGGGTACTATCCTGGGTACTGTCCTGGATACTGTCCTGGGCATTATCCTGGGTACTCTCCTCTGTACTATCCTGGGTACTATCCTGTGTACTATCCTGGGAACTATTCTGGGAACTATCCTGAGTACTATCCTGGGTACTATCCTGGGTACTGTCCTGGATACTGTCCTGGGCACTATCCTGGGTACTATCCTGGATGCTATCCTGCATACTATCCTGGGTACTGTCCTGGATGCTGTTCTGGGCACTATCCTGGGTACTATCCTGGATACTATCCTAGATACTATCCTAAGTACTATCCTGGGTAATGTCCTGGATACTGTCCTGGGCACTATCCTGGGTACTCTCCTCTGTACTATCCTGGGTACTGTCCTGGAAACTATCCTGGGTACTATCCTGGGTACTGCCCTGGATACTATCCTGGGTGCTATCCTGGGTACTCTCCTGGATACTGTCCTGGGCACTATCCTTGTCCTGGGCACTATCCTGGGTACTCTCCTCTGTACTATCCTGGGTACTATCCTGGGTACTGTCCTAGATACTATCCTGGGTTCTATCCTGGGTACTGTCCTGGATGCTGTCCTGGGGACTATCCTTGGTACTATCCTGGGTACTATCCTGGGTACTATCCTGGGTACCATCCTGGGTTCTATCCTGGGTACTATCCTGGGTACTATCCTGGGTACCATCGATTTTCACATATTAGTTTCACTCTCCACCGTCATCAGCTATTATAATCAAGGGGGAGCGTTAAACCCATAGGGTTATACAGCGCCTATGGGAGGATGTGGAAGATATTCAGGTTTAATTCAGGGAACTGGAGCACAGATCCAGTTCCCTAGATCAAGAGCCCGTCAGCGGCATCAAGGAACCACCGTCGTCAAAATGTTTGACATGATCAACATATGAAGTCGCATCGCTGAGGTTTTTTGGAAGTTATCTCGGCCATTCCAGGATCCTGGCGATAGTTATAATAACTTTATCTCGGCCATTCCAGGATCCTGGCGATAGTTATAATAACTTTGGTCGTAGAGCCTCTGCAGGACACAATTGTTTGTAGGATCCCGTCCCCGTTAACATTAGATATAATAACTTTGGTCGTAGAGCCTCGGCAAGACACAATTGTTTGTAGGATCCCGTCCCCGTTAACATTAGATATAATAACTTTGGTCGTAGAGCCTCGGCAAGACACAATTGTTTGTAGGATCCCGTCCCCGTTAACATTAGTTATAATAACTTTGGTCGTAGAGCCTCGGCAAGAACCACAGTCGATGGCCTCCACTCCAAACCAACAGATACAGATACTAATGCCGGAAAAAAAAATCCCCCCCCAGTACCAACAATACCACCAGTCTGATAACATTCTTCTTTGCAAATATACAGGGTCTAAAGCCAGCAACAAACAACAAAATACCTTTCATCCGTGGACTGCTTGCAGAGGCAAAGGCAATGTTCGCGGCTTTCACTGAGACCCACATAAAGGATCACTTGGACAACGAAATATGGATCCCAGTTACAACCTATACAGATGTGACAGAGTGAACAGGCAAAAGGGGGGGGTTGGCCTGTACATTGCAGAGTCACTTGTTTGCACAGAACTGCTAAATGCCTCAAATGATGTAGTGGAAGTTTTAGCAGTAAAGTGTCGAGAACCAAAACCTAGTCATTGTGATAGTCTACAAGCTCCGGATGCAACATCCCAGCAATTCCAGGAACAGCTGTTAAAAATTGACCACTGTCTTGAAAACCTTCCAGCTCCTGCACCCAACATCTTGCTCCTGGGGGATTTCAACTTAAGGCACCTAAAATGGAGGAATATAGCAAATATATTGTTGCAGTAATAACACCAGAGGCAGCTCTGATGAAAACTCACACTCACGCGAGCTTTTAAATCTCTGCACAAAATTCAATTTAAACCAGCAAATAATAGAGCCTACTAGACTGGAGAATACACTAGACCTCATCTTCACTAACAATGATGATCTGATAAGAAATATCACCATATCAAAAACAATATACTCAGATCACAACATAATTTGAGGTCCAGTCATGTATGCGAGGAGCCCCAGACCGACATAATGAGATTAGTCACGAGGGAGCATTCACCAAATTCAACTTCAATAACAAAAAACATAAAGTGGGACCAAGTAAACCAAGTCCTAACCGATTAAGCTGGGAAGATATACTAAGCAACACAGACCCCAACTTATGCCTAGAACAGATTAACTCGTAAGCACTCGATGTATGCACAAGGCTTATTCCTCTAAGAAAAAGGAGGAGTAGATGTAAAACAGAAAGAGACAGGCGCTCCCTTTACAGGCGACGGAAAAGAATAACAGAGCGGCTAAAAGAGGTCAATATATCTGAAATGCGTAGGGAGCACTGGTCAGAGAAATAGCAAGCTCGAACTTAAGCTAAAAGAATCCTTTAGGAGTCAGGAATCGCGGGAAGAACTAAAAGCATAAATGAAATCGAAAGAAACCCAAAGTATTTCTTCTCCTATGCCAAATCAAAATCGAGAACAACGTCCAGTATTGGGCCCCTACTTAAACAAGATGGGTCCTACACAGATGACAACAAGGAAATGAGTGAGCTACTCAAGTCCCAATATGACTCAGTTTTTAGCAAGCGCTAACCAGACTGAGAGTCGAAGATCAAAATGAATTTTTTATGAGAGAGCCACAAAATTTGTTAACACAAGCCTATCCGATGTTATCCTGACGCCCAAATGACTTCGAACAGGCGATAAATGACATGTCCATGCACTCTGCCCCAGGGCCAGACTCATGGAACTCTGTGTTCATCAAGAACTGCAAGAAGCCCCTAATCACGAGCCTTTTCCATCCTATGGAGAGGGAGCATGGACACGGGGGTCGTCCCACAGTTACATAAAAACAACAGACATAGCCCACTCCACAAAGGGGGCAGTAAAGCAACAGCAAAGAACTACAGACCAATAGCACTAACATCCCATATCATAAAATCTTTGAAAGGGTCCTAAGAAGCAAGATCACCACGCATCTAGAAACCCATCAGTTACACAACCCAGGCAACATGGGTTTAGAACAGGTCGCTCCTGTCTGTCTCAACTATTGGACCACTACGACCAAGGTCCTAAATGCACTAGAAGACAAAAAGAATGCAGATGTAATATATACAGACTTTGCAACAAGCCTTCGACAAGTGTGACCATGGCGTAATAGCGCACAAAATGCGTGCTAAAGGAATAACAGGAAAAGTCGGTCGATGGATCTATAATTTCCTCACTAACAGAACACAGAGAGTAGTCGTCAACAGAGTAAAGTCCGAGGCAGCTACGGTGAAAAGCTCTGTTCCACAAGGCACAGTACTCGCTCCCATCTTGTTCCTCATCCTTATATCCGACATAGACAAGGATGTCAGCCACAGCACCGTGTCTTCCTTTGCAGATGACACCCGAATCTGCATGACAGTGTCTTCCATTGCAGACACTGCAAAGCTCCAGGCAGACATCAACCAAATCTTTCAGTGGGCTGCAGAAAACAATATGAAGTTCAACGATGAGAAATTTCAATTACTCAGATATGGTAAACATGAGGAAATTATATCTTCATCAGAGTACAAAACAAATTCTGGCCACAAAATAGAGCGAAACACCAACGTCAAAGACCTGGGAGTGATCATGTCGGAGGATCTCACCTTCAAGGACCATAACTTGTATCAATCGCATCTGCTAGAAAAATGACAGGATGGATAATGAGAACCTTCAAAACTAGGGAGGCCAAGCCCATGATGACACTCTTCAGGTCACTTGTTCTATCTAGGCTGGAATATTGCTGCACACTAACAGCACCTTTCAAGGCAGGTGAATTGCCGACCTAGAAAATGTACAGAGAACTTTCACGGCGCGCATAACGGAGATAAAACACCTCAATTATTGGGAGCGCTTGAGGTTCCTAAACCTGTATTCCTGGAACGCAGGAGGGAGAGATACATGATTATATACACCTGGAAAATCCTAGAGGGACTAGTACCGAACTTGCACACGAAAGTCACCCACTACGAAAGCAAAAGACTTGGCAGACGATGCACCATCCCCCCAATGAAAAGCAGGGGTGTCACTAGCACGTTAAGAGACCATACAATAAGTGTCAGGGGCCGAGACTGTTCAACTGCCTCCCAGCACACATAAGGGGAATTACCAACAGACCCCTGGCAGTCTTCAAGCTGGCACTGGACAAGCACCTAAAGTCAGTTCCGGATCACCGGGCTGTGGCTCGTATGTTGGTTTGCGTGCAGCCAGCGCAACAGCCTGGTTGAAACAGCTCTGATCCACCAGAGGCCTGGTCTCAGACCGGGCCCCCGGGGCGTTGACCCCCGGAACTCTCTCCAGGTAAACTCCAGGTAAGACACAATTGTTTGTAGGATCCCGTCCCGTTAACATTTGTTAAATAATTTGGTCTAACCTGGCAGACACAAATTTTATGGACCCGGGTCCCCCTTTCTTGAGTTAGGGGAAATATGGCGACTGGAAAAGTAGGAATTTTTCCTTTTGATCTCCCCCTTCCTGGATCTCCCGGGAATTTCCTGGACCTACCTGGACCCCTACCTGGAGTTACCTGGCCCCACCGGGAGCTACGGAACCTACCTGGATCTCCCGGGAACATACCTGGAGTTTTTTGAACCCTACCTGGAGTCTCCCTGAACCTACCGGGAGTCTCCCTTGGACCTACGGGATCTACCTGGAATTTACTGAAGTTCCCGGAACCTCCCTGAGCCCCTGAATACTTGAGTCTCCTGGAACCAACCGGGATCCTATGGATCTACGGGGAACCTACGGATTTTCGGGAACCTACCGGAGTCACCGGGAAAATTTTCTGGATCTACCTGAACCTACTGGAGTCTACCTGAACCTACGGGGGTCTACCTGAACCCCTGGATCTACTTGGACCTACGGAATCTATGGAACCTCCCTGGGTCACCGGAACTACCTGGATTAAACTGGAAAATCCCTGGGAGTCTACCTGGAACCTACCCTCGGGAGCTATTTGGGAAACCCTCCCGGGAATCTACCGGGAACCTACCTGGAATCTCCCGGGAAACCTACCTGATTCCCCCTGGAACTACGGATCTCCTGGAAACTTTCGGGAGTCTACTTGGCCCACCTGGATCTCCGGGAACTCCTGGGTTCCGGAAACCCCTCCCTGATTCCCTGGAACTCCGGGAAATCTATGAACCCCTCCCTGGAGCTACCTGAACTTCCGGGAGTCCCGGGAACCACCTGATCCTACCGGGATCTATTGGAACCTACAAAAAGTCTCCCCCTGGAACCTACCGGGATTTACCGGGAAATACCCTGGAGTCCCCCCTGGAACCTATCTTCACCGGGAACCTACCGGGATCTACGGGAAACCCCTACGGGAAATCTCCGGGAACCCCAACCGGGAGTCACCTGAACCTACCTGGTTTCTCCCTGGAACCTACCTGGAGTTCCCTGGAACCTACCTGGATCTATTGGAAACCTACCTGGAAATCTACCTGGAACCTACCTAGAGTCTACCGGGAACCCTCCCTTGAGTCGACCGGAAACTCCTGGATCTCCCTAGGCCTTTTGGATTACCGGAACCTACTTGGGGTCTACCTGGAACCCCCTTTAGTCTACATGGAAACCTACCTGGATTCTACCTGGAACCTACCGGGAGTCTACCGGGAATTCCTGGAGTCTCCGGGACCTACCTGGGTCTACCTGAACCACCTGGAGTCTACCTAACCTTCCGGGAGTTCCCGGAACCTACCTGAACCTACCGGGGAACTACTTGGAACCCACCTGAGTCTACGGGAAACCTCCCTGGGTCTACCGGGGAACCCCTGAAGTCTCCCGGAAACCTTCCGGGGCTACCGGGAGTCTCCCTGAACCTACCTGGACCTAACCTGGAAATCTACCTGGAACCCCTGGAAGTCTACCGGGAAACCCTTTCCGGATCTCCCTGGAGTCTACCTAAAACCTCCGGGACTACTGGATCTACCTGGACCTCTGGAGTCTACGGAACCTAACTAGAGTCTACCTGGAACCTACCTGGAGTCTACCTAGAACCTACCTGGACACCCGAACCTGGGAACCTATTGGCAAACTGAACCCCCGGGGGGTACCTGGAACCTACGGAGTCCCCGGGAACCTCTGAACCCTCCCGGGAGTCTATTTGGGAACCCTACCGGGGTCTACGGGAACCTCCTGGATCTACCGGGAAAACCCTCCCCGGAATTTTGAACCCTACCTGGCCTACCGGGAAACTACGGGAAACCTCCTGGAGTTATTTGGGAAACCTCCGGGAGTCTCCCGGGGCCTACCGGATCTACCGGGGGAAACCCTTCCCTAGTCCCCAAACCCTTTCCTGGGTCTCCCCGGGAGTTACCTGAACCACTGGAACCTACTTGGAATCTCCCTGGAACCTCCTGGAGTCACCTGGAAACCTCCCGGGAGTTACCTGAGTCTAAAAGTCTACCGGGAACCTACCTGGGTTACTTGGAACTGCCGGATCTACCGGGAGTCTACGGGAATCCCCCTGAGTTTACTTGTAGTCAAATTTGGGAACCTACCTGGAGTCTACCGGGAACCTACCGGGAAACCCCTTCCATGCCACCGGGAACCTACCTGTGTAACGCCTGTACTGTCAGAACAACACCTACCCTTTTCTGACAAATTCATATTTCGCGGCTTTTAAAAGGCTGCCCTTTTGGGGCCACCCTCGGGGGGCGGGCCATTCGCCTCCCCCTCCGGGAGGTTCCGGGGTTACCCCGGGGGGGGGGGGGGGGCCCCCGGCCCGGTCCATGCCACCCCCCCGATATCACCCTGATCAACTGGGCTTTTACTGCTGGCTGACGCAGTCCCAACGTACGGCCACGTGGGCTGACCGCACGACTTTGGGTATTTTTCCACTCCTCTTGAAGGAAGCCGGGGTTTTTATTGGCAATTCCCCCTAAGTTTTATGGGAGGCGTTGAACATCTTGGGGCCCCGACACTTATGGTGTTTTTCCCTTTTTACCAAAGGCGCCCTATTTTATTGGGGGGATTTTGCAACGCCCGCCATCTTTTCTTTCGTAGGGGGTGATTTCTGTGTGCAGATTTGGGGCCATTCCCTTCCCGATTTTCCCAATGTAGATTATGAAATCTCTCCCTCCTGCGTTCCAACGAGTACAATCAAAGGGTTCCAAGCTTTTCCCGTAGTTAAATCTTTACAAAACTTATACTCATAAAGGATCTCGCCCCTAGATCGCGATTTTACCTGCTTTTTATGGAGATGTTAAAGTACACAGTATTCCAGCCTAAGAGAACAAGTGATTTTTAAAAAAATATCTTGGCTTGGCATCTCTCGTTTTGAAAGTTCTCATTATCCTCCTTCATTTTTTTGCACGGCAATCGTGGCACGTTGTATCCCTTAAGTGAATCCCCAACAAAATACTCCCCCGTCCTTACATTTTTTTTTCCTCTCTATATTGTAGGCCCGGTTTGTAGTATACTCTTTCGTTATTTCTCCTCAAGTTTTCCTAACGGGGTATTTGGAAAATTTTCCCATTTAACATCAATTTTTTCCCTTTCCCACTGGAAAAATTGTTTATATCTTCTTGGAGGGTTTCCGCGTCCTCAGCAGTGACAACCTGGGAGCCTAGAAACACCGAAAGGGGTGATATGGTGCGTGAGTAATCCTGTCTATGCTATATAGGATAAGGAAAAAGATGGGGGGGATAGTGCCTTGTGGGAAAGGCCTTCACTTGGCAGCCTCCGATTTAATGTTGATACTACTCTTTGTGTTTGATTTGTTAGGAGTGAAGATCCCTCTCCCCCTTTCCCCTTATTTCCTTTTGCACTTTTTTTGGGGTATTACGCCATGATCGCATTTGTCAAATCTTTTGCAAAGTTGTGTATACACCTGCATTCGATTTTTTTCCATGCACCAAGCCATGTCATAGTGACCAAATTTGAGAGGCGGAGCGCCCGCCCGAACCCATGTTGCCCCGGATTGTGCAGATTTTGGGAATCCAGGTGATTTGCAATCCTGCTTCTTAGCACTCTTTCAAAGATTTTTATGTGGGACGTCAGAGCTATTGGTCTATAGTTCTTAGCTAATGCTTTGCTGCCACCTTTATGGAGTGGGGCTATATCCGTTGTTTTAAGTGACTGTGGAATTTCACCAATGTCCAAGCTTCTCCTCCATTGTGTACTTAGGGCACGCGAGAGGGGTTTCTTGCAGTTCTTAATGAAAACAGAGCTCCACGAGTCTGGGCCCGGGGCTGAGTGCATAGGCATGTTGTCAATGGCTTTTTCGAAATCTATCGGAGTTAGGGTAATGTCGGAAATCTGGCATACATTTATGGAGTTTTGAGGCTCATTCATGAAGAAATCATTTGGGTCGTCGATCCTCAGACCGATTAGTGGTTCACTAAACACAGAGTCGTACTGGGATTTCAATATTTCACTCATTTCCTTGTTGTCATCTGTGTAAGTCCCATCCTGTCTGAGTAAGGGCCCGATACTAGATGTGGTATTTGCCTTGTTTTTGGCATATGAAAAAAAATATTTTGAATTTCTTTCAATTTCACTAATAGCTTTAAGCTCCTCCTGCCTCTCCTGGTTCCTGTAAGAGTCATTTAACTTAAGTTCGATAGCTTCCACTTCCCTGGTCAGCGCCTCCTTTCGAGTATCAGATATTCTAGCACTCCTGAGGAGCTCAGTGACTTCATCGTCTTCTGTAGAGGGAGCGTCTTTCTCTCTCCAGTTTACTCCTGCTTCTTCTTTCTTAGGGAAATATGCCTAGAACATGCTTCAGCTGCCAGGAAGTTGATCCTTTCAAGGCACTGGTTTGGATCCATGTCATTTAAGACATCTTCCCAACATGTTTCGTTTAGGACATGGTTTACCTGGTCCCAGTTGATGTTCTTGTTGTTGAAGTTGTATTTTATGAAGACACCTTCACAGGTACATGCATTCTGCTGATCAGGACCCCTATGCATGTACGTGTGGACTTCGATTAGGTTGTGATTAGAATTAGTTGTTTTTGATATTCTTATGTCTCTTATCAGGTCCTCATTATTTGTGAAGATAAGGTCAAGTGTGTTTTCTAGTCTTGTTGGCTCCACTATCTGCTGACTTAAGGTGTGTTTTTCGCAGATTTAGTAGCTCATGTGTGTGTGACCTTTCATCTGCGCTACCTCCGGGGATTGTTTCAGCTATAACATTATTTGCTACATTCTTCCATTTTGTTTGCCTTAGGTTGAAATCACCAAGCAGTAAGATGTTTAGGGATGGAGCTGGAAGGTTTTCCAGACAGTAATCAATTTTCAGTAGCTGTTCCTTGAACTGTTTTGAGGTTGCATCTGGTGGCTTATACAACCACAATGACTAGGTTTTGGTTCTCAATCTTTATTGATAGAACTTCAACTACCTCATTTGTGGTGTTCAGCAACTCCATGCAGATGAGAGACTCTTTGACATACAGGCCAACCCCCCCTTGTTGCCTGTCCATTCTGTCGCATCTAAAAAGGTTGTAACCACTTATCCATATTTCACTGTCAAAGTGATCTTTTGTGTGAGTCTCTGTGAAGGCTGCAAACACTGCATTAGAAGTCCACTGATAAAAAGTATTTTGTTGTTGGTGGATGGCTTAAGGCCCTGTATATTAGCAAATATGAACGAGGTTGTATTCTGTGTTTGTTGGGGGGATTTTGTTATTGGAATCAGTAGTTGTAATTCTGGAGGCCATGGGTGGCCACTGGCTGCGCCTCCAGTCCAACAAGGCTCCAAGGTGGTGGACTATTTTTGTTATTTCCTTCCATTTTCTTTTTCCGTTTCCTGCCACTAAAAAATCACCTGGAGTTGGGTTGTCGTAGCTACTATTGTTTGTCTTGTGGGGTCTCTGCCTCCTGGTCCCTTTTAGATGGTATGCAGGGCAGTCGATGTTGTAACACTGCTTCTGGAGGACCGAGGAGTGACACATTTTTGGGTGAAAGAAAGTGCAGGAAGAAGAACGACACACTCCTTTAAACAGGAGGTCGCTACATTTTTTGGGATGCTCAAAGTTGCATGTCCCATTTTTTTTCCTGATATTCTATGCTTACAAATGCCCCAAGCATAATATTTGCACAAATTCACCTTTGGTTGAGAATTGTTGGGAGGTGTGTTGTCAATTTCTGCAGGTTCTGGGACTGCACTATAATCCTCAGTATCCAAGCCAGGGCCACCCGGTCCTGGATTCCATCTACTTTCCCCAGTAGAGGAAGAAGGAGGAGACTCCACTCCAACATCTGTACTGTGGGCCATGGTTTTGTGCAATGATGGTTGTATATTTACAGTTTTAGTGGTGGTTGTGGTAGGGTCCCTAGTAGAGTCTGGGCTGGCAGTAAGGCTGGGGGCTGGGTCTGAGTCAGCACTGGGGCTGGGGGCCGACCGACTTGATAGGCACAAGTGCTTCCCCTCCACGGACTGGCTTGCGGTCACTCCCTCACACTGCCCATTGTGTACTCACTCCTATCCAATTAAAGCCAAACTTATCCACGGCTGTATCATTGCTACCTATGCTACCTCTATCGGCACTAAACCGCTGTTCAACAGCAAGAACAGTAATAACAGTGGTGACAGCAGAGTCAACGGCATTGTGAGCCTACTGGGGGTGGAGGGGTCGACGCCCATCAACACCATCGGTCGACGCCAGTCAACATCATCCGTCGTCATCAAACGCACCTGCTGGCCTAAAGAGTTATCTGTTACTCCCAGCGTCTTGACGGGACCTGAGATAGATCTTCGTCCTAGATTTTTCCCACAAAATTTGGACATAGGCGTCACGGCGTCATCTCCAGCCTTAGCAGTCACGTGTTCACCTCATCACCCTCTCTGGGGTAGCTAGTGTAAGTAATTCCTTTACATCTACGGGCCCATCAGTATTGTCGCCTCGGGACGACGCGAGGTGCGTGGCCGAGCAAATGTAAACAGCCTGTACTGTCAGAACAGACAGCCTAGCCGTCTGTTCTGACTAGTTCATATTTCGCGGCATTTAAGTGCTGCCCTCTGTAGGCTCACCCAGGTCAGTGGGAGGCTGGGGTCATTCGCTCTCACTCCTAGGCCGACCGACTTGATAGGTACAAGTGCTCCCCCTCCACGGACGGGCTTGCGGTCACTCCCTCACACTGCCCGTTGTGTACTCACTCCTATCCAATTAAAGCCAAACTAGTCCACGGCCATATCATTGCTACCTACGCTACCTCCATCGGCACTAAACCGCTGTTCAACTGCAAGAACAGTAATAACACTGGAACCTACCTGGAACCTGCCTGGAACCTACCTGGAGTCTACCTGGAACCTACCTGGAGTCTACCTGGAACCTTCCTGGAATCTACCTGGAACATACCTGGAGTCTACCTGGAGTCTACCTGGAGTCTTCCTGGAACCTACCTGGAATCTAACTGGAACCTACCTGGAGTCTACCTGGACCTTCCCGGAGTCTACCTGGAACCTACCTGGAGTCTACCTGGACATTGTTCATGGAATTAACGCCCCCGCTGCCCTGTCGTCGACTAGGTTTTCTGTGGGTCATGGTCTGAATAACTAGGGTGTTTTTGCTGGTCACAAGCAATCCAAACCTGGCTGGTCAGACACTGACTTAAGGTGTCTGTCCAGTTCCCTCTTGAAGACAGTCAAGGATCTATGAGTAATTCTCCTTATGTCTTGGGCTCCAGACACTCTTAGTATACTCGTGGCATCCCAGGTCTTCATCATGGCTATGTTGCACCGTCTACCAAGACTTTTGCTGTCGTAGGGAGTGATGTCTGTGTGCAGATTTCTGATCAGTCAATCTACGATTTTTCTGTTGTAGATTACGATACATCTTTCCCTCTTCTGTGATACCTAATTATGTTAGTCACAGCATCTCTGACATGGAAAATAAACCAATAAATGGGAGTCGCAGCAATATAATCCATTTAAGGAACCAGTAATATCGGAAATAAATACAAGCAATTGAAATACACAATTGAAAATAGATAGACGTCTGAATAAGCGTTACGTAGAATTCTAAAGAAAACAGACAGTAGTAACAACGACCTTAAGGAGACACAAACTTCAAAATAATTATATTTTTGCAACCGGAATGACTCAGGAGAAACCAAAGATGACCACTGTGTTGATATTCTCTCAACATCAAAGATGACCACTGTGTTGATATTCTCTCAACATCAAATATAATCTTTGTTTATATTTTTATGTGCATCCTGCTGCTCGCACCCAGGTCAACATTACCACTGTAATTATTACATCCATCTCCATAAAGTGAATTACTGAGAATTATCACTGTAATTAGTAACATAATCACGACCTAGGTACCATCCCTCAACTACATAATTACCACCTGACAAACAACACTGCACAAGTTCTACCACTAACCACTAGGTTTACCACTGTGGTGATCAAAGTCAACAACAACAACTTCACAAATTACAGTCCTGAAATACGGAAGACAGACAGTCGTCTTGTTTGATATTTACATCAACGACACAACAAAATTACCTAAGACACACCTGGAAACTTTACTCACTGACCTGACTGACTCTTGTTTCTATATTTGCGTAAAATGTGAACTAGTTCACCATGATTCATCACCTTTGTAACGTGTCATGACTGTGATCAGATCTACCTGGAGTTCATTACCTTTGTAACTTGCTTACCTATCAAACTTTGGGACCCAGTCCCTGGACCCATTATGCACCTGTGTAATGTTGAGGTACTGTTCTTTGACCCATTATGTACCTCTGTAATCTTTTGACTACCTCCCACAAGATAGGTATGGGGTGACAACCACCCACAGGATGGTATGGGGTGACAACCGCCCACAGGATGGTATGGGGTGACAACCACCCACAGGATGGTATGGGGTGACAACCGCCCACAGGATGGTATGGGGTGACAACCGCCCACAGGATGGTATGGGGTGACAACCACCCACAGGATGGTATGGGGTGACAACCACCCACAGGATGGTATGGGGTGACAACCACCCACAGGATGGTATGGGGTGACAACCACCCACAGGATGGTATGGGGTGACAACCACCCACAGGATGGTATGGGTGACAACCACCCACAGGATGGTATGGGGTGACAACCACCCACAGGATGGTATGGGGTGACAACCGCCCACAGGATGGTATGGGGTGACAGCCACCCACAGGATGGTATGGGGTGAAACCACCACAATGGTAGGGGTGTACTACCCCCACAGGAGGGTTTATGGGGTAAAACAACCACCCAAAGGATGGTAGGGGGTGACCCCAAACCCCACAGGATGGTATGGGGGACAACCACCCACAGGGGGTAGGGGGTTGAAAACCCAACCCACAGGATGGTATGGGGGGGCAACCCCCACAGGATGGGAGGGTTTTGTGACTATAAACCCACGGGGCCCTTTTAGGGGTTGACTACCACCCACAAGAGGGGTTTATTGAGTGACTATCACCCACAGGATGGGGTTATTAGGGGGCTATAAACCCAAAAAGGAGGGGTATTGGGTAAAACCCCAACGGGAGGGGTTTATTGGGTGACTCCCAAACCCACGGGAGGGGTTTTGGGTTTTTTTTCCCCCATGGAGGGTTTTGGGGTGCTAAACCCACGGAGGGGGATGGGGGTGATTTCCACCCACGGGGAAGGGTATGGGGTGAAAAACCCCCCACGGGGTTTGGGTTTTGGGGTGACTACCACTCCGGGATGGGAAAGGGTGACTACCACCCCGGAAGGTGAAAGGGGGTGACTACCACTTACAGGGGGGTCGGGGGGTTGACAAACCACCCACAGGGGGAAAGGGGTTAAATACCCCCCCACGGGAAATTGTATGGGATGACTCCCCCACCCACAAAATGGTATTGGGTGACTCCCACCCAGGGGTTTGGGTACTGGGTGGCTACCACCCCCAGGATGGATATTTGGGGGGTTACCCCCCAGAGGAGGGGGTACTGGGGCCCCTACCACCCACAGGTTTGAATGGGTTGACTACCCCCCACGGGATGGGAAATCAGGTGACTACCACTCACAGGATGGGTATGGGGGGGTTTTCCCAACCCATTTTTATTTTAAAAAAATATATTATATAAAAATATATATATATATAAAATATATATATATATTTATTTTGTAACCAGGGAACGAGTCCCATTGAAAAATTTTAAAAAACACTGCCCCTCCCCAAAGGGGATTTGGAACCCATGTTTTTCTGGCCTCCCAAAATATTTAAGGGGAGAACCAAGACGCTTTAAACCACGGGAAACCCAACCATACAAGAATGGGGGCAGCCACCCACAAAAAGCTAGCTGTGGTCCGCCATCCGAGGGCATAGGGAGGTGGGGGCCCTGGGATGGCGCCCCCACAGCTAGCTTGTGCTGGTTGTACCATTCTTGTGGGGTTTGGGGTGGTCTGGGGTTTAATAAAGCCTAAAGGGGTTTCTGGGCTTCCCCATGGGGAAAGGGCCATTACAACTGGGTTCAAAATCCTTGGCTAGTGCAGTTTTTTGGTTAATAAAAATTTTATATATATATTTTTTAAATATATATAAAATATATATATTTATAAATATTAAAATATAAATTTTTTTTCCCCTTTGTTTAATTTTGGGTTATCACAAAAAGCGTTTGGGGAATTTCTCTATTCTTTTGAGTGGTTTTTTTGCAAAATTTTTTGAAATCCCCCTTTTCCCCCTGTGTTCTTATTGCATATTTTATATATATATATTTTAATATAAAAATTTTATAAAAAATATAGGTAGTGGGTTAGTGGGTTTTGGTAGACACAACCACCCAGGGAAGTACTACCTTTTCCTCAGATACTGTGAAACAAAAACCTTTAACTTTTTTTGCATGATGGAAGGATTGCTGGTTTTTTTTCTGTCCATAAACACGAAAGAAAACCCGGGAAATATTTTGCTACTCCTACTTACACTTTGGTCACACCCACAAAAACCCCCCCAATGCATATATATATTTTCATACATCTAGGTTTTTCCCCTTTTTTTAAAATTAGCTTTTTGGTCTTTTTATTTTTAATTTGTCCAGGGGGGAAGGGGAAAAGAATTTTTTCCTCCGAAAACCCATGCTTTTGTCTTTTTGAGGCACAAAAATGCCGGGAGCAAGGGGGTTTTAACCCCTTCTCCTGTTTAAAATTTAATAAAAAAGAGAAGAAAAAAAAATTTTTTAAAACGGGGTTGTTTTAAATTGCGTGGATGTAGTGCGATGAAAAAAGAAAACAGTTGATTGTGATGTTATAATAAAAAGAAGTTGGTTTCCCTGCCCAAACGAAACAAAGCTAAAAGGGGGGGGAGTTTCAGGGGGGGGAAATAAATGGGAAAAAAATTTTGGAGAAATCTGAGAGATTTGGGAGAAAAGGGAAAGGGGTGGGCAGAAATTTGGTTAAATGATCATTTTTTGGAAAGGGAAAAAGAGAATAGGGAATTTGGGGAAAATTTTCAAGAATTATGTGGATTAAAGAAAATTTTTGGGGATGGAGAAGTGGGTCTTAATAAGGTTTTTATGCACCGGGAAAAGAGGGGGTTTGCAGAGGGAGAGAGAATTTTGGGAGTTTGTTAAGTGAAGGGTTTAGGAGCCTTTGAACCAATTGAGAGAGTAATTTTTGGTAAGGGGACTTGAATGTTTTAAAAGTAGGGAAATTTAGAGAGGGTTGGTAGGAAAGTTTGGGGTGCCGGGTGTAAATTTTTAAGGGTACCCCTTTAAATTAAACCCTTTGTTTTAAAAAGGGGTTTTTGTTAAGGTAATACATTTTTTTTTTTAAGGGAAAAAGAGGTTTAAATAATTTTAAACAGGGTTTTGATGAGGGCGAAATGACAGTTTTTTTTTGGTTTTTATTTTGGTAGAAAAAAGCTGTTGAGTAATTTCAGGATGTACTGTTTAAGAGGGGCCACAGATATATCAGATCACTTTCTAGTTGTAGCTACTTTGAGGGGAAAAGGTAGATGGGATACAAGGAGAATAGAAGCACCCGGGGAAGAAGAGGGAAGGTTTATAAACTAAAAGGGACCCCATTTAGGGTAAGATATAAAAAGCTATTGGAGGTGGGTTGGGCTAATGAAGCAAGGAAATTTGGGGTCAAGAGGAAATTGGGTGGGTTTTAAAAATTTTGTTTTTAGAGTTTCAGAAAGAAGTTTGGGTTTACAAAAAAAAGGGGGTGCAGGGGGGAAAAAGGGGGGTTTTTGGGTGGAAATGATGATGTAAAGAGAGTAGTAAGGGAAAAAAAAATTTTGCTTATGAAAATTTTTTTAAAAAAAGTAGAAGGGGTTTGCAAGGAGGGAAGAGTATAGGGGAGAAAAAGGGGAAAGTTGAGAGGGGGTTAAAGAAAATGTAAAAAAGAGACCCCAAATAGGAGAGGGTGGTTGTTATCAAAAAATTTTTTTTTTAAAAAATTAAAAAAAAATTTTTGGGAAAAGTGAGATTAAAAAGTTAAAAAGCCTAGAGAAAAAAAGGTTTTTGCCCATTTTAAAAATTGGGAGAGGAGGTTTTTAAATGGAGAGTTAGGGGTTATTGGGAAGAGGAAAGGAATTTTTGAGGAATTTTTTAAATTTTGTATAAAGTAGGGAAGCTGTAATTTTGTTTTTGGAAAGGAGGAAAATAACATCTTTTTAGGAGTGGGGGAAAAGACCCAGTTGGGGTTTGGGGGAAGTTCGTGGGCAGTAGGTAAAAAAAAAGGGGGGTTTGGGCAGCCGGGTTTGATGGGATAAAGAAGAAATTTTTTAAAAGCGGTGGGGATATAGTTTTGGGGGGGTTGGGTCCCTTTTAATTAATAAATGAAAGGGAAAAGGAGGGTAAGGTCCCTAGGGTTTGGAGAGAGCATGCATATTTCCCTTTGTAAAAAGGAAGGGGATAAAATGAGAGTGCAAAAAATTTTGGGGGGATAAGTCTGTTGGTGAACCGGGTAAAGTTTTTGGGTTTGGTTTTTTAAAATTTGAAAAATTAAGAGTAAGACGGGTTAGGTTTGCAGTTGAAAAATGGGGGTTTTTGGAAAGGGGGGGGGTGTGGGAAACCAGGGGGTTTTACAGTAAAACAAAAAATTTTAAACAGTATTTAAAAAGGGGCTAAAAAGTCTTTGTGAATTTTGGTTTTTAAAAAAGGCGTAGGGCCCGGGTTAAAAAGGGGGGAAATTGTGGCAGAGGTTGAAAAGGTTTTGGGTAGGGGGTTTGGTTACTGAAAGCGTGAAAGTTTTTACAAAAGATGTGGGGCCTTTTTGGAGTTTTGTGGGGAAAAGAGGGAAATTTTTTCCCCATAAAAGTACCCCCTTTAAACAAGGATGGGGTGATTTCCCAGTGGTTGTTTAAAAATTATTTTTTGATGGGGTTTGTAAGAAAAAGAAAATCGGGGGGTTTGGGCCCAAGAGGCGTGGAGTTAAAAGAAAAAGAACCCACACAAAAGTGGGAGTTTGTCACAGCTGCTTTTGCTGATGAACTTTTTGCTTTTTGGGAGTTCGGGAAAGAGAATTGAAAGAGATTGGGGATGAATTTGGTAGGGTGGTGCAAAAAAAAAAAAATTAAAAGGGTTTTTTACAGGAAAGGTAAGGTTTGGGGTAACAAAATAGTTTAGGTGATGAAAGATTGAATATCAATTGGAGGGGAGTTATGGAGGATGTGAACGTATTCAAATTTTTTGGGAAATTTGGAAACGTTTAAAGGAGGGGTTCTATGAAAGATGAGGTAAAATCATATTTTTGGGTAAAGGGAAAAAAAAGGGGTTTGAGTGGTGCCCTTAGGAGTCTGTGGGAAAAAGAACTTTGCCCTTTGGGAGGCAAAGGGGAAAGTATGAAGTTTATTTTTTCCCAACGCTTTTATATGGGTGTGAAGGTGGGTGATGAATTTTTCAGCGGGGAAAGGGCTGGGGGGCAGTGGAGATGCATGTTGGGGCAATGTGTGGTTTTGAATAAAAGGGCCGAAATTCGTATTTTGGAAGTTAGGGGGAGGTGCGGGATTAAAAAAACGTTGCCCAGAAGGGTGGGGGAAGGGGTTTTGTTGAGGGGGTTTCCCGGAAATGTAGAAAAAGGGGGGCCAAAAACAAAATAAATTTCAAGAGTGTATCAGTCTGTGGGGGGGAAGGAAGGCGGGGTAGGGGCCCGGCCCTGGGAAAGGGGTTTTTGGAGGGGGGGGGTTTAAAGGGGGTTTTTTGGCGAGGGGTTTGGGCCCTTCCGCAGGCATGCGTGAGCGTGTTTGATAGGAGTGAATGGAGACAAATGGTTTTTTTAATTTTGGGACGTGCTGTTGGATGTGAGCAAAGTAAACATTTTTTAAGGGGATTCAGGGAAACCCGGCAGGCCGGTTTGGGAGCCCTGGAGAAGGGGAAGTACATCCCTGAAATCTGAAGGGGGGTGTTAATTTTTGCATTTTTAAAAAACTTTTAGTGTAAAGAAACCCTTTTGGGCCCAAAAAAAGGGGTGGAGGGGAATGGGGTTTTTAAAGTTTTTTTTTTTTGGGGGCCAAACCCGGGCCTTGGGGGGAATGGGCCGGGTTTGGGGGAAAAATAAAAAAAAAAAAAATTAAATATAAAATTAAAAATTTTTAAAAATATAAAATTATTTTAAATTTTATATATATATATTATATATATATATATATATATTTATTATAAAATTTATAAATTTGGGCCCCGAATAGGAAAAAATGGTCAATTAGCAAAACTTTTTAAAATTTTTAAGTCTTTTCGGGAAATTTTTCCCTCTTATACTTTTAAAAATTTTAAATTTTTTTAAATTAAAGGGTTAATAAAAAAAATTTTTTAAATTTTTTGCACCAAAAAAAATCTTAAAAAACTTACCTAAATTTTTAATTTAACAAGAGCAATTTTTTTTTAAGAAAAAACCCAATAAAAATATTTTAAATCTTTTACAATAATTTAAAAATTAATCAAACCCAGTGAAATATATTTTTTTCTTTGGTTCAGAATTTTTTTGGCAAAATTTTTGGGCAAAACACAAATTTTTCACTTGTCCTAAATGGCAAAAATAGCGTTGCTTTTTTAACCCAAAAATCGCAAATTTTTGCCTATTCGGCACGACATAATATATATGGGGCGGTTTTGGGCAATGTTGATTTTTGGCAGATGTTGACCAAAAAAAACTCTAGCAAAATTCTTGTCCAAATTTCCAAACCACAAAATTTTTTTATTATAAAAAAAAAGAAGCGCAAGCCAAAAGGGGGCTATACAGCGCCCAAACCCACTACAGATTTCGTTTTTAAACTCAAAAACACACAACTCAGGATATAAAAAACCAAAATTTTTAAAAACCTGAAGATGATTGATCACGTTCCCCTGATCAAAAACCCCCCTTTAATCTGCCCCCCCAAAATAAAAAACCTTTTGGAAAAGTAATGCCTTTTTTACACAAAACCAAGCCCCCAAATATCCAAAACAATGAAAAAAAGTCTATCAGTATTTAAACTAAACATCAGGCCCTTTAAGCAAACCCCTTTTATGACCCCCTAGCACTCCTAGAATCCATAAAGAAAAACCCTTCTCCTCCCCTTTATTTTACGGAGACCGGGGCTTAAGAGGACACAATAATATTCCCCCCTTCTCCCAAAGGATACACACCCAATTTCAAACTGCAGAAAAACCAATTTGGGGGGGTGGTATTGCTATCTATTACTTAACCAATTATCTTGTCTTAGCCCCAACTTGTTTTTAGTGATGAATAGGGGGAATCCCATTTTGCTAATTTTACTGTAAAAAACCCTTAAAGGGGGCCTATAACAATCCGGGGCCATTACCGGATACCTACCCAAACATCCCAAATTTTTAGTTTAGGAAAAATTTAAAAATCCCCAAAACAAACGGGCAAATGGGTTGCAAAAAAACCTTTTCCCTTTGCTGGAGACTTTAACATCAACCCTTTGGCCCTTTCTAGTTTTCAGCCTGGGAACTGATTTCATCAAAAAATGAAAAAAACAACTTCTCATACCCAAAAATAACTAAACCAACCAGGGCCCCTGAGAAAAGGCAACCATTTAAAAGAAACCCCATATTTGGAAACCAAAATACTAGCCCCCCCCTTTAAAACAGGGATAATCACAGTTTGCATACAAAACCCCTTTCCCAAATTTCCCCCTGACAAAAATTATTTAAAACCCCCACTTGAATACAAAAAAAGTTCATTTAAATCCCTGACAGGCCCTCGTTTAAAGGGGGGAAAATTTACAGCTGACCTAGGAAATGTTGATTGGGCCCCACATTCCCCCAAGGGGGGGGCCCAAAGGTATTGATTTACGGACAGAAAATTTTTCTTTTAAACATTTTTAGATAACAACAAAAAATTTTCCTATAAAAACCCAAAAAAGATCACAAAACAAACCCGGGTTTTGGGTTTCCAGGTTAAACCCCCCATTCCGAAAAACCCCTTGACAAGAAACACCAATAAGAAAAGGGAATATAGACAGGGTTAAAATTTCACAAAGGGTACTCTTAAACACTATTCATCGCTCTCACCCCAAATTTAAAAAAAAAAGCCAAACAAATATACTAATCCCTAGATTCACCCGACACAAAAGGGGGATATTAAAAAAAAACCTGGAAAACACTCCTTTTTTAGTTCTAAAGGGCCCACAAACTGAAAAAACCAAGAAAATTGTTTCCCAATAAACATAATGAACCCCACTTTAAACCCCCTGAACCAGTAAAAGAAAAACAACTTCCCCCCCAAAAAAATTTTTTTCTAATCCCCGCAAATAAAATCCCCTTTTTAAAAGCCCCTGCCGGGGCTACCAGATTAAAATTTTTCCCCAATTTCCCTTTTAATTTTTGCACCAACTGAGCCCACGGAAATCCCTTGAGTTTATAATCACTTAAAAAAAAACTCGGGGGAAACTGTCCATGTCCCACCAAATTAAATGGGACAAAAAGAGCGGGCCCTTTTCCTTTTTGATGCTAATTTTTTTTACTTTTTAAAAAGTCAATTTTAAAACTTGCACCTTCCCGAAACAAATCAAGATGGGAAGGGTTACACCATACATAAAGGGTTTGGTTTACCCCAAGACTTAACCAAAATATTTGGCCAATATCTAAATTACCATTGCTATTTCCCAAAATTTTGAGAAAAATCTTTCACAGGGGCTGGTTTTTTTTTAAAAAAAGGTCAAAAAATATCAACCCCTGCCAGTTTTGGGTTCAGGAAAAAAAAAAACACTAATGATGCAATCTAAAAATGGTAGATCTGTTTTTCCCCGCATTGGGAAAATTTAAGGGTTTTTTCCCCCTAGGGAATTTTTTTTTACCTAAGGAAAAACTTTTTAAAACAGTAAACCAAACCCAAATTTCCCACTCCCCAAACTTGACCCCTACATTTTAAGAGGCCATTTCGCCCTTTTTAATTTTTAAATCTTAAATTACTAAAAAGTATCAGTTTTACCTTTTAAAAAACCATCAAAAAACACGGGCCCCTTTTTTAAAATGGAGTTTTCCCCAAGGGGGAATGTCCTTGGGCCCTGCCTTTCCCCATATACATCAATGACCTTCCAAACGAAAACCCCAAAACCTGAAACCCATTCTCTTTGCTGAAGGGCAAAGACTTTATGTCATCTCTCACCCTAATCTTGCCCCCTCAAAAACCATTGTGAATGAGGGGCTGAATTAAAATATCGACTTGGATGGGAAAACCCAAAAAATTAAAGCTTAACACTGACAAAAATTACTATATTATGTTTTGGGAGCAGAGCAGGAAATGAAAAAATTTTCTTTAAAATTGACAACAAATCCCAAATTTCCAGAAAAAAATGGGGGGAAAAAACCTAGCTTATACCTTGACAAAAACCGAAATTTTAGCAAACCCATTCCCGCATATAGCCAAAAAATTTTCCAAAATGGTTTTGGGGTCCTCTCCAAGAATACGATTCTTAAAGTGCCGGCAAAATTTCCCCCTTCTAACACTATACAAATTAATTTATTTATCCATACCCCACCTATGCTATTTGTGCTTGGGGGTCAAAATGGGAGCCCAAAACACCCCAAAAGCCCCTTTAAAAACCCCAAAAAAAAGCTGCATAAAAATAATCACTTTAAAACCCATCCCTGGCAGCACCCCCCCCCCACTCTTCAAAGATCTTTTAAAAATTTTCCCCTTCAGTCCTTTCCCCACTTACTACTGTGCAATTAAAATTTTACAGGGCCTTAAACTCTAATTTCAAAACCTTTTATTAAAAAGTTTCTTGATATTGTGACAGAACCCAAAAGGCAATTTAAAACACAGGGGAAAAAAACATCTTACTACATTCCCCCGGGCCGACTTAAAAACCCTTTTTCAAAAAAATTTAATGTATGGGCCCAAAACCCTAAAAATTTGGGAAAACCCTAAACCCGAAACCTAGAACTTTAAAACACATTTTTATCACCTTCAAAAAAAATACCATTTAAAAACATCTTATCTCCCTGATACCCCCGAAAAAATAACTACCGGGAAAACCACCTGGTGGTTCACACTTACACTCGCTCAATCATTTGACCAAAAACAGAAAAAAATTTAATCTAGTCTTAAAATAAATTAATCCCGTGTTTCTCCAAACGATAAATTTAACGTGCCAAAACAAAAGCATTCACATTGCCCAAACCACAAAAATAGTATTTTTTTCACTTTGCCATAATACCCCAAATTTCCTATTTAAATTTTTTAAAATTTTTTCGATTTTAAATATAAAAATAAGTCGCCCGGAAAATTGCCATACCTTTCTAAGCGTTTTTGGTACACTCTGTAAAATTATTTACTACATGTAAACCCCACAAAAAACCCAAAATTTTTGTTAAAATCAGATTGTAAAAACCTTATAGAGAATAAACTTTTTAATTTAATTGAATTGAATTTACTGGGGTGCTGGGGAAACCCCAGGTGAAGTAAAAAAAAGAGGCAAAATTCCTGTTGCCGTGCCGCTGCAACTCTCAAAGAGTTATTTTAGTGGTAACAAGGGTCTAGAAGAAACACCCTTTGGGTCAAACCCCCAACTGCTAATAATGAGAATTTCAAAAACCCCAAAAAATTTTAAAAATTGAAATTAGCCTTTTGTAAAAAATAAAAAAGGGCCTGGAAGGACTGAATGACGAAGATCCAAGTGGGAAAAAAAGTTATAAATCCAAAGAGCTGAAAAGGGCACAGTTAACCGGGGATTATTTTTAATCAAGGGGGAAACGCTTAAAACCCAGGATTATACGCGCCTGGGGGGGGGAAAAGTGGAAAGGGATTCCCGGCTTTTAAATTTGGGGGAAAAAAGGGGAAAAGATCCCAAATTTCCCTTTAAAACCCAAAAGGGCCCCCCCAAACCCAAAATCAAGGAACCCTTCCCCTGAGGGGGAACCAGGGGGAGACTTTGATTTTTTTCCCCCCAAAGTGGCTAGTTTTTTTATTATAAAAAAAAAAGCGCTAAACCACAAGGGCCCCATAAAGCAGGGTATTACACCCGGGGAACCACTCAAAGTGAGAAAAATTTAATTTTGGGAATTTAAATAATAAAGGGTTTTTTTCCCCCAAAATTTTTGGGAAAACCCAAACCAGTTTTTTCCAATATTTGAGAAAACTGCCAGGTGACAAACAGGGGAAAAATGAATGGGCATAATTTAAATTTCCTTTGTAATTGATCAGCTATCAAAAATTTGGGGGCCCCGTCCCTTCACCCATTTTTGTACCTCTGTAATGTGGTTCAGTCCCTGGACCCATTATGAAAAACTGTAAAACTTTTTTACTTTCCCCCCACGGATGGGTTTTGGGTAACTACCCCAAACCCCAGAAAAGGGTAGGGTTCCCCTTAAAAAAACATATTAAACCAACTGAATGGGTGAATTACATGAAACCCCGGTAATTGGTAAAGGGAAAGGGACAAAATTTCGTGCTAAAGGGATAAACAGGAAAAGTCCCGGGCGTGGATCTTTAATTTCCTCACTTTAAAAGGGAAAACAGAGAGTAGTCCCTCAACAGAGTAAAGTCCAAGGGGCTCGGTGAAAAGTCTTTTTCCCAAAGCACAGTACTCCCCTCCCCTCTTGTTTTCCCCACCCCATATCCCCCATAGACAAGGGTGCAGCCACAGCACCCGGGGTTCCCTTTTCAGATGACACCCCCAAACTGCATGACATGTCTTTTCCCTTTCAAAACACTGCAAGGGTCCAGGCGGACATCAAACCCCAAAACTTTTTGTGGGCTCAGAAAACAATATGAAGTTTAACGATGAGAAAATTTAATTAAACCGATATGGTAAAAAACAGGAAAATTTAAATTTTTCATCAGGTAAAAACAAATTCGGCCACCCAAAAAAGAGCCCCAAAAACCAAAGTCAAAAAACCGGGAGTGATCATTTGGGGGAGGGGTCTCACTTTCAAAAAACCAAACAATTTTAACAATCCCCATTGCTAGAAAAAAAGAAAAGGGAAAAAATAATGAGAAACCTTCAAAACTAGGGAGGCCAAGCCCTTTATGACACTTTCAGGGCACTTGTTCTACTAGGCTGGAAAAATTGCTGCACAAAACAGCACCTTTCAAGCCCGGGAGAAATTGCTGACCTTGAAAATGTACAGGAACCCTTTCCAGCGCAAATAACGGGGGAAAAAAAACACCTCAATTACTGGGAGCGTTTAGGTTCCGAACCTTTATTCCCTGGAAAGCAGGGGGGGAGATACATGAAATTTTATACACTGGAAAAAACCTAGAGGGACTAGTACCCCAAATTGCACACGAAAATCAATCACTACGAAAACAAAAGACTTGGCAAACGATTTCCAATCCCCCCAAAAGAAAAGGGAGGGTGTCACTACACCGGGTTTAAGGGGACCATTCAATAAGTGTCAGGGCCCCAAGGGGCTGTTCAACGCCTCCCAGCACACAAAGGGGGATTTTCCAACAACCCCTGGAGTCCCTTTAAGCTGGCACTGGACAAGCAAATTTAAATTCGTTCCCGGGGGCCCGGGCCGGGGTGTAAAACCCTATGTTGGTTTGCGTTTCCCAAAAGGGAGCAACAAATTTCCCGGTTGATAGGCTCCTTTATCCCCCAGGAGGCCCGGTAAAATGACCGGCCTGGGGGGGTTGACCCCCCGGGAAATCTCTCCCAAGGGAAACTCCCCCGTTCTTAGATGAACATGAAATTTTTAGATCGTGATTATTTTTATAATCAAGGGGAAGGCCCCAAACCCGGGGATTATACAAACGCCGGGGGGGGGATGTGGAAGGCATTCAGGCTTAATTCCCGGGGAATGGACCCCAGACCCAAAATTCCCCCAAAACAAAAACCCCTCACCAAAATAAGGGAAACCCTTTTCCTTGGGGGAGGGAAAAAAATAAAGGGGGAAGTAAAAAGTGGGCTTAAAATAACTAGCCAAAAACAGGACTCGCCGCCAAAGGGTTTTTAAGTTTGGGAAAAAATTTTTTTATTAGGGGAAAGGGTATAGGAAAGTACTGGTTTTTGGGAATAGAGTTGTGGATGATTGGGGAAAAAACTCCTGAGTACAGTTATTGAGGCTAAAACGTTGGGGTAGCTTTAAAAAAAAGGTTAGATAAAAAACATGAGTATAGTTCCCCCTGAAATTGTTAAGAGGAAAAAGACCAAAGTGGGTTTGGGGGGCCCAAAAAAATTTCCCTTTGGCCCCCCCCCATACATAAGGGGGGGTGTCCTCAAGGAGGAGCTGGGGAAAAAAGGGGGGGCCCCCTTAAAAGTCGTACTTGATAGTCAGGGTGTGGGTTTTTATGCTGGTTTTCAGGCCCCCAGAGTAACAAACCTGGTTTTTAGGGCCCCGATCCACCACAAAAAGGGCCCGGGCATGGGCCCAGCTGAAAGGGAAAGGACCCACGCAAATTTCCCACTAGGTTTTACCCAGGAGGTATAAATTTTCTGGCAAACTAGATGAAAGAAATAGAGTCCGGATGGACTCCCTTACAAAAAGGGACAAGATGATTTAAATTTTGTTCCAAATTTAGTAGGGTGTGAAACCAAACAACCCTAGGGATTTTAAAACCCCGGGGCTGCTATGCTGGCACCAGGGAAACCCCAGGGATTAGAACCCGGGTCTGCTAAGGGTGCCAAGGAAAACCTAGGGATGAGAAGGGTCCCGCTTAAAGCTGGCCCAAAACAACCCCAGGGATTAGAATTGGGGGCTCTTTGCGGCACCCGCAACCCCAGGGGGGTAAAAATGGGTCTGCCTTTTTTGCTGGGGACCAAGGGGAACCCTTGGGGGAGAAATTAGTTCTTCAAGCTGGACAGAAAAACCCCAGGATGAGAAAACCCGGGTCTGCTAAGCTGGCACCCGCCCCCCCCCAGGGATGAAACTGAAATCTGCATTTCTGGCAAACCCGCAAACCCCAGGGATGAGAACTAAGTCTGGGTTTTCCCCGGGGGTTTACCTGAGAGAGGGTTTCCGGGGGGGCAAACCCCCCCCGCCGGCCCCCGGGCTTTGGGCCAGGGCCCCAGGGGGATCAAGCCCGAAACCAGGCTGTTGCTGAAGGGGTGCACGCCAAAAAACCAACTTTCGAGCTACAGCCCGGGTTATCCGGAACTGACTTTAGGGGCTTTTCCAGTGCCAGCTTGAAGACTGCCAGGGGGGGTGTTGGTTTAAACCCCCCTTTTTTGCTGGGAGGAGTTTAAAAAGTCCCCGGGGCCCCCGACACCTTTTTTGTATGGTTTTTTAAAAGGCTAGTGCACCCTGCTTTTCATTGGGGGGTGGTTTCATCGTTGCCAAATCTTTTGCTTTCGAAAAGAGTGAAATTTTTGTGTTCAAGTTCGGTTTTAGTCCCCTAGGGATTTTCCCCCTGTATATAACATGTATCTCTCCCTCCTGCGTTCCAGGGGAAAAACAGGTTTAGGAACCCCAAGCCCCCCCAATAATTGAGGGGTTTTATCTTTCCCTTATGCGCGCCGTGAAAGTTCTCTGTAACATTTTCTAGGTCGGGCAAATTTTACCTGCCTTGAAAGGTTTTTGTTAGTGTGCAAGCAAAATTCCCGCCAGAAAAGAAAAAAGTGACCTGGAGTGTCCCTCTTTGGGGGTTTGCCTCCCTAGTTTTGGGAAAGGGTTTTCATTAACCCATTCCGTCATTTTTCTAGCAATGCGATTGATACAATGTTTAAAGGTTTCCCTTTAAGGTGAGATCCCCCCGGGCATGATCCTCCCAGGGCTTTGACGTTGGTGTTTCGCTCTATTTTGTGGCCAGAATTTGTTTTGTACTCTGATGAAGATTTAATTTCCTCATGTTTACCATATCTGAGTAATTGAAATTTCTCATCGTTGAACTTCAATATTGTTTTCTGCAGCCCACTGAAAGATTTGGTTGATGTCTGCCTGGAGCTTTGCAGTGTCTGCAATGGAAGACACTGTCATGCAGATTCGGGTGTCATCTGCAAAGGAAGACACGGTGCTGTGGCTGACATCCTTGTCTATGTCGGATATAAGGATGAGGAACAAGATGGGAGCGAGTACTGTGCCTTGTGGAACAGAGCTTTTCACCGTAGCTGCCTCAGACTTTACTCTGTTGACGACTACTCTCTGTGTTCTGTTAGTGAGGAAATTATAGATCCATGAACCGACTTTTCCTGTTATTCCTTTAGTCACGCATTTTGTGCGCTATTACGCATGGTCACACTTGTCGAAGGCTTTTGCAAGTCTGTATATATTACATCTGCATTCTTTTTGTCTTCTAGTGCATTTAGGACCTTGTCGTAGTGGTCCATAGTTGAGACAGACAGGACGCGACCTGTTCTAAACCCATGTTGCCCTGGTTGTGTAACTGATTTGTTTCTAGATGCGTGGTGATCTTGCTTCTTAGGACCCTTTCAAAGATTTTTATGATTGGGATGTTGTGCTATTGGTCTGTAGTTCTTTGCTGTTGCTTTACTGCCCCCTTTGTGGAGTGGGGCTATGTCTGTTGTTTTTAGTAACTGTGGGACGACCCCCGTGTCCATGCTCCCTCTCCATAGGATGGAAAAGGCTCGTGATAGGGGCTTCTTGCAGTTCTTGATGAACACAGAGTTCCATGAGTCTGGCCCTGGGCAGAGTGCATGGGCATGTCATTTTTTCGCCTGTTCGAGTCATTTGGCGTCAGGATAACATCGGATAGGCTGTGTTAATCAAATTTTGTGGCTCTCTCATAAAAAATTCTTTTTGATCTTCGACTCTCAGTCTGGTTAGCGGCTTGCTAAAAACTGAGTCATATTGGGACTTGAGTAGCTCACTCATTTCCTTGCTGTCATCTGTGTAGGACCCATCTTGTTTAAGTAGGGGCCCAATACTGGACGTTGTTCTCGATTTTGATTTGGCATAGGAGAAGAAATACTTTGGGTTTCTTTCGATTTCATTTATGGCTTTTAGTTCTTCCCGCGATTCCTGACTCCTAAAGGATTCTTTTAGCTTAAGTTCGATGCTTGCTATTTCTCTATTATTTGCTGGTTTAAATTGAATTTTGTGCAGAGATTTAAAAGCTCGCGTGAGTGTGAGTTTTCATCAGAGCTGCCTCCTGGTGTTATTACTGCAACAATATTATTTGCTATATTCCTCCATTTTAGGTGCCTTAAGTTGAAATCCCCCAGGAGCAAGATGTTGGGTGCAGGAGCTGGAAGGTTTTCCAGACAGTGGTCAATTTTTAACAGCTGTTCCTGGAATTGCTGGGATGTTGCATCCGGAGGCTTGTAGACTATCACAATGACTAGGTTTTGGTTCTCGACCTTTACTGCTAAAACTTCCACTACATCATTTGAGGCATTTAGCATTTTCTGTGCAAACAAGTGACTCTGCAATGTACAGGCCAACCCCCCCCTTTTGCCTGTTCACTCTGTCACATCTGTATAGGTTGTAACCTGGATCCATATTTCGTTGTCTAAGTGATCCTTTATGTGGGTCTCAGTGAAAGCCGCGAACATTGCCTTTGCCTCTGCAAGCAGTCCACGGATGAAAGGTATTTTGTTGTTTGTTTGCTGGCTTTAGACCCTGTATATTTGCAAAGAAGAATGTTTATCGGACTGGTGGTATTGTTGGTACTGGGGGGGATTTTTTTCCGGCATTAGTATCTGTATCTGTTTTGGTTTGGAGTGGAGGCCATCGACTGTGGTTCCACTCCAGGAATGACTGGATTTGGTGTACGATTTCTGCCATTTCCTGCCAGTTTTTTTCCTTCCTGGGACTAAAAAACCTCTCCTCTTGAGTGGCTGTGGCTACCCAGGTTTTCCCATGGCCTGGATGTTTTGTATCTTTTTGTCCCCTTTAGATGGTATGCCTGGCAATTTAAGTTATAGCACAGTCTTTCCTGTACTGAAGAGGTACACAGTTCAGGGTGAAAAAGCTTACAGGGAAGGGAGTTTGCATTTTCCTGTTGTCATATGGGCATGGCATTTCCTAGGGTGGTCATAGTTGCACGTCCCATCTGTTTTTCCAGATTTCCCATGCCAGCAGATACCGAGTGCATAGTATGTGCACAGGCTTGGTTTCCGTTTGCCTTGGGTTTCTGTGACTGTATTCCCTGTTGGTGCATGTTTCCCTGTCTTACTTCTATCCTCCCTAGCACCAACAATGAGCTCCCACCATTTGTTTTTGGTAATATATCCTCACTATTGCTAGTGGAGTCCTTTGTTTGCTATTTCCTGCGGTATTTCTAGTTTGCAATATTGGTTTTATCTTATCTTTGACTACACTTGTTTCCCTACTATGGCTCCTGTCCCCAAATGCTGTCATTCATATGTATTCCTTCCTGCGTATAATTCCCGACTACCGGACAAAATCTCCACCCTTCACCTTACTGTCTCCCAGGACAGCATCTCCAGCTTCCCCATTACTGTCTCCCCAGGACATCATCTCCAGCTTCACCATTACGGTCTCCCCAGGACAGCACCTCCAGCTTCACCATTACTGTCTCCCAGGACAGCACCTCCAGCTTCCCCAAATTACTGTCTCCCAGGACACCCACAAATCAGCCCCCCATTTACTACCAGACATCATCTCCAGCCTTACAGTTTCGACTAAAATGGCCAGTATCAAGGGCAGTCCCAAATTCAGCCCGGACTTTTTATGTTCCCATCTGTTGTAAAAGCTTCCGGGTTTTTTCTATGAAACAGCTTTGATGTTGACCTCTTTTAATACCCTTGTGATTTTTGTCCACAGATTTATCTCATTTGGGCATACCCAAAAACACTTCCCTGTTTTAATACTGCTTGTAGCTAGTTCTTGGATATCTGCACAAGGGGCGTGACAACCCAATTTCCCCAGAAATGACAATTTATGCATGTGGAAGCCCGTTTGTTTGACTGACCACAGACTACACACAGCTTCATAATGATTTGAATGGTTTATTTACTGCAATTCTACTAGCAACCTCTTGAATATTCTATTAATAACCTGCTAGGTGGTGCACAACGAAACCCTAGGGATGAGAACTGAGTCTGCTATGCTGACACCCCAACCCTAGGATGAGAACTGAGTCTGCATGCTGGCACCAGCAACCCTAGGGATGAGAACTGAGTCTGCTAAAGCTGACACCAGCAACACTAGGGAGAAGAACTGGGGGCCCTGCTATGCTGGCACCACAACCCTAGGGATGAGAACTGAGTCTGCTATGCTGGCACCAGCAACCCTAGGGATGAGAACTGAGTCTGCTATGCTGACACCAGCAACCCTAGGGATGAGAACTGAGTCTGCTATGCTGGCACCAGCAACCCTAGGGATGAGAACTGAGTCTGCTATGCTGACACCAGCAACACTAGGGATGAGAACTGGGTCTGCTATGCTGGCACCAGCAACCCTAGGGATGAGAACTGAGTCTGCTATGCTGACACCAGCAACCCTAGGGATGAGAACTGGGTCTTTCTATGCTGGCACCAGCAACCCTAGGGATAGAACTGAGTCTGGGTATGCTGACAAACCCGCAACACTAGGGGTGAAACTGTGTCTATGCTGACACCAGCAACCCTAGGGATGAGAACTGTTCTATGCTGACACCAGCAACCCTAGGGATGAGAACTGGGTCTATGCTGACACCAGCAACCCTAGGGATGAGAACTGTCTGCTATGCTGACACCAGCAACCCTAAGGATGAGAACTGGGTCTGCTATGCTGACACCAGCAACCCTAGGGATGAGAACTGGGTCTATGCTGACACCAGCAACCCTAGGGATGAGAACTGGGTCTGCTATGCTGACACCAGCAACCCTGGGGATGAGAACTGGGTCTGCTATGCTGACACCAAATGACTTCGAACAGGCGATAAATGACATGCCCATGCACTCTGCCCAAGGGCCAGACTCATGGAACTCTGTGTTCATCAAGAACTGCAAGAAGCCCCTATCACGAGCCTTTTCCATTCTATGGAGAGGGAGCATGGACACGGGGGTCGTCCCTCAGTTACTAAAAACAACAGACATAGCCCCACTCCACAAAGGGGGCAGTAAAGCAACAGCAAAGAACTACAGACCAATAGCACTAACATCAAATATCATAAAAATCTTTGAAAGGGTCCTAAGAAGCAAGATCACCACCCATCTAGAAACCCATCAGTTACACAACCCGGGGCAACATGGTTTAGAACAGGTGCTCCTGTCTGTCTCAACTACTGGATCACTACGACAAGGTCCTAAATGCACTAGAAGACAAAAAGAATGCAGATGTAATATATACAGACTTTGCAAAAGCCTTCGACAAGTGTGACCATGGCGTAAGAGCGCACAAAATGCGCGCTAAAGGAATAACAGGAAAAGTCGGTCGATGGATCTATAATTTCCTCACTAACAGAACACAGAGAGTAGTCGTCAACAGAGTAAAGTCCGAGGCAGCTACGGTGAAAAGCTCTGTTCCACAAGGCACAGTACTAGCTCCCATCTTGTTCCTCATCCTCATATCCGACATAGACAAGGATGTCAGCCAAAGCACCGTGTCTTCCTTTGCAGATGACACCCGAATCTGTATGACAGTGTCTTCCATTGCAGACACTGCAAGGCTCCAGGCGGACATCAACCAAATCTTTCAGTGGGCTGCAGAAAACAATATGAAGTTCAATTATTATTATTATAATCAAAAAGAAGCGCTAAGCCACAAGGGCTATACAGCGCTGCAGGGTAGGGAAGGAAGCAAGGGAATTGGATGGCAGAAGGGAGGGGGGATGATCAGCAGGTTACAGAAAACAGCGGGGCAGGGGATAGTACGGGGGTAGAGGGTAGCAAGAGATTCAAGTAGAAAGGGCAGAAAGTATCAGAATTTGTGAAGTCAGTCAGTCGTTGTCAAAAAGTCAATGAGAGAGTCCGGATGAAAGGTGGGTCCATCAGCGAGAAGGGAAGGTAAAGAGAGAGCACGGGGCGAAGACGACGACAGAGGTAAATTCTGCGTGCTCGTTGATAAAGTGGGCAGTCCAACAGAATGTGGCTGACTGATAATGGAGCTCGGCAATTCTCACAGAGAGGAGCAAGACGCCTCTCCATGAGATATCCATGAGTAAGACGAGTATGGCCAATGCGAAGACGGGAGAGAGTAGTCTCCCAACCTCGACACTGGTGATAAGAAGACGGCCAGTAACCTATACTCGGTTAATAGACTGAAGTTTGTTGCCGAGCATAGTAGACCAACGTTGTTGCCAACGGGTGTGAAGGTGGGAAGATATTACCCGCAAAATAGTCCGTACATGGAATACCTCTATAAAAACTGGTAGGTCTGTACTGCTGACCGCGCAGCAGTGTCTGCCTGTTCATTGCCCTGTACGTCAACATGACCAGGGACCCAACAAAAAACAATATCTTTATGCCTTAAAAGGGTAA